>CM061148.1:25048371-25648371 GCA_030710495.1 Labroides dimidiatus | reverse complement strand
GTGATTAATGGTGCACAGTTGAATTTGCATTCAATCATGTTGTTTTAACCAAGACAACTTTTAAAAACCTCATTCAAGTTGATAAAAAAAATCCATGAAAATTTTCAGGGATTTTTCCACGAATTTACAGTTTAATTTTCGGCCCCTTTGCAACCCTAGGCACAAATAAAGTTGAATTGTTGAATATAATACATGGACATAGTCTCTTTGATATAAGCATGTTATCTTAATATATAACAAGTCCAATAAAATGCATCCTGTACAGTGTGTGCTCATACAATTATGAGTTATTAAGGCCAGAACTGGGACCAGCTATTTGAATTGGTGTGTATGCGGTTTCCAGTGCTTTTGCTGCTGCCCTTAATCAATCAATCAAACTTTATTTACATTTATTTACATACACAAATGTTATCTCAAGACGCTTTCCAAAGGCGTTAACAGGTCTAGACCTATATATGATCATAAATCTTATTAACAGCGACCCAACATCAAGACAAGAAGTCTTACCTCATCTTAACCCATCATGAGTGCAGCACTTTGCAACATTTAGCAAGTTACAATGGAGAGGAAAAACTTCCTTTTAACGGGCAGAAACCTTGGAAAGAACCAGACTCATGTTAGACAGACATCTGAGGAGACTGTGTTGGGATTAGAGAAGGAGAGAAGGAGGGGGGCAAAGAGAGAGGGAAAAAGAAAAAGAGAGACAGAAAGACACAGACACTAGAGACAAGCGATTAAGTGGTTTAAAATAAATTTTAAAATTAATCTGCATTGGCTTCATTTTTCGAGAACAAAGATTGTTGTTAGAGTTCAAGTAAAGCAAACTACAGCCAAATCTAGTTAACATTTGCATTTTCTTCTGCTCATCACCACTGATATTGACAGTAATCCAGTGTATTGTACTTATCAAAACCAGTGCTCTTGCGCAAGTAACATGGTTGCCTGATTTATGCACCATACATTTTTGATTTGAAGTCAAACCTTTGGTAAATATGTTCTGTTTTCAGCTCATATTTTGTTCTGGAAAGTGTTCAGTGTCAACCTCCCTAATCCCCTCTCGACAGATGTAGCCCTTCACTCTGCTGTAAGATTACTTGACACTGTTGCATGTGTTTCTTTTTAATGTCCTTTTGAAGAGCATGCCCAGAAATAGAAGGGCTGAGGGGATTTGGACCAGGTTTGAGACAGAGCATGTGCACGTCAAAAGGGAAAAAGTGTGTTTGTATGTGTGCTTGCATTGGGTTAGTATATGTGGGTTGTGTGCCCCAGGGAGCTGGACTCAGACAAAATTACCTGTCAGGGGTTGACATCACCTACCCCCCAGCCAACCATACACAGAGGACAACTGGGCCCTGTTCCAAGGCTCCTGTGATCTGTCAGCTTCACTGGCCTTTCCTTCGGTCTCTATCTATCTATCTGAATATGTGCTATTTCTCAATGTATTTTCTTACACCTTTTTCTTTCCTGGTTTGGGAGTACAGGTCAGAAAAGTCAGGACATTCCTGGACAAAAAAAGATGCCCAATGTCTCCCTCTGGTGCTTGTTATTATTGCAGCCTGTTGCCACAGGGGTGCTCAAGACAGATAAATGCTGGTGTCTTTCTCTGACGCACACACCTGGAGGAAGATGTGTCAGGGGCCGCTGTATCCTCAGGTCCTTCAACCCCCAGGCTGTCCCTCATCATGCCACTATCACCAGTTGTGAATGGATGCCCCCAGACATAAAGACACAAATTCAAACACTGAGCTTCCGCACAAAATGCCCCCAAACTAGACAGCACACACACACACACACACACACACACACACACACACACACACACACACACACACACACGCATATATAAATAGACAAAAATAATTGAAAATGAGTGTGACCCATAATCATAATAACTGCACAGGATGATACACGGCTCTCTCTCTCTCTATTTCAGGCTGGGTCTCTCCTTCTCATGCACACCCTGTGACCCCCACGGTCACCAGAGAGTGAGAAAATGGAGCCTGAACCAACATGTCTGATTGGGCTGCACTTGTCAAAACAGCAGTAGAAGGCAGGGAACCGGGCTCAGCGTTCTCAAGACTTTTCTCTCAAGGTCACAGTTTTTTCAACTAGACCTCCTACAGGGAAAAGGCTTGACTGACTACTGCCTGTGCATACAGTATGTGCAGTGTATAATGTATTTTTAACACTACAGGTCAAAGCTAGATCCAGATATACTCGCCTGTGGTGAATGCAATCCTGTCCAAAAGTTGCATGTTTTTTTTTTATTTATTTATTTATTCTTACCGACTTTTTTTTTTTTTATACAGACTTCAGTAACATGCTTCACCAACCAAAAAAAAAAAGCAACCACAGCATTAGTCCCTTGAAGATGGTTTATATATATATATATATATATATATATATATATATATATATATATATATATATATATATATATATATATATATATATATAATATTCTGATAGATTTGGAGCAGTTTTCTGTCTGGACGCAGTTTTCTGGATCCTTTATCATCACCTAGGTCTCAGACTCAGCTCTCTGTGAGCTCTTTTTGTTTTTGGAAGGTTTCTGCCATACTGAAACAAGTTCATGTCTTTACATTACAGTCTAGTCGGTCAAAGGATGTTGCACTCATAAGAATTGAGTGACTTGTGATTTTAAACTCCTCTCTGGGGTACATGCTGAATTTCTCTACTAAAAACGTCTGTCCACTGACTGTCGGTCCACTTGTCGATGTCTTCCATCCGCTCACTGATTTCTTACAAACCCGAGAGTCGTTTACCATCCATCGAACTTCACAATGCTCATAACCACTCAAGCAAGTCTCATCGATTTACTTAAAACAGGGTGGTTGCAGTTTGAGTATGGTTGAATTTTTTTTTTACTCTGTCAGCCATTGAGGAGTTTACAGTGATAAGAACTAGAAGAATGGTCAATAAATTCTAATTCCAATTATACATATATATATATATATATATATATATATATATATATATATATATATATATATATATATATATATATATATATTGTGACTGTATCAAACCAGTAATCTTTAACCGGACCCAGAAGTCAGGCAGAGGCAGTGGAAGTAAATTAAGCGGATTTATTGAAAAAAGTGAATATTGAAGATGAATCCAGAATCTGGTGGAGTTGTGTGGAAGTCCAGAGAATGCAGTTGAGTAGCTCAGAGAGCTGGCTCGAGGAGGCACTGGAAGAAACGGATAAACACTGGTATTAGTCTCAAGAGAACATGAAGAGAACATATGCTAGAGAACTTTGAGATACTTAGAACTCGAAGACGGCCACAGTACCACTGAGAGAGCAGGAATACTCTGGTGCCGGTCTTCACTCTCACCAGAGCTTAAGAGCCAGCGCTGCTGATTAGGATGAGGTGCATGTGTGTAGGAGAGTGAGAGCTGCAAGAGCCTGAGAAGCAGTCCAACAGAGAGGGGAGGGGGGAGATCTAAACCACCTAAATACAAGAAACAAAAACTTAATTTGGTAAAAATAAAACTAGAAACAAGTCAAATTATCTGCCAGTGCAGTAAGATGTTTAGACTTGGAAAGATTTCTTCAAATAATACAATATATCTAGGTATTAGAAAAGTGAGAAATCACTTGAACTAATAAGTAAAGCACTTGTTCCAAGCACTGTACTGAGTCAAATAAACTCAAAACTAGTTTGTCATTCTTATTTCACCGTTGCTCCTTTCTTAATTTGAGTGAAAAGATCTAAAAACCATAGTTACTAAACAAGATGATTCTTCTTCATTCAAGAGTTCTCATTATCAGCTTTTTACTTCTTAAAACGAGACAAATCATTCACACACACACACACACACACACAAAAATCAAGCAAACAAAAGTATCAACAATTATTTATTGAGGTAGTTAGCAAACCTGAGTAATGTGGTGTGTTACATTATTCACCATCATCAGTACTGAACATCAAACAAGACTCCCTTACACAACACAAACTGGTTTTGTAACAGTTGCATATTACTTGTGTGTTCCTGTCACCACTGATAACATGTTTTTAGTTTGTAAACATAGTTAACTGTCATTAACAGGGCATACAGAACATTGGTGGCACGAAAGATGCTTTGATGAATGAGAGAAAAACTTCGCAAACCAACTCTACAACACACAAACTCCTGCCCACCTTTAGGTTTCTCCAAGTACCACACTGCAACAACTGACACGAAAGCAAGTGTGTTTTTCTCTTATTTAAAGTAAGAATTGCCTTATTATACTTGATATGAGCCAAATTCAACAGACAAGTCCAGGAACGTGTCTTATTTCAAGATATTAAAAGACAAAAATAAGCTCTGAATTACCTGCAAGTAAAAAAATCTGCCAGTGGGGTAAGAAAAAAATTGCTTTTCAAGTTTAGAATGTCTAAAACAAGAAACTTTCACTTACTCCACTGGCAGATTTTTCTACTTGTTACAAACAATTCAGAGCTGATTTTGGTCTTTAAATATCTTTAAATGAGACATGTTTCTGGACTGGTCTGGTGAACGAGGCTCATATTAAGTCTAAAAAGACATTTTTACTAAAAATAAGACAAAAGCACTTCCTATGATGAGCTGCCTATATATTGCTTATTGGTGCATTTCCACACACAGCAGCCTAAAGAACTGTGGGTCCCTGGAGGGGAACTAACTTTTTTGCAAGTGGTTTTGTTGGAGTTTTGCTTCATCACAAAATACCTGCCTCGGATATCTACCTGTTCAGGTGTGATGCTGTTAAAACTAGCAACTGAACGTTCATGTGAAATACATAACTATCTAACATTGATTGAATAAGAGGAAGATACTGTTATTGTACCTGTAATGAAGTGCTGACTACAGACGTACGTTTTGATTTTAGATCTCAAAGGCGACAAGACTCATCCTCCACTCACATTGCTTGAAGCCACTGCGTTCTTCTCCTTGGCTCTGTGCTTCAGTTTGGTAACATATAAAACTTGAGATCAGGGTTTTTTAATTTTATTTGTGGTACAAAAGGGCAAACAGCAGCTCCTCACCATTGTGGAAAGCAGTTTGTTTTCCCCCTCAGTGCGAACCGGATATGACGTTTTGTGGTCGTTCCTCTTAATACCAACCAATAACAACCATTGTGTTGATCAAAAATTCACTAAAACGTGCTAATTTTCTTGTCAGACATTGAAATGATGTGAGGTTTAATTCATCATCAAACGTGATTTTGCCTCTTACCAGGTGATTCAAGCAGGTAGCAGAAGGTGTCAGGGAATGACACATCAGGCCATTGAGTAGGCTCATTCCTCCCTCTTTAATAACATACAGATAAGAATCCAAACCTACTTGTAGTGATTTTTTTAAAGTATCTAGCCTTTTAAACTGGCTGCAATGAATCAATGTATCAAAGGATTGTTTTCCCCCTCAAAATTCCCCGCCCCTAACTGTGACTCAAAGCCCACATGCATGTGTATCAACCATAATTCAAAACGTTCCAACAAACGGGTATAATGTGTTTCGATTAAATCTTTCACTGGACCCTTTTCATTATTACGGTGGAGGCCCTTTGGCTTTGATGTTAACATTCATTTTTAAATATAATGAATTTATTGACCATTCTTCTAGTTCGTGTCTTTGTAAACTCCTCAATGGCTGACAGAGTAAAAAAAAAATTCAACCATACTCAAACTGCAACCACCCTGGTTTACCATAAGTAAATCGATGAGGCTTGCTTGAGTGGTTATGAGCATTGTGAGGTTTGATGGATGGTAAACGACTCTCGTGTTTGTAAGAAATCAGTGAGTGCTTTGAAGACATCAACAAGTGGACAGACTAGAATGTGAAATGTAAAGACATGAACTTGTTTCAGTAAGGCAGAAACCTTCCAAAAACAAAAAGAGCTCACAGAGAGCTGAGTCTGAGACCTGGGTGATGATAAAGGATCCAGAAAACTACATCCAGACAGAAAACTGCTCCAAATCTATCAGAATATGATTTATTTATAGATATTTTTTTTAATTTTAAGATTTCTAATCAGACTGATTAATGATTTGATAATATACCATAGTTTAACATCAAACTTAAAATCTGTTTCTGGTAATCATAATTTATAGGTTCACTTATTATTTACTCTTTATAATGTGTCCATATTTGGTCATAACCTCTAAAGAGAACTTTGGTTTTGTTTCACTGAGATGAACAGCTCTAATATGGTTACTTGTATCACTCTTTTGATACATTAAAAAAAAAACTGCAAAAAGTTGTAATGTTTAAAAGGCAAACAGCCTCTAAAAGAGGACGGTACTTTTTCAAGGCAGTAGAGCAAAGCAAAACAAACACCTAAGCTTAATAAGGGATTTTTGCAACACTACTGATACAGCCTGATAAATCAACTCCTGCATGCACACAGAAATGCATCATCTGATTTATCCAACCACCGTGAAAGACGGAAATTGCTTTTTTCCTGTGTGACAACACTCCTGCTCCGTGCTGAAGGGCTTCTTTTAAGACCTAGGAGCTTCAAACAGTTTTTTCGATGTGTCAGGATTTCTATTCATTTGGAGTCCAGGCATGTAAAACCACCACAGGCTCACCCAAATGTAAATGCTGTCAGTACAAGTCGACATAAACCCATTTCCAGCCAGGGACCGCTGGACTTAAAGTTATTTAGTGATGCTGTCAGCCGATTTATTCCTACTTGGTCCAATTTACATGGGGCTTTCTCCATCTTGAGCTCTGCGGCTTCCTTGTTGAGACTGTGCGTGTTGGGGAAGATCCATCCGTTTAAGCGGACTGGAGTTTCAGCATTGAGTCTCAGATTGACTAGCTGTCACCAGATATTGATTTCCTCTCGCCTACTTAGTTCACAGCAATAAGCCAGGGGTAAATCCCTGGGTACCACACAGCCTCTGCACGGACAGGAGCCTGCAATTCACTAATGCAATGTTTTGGTCTTATTTTTATCCGGTGATGTAAAATCCATGTAACACTAAGGAACTGAAACACTGCCTGAGCGCTCATAACTTCCATGGCTCAGGAGGCAGGTATCTCACAAAAAGGGAAAAAAACTTTGTTGCAAAACCATCTTCGAGATACTTTTTTCTTTTTTTCTTTCCAGACTGGAGAACAGAATCAAGAGACATAACCAGCTTTTATGGCCTGAAGCCTGCAATACACAAACAATTAAAGGTTTACAATTACAATGTCATCAGGACAAACAAGTCTTACAAGTTTCTGAGTTATGATGTTGTAGTATTCATCAACTGATTAGCAATCATGATTGGTGCGATCCCAGTGGTTAATCAGCTCTCTAAAAGAATAATGAGAGGGTGCTTGTTAGCAAGCCAAACACCTGCAAGGGCAGACGCTCTGACAGTGTGTGTGTGTGTGTTTATGAGTGTGTGTTTGTCTGGACGTGGTCCAACTGGAAAGCCGATACCTGCCCTCATGCCACTTTAATAAGAGAATCTGGCACTGACACCGCTACAATCATCACCAACAGAAAAAAAAAAATCTGCCACATTTTATTGCTTCTTTTTTTGACCGTGTGATAACGCACACTGTGAGCCTAACACAACCGTTTTTGTTCTGAATGAAGGTTATTAAACGGGAAAATGCACAAGCAGTAAATAGGAAAACGTCAACGAACATTAAAAAGAGATGAACAAAATGAAGAAGCCTTTTAAAAAATGGATATGTTATCACCTCTGCCTTCCAACCCAAGTACAATTACAAAGACAGAAAGAAAGAAAGAATGAAAGGATGGTTACAGGACACAGAGAGAAATATTGTAAGCAGTGTTTTCACGGTTGTGGCAGCTCAGCAGGGGGGCCATAATTTTTCCTCCTAGTGTGAGCCTGGATGACTAATAAACGTTACATACAATAGTGCATGTGCATTTGTGTGTGTGTGTGTGTGTGTGTGTGTGTGTGTGTGTGAGAGTGTGTTTGCACAGTGGGGGAGATTTGTGTTTATGTGGTGGGGCCTTAGTTATGTATGCAGGACCACTGAGTCAGATCAAATAGATATCTAGCATCCTCCAGACCCATTCTGCTCCAGTCATGGAGCTTCCTGGCTGGTGTATTGAAACTGCCCAAGGAGAAACAGACCCTCAGTTTTAAAAAATCTTGGCAACTAGGAAATCTCCATGAAAGATTATTTAGACCTAAGACGCTAAAAAAATGTGTATACACAAATTCACTGTACAACCTCCAGCCTTCCCACTTGCAATGTTTCCCTGTGTTGGTCACTGAGCTGGAGCACTCTTGGCACATGGTTTCCTAAGGAAAGCCCCTTTTCTGCATTGTTTCCCAGTGAATGTCAAACCAGATTAGGGCCAATGCAGAGGGACAGTGGAGGGTGAAGGGGTGCATTTGACGTGCATCATGGGTCGGGGCAGGCAGACCCCCTGCCGGGTGGCCTCGGCTGTCGTAACCTTTAATTATAGCTGCATTGACAAGGTTGCAGATGGTCTGGCTGAAGAGCAAGACCAGACAGGATAACACATACAGAATCATTTTATCCCCCCCCCCCACTTCCACTATCCTATAGACCTCTTTTATTTTAAAGTCACAGTGGTTTAAACACCATCCACTGTGATATTAGTAATAAGTTATAGCAGTGGCTTGCCCTGTGGTACTTTAGTCTATCGTATCGTGTTCATTCTAATTCTTGTTCTTCGTAAGAACAATTCCTTAGTTTTTCTCTGTAGTTTTTGAAAATGAATTAATTTCAAACTAATTCACCTGACAAAAGAATAATAAGAATTACAAAAAAACCTGAGCATTAGACAGATGTTTTTTTTAATGTATAGAATTTTGCTCTAAAGTGCTGTCTTTTTTCTCTTTCTCTTCTCCCAGTATTAAAAACGAAACAGTACATTCATGCTCTTGACAGCCCCTTTTCTCCCATTCATACAAACATTCGTTGTGCGTTCACTTCAATGAGATGTTGGAAGAAAAAATCTCTCAGTAATTGATGTCATTACCATGCATCACCTGTCAGTGCCTTTCTTAATGCACAGGGACAGAGATTCACCAAAATGGCAGTGGGGAAACGTCAGACTCGGGGAAGGTGGAACTAGACAATGGAGTGCTCTTGGATAATAGTATGCATTTGTGCTTTTGAATCACACGCAGAAGTAAGTGAGGACGGGGAGAGAATGAAGTAAAGAGGAGAAAGACGGGAAAGAAACGGAGAGGAAATGCTAATGAGAGAGAAGAGAGCAATCATTTCTTCAAGTGATTGCAAAGATGAGGGATAATTCATTATGAATGTGTGCCTAGCTTCCCTTGACTTAGATGCATTAGCTTTGCCCCCACAACTGTTTCTCAATAGATCGCTGGTGTGGCAATTTAGTCCCCCAGTATCATGCAAATGGCAGCGTTGGCCAGCTCCTAATTCATAGATTGCACTCAGCAGCCCCTGGCCAAACCATTGTCCTATAATTAATGACTCTTTTCCACTTCGCTCCTCCAGTCTGGTTATTGCTATTTACAGTTTAAACCTCGGGGGAGGGAGAAGGAAAGAAATCAAAGAAAAAAAAAAAGAATTATTTCACTACAAATGAGCAACTCAAATAATAATACATGATGACAAAAGTGAGATTGTTATAGTAAAGTGTATCACTGTAAAGTCAGTAATAATCTATATGAAAAACGGCCATGCAATCAACACAGTATTATTTCAACACAAGTAGATTAGCAGTTTATGAAATGATGCATCCAAGCAAATTGAATTATACCATCTGTGGTTTATGTGGTTTTCAAGGCTCAAGGGACAGCTTAGCTTGCTATTGACATGTCGCCATTATGGTAGCGGCAGTATGTCTGTACGTCTGCTCTCTATTCCAACACATATCTGGAGACATTAACATATTCACAAACACATGCAACTCTGGCCTTAAAAGAGGCTAATATCAAGCATTTATGATTTTTTTTTTTTATCTTCAGCTTTACCAGCACAAAAAAAAGTCTGGTTTTAGGTAGAGCACACTTCACTCTATACCCACAGATGGGTTGGCATGGCTTTAAAAGCAGTTTTGCCACTTAAAGTGTGACATGCTGAATCAAATTCTCTCTTTCTCTGTCTTTAACAGAGGCTCTCACATTTACTTCTTCTTCCCCCAAAATATGGCTGCTTTGCTTGAAGTATGTGCATCCGGTCCGGGCCAAAAGCCAGTGCTGTCTCACATATTTGTAGAGTCTCACAGGATTAAACAACACTGAGTCTACAGTAGGAAATGGTCCAAGCAGAAATCAAATCTACCTCTCTGAATAAATATCATCTCTCTGTCTGAGGCACAAGCCTCCAAGATAACCTGTTCGCTGAGCACAGCTGCTTGACACACATACACACATGCATGCACACGAAAGCAAAATATGTTGCTTCGATATACTTACACACACACACACACACACACACACACACACACACACACACACACACACACACACACACACACACACACACACACACACATCTGAGCTGGGTGAAATAAAAATCAGGACTTGGACATGACAGGAATGCAGACAGACAGCCATGTGTAAAAATGCCTATCCATCCATCCATTTACCCATCCACTTATCCAACCATCCATTTGTTCATCCGTCCATCTGTCTGCCAATTCGTTTATCGGTCCATCGATCCCCCCCATCCATCTGTCTGCTCACCCATCCATCAAACTTGGTTTAGAATTAAGGTCTGAGGCTGCAGCTCCAACCTAGAGGCCAGGGTGATGTGGCTGGTTGTGTAAGATGATGTGCTGAGATGTGAATAAGGTAAAAGGTATTGATGATTTAAAAGTACATTGTCGTTCCTACAGTGTTTAAATAACTGCTTTCAGCTTTATGAAACCAAGAGGGATTGCTTTGGCTTCCCATGTGGATCTATATGATATGCATTAGATAGTCAGATGTGAAAGGTTGAGCCTTAGCCATGACCTGAATTACCACTTCACTAAGAGTACAGTGAAGGAAAGAGGGATGTTAGAAACGAGAATCCAGATCTTTTTGTTGTCTTGGCTGGTGCTAGAGATCTTTTCATTCAATGTTCGGAGCCAGGGTGACTGGTGCAGAGAAAAAGAACTGGACTAATGCCCCTCAGGTATTTTATTTGAAAAGAAATCCATTATGGCATGGAATCTGTTGTAAAAAAAATGGTTCATCTGCTACACTGTGTTTCAAAATGGACTAATGAGCAGTGCATAAGTTCATGGCTGTGAAATGGGTTGTTTCTGAGCAAGCTGTGTTCAGATACATTGTGTTCTGGCTTTATTTGACTGTGGATGGAATTTTCTAGTCTGGATATTCTGGCCACAAGCTGTCAATAGACAAGTCATCTCAATGATAGTGTGAGTGTCTGATGAAAAACCAAGTACTGGCTGTGTACAGAAGTTCAAACAGACTGAATTAGAAACTTGGAAATGCAAATCACCAATCTTCCATTTAAGTATGCATGTGCTGCTAAAAACTATGTTCATGGAGTGATACAACTCAAGACAACTACAATTAGTTCCTCTGTTCCTTCTACATTAACATCTTTTCAGTTGAAGAAGAGAAAGTTTGAACTTTTTTTCAAGTGGTCTGTCTGTTCTCTGCGCTTTCTATTTTTTCAACTTTCTGTATTACTTGTGACAAGTCAAAAGGAAAATGATGAACTCCGTCCTTCATACCGTTCAGTTCTCCATCAGTGAAGACTGACTGCTGGAGGTAAGTTTGAAATCAAGAATCTGTTAGAGCCCTTTTATATCACAACCTGATCAGAGTAACAATTCCTGAATTTATCTAAAAAAGAATAGGACATACCTTTTTTTTATCTTTCTTTTTGTTTGTTTTGCACATACTTTGGCAGGCAGAGGCTATAAAAGATGAGAATGATTAGGTAAACATATTGAAACAATTAAGTAAAACAGTTAAAAAAAAATAAAGGCCATCTCGATTCTGGATAATTTTTTTTTTGTCAATTTAGTACATTTTGATGATTTTTTTTTTTTTAGAAATAAAACAATATGTATGTTTAAGATTTCATTCTCTTCCAAAGTGTGAGTGAATATTATCATGTGTAAATTACAACATCAGCAGTAGTATCAAACTTATTCACTGTTTGAACAAATGCACCAGTTGTACATTTAAAACAAGGGCTGATGCAACAAAACAAAAGTCATTCACAGTCTTGGGCCGTAAAAGCAAACTTTGATAGCGAATCTTACCGTTAGCCAAAACAGTATCTTTGGTGTAATATGGCTGATTACAGATTCCCGAATTTAGCAGCCAGCATAAGGACCAATAAAAGGATATATTAAGAGTCAAGACAGGTGAAGCAAAAGCCCATATATTCTCCCTCTCTCTTGCTCTCTCTCTCTCTCTCACACACACACACTTTGTACATAATAAGTGCGTATCAGTGCCTGCAACAGAATATCTGTATACTAGAACATCTTGTATACTTACATACACACACACAAAGACATGAAGTAACCTGCCCACAGCCAAGGTCAGAGGACTGCAAAATAGATGAGCATATTTGATCAAACTGGGAGAGGTTATGCAAATAAGATCCACGCAATTAAACCAAATTCATGCATAATACATAAAGCCTCTGCACTGATCTGTGCATGTGTGTCTGCGTGTGTGTTACAAAGCTTGACTGCTTATGTTTTCATTCCTCAGGTCAAAAAGGGGTGTGTCAACTTCTTCCTCGTGCTGTATTGACATGCAAGATAAACGATTTCAGAACCTGTGCTGAATACAGCACGGTTCAAAGTTTGGGCTACGTAATTCAAGACCCAGACTTTTTGTGTGTACTGCTAAACCTACCGTAAATCTGGCAGAAAACAGCACCTCTTCAAATCAAATCCCAAATCATGTTTAACTGGAGTCTATGGATGGTTTTTGATATGGGCAATCAACAGCATATAAAGAAAGAAAAAAAAAGAAGAAGAAGAAGAACAGGAAGAACAAAAACCTTGCCAGTTTTCTAGACTACTGCTCATTTCCACATCTAGGTAGTGTAGTTGATGCTGGGATGCCCCTATTATCATGTCAACTTGTTGCTACCTCCTGGAGCCACAACACCTCCTGCCTGATTAAGAAGGCCCACCAGCAGCTCTACTTCCTCAGGAAACTGCGGCACACCAGACTGAGAAGCGCTGTCCTGAGGAGCTTCTTTCGATGTGTGGTGGAGAGTGTCCTCAGCAGCAGCAGCATCATCATGTGGCACAGCAGCTGCTCTGCTGCAGAGGATGGTGAAAGCTGAACAGAGGACTGTGGGAAGCAGCCTGCCCACCACCACAGACATTTACAGAGACAAGTGCAGGAAGAGGACCACCTGCATAATGACGGACTCCACCCACACACAGACTCTTTGACCCTCTCTCCTCTGGCAGGCGGTTGCAGAGCATCCGGAGCAAGACTACCAGGCTCAGGAACAGCTTCTACCTGGAAGCTGTCAGACTGCTAAAGTCTCCTCCTCCTCTGGCAGATTGGTACCTGCTCACTCTCTTGAGAGGTGGGGTGAATTTATTGATGTGAGCCCAGTGACCATGGGGTGATCCTTTTTTGCTTTAGATAGTGAAGAATTGTACATCAGTTTTTCTTGGGATACTTCCACCTTACCAAAAAAAAATCCTGTGTTGTTGGTGATAGAGAGGGAGATGGATCACTGATGGGTGAGCCACACTAACGTTTATTGGAGAGAGCGCGGCACACTGCATGGCCGTAACTGCTTCAGTGAAACCCTCTAGTCCATGAGCTGACCCCTCCATTCAGCAGAAGTTCATAGGCTGATGGTGCGTCCAGACTTTTTAGACTGGGGTGCCCTGAATTCGATTTCTTTTGTAAGTGTATGTAAATCACCCTTGGAGGGGGGCACACTATAAAAGCTCACCTAGGGCGCCACATTGGGTAGGGCCGGCTCTGTTTAAGTATGTTGTTCAAGTTTAACACAACACCACAGCTAACAGCCACCTGTCAAAAACATCCCAGTACTCGACAATGTTGAGTGGCAGTAATGGTTAAGTTTTGCTACTGTTAGCAGTTGCTAAGACATAAGCTTGCAAATCATACAGTTTAAAAACTACTATGTAGTTGTGTTTATGCTAGCCCAAGTAAAAGCTACCATTTGCTCACTCTAGTACTGGATCAGCAACACTTTTTTTTTCATCACTAGTAATCTAAGAATCAATGGCACTGTATCATTCATAGGTTGAATTACCATTTGCAACCAAGCAGAAACCATTCAAGGGCGTGGCTTACTTATATGACAGCTGGGAACACAGTAGCTGTTTGCAAAGAGGCAAAAAGCCTGTTTCTTTATTTGATTTTTTTCATTTCTACTATGGACATTTGCTTCAAAATCTCTATTAGAAACAGATCCTGGACGTTATGACAATGTATTCTACAGTCTATGGTTGCTGTTTCACTGTTACTTAGAGCACTTGGCTCTGTTTCTGGAGCAGTAGTGTGACACTTGCAAAATCCACATCAAAAAGGAATGGCATCCTGGTATGTAAAGTGGCTGCTTATGGTTACAGAAATGAAACAAACAGCTTTGCTGTGTACTGATTTAAACAATAACTGTGTTGTGTTGGTTTCCTCTTCCTCTAAGCTACTGGTCAGAGGTTAAGCATCACTCCAGCGATGCAAACACTGCAGTTTTAGCAAAAGCAGCCCAAGCAGAGCAGGAATATGAGGGCACTGAATTTACAAAGAGTGACAAGAACAGCCATAAAAGAATAAAACACGCCATTATGTTTTTTTTATGAGGGTTTCTTAATATTTACATGCAAAAGTCAATTGGAATCGTACCAATAAATATTGTCCTTTGTTGATCAATGTTAAGGACTCACTGTGCCTTGAAATGCAGTCAGAATCATGGCTTAGTGTGGAGAAAAAAACTTTTTTTTTTCTGTTTTAGTAAATCTGTTATCACCTGTGATCTGTTGCATCCTATCTTTTTTTTTATGATTTTCATTATCTCCACTGTTCAAACTCCTCTCTGCTTACTGCTATGATTATTCATGAGCAACAGTGCGTTCCTCATGGCAACCATGTGCTAGCAAGAAATAAGTGACCAGTGCTTTGAAACTGTGCAATGTAATGCACCATAATGAGACTCCCACCCTGCAAGACTGAGCGCTAGGTACTGGAGATCATTCCTGCAATAAGACTTCACAAACCTGCACTCACACCTTTATGGCATCCAATATTCAAAATTACAGCCTTTTTTTTAAGACATCATCTCAGTACTCATTGTTCACTGCATATTCTTGTGCTTATTTTGTTCTTGTGTAAATAGTGATAGTTTTCTATTCTATTTTTTATTTTTATTTATCTTAAATTTTTTTTACTGTATTTTTGCCCTTTACAACGTTTGTTGTAAGTTGCTGCTATAACACCGAAATTTTCCCCATGGGGGATCAAGGAAGAACATTCCATCCTACGTGCTAGAGACGGGTTAGCAGAGTGCTGTCATAACAACATTGTATTTTTTGTTAATGTGTTGATGCAGCTGTATAGCAGGACTCCTTGTTGGTTTTGCATTTGATTAAAAAAGTTGTGTTATTGTTTGGCTTAGTAGGTGCAGGACAAAACAGAGTGTTCTTATAACACAGGTAAAGGTGAACACCCAACAATCAAACAGTCGGGTGCACACTCTACATCTCCTTTTGTCATTAAAGCCAAACACGTATCACACGTATACAGAGTGTCTCTCTAAAGCAAACAGATTCCAAACCCAACAGATGGGACAGATACAAGATAATCATTTCCTCAGAAATTCAGCTTCCAAATCAATTAGCATTGTTTAATATGCATATAGTTTAGAAAATACTTGAACATATAGACTACCTTGGGTGAGTGCTCACATCAGGCCATATGCTGTGTTAAATCAGCTGAAAACCCAGTTCACTTCATTGAATGCATGCCAAGTCAAGTCGAACAGACTTGAAGCTTATATGTTCACATGCATTTATCTAGCTTTACTGCACAGCATGGTGTTGCTATAAAATAATCAGCATACAGATACTGCAAAGTGTCCATCAGCAAGATGCAGAAGCAAACCTTTACAGTTATTTGATTGAAGATTAAAAGAAACAGACGTTCAAGGATTAACACCTATATAGCAGAGAGAATATATAGAATTGAGCATTTATTCCTTAAAACGCACAGCTCATGTTCCAGACATTAAATTCCATGTAGACTGTGTACAGTATCTGGCTGGCTGGGACACTTACTCACAGACCTCCACAGTCCCTCACTGCCTGTCTATCTCTCTGTAATTATGCTTATCCTCTTTTGGGGTGACCCCCACTCTGCCAGCCCCATTTGCCCCTGAAATCTTTATGGATCCTGTGCCGGTTGTCATGGAAACAGGGAGTACGCCAGGCACATGCCCCCCCCCCCCTCCCCTTTTGAATACAATTAATATGCAGCCTGATTTATCCTTCTTTCTTAGGAAGGGGTGCAGGGAGGGGGGAGATGGGAGGAAGACAGGGGGACTGGTAATTGGGGTAAGAGAAAAAAAAGAGGAGAAGGAAGAGGGGAAATGAAATTAGCAGGGTTTTTTTTTAATGCATCTGATTTTTAGGGTGTGAGGATGTGAGGCGGTGTGAAGACGGTTAGAGGATGGGTGGGTGGGTGGGTGGGAAGACTGATGGGTAGGGATAAAAGAGGATAAGGAAGTGGAATGGGATGATTTGATATCAGTCTCTGGCTCCCTGCTAAATAGTTTTTTTTTTTCTTCTTTCATTTTGAATATGTGACAGTTGTGACAATGTAAGGATGGGCGGGTGGTTGGCTGGAGGAGAGACGGGGAAAAAGAAGGGGGTATTGTCATCCATCTGTACAGCTTCTTTAAAAAAGTGACTTTTATCTATATCTTAAATTTTCAGAGTTATATGCACAAAAAGAATAATGCAGATTCAAGAGGAAAAGTGAGAACATCTTTATAAGGAGATACAGCTCACTGCTTTAAACTTGGTCTGAGCTACAGGCTCACCTTAAGGAAGATTATTTTATCTGCAGGGAAGAAAACCAATGTTGATGTCTTGTTTCATATTTATTTATTTATTTATTTATTGCATGTTTTTTTTGTTTTTAAGTGAAACCATATAGCTTGTGTGTTGGGCATTAATCTTTGGTAAAAAATAAAAGCTAACTTTGACATATTGTTTAAAATTGAGAATCATGATTAATTTCTGTGCATCAAATCCCCACGTTTGTAATGCTTACATTCTTAAATGTGTCTATTCCTGCTTCTCACTCTCTCTCTCTATCTCACTCACTCACTCAGTCTCTCTACTCTGTCTCTTCTTATACACCCATCACCTACAACAGCACACATTATCCTCCCTTATTAGACGCAACGTGAGAGTCCTTCAGCTGCAGCTCAGGGCTTGATCTTACAAGGAGGCCTCGACACAGGGAGCAAAGTGGGAGAAAAAGGGGGACAACCATGGAAGGAAAAAAAGGGGGAAAACAAGGAGGTGGGAGAAAGATTGTGAGGGGGAGAATGAGAGGAGGGTGGGGTAAACCAAAGAGAGAAGTGGGAGCGCGAGCCAGGTGACAGCCACACAGAAGCAGTCGGGTGGAAAGAGCCAAACGCTGGAGCCAATTAATTCCCTCCACATGTTTTGAGACAAAAGCCTGTGCACTTGACCCTCCTGTGAGCAGGGGGAAGAGAGGGATGGGTGTGCATTAGGGGGGAGGGTGGGGGTGACAAACTGTAGAAGGAGAGACAGGATCGAGAGGCTAGAAGAGGACGATAGCAGAGGGTGACAAACAAATGGAGGGGAGTAAAAAGAGGTTGTGTGAGGGAAGGGGGAGGGAGGACGGTGAATAGATACAGATGTACAGAAGGAATAGAGGGGTTTTAGGGTTTTAAAAGCTAAATTGCATCCTACCATACAGACAAGCTATGTTCTTTAAGAGACAGGGGACATTTGCGATGATCATTCCCTCAAGAGATTTTTTTCCCAATATATAACTGTTTCTAAATAACATCTACACACTCCCTGACCAGCTCACTTTAAAGAGTCTTTACAATGACCAAACTGCGGATATTGCCTCTTTTAAAACCTACGGCAAAGTGAACATAAACAGCTGTGTATCAAGGTTTGTGTGACTTGAAGTATTGTACTAAAATTAAGGCCATTTGAAACGTCATGTGGCTGAAAAGTTCCCAGCATTTACAAGAATGTGTACTTGTTGGAAAACAAATTCTGTTTCTGAATTTTTACAGTTCTGTCTGTCTGACCCTGATTCAAAAGTCTGTGTAAAGTTAGTGTGAACTGTTTTGAATGCAGTGGGAAATAATTTCAAGCATTTATTGCAAAGCAGGAAGGGTCCCGTCCTTGCCTGTCTCCAGCGCGTAAATTTTGCGGTGCAATTTTGGATAACAGCAGAAAAACTACTTATACCCTGATTACTGGTAATGCAGTGCAAACAAACGATGTGCTGAGGACCAGTTTGAGTCTGTGGTTTTGAATCAGTCATGATCATGTGATCGCGAATCAGCGGCGCTTGTGTATGTGAGCAGGGGCGTCATTTTGAAGGAGCGCCGAGTGGGGGTGGGGGGCTAAATGGGATCCTGAGAAGATGCTACATTCAAATTCATGGTAGTTTTCCATGACTACCAACCCTGCCTTCAAGGACTTTGCTGTCTTATACTTTTTTTAAGGCAAATGTTAA
The DNA here is from genome assembly GCA_030710495.1 of Labroides dimidiatus. Lineage (NCBI taxonomy): Eukaryota > Metazoa > Chordata > Actinopteri > Labriformes > Labridae > Labroides > Labroides dimidiatus. Next base: position 25,629,697 of record CM061148.1, on the reverse strand, counting down.
AGCCTCATGTTCCTCATGTCCCATTTCCACAGTTTGTTCAACTAAAATAACTGAACAACAGATATCTGTCTATGAATACAGTGGATTAGTGATGACATGTTGGAATGACTAATCAAGAGTCATAATACTATTCTCAGTTTATGTATTAAAGGGTTAAAGTGATTCAGTGGACTTATAGCATATAGCAAAGAAGCATTGTAAAATAAGTCATACCCGAGCTGGGATTTCTGTCATATCTGATTGTCTTTATAACACATCACAGCTACAGTGGTCCAGCTCAAGCTACTGGTTGATCATAACTTTGACTGACCGTGTCATCAGCCAATCAGATATTGATATGTAGTGACAGAACACCCAATGGGCCCAACCATGTGTCGGTGCTAGCCCCCATTGTTGTCATCCACAACTTTAGCGGGCCATCAGTGAACTTAGCTATCCGCTGATGCTAAACGCTATCTCCACTGATCCTGTGTGATCCTGAAGGATCGAAGGATGGTTTTCATGTACAAGTGATGGGTGAGTGTTACTTTTTAAATTTCTTGTGGGGATAAAGTTATTGCAGTGTTTCAGTTATTGGTATGATCATGCCTGACTGGTTTTGCTGGAGTTTAGGCAGGAGATGCAGATTCCCAGTGTTAATACTGATGTTGACGGATGGTGCTTAGTTTTGATAGTGCTTAGTAAGTGTATTGAGGAAACTCAATATCAGCTACACCTCAGTTCAATATTCTGACTTGAATAGCTGTTGCTAACAGGTCTAACCTGCATGCTTCATTTTGTCATTGAACTGATGGTGGCGCCCTGGTAACTTCTCGCTTTAATCCGCTGAAGTTGCATGAGCACCCGGTGAACCTTGTGTATACATTTTGGAGGCTTGTTTTGTGTCCTGTGGTTTCTGAGAGACAATGCACAGTGGTGTGTGTGTGCGCTGTGAGTAGCGCTGCACTTGTTAAAGATCCTCCGTGACTGTGTTGGCTTTATCAGCACGTCTGTGACAAGTGTGGGCATGCTTGGGTGTGTGTGTGTGTGTGTGTGTGTGTTTTTAAAGGCCCTGATTATAACCTCATGGTACACCACTGAGCATAAGTAATTTAAACTTACCTATCTCATAGATCAGGTCCATACCTTGTTCTTTTATTCAACAGACTAAATAGCTTTTTTGTTATTAATCTTATTAAAATGAAAGAGTGTCATTTCATTTCTGTCTCTACATGGTTGCAAGTTTTCAATCCTCTGATGTGTACGCAGCCTCACAAACACGTGCGTGCACACACAGATGAGCACATTGTATAGAAACACAGTAAAAAAAAACTAAAGCACCCCCAGCGCCATCTCTTTGAAGATGAGATGGCAACACTTGCTCTCCAGGAGTAGCACATCACCACAATGCCCATCGTCTTGTTTTTCTATTTGAGGTAAAAATGTCTCAAGCACTTCTTGAAATCTCGTCATTCTTGCTGTCATTAAAAGACACAACATGAATCCGAGTGTGTTTGTTACCCCCCAGCATGTAAACAGGGAAGACAATGCAGCAAAAAATTATTTGAGCCCAGCTGCAAATTAGACTCATTAGCAAATTTACAAACTTCAACTTTCAGATCATTACCTTGCACAACATGAAAAGAGATGAAAATTAAAGAGTTCATTACTGTGATGGTTTTTAGATTTGTTTGAGTTGCTATATGTTACGTGAATATAAACTTTTTTTTGATTGTTTGTTTATGTTCTTATTGTCATGTTTTGTTTTAGCTAACACAAATTGCTGCTTAGATTAACTCTTGTTATATCATAGGGAGGTATTTTAACAAGCCTTTATTGGCGTCTAACTTCCCCTGCACATGCTTTTTTTAATTATCCTGTGATTTTAATCTGTTTTATCATGAGAAAATTATTACACTAAACTAAACTAATATAAAATGCTATCAAAGGACTAGGGATGTAAATCGCCAGTTTCAACACAATATTGTACGATATCAATTCTCAGAACAATGATTTGATATTTGCGGATATCACAAAGTCTGCAATGATACGCTTACGATTCAGTTCGATTTAAAGGCCTGTGATCGATATTGTACAATATTGTGAATCCATTTACCGCGTTCTGTTACTTTTCAAGTAAAGAAAAAATATATATGCTGTTTTGAGGCTTTTTTGCTAAATGTTTAGGGCTTTTACATGAAAAACATTATTTAACAAAGTGAACAAATGCTTGTGTTTCACTTCAAGGTGCTGCAGTTTTCAATTTGACATGCACAGTATTTTTCTTCAGCATTCATCATTAAGGGTCCCTGGTAACCTCTGAAAAACTAACATTACAAGGAACATTTGTGTTATACCATGTCAGTTCCACATGGTTCTGCTTATGTGCTGTACTGTTTAATGTAAAAAGCCACTCATTCGTTCTGTTGCCTTCATACTTTATCTCACCACGGCTTTGTTTACACACTGCATGTGCTCCGTCTTCTGATCAGTCTTTTCTCTGGATTCTGAAAAACTTCCATACCACTGATTTACTCCAGAGAGGGGAGTGAATGTCTTCTTTATCTCTTACTCGGCTGCTAGCCATTATCTGCTATCTTTGCTAGCGGTGTTGTGACTCATGGCTGAGCGGAAACTGTCATAACCAAGATTGTGTAGGGACTTTCAAAATAAAAGCAGAGGGTAAAAATGGCGATAAATATTGATGTTTATACTTTCAATTGATATGATTTTTGCTTAAATGATCGCTATATCGATCCAGATCGATGTACCGTTACACCCCTACAAAGGACACTGTAGAAGAGTGGCAACATTTGTTGCATTTAATTTCAAACACTCTCCACCTCTGACCCTCAAGCATAGTCAGTCCCAGTATGCAAAAATTATAAATAAGCAGCAGAAGTTTTGAAATTTTGGGTTTGTGGAGTGATGAAACAAAACTGGAACTTCAAGGAACTACGATTCAGCAGCACAGATTGAAGTGAACACCATGCCTACAGTGAAGCATGGCGGTTGCTTGGTGATGCTCTGGGGCTGCTTTTCCTCTTTTGACAATGACCACCTGCAATGTGTGCAGTGCAAGATGGTTTCAATCAAGTATCAGGTAACCCAAAGAAAATGTCATGCCATCTGTGAGGGAGCTGAAGCTTGGGTGTTGTTGGACCTTCCAATAGGACAATGATCCTCAAAGTAAACCTCAAAGTCCAGGAATTTTCTAGAATGGCCATTACGATCACCTAACTTGAACTCCATAGAAAATATCTAATGGGATTTGAAGGTCAGTTCAAACAGAAAGCACAATTAAATAACCTCATTTATTTTTTTGCAATAGTTCCTTCTTCATTACAGATATAATGGATTCAGTGATTAGATTATGTTTAAATTCATGTGGCTTCTGTTCTGCCCAAAAGCTGGGTTTGAGTTGTTGAATTTCCTTACTTTTTAGGTAAATCCTTTATCTTTGCTACTTTGTTCTCTCCTTCCTTTTCCTAGGTTCAATCTTTTATTGTTACTCCCCTCAGAAGAAGAGGTACTATGAGGACAAGTCCTATCAATGCGAAATTGGCATTTAGTCAGGCAAAGAAGCAAAAACAAATTGGTTTTGCTTGACATTATCGGCTCTGAAAGGTGATTTACTTAATCCAATCAATCTGATAAATTTGGAAATGAAATGACATTTAAAAGTTTCAGAAATGCCACATAAGGCATGAAACCGTCTCTACTACAATTTAGATTCTATGCTGGTGATTTGGATGACTGCTGCCACCAGGCTCAAGTGGCTGGAACAGCAGCTGCGATGGCAAGTAAGCCTAAAGGAAAAGCCAGACAGATATATTAATGCGCTTCATAGGTTGCATTATGTGATTTATATAATCGAAAGTGCACATTTTTAAAATGATCCATGAACTTCAGATGTAGCAGACTGAACTTGAAGAGACTTTTGAACAGAAAGATGTTAAAGCTGAAAGGAATTTCCTCTTTGTTTTGTTTCTTGAGTGAAATGAAGTTTACATCCTTAACTACTTTATTATTATCATATGGAATTTTCTTTTCCATACTTTCACTTTTTAAGAACTTCAAAGGAAGCTAAAAGACCAAAGTGTATTTTTACAAAGGGAGAAGGAGCATTGGTATTCAGATCTGTGTAAAGGTAAAATGTTAGATAAACGAGCTGAAAATTTCTTATCAGTCAAAAAAAAAAGGTGATTTCCATGAACCTGATGGCAACTGACTAAAGGAAAAATTCTTTTTTATTTTTTTCATGCCTAGCCTTCCCATTCTCTTTTGTACCAGAAGCCAGAGAAGAGACTCGCTATCAAAAATGATTGGAAGAGAAAATCCTATCATTTGATTGTCTGAGAGACTGCCCCCCTCCCACCTCCACATGCTCAACATCCCATTTTAGGAACAGCTCTCTGGAAAAATAGACTGAAACAAGTACTCTAGCAGGGGGAGGCAATCTGGTGCTAGAGATGTCATTAGAGGGGACCTGAGAGCAAGCGATTGAGCAGAGAGTGCTTCCCTGGAGAGCCCGTGTAGAGTCTGTTCTTTCACTGAGATTCCCTCTTAACACCCCTTTTTATCCTTCTTGCCGTCTTTCTTGCTTGCTTCTGTCAAATATGTGATGTCTTCGCAGATGCATTGAATACATTCGTCAGTATACGAGCCAACTGTAAGGAGTCATCCTTTTGAAAAGAGAGGCTGTTGTTGGAGAGGAGTTGTTTTCTGAAGTACTGCAATACTGAAGGATATATTTAATACACATGTGAAAAAAGTCTGCACATATTTAACTGAAATAAAGTACACCATGCAAATTAAATAATAAAATAAAATAAGATAAAATAAATAATAATCATGATGGAACTGATCAAACTAGGATGTTCAAAAGACTGTATGTAATAGGATAAATTTTGCTCAATGGATTTTTATTTTATTTATTTATTTACACATTTATTTTTGTGAGTGTGAGTGAACGAGTGAATGTTCAAACAAAGAAGGCAACCTCTGGCCAAAAAAATATGAGGCAATGCGGAAGCGCTAAAACCTGTAGTTCATTGAATGTCTGCTTGAGGCTGTCTCCGGAGGCACTAGAAACCACTTACACACCAAGCCAAAACAAAGACAATTTCACAGCAGAAATAAACATGCTCACAGCCTGGTACAAAAAATGTCTCCCATCTGAAAAACTAATTTCTCTAACTGCCCACACTGTATGGGGGGTGATTTTTTTTTTTTCTAACTCGGTGGTTTAGAAGATATAAAGATTGAGAGTTTGCCCAATCAGAGGCACAGCTCAGTTTAGCTGAGGGACAGGCGCCCTATAGCTGTTAGTGTGGAGACTCAAGCCCATCCCATTCCCAATATGGCCTCTGTCAGTGATTTGCTTCAAAACTCTGTTTCAGAAACAGATGGATGATTTCACTGAAACTACATTTATTGTACAATCTATGGTGCTAACTGACCTGAGTGAGTTCACCCTTTGGTGAAGTTCTGTGTTATGCTGTGCATTTAGCTCATTGATTGCCAAATTGGAAGTTCCATGATGTGTTATGGCTTAGAAAGACTTTCTTTAGAAATAAATTTATTTACCAGTAAAATTCTTTTTTACATGTAACCATAACCCCAGTTTAATGCCAACCTTAGTACCTTCAAAACCACCAATAACAAAGACTTTTTAAAACCTTATCCAACATTATTTGACATTACTAGGCATCTTTGGAAACTGAATGCCTTAAACTGATGAAGCTATTAGAAAGGTTAAGACTGACGACAATTGGTCACAGTTACAAAGAACCTGCACTGAATGCAGAAGATGGGTAAGCTAACATTAGTGGTCTTTACTAAAATCAGTTGTTTATGTGAATTAAAGTGTATCTACTGAATCATATAAACATTGCCTCGAACTACAAAAAGGATTTATTTGGTTTTACTAGATCATTATTTAAAGGGTCAAACACAAGTTCTCTCTACTTAACAGGATTATAAAAGTGCACATATTGAGGGAAGTGTTTTTTTTTTATCTTCTTGCTTAACATCAGAGATTAAATGGTAATTTAATCCTTTGATGCATGAATTATGAAAGCCTTTGTCAAAATGTCTTTCTTAATATTTTTTCTTCTTCTTCTTCTTTTTTTATTCTTCTTTTATTCTTTATATATATATATATATATATATATATATATATATATATATATATATATATATATATATATATATATATATATATATAATTTGCACAAGAAACATGAGCAATTGCTGCCCTCTTATTTAAGCAGGTTGTGAGGCGTGTTTTTTGTTACGGTTGTAGACATTTTTCACTTCAAAATGTTTTTTGCAGTATCTCCAAGAGGCCAGGTGGGTGGGGTAGGGTTTTCTCTTTTGTGGAGTTTTCAGAAAGTGATCACCCTATGCAGTGGTTCAGAAATCATACCCCTTACCAGATAGTAACTGCTCAAAAGTGTAAGCAAAATCAAATCTAGGATGCCTAGGTAGAACCAGTGGAACTGCTAAAGACTTAAATAAAACTGTATACCAATCTGTCCTGTAAAATCAGGTCAATTCAAAATTTTGATGCAATACAAGAATTAACCAGACTTATTAATCACTCAAAAGATGAATATTCTGCAGTTCATTGGCGACTTATCCCATATAAATAAATCCATCTCCATTCGTGCCATATAATGTGTAATGACATTTCCAGACTGTAGACAAGCTTGTAGGAAGGGACCAGATGGTGTGAACATTAACCATATCACACCATTTTATTACTGTCCCCTTCCCTAACAAGAGGTTAAGTACTCAGAGAAGGCAGTCAATGTGGAGGATGTGGAGTGTGTCCCTTATGGCAGACTGTCAGGCGGTGGACACAGTAATGTCTGGCTGATTTGACGGCTCTCTAACGATGCTCTCTGCCAGTGTGTCACAAAGAAATTCAGGTTGTTAATTTTGTTGTTGTTGTTGTTTTCCTTTCTTTTTTTTTCTTAGACAAAAAGAAAAACAAAAGGAAAAAAAAAGGGATTATAACTATTTCAGAAATGCTTTTGGGGGGCCATCTTACCATGAGGGGCCCCTTGTTGTTTGAGTTAAAAGGTTGCCCAGAGTATAAAAGCAAGTAAAGGCAAATGAGACGATGCATGTATTAGATAATTGAGAGATTGGGAAGAAGAGGCAGGGAAGTGGCCGTAACACAGGCTGCTGAGGTGACAGGATAGGTAGCAACTGGGAAGAGAAGGAGTTAAGATGTTATCTGGAAGAAAAAATGGGAGATAAATGAACTGTAGCCAGAGAGGAGAAGATAAAAAACTTTGGGTACAGGGTTAATAGTAAAAACAAAGCAGGTTGTGCACAAAGAAGGCCATTTCAATAAAAGGGGGAAAAAGCTTTCCACAGTCTTTAAGGCATTGCCTTCTCCCCAAGTACTTAGCCAAGTATAGTTGGAGATTAATGTTAGTATCTTATTTACTTTTTCTAAAACGTCTTCTCAGATCATTTGATAATTGCACATCCCGTCTCTCCAATAAATGCAAACATTCTTATTCAATTCTCTCTCATCTTGTTGAGAGTAGTTGAAGTACAGTTGAAAATACACAGTTTAAATCAACAGAAGACATGTTGGTTTTGAATGTCAGGTGTTTTTCTCATCAAGAGCACCTGCTGTCAAAACAGATTACAGATTAAAAGTTATGAGTCTTGAGGTGTGTCGAGAGAAGCCTTTATGTAACAGAGTGCTGATAGGAAAAGTCAACAGAGCAAAGTAAAGAAGAGATTACAAGTGGTGGGGCGTACCGGAGTGTGTATTTAGAGCGTATTTCCACACATGAAGATGGGTGGAAGGGACAGAAGTAGAGCCAATTAAAGTTTATAAAAGAGGAAAAATAATGCAAATCAACAGATATGTAGAAAAAAAAGGAAGTTAATATTGTGATACAAAAGTAAGCTACTGAACAACAGGGTTATAACTCTTTTTTTAAAGTTTGGAAATTGTAGCAATTCAAAATACTGACTATGCAAAAAGTAACAAACTGAGGTGTCCTAAGTTTGTGTTAAAGACAAGTTTATTCTTTTTTGACTGTATGTTACATTATTTGCTTTCTGAGCTGCTTTTTACATGAGGGATTGTTCAAGACATAAACTGCCAAAATGCTTTTGGGGACCCTTAAACCCTGAGTTATAATTACCATGCAGTCCTCTTGCTGTTTAAGTTGAAAGGTTGCACATATATTGAGAGAAAGTAGACATAAAAGACATAAAAGCAAATGAGAGGGTGTACGATATTATAATTAGATGATTGAGACAGGATAAGAAGAAGAGGCAGAGGCATGCTGTGGAATAGGGCCAAAAAATAGCAGAGCTGTTGATAGGCTCATGCAGTTGCTATGGCGATTTTGGGGATTTTTTTAACCCCTCAACATTTATGAATAGCTGATGTGTAAGACACTGAGCCAGAAAGCATCAAAATGAGACTGACAAAAAAGAAAGATTATTTAAAAAAAAAAAACAAAACATCCATGCCATAAATTTACTTTCATCAGTGTTATTCTTAGTTACTTTTACAATTGTTTGATAAATCTCAGAGGAAACACCACAAGTAAAGATTCTCTACAGTATGACACAATCTGCAGTGAATAGTTCAGCAGGGCTGCTTGCAGTAGTTAACTGACAGCGCTGAATTCATGTTAGGAAACAAGTCCTGTTATATTTCCTTATTCTTTACACAACAGGACATCCTACATAGAGTATCACTTCCAAATTTTGCAGTAGTGGTCAGCAGATATTGGTTCTACACCTGCCCACTAGTGGGCTGGCCTTTGGTGAATACATACTAGCAATATCATGATGTGATTTTTTTTTATATTCGATAAAATACAAAAAATGATTAAAAGAAACGAGAAACTAATTTTTTATCATTCTGTGCACACTGAAATCTAGCATACTTGGTTATCTTAGGCAGTGACAATTTTAAGATGAGCTTTTCAGTGATAGAGATTGAAACTAGCTTTTTAAAAGTGTCCCAAAGTGTAATCACACACGTTTGTTGACAGACTTTCTTAGCAAAGCAGCTCAACAACAGCCACACTGAATAGACTGCTCACAGTGTCTGCACACATTATTTATATTTTTTTATTTTTTATTAATTTAGCTAAGAGAGCAAAGGCATTGGTCTAAGTATTTCAAAATGCCATCAATCAGCTGACCTAATTTTATATGGGTAAGTACAACTTAAACATGCAAAATAAAAAAAAAATAAAAAAAAGCCCAGGATCAAAAGACAAAAAAAAAAAAAAAAAAAAAAAAAAAAGAGTTGGTAATTGATTGAAAATTGTGTTTGGCTGCTGACAGAGTTAATATTGACTCTTGGTGTGTGCCAACCACATTACAATTAACATCTCACAACTCGTGGCATTTTACATCCCGAGACACAAACATACTAAAACAACTTATTTAAACTGAATGTCGTACAACAGCCAATCATGCTTTACCGAGCAGTATAAAAGACTTGCTCCTACACACGCCGATGTCAACTGTATCCAGGCTGACTGAGTGATTCCAGGTAAGCACTGGCTTTGTCCCTTTATTTTCTTACATTTTTGTCTTACTAAGAAAGAAGCTTGACAGTTACTATAAAAGACTAGCATGTCCACCGTTGTCATTATATTACTCTAATGAATTTATCAGGTGAAAAGAATGAATATCTTATATTATCTGCACATTTTTAATAATCAATGTCATGTGGTGTCCTGTATATATTCCTTTTTTTATTCATTTATTTTATTTTTGTTCATTAAATTATTGCATTTATCTCCAGTTGGGTCCTGAAACATCTTTGTTTTTTTGCTAATAACTATGGCAGAGAATGCTAAATTGAAATCAGAGTTGATAGATTCGAAGACTTTATAAGACCATCTACAGCCTTCTTTTGGAGCTGTAACAAACCTTTAAATTTTACATCAAGGACTCCAGCACAAAGGGAGAAAAAGGGGTTAGGCTTAATGGGCTAGCTGATGGACAAACACTGGCAAAAAAAATAAAATAAAAAATCTTTTACCCTTTTTGTAGTTGTCAACAAGAAACCAAAAACAGAGATTGTAAATGTTAATAATCTGTGTGTATGTACACTCACAACTTAGTCTCCATTACCTGTGTAAGTGCCCTCATTCTGCTATCCCAGTCTGGACACATGACTGCACAGTGGAACACACAAAACAGAGGGAACTTACTGACAACTGGTCATCAAGTTTGTTCAGAAAAAAAAGCTAAAAAAAAAACAAAAAAAAAAAAACAAAAAAACAAAACAAAAAAAAAAAAAACGCTCAGTTGGTTTTAAGGAATGAAAGGAAAGGTAGTCAAACTTTAACATCTGTCCCAGAGAGGAGTTAGAGAAGTCACTCCTTGGAGGAGGATTAATGGTCAGCTTGGGTATAATATGCACAAGTGAACTTACAGTAGGGTGACCACATGTTCACTTTTGCCTGGACATGTCCTCCTTTCTGGTCGTACAATTATGTCCAGGGGGAATTTATAAAATTCCCTAAAATGTCTATTTTTTTGCCCAACTTGTTCTACAGACCATTAATATCATTTAAAAAATGCTGCACTGGTTGGCATTATTCTGATGTACATACCTACATTAAAATGTTGAGCATCTTTATGCAGATAACCCAGGCCGCTCCTTCTCTCAGATCAAAACAGAAAACATGCTCTGATGGCTGCACTGCACCCTTAGACTGAGAAATGCTTAAGTGTTAATGCACCTTTACAGACAAACTGCAGAAAAAATACCCCTCTATTTGTTGTGGTCATTACTGATGGGAGACACTGCGTACTGTCTGCAAAGCTGGCACCTCTGTGACAGTTGCAAATAAAGGTTCATAAATTTAAATGCCTTAAAATCTTAGTTAAACTTCAACTAAGATTTTGAGGCATTATTTTGCACAAGAGACATTTGAGCAATGGGCTACCTTTTCCTTTTTTAATTTAAGCATGTTGTGAACCATTGTGTTTATTTTGTACAAAATTTACACTTTAAACAGAAAATAAATGTTTTGAATAAATGTGTGGTTTATAAATCTATTTTGCTTTTTTGAGCATCTTTGGATTTTTGCAGTATGTCCAAGAGGTCAGGTAGGGGTTCTTATTTTTTTCATATTTAGAATATGGTTACCCTAACTCACAGCGCACAGAGCACTGAAGCGATCAGCATTACAGTCACCCATTACCTGATCAGGATGAAGCTTAAAATAAATTTACTTCTCACTAAATGACAGAGAGGCCTGCGCTGCTTGTGGTGGCTTTATGGACTACAGTAATCTAGTCAAATGATATCAGCAAAGATACCAATAATCTATTTAGAGAGTTAATCAATAAGAACTTTACCAAAATAAGGAATCCTCGGTGGATTTTAGGTGGCCAGAACAGCAATCTTCTCTAATAAAAGGGACAACACTCCAAGTAATGTGCAGATTCTGCAAGGGCTCTTCCAGCAGCCATCTCGACAGTGATGGTTTGGAATTCCCCTGCAGATTGGACCTCAGCAACAAACCAATTCCCCTAACAGAAGTTGATGTTTGAGAGCTCAGAAGGGTTCACTTTTGTGAAACAGAGCTTTACTCTCTCTGCAACTAAGAAACTTTTGAGACATAGCTCTTTTGATTTGTAGATTACAAATTATTATCCAAAACTTGGGCATCAAGGTTAATACTTTCTAACCACCTGACCTGGCAGCTCATTAAATTGCAGTCAAAAGTGAATACTGTTCTGCTTCTTTGTCAAGTTCCATAAGTCAAAGTTTAAATGATGTTACATCGGTGACCCAATGAAATGTATCATTGTGTCTCCACAGGATGAATTCAGTGGTGGTCTTTGTGTTGTTGGCTTCATTGGGACTGGCAAGCTGCCAGATAGGTAAGATAACGCTTTCAATCAAATTCCCTTGATCATGGGGGAAAAGGTTTGGAATGGAAGCTTGACAAGTTGACATCTTGTCTTGAGTTGGGTTTTTGCTTATTAAATCATTAGCAAATCCAAACCTGCTATTTTGATAATATATTTTTTCCTGATCAGGCACTATGTAATAAAGATTAATTGATGGATTCTACAAGTGTTTACATAATTGCCTTTTCAAAACTCACTCATTGTCATGTTTTCAAACCTTACCCAGTCAATATTGCAAAAGGTGGGAAAGTGACTCAGTCCTCACTCGCTTGGGGAGGTAGTCCAGAAAGAGCTGTTGATGGAAATCGTGCAGCCCACTGGAGCAAGGGATCCTGCACCCACACTGATAAAGAAAGAAGTCCATGGTGGAGACTAGACCTTAAGAAACAGTACAAGATCTTCACTGTTACCATCACCAACAGAGAAGACTGCTGCAGCAACAGGCTTGATGGAGCTGAAATCCATATTGGAGATGGACTTGATGACAATGGCAATGCTAATCCCAGGTACATCAACAAAGTCCTCCTCTACCAATTTTTTTGCATTCATCATGTGACATACCTACCAATAACATGATTCTTTTCCTGTTCCTTTAGGTGCGCTGTGATCTCTTCCATCAAGCCAGGGGGTTCTACAGCCTTTGACTGTAATGGAATGGTAGGACGCTATGTGAACATCGTGCTCCCAAACAAAAACCAGTACTTGACTTTGTGTGAAGTGGAAGTGACTGGTGAACTTGCAGGTAACAATCCCTCAGCAGGTGACTGGAACCTGTAACCACTGACTGATCACTACATCAGTTTCTACTTTAATTAAATCTGTTACAATACCAGATTTGTCTTTTTCTAGATAGCAATATTGCAAGAGGTGGGAAGGTGACTCAGTCCTCACTCGCTTGGGGAGGTCATCCAGAAAGAGCTGTAGATGGAAATCGTGCAGGCCACTGGAACAAGGGATCCTGCACCCACACAGATAGAGAAACAAGACCATGGTGGAGACTAGACCTTGAGAAAAAGTATTATATCAACACTGTTACCATCACCAACAGAGAAGACTGCTGCAGCAGCAGGCTTGATGGAGCTGAAATCCATATTGGATGTGGACTTGATGACAATGGCAATGCTAATCCCAGGTACATCAACAAAGTCGTCCTCTACCATTTTTTTTTTCATTTATCATGTGACATGCCTACCAATTACATTATTCTTTTCCTGTTCCTTCAGATGCGCTGTGATCTCTTCAATCAAGCCTGGGGGTTCTGCAACCTTCAAGTGTAATGGAATGGTAGGACGCTATGTGAACATTGTGATTCCAAACAAAAGGGAGTACTTGACTTTGTGTGAAGTGGAAGTGACTGGTGAACTTGCAGGTAACAACCCCTCAGCAGGTGACTTGAACCTGTAACCACTGATTGATAACAACAAAAAATCTGTTAAAATACCCGGTTTGTCTTTGTCTAGGTGACAATATTGCAATAGGTGGGAAAGTGACTCAGTCCTCACTCGCGTGGGGAGGTCATCCAGAAAGAGCTGTTGATGGAAATCGTGCAAGCCACTGGAACAAGGGATCCTGCACCCACACTGATAAAGAAAAAAGTCCATGGTGGAGACTGGACCTCGAGAAAAACTTCAAGATCAAGACTGTTACTGTCACCAACAGAGAAGACTGCTGCAGCAACAGGCTTGATGGAGCTGAAATCCATATTGGAGTTGGACTTGATGACAATGGCAATGCTAATCCCAGGTACATCAACAAAGTCCTCCTCTACCAATTTTTTTTTGCATTCATCATGTGACATGCCTGCCAATAACATGGTTCTCTTCCTGTTCCTTCAGATGCGCTGTGATCTCTTCCATCAAGCCTGGGGGCTCTACAACCTTTGAGTGTAATGGAATGGTAGGACGCTATGTGAACATCGTGCTCCCAAACAAAAACCAGTACTTGACTTTGTGTGAAGTGGAAGTGACCGGTGAACCTGCAAACACTCCCACATCAGGTAAGTTCAACTGTTTCTCAGTGATTAATAACTACATAAGTTTCTTTTTTAAAGATCTGTTACAATACCAGGTTTATTTTTGTCCAGATGTCAATATTGCAAAAGGTGGGAAAGTGACTCAGTCCTCACTCGCGTGGGGAGGTCATCCAGAAAGAGCTGTTGATGGAAATCGTGCAGGCCACTGGAGCAAGGGATCCTGCACCCACACTGATAAAGAAAGAAGTCCATGGTGGAGACTGGACCTTGACAAAAAGTACAAGATCTACACTGTTACCATCACCAACAGAGAAGACTGCTGCAGCAACAGGCTTGATGGAGGTGAAATCCATATTGGAGATGGACTTGATGACAATGGCAATGCTAATCCCAGGTACATCAACAAAGTCCTCCTCTACCAATTTTTTTGCATTCATCATGTGACATGCCTACCTATAACATGATTCTTTTCCTGTTCCTTCAGATGCGCTGTGATCTCTTCCATCAAGCCTGGGGGCTCTACAACCTTTGAGTGTAATGGAATGGAAGGCCGTTTTGTCAACATCGTGCTACCAAACAAAAACCAGTGGTTGACTTTGTGTGAAGTGGAAGTGACTGGTGTTGAATCAGATGAAACTGATGAGTTTGAATGCATCTGACACACCTATTGATACTTCAGTTAATAGCTTTGTCACACTTATTCGGATTGAAACTTCTGACGACGTTGTATTGAAAATGCATTTTTATTCAGAAATCAGGCTTTTTTACTGCGTTCTAAATTGAGAACTTTTCATGAAGACATATCCCTGACTCACCTCACCAGCCGTAATCACAGGAAAGGACCAAAAACTTCCAGCTATTCAGCCCTGGTTAACACTTCCCCACAGATGCCACTGATTACACACACACACTAGGAGTTGAAAGATGCACCTATAAGCACATCTGAACTAGCAGACAGGCCCCCATACTCACTTTCTTCCACACAATATCAGTCCCCTTTTACATACTACTTTTATTTTTTTTTTACTTTTACCATAACTAAAATAACTATATTGATAATTTGTTTTTTCTGTTTTCAACAGGAAAAGAGTGAACATAACAAATAGACTGACTGGCCAAATTCAAATTAAGTTTCTGAAGTCCTTCCAAATTCCTCAACTTCATTCCCTACTCATAGCTCTACATAATGCACAAAAAAGATTACCATTCCCCCCATTTACAAATTATGTGGTTCAATGTGTGTGTGTGTGTGTGTGAGAGAGAGAGAGAGAGAGATACAGGACAGCAGGCCTGTGAGAACCTCCCTTGACAATGCCACAGCCTCTTATTCTTTAAGAAAATGTGTGTAAATGCCAAAGGCCATTAATTTTAAATTTAATAGATACAAGTTTAAACGCATAGCTTGCATTGCATTTCTGACTGATTTGTTTTATTTCATGCATTTTATTTTATTTTTTTGCTGATTAAGAGTCCCTTGTTGTCTTTGGGATAAAGATTTGGAAAGAGTGCTTTATTATATATCCATCTGAATGCTTTTCTTCTTCAAATAAACTTCATTCTGGTGCATTGAAAAGTATGAATGATGATTTTTTTTAAGACCATGTTAGTCACTGGTGGTGATGTAAGTTTTGTAAGCTGTTTAGTTATCTGCCACTTCCTACAAAATATGGACATATTAATCAAAAAAGATTCCAATGTAGCTGCAGCCTCGAACACATTATGTAGTTAAAAACTAATTACTATGGTTTAATTTGAATTGAATTTGAGGAGCTTTTATTTTGAAATGCTAGATCAGAATTTGTTGATATTGACTGGGTGATTCCCTGAGGTGGTGTACTATCAGCCTGTGGTGGAATCATTGATTGAATATTTATTTAAGCCTTTTTATCCTAATCGGAAATCAGGCAAGATTATAGCTCAGATTCTGGAATTTAAAGGGCTTTTATTTTGAAATGCTACATAAGAATAAGCTGATATTGACTATGTCTTTAAATTTTAACCAGGATTTAGAGTAGATTATCTCTGTATTATTCGGGTCAAAAATTTGCCCACGCGGCCGAGTTGAAAATGAGTGATCCTTTTCTGAAAAACCCCAGAGATTCAAAATGGAGTTTTAAGTGAAAAAACTCAAAACTTTGTGTTGCTTTACCTTTGTTTTCTCAAAAACTGTTGAAGATAGCAGAATGCCCCTAGAAATTTAAGCTGTGGACAGATGTGTCAAGATTTTGAAGCAAGAATGATGTCTCTAGCTGAAAGTATGGCGAGGCAGGAGCAGTGGGAAATAGTGTGTTTTTTTGGTGTTCTCGGGAAGCCTCCCTATTCATTGTCTATAGGACTTTTTCGTCGGTTTTTCTGGGGGTTTTTTCGGCCAAAAAACACTGAAATTCTTAGAAAAGTCATAGCACGCCATTCTGGACCGAGCCGCACGTTTTGATATATAATTTGTTGGGGTTTTCTTAAAGCTCTGGGAGGAGAAGCGGTCCAAAGTTTTGTCCTTATGAGTCATCTTTCATGTAGAGCTGCATGGTTTCCATGACGATTTAACTGAGAGCAGCTGTGGAGATCAAGGGACACCTCTTTGTGACAGCTGTTCTCTGCTGTTTTTTGGGATGAGGCATGTGTCCGAACAAATGCTCGCTGTGGCCAAACCGTTATAGCTACCAGAAAAACGAGCGCACCGTGAAACTCCAGAGGGGCGGAGGAATCCGTCAATGTCAAGTTTATATTTGTAGGGTCAAGAATTTGCCCTCACGGCCGAGTTGAAAATGAGCGACCCTTTTCTGAAAAACCCGAGAGATTTAAAATGAAAGTAAATACAGAGGGGTGGTCAGGTTTGGCTGACAGTTGGCCCTTTCCTGACTAAGAGCTCCATCCTTTGACTTCAAAGGCTGCTTTGACAGAAGCGCAACGGAAATACCTACGTTTTGATGTAATTTTTATGACCGTGGAGTGAAATTTGTGGTCCCACGAGCGATTTGTTTGGGAAATTCCTTGTGTGTCATGAGCTGCTGCTCCCACTCTAACTGATGATGTCACGCACTGTGAGAGCTGAGTTTTTAGTGGAAAATCTGAAAAGTTTGTGTTGTTTAAGGAGTGAAATCTCAAAAACAGTGAAAGATAGTTAAAAAGTTGAAAGATGAGTGAAAAGTGGAAAGATAAGTGAAGATTTTAAAGCAAGAATGGAGTCTGTAAGTGGAAGTATGATGAAGTTTGAGGAGCTCAAAGTTGAAGGAGTTTTAGGAGCAAAAGTCAAAGTTCCCCAGTCATTTCAGATGGGAAATTTTTTTGACAAAAAGTGAAATAATTCAAAAATTTTAAGAGTTAGAGATTAGAAAAGTCATAGCACACATGTCCTAAAGTAGCTGAATAGTTTAAAAGTTGAACGGTGAAAATCGGTGAAAAATTGTGGAAGGAGATAGGTGCCAAAAAACGTACGGAAGAAAAAGAAGAAGAAGAAGAAGAAGAAGAAGAAGTGAATAGAAAGTCGAAGATCTATAAGTTGAAATGCTGACTCAGCATTTCAACTTAATTAACCTATGGTTAAGGTCCACCCGAAACACAATAAGCCAATCACAGTGCGTATAGCAAGCCCATAAACTCAGACATTCTCTGCTGGGACATCAATTGAAATGCATTGCAGAGAGTCAGTTTTTGTTCGGTTTTATGAGGTTTTTCTGAGATTTCAAGCTAGAAAATGGTCATATGGTGTTTATGGGGTACATTCAACTCCAACACAAGGTATCCTGACAGGATGGGTGACTGAGTGTATGTTTTACCTTGTCCTTAAGCCACATCTCTGTAAGAAAAGTGTCTTTTTTGGATGAAGTTGAGGGGTAGAATACAACTTGAACTCAGCATGAATAAAATTAACAAGGATGTTTACGTCTGTTCTAAGGTAAGTCAACATCGTATCATATTGTCACTCTGCTGTAAAGAAATATTAAGTTATCTTTAACACTAGAACCGCCACAGCAGTCTGACGGACAGTTTGGGATTTTCTCTCATGTTAGCCTAGTGTTAGCTCCTTGCTCCATTGTTTGTCATGTCATTTTGTTTGTTGGGAGTTTGTTGGCCTGTTTTGTTCTAGTTTTTGTTCTTTGGTGATCGTCCATCATTGTTAGCCTTTTGTACAAAGGGCTCTAGTTAAACTAACGTTAGCTTCTGGAGCTCAGCCTAACCTTAGCTTCATTAGCTTATCTGTAATAGCCCAGATAAAGTTTGACAAACGTTCTGCTGAATAATTCAGTGTAAATACTGTAACACCAAACTAACAGAAACACTCTTGGTAAAGATGGTAAAAAAAAGTCATTATATATTTCTTATGACCGATGCTGATCCTGTATCTTGTATGAGATGGTGATGGTAACAAGATGGTTTATCACGTTTGTACTGGGATCTCTAAGTTTTATCTTGTAACTGAAGCTTTTTATTGACCTTCTCAACAGTAAATTGATTTATTCACCACTCCAATGTGTATTTTAGACCCTTTGGTACCCTTTGGATGATATGCCATCTTTCTGTCTTCAAAAACCATCAATGACGTCCAACAAAACGTCTCCTACTGTGACACCTCCCATCGCCCCTGACACTGAATGATCATTGTTTTTCTGAGTGAGTGGAGGGGGGGCTTAGCTGTAGGTCAACTGGATGAGAAGAAGTGTTCTCGTCTCATCATGACTTGCGATCACTCTAGGAAATATTAATCCTTAGTCATTTTTACATTAAAAAATTCTGTTTACTCATCTTAAGCCTTCTTGAGCTCAACTACCACTGGAGCTTGTTTTTCTTGTAGATTTTAATCTTTCTTTTCTTTTTCCTTACTTCACCTAACAACTCACATTCTCTTTCTCTCTCTGACTCATTTTACCACTGTGTTACACATCCATATGTCAGACCTATTCCCTGGGCATTTCCACGATGAGATATGACACATCATCCATCAGTCTCAAATACAGATACACTTCCAACATTGGCGCTCTATCACCAGGCTACTGTCAGAGGGGGGTCTGTAGGTGCCCACCCCCAATCCTACTACCGTAACACACATACACACGTGTACACTTTTTGCCTGCAGAGATGTCTTTCTAGGATGGAAAACTTGCTGTGAAAACATTTTTCCAGCACAGATAAAGGCTTCATTGGGGCCAAATAAATCATCCAGTCAATGGGGGGCAGAAGACATGGGCTGACAGCCTCGCATCCATGCTGCTTCTGTTTCCTAAAACAAAAGGGGAAAAAAGAATATTATAAGGCAGGTCTTTCTGTAAGAACATGCAAGGTGAAGAAATCTGTCATAATTAAGTTTTTGGAAGACAGTGGATTTCAAATGTGCCAAGAGCTCTTTTTCCCATTCTATCGAACGGACCCCAAAGCTTATGATCTTCTTTAACATCCTGGTATAATGTAATAAGGTAGTTCAGTTCAGGATTGCCTGGTGGTACATCTACATTTCAATTTGTCAAACAATAAAAGACGGTGGAGAGGTAAGCAGGCTCTTACAAAACATTCAATGCTTTGTCGCTTTGTAGCAAGTTTTTACTTTTGGGGATAGGTCTACACATTTTAACCATTTTAAAACAAAATAAAGACACTTTCACACAGTATTGAAATAAAATCCTGTCTGCACCAGAGGTGTTTTTTTTAAATACTTCTCTGTCTTTATTACAATGCAGAAATGGTTGAAAATGCCAACATAAGCATGTCAGGCCAGTAGGAGAATACTGTGCTATGGATGAACACTGCATTTGAGTACTGAGCAGATTGAAAACCGGTAGCTTGGCATCTTGGCACATTTAGAAAGCATGTTAAGGCGATGATGTCAGTGTTTCCCAAAATTTGTTTTGGCCATCCATACCATCACAGATAAAATGGGGTGTTTTAATTACCATCTCAGAAGGCATTCTCCAAAACTTAAAACCCTTAAACACTTTTTACACTTGGACATAAGGCCAGAATGCTTTATGTTAAAAGAAAAATCACACAGAAAAGTCGCACACCCAACTCTTAATACTAATGCTTTACTTTTTACTGCATATGATGGTAACTAAAGGAACAGAGAGAGGAAAAAAAAACATTTCTTGTAAAATCATGAAAGGTGCAGAAAAAATTAAAAACCTAAGCAGCAGAGAAGCCATCGTTTCTAAGTACCTTGTAACTCACTTTTTTGACAGCCTGTGATCTTGTTCATTCACATTACTAAAATACACAGATTAATGTTTTATTCTCACGTAAAAGGTCGTCAGATTGTATGGTGCTGTTAGTGATGGACTGAACTTCACCCTCTTACAAACCTCATGGAATATCATTGGAAAATTCTTTTTAGGTTTAATCTATTACTTTTACCTACAACCACTAATCACAACCTTTTCAATGCACATGCACAATGTCTAACAAGGACATTAAGTCATTACCGATCCATTAAGTAATTACAACCATCTGTAGTGACAGCTCTTATGCCCTCTGCTGCCAGTACTTGCCCTCTCAATGTTGCATCTTCTCTCCAGAGACAGTCTGGCTGTTCGTCGTTGTCTTTTCAGATGACCATGAAGGAGCACAGGTGCCTTAACTGACCCTTAGTTTGACAAAACATTAAAGAACGTAAACTTGGATGCTATGTATGACTTGTGTTTAAAAGATAAAACAAAATCTTGTTTACCCCTTTTTTTCTTGCAGGGATTCTATTGAAAAAACTTGAACGAAAACCAAACTATCTGCTCCTTTAAGTGCCTCTAAAACTGATTAGTTGGGTATTTTTGTTTCTCATTCAAAAAGGAAAATAGTAACACACAGTGGTGTACTGTGGGGTTTCAGTCAGGGCCTTCAGTAACAAACTCAAACACACTCACACACTCACATGTGACACAGAACGTCTTCCGCAGTTTATATACCATGATTCACCAGATGCCCACGCAACTTCAATGGGTTCAATCCATTAAAGCGAGAACTCACCAGCGCACTGCCCTAAGTTCAATGACATACTGAAGTATGCAAGGTAGGCTTTTCAAGTCAGAATATTTAACTGGGGTGTAGTATATAGTGAGTTCCCTCAATATGCTTACTAAACACCATCAGTCTCTGTCAATGTGCAGCGTTAACACTAGTAAACAGTATCTCCAGCCCAAACTCCAGGAAAACCAGTCAGGCGCAACCATAACAATAAACAATGTTGAGTAATCTAAAACTACACGATAACTTTACCTCCACAAAAAAAAAAAAAAAAAAAAAACATAACACCCACCCAGCACTTGTGAATGAAATCCATCCTCCAATCCTTCAGGATCCTATAACATCAACAGATGGTGAGTGAGTGTGGTGGCCACAGCGTTTTGCATTGGTGCATTGCTAAGTTCACTCACAGCCCGCTAAAGTTGTGGATGATGACAGCAGGGCTAGCACCTTCACATCACTGGACCCAGGGCGTAGTCTGTCATGACACATTAAATTCTGATTGGCTGATGACACGGTCAATCGAACTGTAGTTTCAAGGAAAGGAAAAAACTTGGGCTGGCCCATGGGAGCTGTGATGCATTTAAATGATTTTCAGATATGACGGAAATCCCAGCTCAACCACACACAAAACAACCTGGGGACATTATCATAATGTAATGAAAATGATTTAATTCAGACATACATTAGATAATTATGAAAAAAAAAAAAAAAAAAAAAATTGAAAAGGCCCTGGTAACAAGCAGTTAATCCTCTCATAGCAGTGATTTATAAAAATACAAGGGCTGATTGATAAGTTGTGAGCCTCATGTTTAAGGGTTTGATTTTTGGCGAACATATTTCATTATTTTTCAACATAATCCCCTTCAGTATCTGTACACTTTAGCCAGTGATGTTTAAGGGCCTCAATGCCACTTTTAAAGAAGTCCTTTTCTTGACCGTTCAGAAAGTCCTCCACTGCATGTATGACATCATCATCTGACCCAAAGTAGGTACAGGAAATGGCTTTTTTCAATTTTGGAAATAGATGAAAGTCCGATGGAGCGAGATCAGGTGAATAAGGTGGATGCTCAATCAACTCAAAGCCACAGTTATTAATGGCAGCCATGGAAATGACTGACTTGTGAACAGGGTCATTGTCCTGGTGGAACAACACACCTTTACTGAGTTTACTGAGTGGCGCTTGAGTTTAATATTTTCTCTGAACTGTCTAAGAAGTGATGCATAATATGTACCATTGATTGTTTTTCCCTTCAGCCTTAACAATATCATGAACTTTATTGACCATTCCTGGGGTTCAACAGTGACAGGCCTTCCAGGGCGGGCGTCATCCCCAAGGCCTTGCTTGCCACACTTCAATTCCACCACCCAACTTTTCACTGTAGCATATGAAGGGGCATCATTCCCTAGTGTTGCTACCATATCAGTATGGATATCCTTAGGTGCTAAACCTTTCTTATGCAAATATCACTGCTCTTTCAGCGATTTTGTCCATTTTGTCTAAGTCACTTGTCCTCTTTACTTTAGAGAGGTACCTCTTCAACATAAACTGACCAAATGACACCTGTCTGCAGGTACACAGCCTTAAATAGTCAGGGAACAGTAGAGCTGGAAAAGGACATCCCTGCTTAACTTCTTCAGTACAAGGCTCACAACTTATCAATCAGCCCATGTATGTGATAAGGCTGAGTTTTTGAAGGATTCAGTCCATGTATCAGCATTTAGTTGACGTAACCTTCCATCACATACCTCTTTTATTTTTTTAGATTTTATTTTTGATCCATTGAGTTAGAGGATGAAGCATCAGGGGAAATCTCCACTCCAACCATTAGTGCTTTGTGCTTCACCTAGCATTTAATCACTGCACTGGGAGACAAGACACCAACCAAATACATCTTTTCTCTGTGAATGTGTCTGCAGGAAACATGATGGTACGTGGAGAGGTGGGAAAGCACTGTGACGGGTAGCTCACAGGGGTGCAGTGGAGCTTTTGCAGGACAGTTGAAGAGCGGCATAAAAAGGAAGTTTCAAATGAGTGGCTGTGGATCAGTGGTTCAGTGGTTCAGTGGTACAGTGGTACAGTGGTGGTCTCTCAGTTTGGTAGGCCGGGGGCTTGATCCTACCTCCTGCATTCACATGCCTTGAGCAAGTTACTGAACCCTGAGTTGCTCCTGCTTTTTTTCAGGGGTGTGTGAATGTGAGATTGACTCATGATGATGGTCCCTTAGCATGGCAGTCTGCCATCAGTGTGTGAATGTGGTATGCATGGGTAAATGAGACGAGAGCTAATCGTTGCCATTAACTTATCATGACATCACTACATCTTTCCTGTCTGTAGTTGAATGGAGTTAGAGACAGACATGGCAGTGAATGTTTTGCAGATGGGGACTCAGTAGAAGTGTTTCCCAGAGACGATGATACCAGGACAGCCTGTCAAGGTATATTTAAGGACCACTGTACTATTGTTTTCTTGTTTGGTTGAGTTTGATGATTGGTTTTGATAAAATAATAGATAATCTCTCTTTCTCTTCTTCTCTGCTGCAAAATACATGATTGAGATAAAACAATGTGAAGAAAAAACGTGACTTCCTGCCATAAAAATATTGTTAACACTTTAACATGCAGCCCAACTGTGTGGTAGAGTATTTTTGAGTCGCTGTATCTTGTTGAAAATATGTTGAACTGAGTAAAACTAGTAATGTGTCATGCTCAAAAGATGCAGCTCTGAGAGGCGATGTTTTGTAGTGAATCAGAAAAGCAGAATCCCACTGACTGAGAGCCAAGTTTTTTCCTTTCGTCACTCAGCTCCGCTTGCAGCAGAACTTTGTCGAGGTTGACAGCATGGCAGCCATGCACCCCATGAGGATGTAGGATCATACTATTTGGTGACAGCAGAGAGGTGGACAACAAGTCAGGTATAGAGTTTTGTCTCCCCTGAGACAGCGGTGAGAAGGAGAGTGTGTTGCGAAAAAAATGTAAATATATGAGTGACATCTGCAAATGAAGCAGCATCTTTTGTTCATTTGATTATTGTGCAAAAGTAGTTTTATTAAAATGCTTTTTTTTTTTTTAAATAAGAATGGCTGCTTTAGTAACAGAACAAATGCACAAATGAGGCAATTATGAGGCGCCTCATGAAAAAACACTGGTTTATCGATACACAAATAATTTATATTGGCCAGGTTAGGCTCAAATATGACGCTACAAATTAGACTAAACTAAGAGCTGTTTAGGAGCCAAAACGGTCGAACTTCCCATCACTAAGTAAAACCTGATTGGATCGTCTCTACAGCTTGAAATCATTTTTTCGAAATTTTGTGGTTTCTGATCTTCATGCTTTAACAATAATAAAAAATACAAAAAATAATTTTTATTTATTTATTTTTCCTGGATTGTATTTTTAAAGCTTAAAAACGATATAGACTTTTTATCTCTTGCATTTATAAAGCGGAAGTTAAAGGGTTAAAACGAGCAGCAGTTTAAAGGCTAAAGACAACTGATCGTTAAAACATCAGCCATTGTAGTGTTGGTTGACTGCATCATTATATTCATTTCTGCATCAGTTTCTTTCATCAAACGTGTCTTTGCCTGAAACAGACATTAACAGGAGCTCGTGATTTAACATGAATTTGAAAATACACAAAAAGACTTGAGGATACATCAACACAATTACACTGTCCCTCTATACAACGTATACAGACATTCTCTCTCTCTCACACACACACACACACACATCCAAAGCCATCAGAGCAAGGTCAAGTCTGACAGCAGGCAGATGAAGAGCCACTTAGGAGACCCGTCTCTTGTCTTTATCCCGTGTCTCTCCTCTGAGAGCTCTATGCTCAAAAAGCCTATTGACAGAGAATAAACGATGAAGTCATAGTTGCTCTCAATGTCAGATGGAAGAGAAATGAAAGGAGTAAGTGTTAAGGTAGAGTAGAGAAGTAGAACATAATGTGTAAAATTATAATTAATCAAATAATTAATGGAGAGTTTATCATGTTGGATGTCTTTAGGGGATGGTATCTCATCAAAGCACAATAAAGCAAGTTGAAGACTTCAGTAACAGCAGTATGAAGACATGTAATTACTTTTAATGTCCTGCAGAAGGAATGGACAATGGAGAGGAGGAGGTAATGGCATTAGATAACTCAATAAATTACATGATAATCTGTATGATGAAGAAAAAAAACAAAATAGAAACCCACATTCAGTTTGTTTTAGAAAAAAAACAAGAAAACAAAACAAAACAAAAAAAACTGAATGAATAATGTTTGACCGCAACACAACACCCTGAACACACCTTCCACCACATCCGAGGTATGCACTGCCCTGACAAACGAGAGTTGGAAATGAATGCTTTATATCATCAGAGCTTAGAGAAAGGATTGGAGATTCTGTATGTTCGATATTGTTGATTCTGCTCCACGGAGCAGGCCTATCACCTCTGAAAACACTTGAGACCCGTTGGTTCAGTGCAGATTATAAATATGCATGGGAATCAATACATATTTGGCAGTGGGGGAGAGAAAAAATAGAGAAAAACACAGGAAGAGAGCAGAGGCCCTGCAATGTTCATCTTCATTTATTACAGTCATTTATTCTCTTTCTCTCTTTTCCCTCAGCTGCAGGTGTACACATACACACACAGTCTCCACACACATACAAGAACACACAGCAAGGGAGAAGGAGAATATGTCCAGATCAGCAAATTATCCATTCTTTTCTCTCCGACCGTCCCTGTGGGGTTGTGCAGTGTGTAATAGCATGTGCACTCCTCTGACGATTAGCCAGACCGTATATTTGTCATTTTAGGTTCATGAGGGAGTCCAGGGAGCAGTGTGAGACACTGCTACATTCATCTATCAACTATTATCTACGATATTTTCAAGAAAAATCAACAACTCAACACAGCCCAGATCATTTATTAAATTACTTAAAATGCAAATTGTAAATCCATGGACGCAAAGCTGTTAAGGGATATCAAACAGGAAGGGCTTAACTTTAATGTTTTGTCTTTGGCATCAAATCTAACAGAGCTGTAACCAGAGTTAATTTTCATCCAAGGCCCTTTAGTTTGGGGTTGTTGAGTCCAGAATAGTGGAGCTTCATTCACCATCAGTGTTTTCTCTTAAAACTTCTTTCTTTCATAGATGACACTTGAGCCTTCTGACAGTGTCAGGGATTTTGAATGCATCGAGCCACATGCAAGCCAGATATAACAAACATCCTTTAAATGAATCAAGAAATTAAACATAAATTATAACGGTTTACAAAAAAAAAACAAACTATAAAATAAAAATAAACTTCTAACTGCAGAAAGTAGCACAGTTTGTGGGCTTTGCTTATCAAGTGTTTAGCCTCAGCCTAGAGCTACACAAACCAGAAGTGTTCAGATCAACTTTAACATTTGTTGTATTAAAAAATGATAACTGCCCGAGGAAATAGTGGTAATTTATGTATATTTATGTACATTGTAAAGACCTGGATGGACACCATACTACAGCTGTCCTGTAAATTTATATTAACTGGGGCATTTCAAATGAAATTACTGGGGTCACACATTGATTTGTTCACAGTAAAAAGGCCAGGAACTAGAAATACGTGTCGACATACTGGTGCAGGAGCGCAGTGGAAGTCTGCAGAGTCTATTAGAAACTGTGAGCTGAACGACTACGTTTTGTTCGGAGGAACTCTTAAAGGTAGACTTCAACTTGAACAATTGCAGCAGCGGTTTGGTCCAAAGGGAAACATCTACTCTTCTTATTCCTCTTTATGACCAATAATAATGGACCTCCCTGTCCTGCTCCAACGCCCCCCATTTATTCCGTGAGCAATTTGCAGCATTTCCGTCCATCAAATGCCTCCATATAGACTCAAAGTGTGCCCAAATGACCTCTATACAACATTAACATTTGACAACGGAGAGTATAAATGCACGTTTGTGATATTACAACTTATCTTTGTTTAGTAATTGGTGACACTGGGTGGTTCTAATATAGCCCAAGGGGTCATTTGATACCGTAATGATAGCAGGTTGTCATAAAGGCCGGGATGGTCTTCACTCTTCACTATCAGTCATCTCCTAATAGTGTGGAAAACTGAACTGTCCTTTGTGGTAGGAAGAATGAAACTTCAAGCTGTCTGTTCTTGGTTAGATTGGATATTGAATATATGTTTGCCATTTAAGAATGACAAATAATTTGGTTTGTAATGAACTTTGATTACAAGGGAGAAAAAGTGTTGTTATAAATGGACGAACGGAAGTCTGTTACCTGTGATCTTACCCTGATTCCAGATCACCTTAGATGTGCTTTGAGTTGCTGTATTTTCAACTTGTGAGAGATTTTTTTTTTTTTTTTTTAAAATCAGGAGCAGTGAAGAGACCATTCTCTGACTTTGTGTCCCATTACAGTTATATAACTACTCCCAACAGGTAACAAGGACAAACAAAACCTCATTGTTTCTGGTAATGGTAATGGTTGCAACATCCTAAGGTAATCGTGTTAGATAAATGCAGTCATTCCTGGATCATTATTCTTTATTGTATAAAATTGTAAACCTTGTCCCTTCACGACAATCTCTATGAGAATAATGTATGTTTCGTGGCTTCTCTGTACATGTATCTGATTAATTTAGTGTGCTTTCTGGGAGCACTTTGGTGTCTAATGAGGTATCCTCTCCAACTCTTTTTTTTCCCTCTTTTAAGTCTTTTCCCTCGCTCTTCCTTTGCTTTTCCTTTTTATTCCATTGTTCTTCTCTCTTATCTCCTCTTATCCTCTCTTTTAATTTCCATCGCCCTCACTAACCACCTCTTATTCTCTCCTTCCCTGGCCTCCTAATAAGCTCTAATACATTCAAGCTATTGGCTTTTTAATGTGTTCTCCGTATACACCAAACAGGTGCATCATTAATCTAAGCCCTTTGTGGTGCTGGCTGTGTAACAGTAACTGGATAACACATTGTTTCCTGTGTGAGCCAGGGCATCCATATTATCTACCATCACTCCTTAATAAATTACACCTGGAGATGTGGCATTTTGTCTCCGTGTGCCAAAGCATTGTGTTGTTGGACTTCCCTGGTGTATGAATGAATATAATACAACTGTGTTCCCTAATTACCCCTACCTCTCTCTTGCTTACACCCACACATACTTTCTCTCTCCCTATCTCCCAGATTAGCCTCAGGTTACACTTACTACACATAGAATAATGTGTAGAACAGCTTTTTATAGAATCAAACAAACTTAAACACAGTGGAAAAATTCCACACTTTGTTTTGATGTGTTCTGTTATCCAGTTTAATCTGTGCATATATCTTAGTGCAAGGTAGTAAAAATACAGATAGAAAGTATAAAACTTACCAACTAAATATTTCACAAACAAACCCCACTACTGGAGTAGCTTGTGAAATAAAGATGCCTTTTGTTGTTTTTGGCCCAATTTCAGGTTGTAGCCCCAGAAACTAAACAGTTTGTTCCTGCTGAGTCCACAAAAGGACTATTTATTTATTTATGTATTTATTTATTCATTTATTTATTTATTTCAGTTGCAGTTTTAAACCTGAGATACTTTTCACTGTTTAAAGTTGAGCTGGATGCAAGGTGATTTAACCAGGGCTTATTGGAACTTAAGCCAGATATGTAATTTTGATGTGTTAAGACGCCTTTAGTTTCACTTCATGGCCAAATGAAAGGTTTAGTTCAATATAATATATTAAACTAAACCTTTCATTTGGCCATGAAGTGAAACTAAAAGCTTCTTACAAAACACATCTTTTAACCACAAGGCTCGGAAGTCGATCTTAATACAGAAATGATCTTTATACAGGAGTGCAATAACAATTAGTGCCCTTGTATAAGCTAAGTATTTAAAACCTACGATATAAAAGCTGAGTAAACTTGGCAGAAAAATTATGAAATTTGCAGATTTACTACCTGACTTACCTGTCTTAATTTAAAAAAAAAAAAAGAAAAAATCCTGTTTCTCTCGGTTTCCTTCATTTCCAGAATTTTCTCAAATCTCATGCTGTCCAAATGTAAATCTTTTAGAGCATCAAGATCATTTATTCCGCCCAGGACATCATAAAAATATGTTGATGTTAATTTTTAAAAGCTATGTCTTGTTATAAAATGCAGGCTGCTCTTAAACCCCTTTTTCTTTTGTCCACACTAAGCCAAATGAAACTTTTATTCGACCTGTTAATATCTCAACAAGTCTATTTCCCAACATAACAAATCCTTTAAAAGACATCCTGAAGGGTAAGATGTTTAAACCTGCAGTGATTAGCTGTGATCTAAGCAGATTGTGTTATGGGCTCTTTAACCTTGCACTCTTTACAGAGGTTCATCTGTCCCTGAGCGCATCACAGAAATGTTCTCATCAGCCATGTCATCTAACTACATCACTCCCCAGAAATAAATAAAAATTTATAAAACACCATCTGGAGGAATTTGGTTCTCAAAGTGACCCCAGTGAAACAGGAGAAAACAAATTTTAACATCCGTCCACCTGTCTCCTTTTTTCGTCGTCGAAACATTGGATTTCTCTCTACTCCTGTCCTCTATCAGTGCTTAATTTCCTGTATGCCAATGACGTGTAAAGAACCTTTGTCTTTATAGGCAGACGGCACCCTGTGGTTTTATTTATGTGGGGTTTAGTATAATATAGGGTCTACAGCCCCATGGTTCTCCCAAGATGGGTTACTGCTTATTAATCTCTGTCATATGCACAGTTAGACACCTGGGGTACTCACACGTGCACACGTCTCCACCTAATAACCACTTTATCCTGCTGTTGATGTATAGGTGTGAACATATAGCAACACAGATGCTATAGCTTTTCACAGAATTGGAAAAAAAAGAAAATTAATCATTCAAGGTCCTTATTCTTTGGCAATTTATAGAATACGTGGAATTATGGGAGATTTTTATATGTCTACTTTCTTTTTGCAGAAGGTTTGTTGAAAGGAGGATGAGAGAACTGTACAGTCGCGTACACCTGAGTTTGACATACAGTATCCCCAAAAAATGTAAACAACAACAATTATATATACGTTATAAAACTTTAAGTTTGGTGACTTGTCAGTGTACCCAATACCCCACTGCATACACATAAACTTTCACTGCATAATTGAAGTTTGCAACCAAGATTGTGAAACCAAAATGTGTGTCTTATCTCTGTGGTCCTCCTCCAGTGTACACAGAGCATCACACACATGCGCACCACAATGATACAATTTGTTGTACCGGAGCCAAGTCCAGCGATAGCCTGAGGAGGGGGAACAGTTGGCTGCCACATTTGGCTGGTTCCACACTGTTAGTCCGATATGGGCTCATGTGTACAGGGGGAGTAGTGTCTTAAATGATACCTACCCCTCTGTCTGAGTTTGTGCTCACATGTTTGTGCAGTGTATGCAAATGAGTAAGAAATACACACATACATTAATGCATATGCATATGTTTGTGTGAGGGGCAGTGTGTTTTGTGCCTGATTGTGATTATTTGACAAGTTTTTCCCTCAACATAAGCAAGCTGTCCTACCCAACTGGTCCATTAACGCCTGCTAGTGAAAATGTGTGTGTACTCATGCAGGCTTAATATCTCAATTCTCACGTCTCCTCTTTCCCTGTGACTTTTTTCTTTTAATAGATCTGTAAGGCATTTCAAAGAAAATGAAAATGTGCGTTAATGGTTACTGCTTTGCAACTACCACTATCATTAGAGGAATCTCTGATGTGTTGTTAAAACATTCTTTGGCCCACAGCATGCTCACATGGCCACGTTATTACCTTTCTTCATTTGAATATTTCTCTACAACACACAGGCGTCATTTCTAGTGTTAGTGGTAGGACCACTGCTGTCTTTTCTTTTTTGTTTATTAACTATTTTCTGAACTCCCTCATCTTATCTGTTGAGTCTTTTTTTTTTTTTAATCTTTCAGTTTAATTAAAAATATCAAAATAAAAAACAAGAAATAACATCAGTGAGAGCATTGTTAAGCCTGTTTTATATCTCTGCACCCAGTCTACATAGCAGTAGTCACTGTAGCATGTAACCCCACAGAATCTTCCCTACACTGGCCTGACTTACACCTACTTAAAGAAGTAAATAAATAAACCTCAGACCAATGCTGACTGCAAGCCATGTGATTGGTCCGCTGGTTAGCATTTTACAAACTAGGAAAGAGCGCTACAAAGCTAAAATATGATTCAACAGTCACAAATATCTTTGTCATTTTCTCAGTTTCTGGATCTCAAAGCACAACTTTCATATTTCCAGGGACTCTCACGCATGTTTTCTCTTTCTTGTGCTATTTAATGCAGTCATTATTCTTCTTCTTCTGTAATATAACGCCGTTAGCAAACAGCTAACGTGTTAAAGCCACCATCTGCTGGGAATTCTGTATAAAAAAACAGGGATTGGCAAAAATGATGAAAAACTGTAATATTGTTAAAAGATAATATTCATTATAACATTTGGATTTTTAATAAATTAATGAACATTGGATACCTAAAAATCATGGCACATCCCTTGTACTGACCATGTGCAATAAATTGCTCCATCCTCTGCTCTTACTGATTCGGCAATAATACATTCTACCTCCTCCAATGGCTCCAATCTCTTTTATTCTATGTGATAATTTCAGTGTGATCAACTGCATTTCCAGCATAGGAGGCTTAAAGTCAGTCTGCTTGCTTTCTGGTGGATAATAAAGCAAAGAATTTAGTGGAGGAGCAGACATTTGACTAGTTAAGTATTTAGGCAGTATTGCAAATTGGTGCAAACACTCCAAAACGTATGTATGTAATGGTCATGATGGCGGCCGCTGTGTCTCAACTAGAGTGTGGGGTGACGTGTAAACGAAGTCAAAAGTTTGTTACGGTCTTAATTTATAAACTTGAAAGATCAATGCAGTTATATATTTGTAACTGTCTACAAGTTATCTTTTCAGATGGTGTTTCAATTTGTTCTGAAAAAATGCAGTTTACAACCAAAACAACTCAAAGACACAAATGTCCCAACATAACAT
Source organism: Labroides dimidiatus (assembly GCA_030710495.1). Taxonomy (NCBI): domain Eukaryota; kingdom Metazoa; phylum Chordata; class Actinopteri; order Labriformes; family Labridae; genus Labroides; species Labroides dimidiatus. Next base: position 25,597,840 of record CM061148.1, on the reverse strand, counting down.
ACCACAACAAATGTGCAGTTTTACTCAGTAAGTAAACTGTTAAATAAAGTCACCATTTTTCTAGTAAAGTTAAAAAAAAAATCTGTTTTATTTTAAAGTTCTTTATTGCGTGATACTGTATAACAAAGGTGCTTAATTGTTCCATTTAGATGGCTTGACCTTGCTAGGATCTAATTAATTAGTGTGGTATGAAGGTTAATTAGTAACGAAGGATGTCCATGCATCATAAAGCCCCTTGTCTTAACCCAGTGTGGCAGTGAGGCAGAAAAACAGTCATCCGTCATCCCCTTGGTGAGAAAAATGTGAAGTGATAGTCACACATTTACATGAGAGTTCATTTCTTTGCAGCTCTCGCTCATTGACCCTCTCTGCCATGAAAGGCAAAGGGTCTTCCAGGTGGGATCCTGTATTTAAATAATCAATGGCTTAATGGGATGTCCCTGTGCGTTTGATGGATGAGTTTTGTGGTGCGGAAAGTTAAAGTTGAAGCAATATTTATTGAACAAAGGATCACGCAGAGTGAACAATTTACCAAAGGGACTCTGATATCTCTCCATCACTTGGAAACAGTTTAAAACAAGATAAATTGTTTTTATTGAATTACTGGAAAAAAGCACTGCATTTAAAGGAATGGGTCTGCATTTCAGTCTCAAAGGTTAGGGTTAGTGCAAGACCAACAGTATTACAGTTGGGGTTCTAATGTAACACGAAGTTTTCAGTTAGTTTGTTACAGCATTTTGAAGTTTCAGTTTGGTAAAAGAGAATACAGGGCAACAAATAAAATGTTTATATTCTCTACAGGTCTAAAACACAGTGACTAAGTGCAGCATCATCAGTTCAGGTGAAAGTTTAAAGAAGTCTTTTTAAGCAATAAGAAATGTAAAAAATATATTTTGAAATGATAAAGTGATATGGTAGGATAACCATGCTGATGTTTTTTTTTTTTTTTTTTTTTTTTTTTTTTTTTGTAGCTGTAGCCTTTCTCCTGCTGCTCTGCTGTCTGCAGGTGCTTTGTAAAGTTAGACTGACACAAAAACGCAAACCAGAGCACACACAGGAACATCATATGTCACATCTGCTGCCCTGAACGTCAAGATACTCAGCTGCAGCTGGGTTTTCAGGTTTAAGGGATAATAAGTTTATGGCAAGGCTAATTTCCAAAGGTGGTCTTTAGTTGTGTTTTACCTTGCAGGCAACAGTATATACAGGCCCTCCCTGTTCATCACTGACACACCCCCACAATCACAGGTACCTGTTTAAGATCACTGCATAAAAATGGTCGCAGATAACACCCCTAGTTATAGTACATGCAAAGTTCATATGCCAGTACACTGAATTATTTTTGTAAGTATTGCAACTCAGACAAAAAGAAAACTGTATGTGGTGTGTGTCTATGTGGCAAATGGGAAACTGATTTTGTGGAGTTCTGTAATTGTCATTCTTGCCACAACATCTCAAACTGGTCATGATGTGTACACAGGAGGTCTCACCGGCAGTGTCATACCAGTGAAAGCTCTGATTGCTTTATTAGGTGGTGTATTACTAGCAGGTTAATGGAAATCAGTTGGGTTTTTTAGTATTCATAACCTTATGCAGCCAGGGCAGCCCATGACAAACATGCTCTGTTATTCTAGCACGCAATGATGTGTAAATAAGCTTCCAAAGTAAAAAGGTTATTATGACAAAAGAGGAGATTTCATGGCTTGTTCCCTGTGGATTTTAAATCATCAAGTGAACTTCATGGGTGGTGGTAGATGGTTATGAAGGGCTGTGATGATAGATGCTGAACACTATGGTCCATTCATAAAGCTGTAATTGACTGTCAAGTCGTGAGGAAACAACTGTGTCGTGGGCAGGGCTCCAACCTCTGTCTGTGGAATCAATGTCAATTAGGTTTAAATACACCGAGCCGCCACTGAAATGTAAATAGGGACAAACAAAACAATGGCAAAGTAATTGACATGGTAATGAATCCAAGTTAGCCTTCTAGACTGCCACTGAGACAGGGCTGGAATAGAAATATATTTCATGTAGGCAATAAAGTCATGGCTATTTATTGTGCTGCCATACAGAAGTATATTGTGAACACTGTTTATAGGAGATGGAAATAATGATCTGTATCACTGTACCAGTCGATGAATTCACCATGGCAGGAGGGATATTTACACTCCTCAACATACTCCTATGACATCATAAATTCCCACAGTAATAAAGCTATTTTTTGATTGTACTGTCTAAACCTTTCTATTCTTTTTGCAAGTGAAACGTCTTACTGGACTCTGGATTTCTTGTTTTTCAGAATTAAGTGACCAAGTTTTCCATTTTTTACTTTTTTTGAACTTTCACCAAAGTGCCTTTAGTTCTTCTTACAGGGAAACAGGTCATTCACTCAAGCCAAGCCTATCACATCTTTTCTCTCTCTCTTAATGGTTCTTTTCTTAGAACTTTGCTTTCATTTTTCGAACAAGACAGCATTTTATAAGCGACATCAACTCTTTGGTGGCTACATACACTGTTGTGAAAAATAAATGGGTCTTTTCATTTGAAACATATGGTGCTTTTTTAAGTTCCCATTTTAATCCTTCAGGTTCCCAACGTAAATGCTTTCCGTCCTTTTCTTCAAATCCACTTTATGCTCTCCCAGGGTTCTTTTTTATAACTCCAGGGCCTTGTTATGTTCAGTTAGGACTCTAAGGCGGCCATTTGTATGCCCTGACATCCCACAGGGAACAATCCTCAAAAGCCACTACCTCAAGCTTTTCATATGATTTTGCAATCAAAACCTGGGGAAATACTCAAGTCGTGGTGGCTCTCATAGTGCTGATATGTGCAGTTTTCCCGCTCTCTGTGGAGAAATAATTGACAGGAAAGGTGGGTGAGAGGAAAGAAAAAGAGAGGGAGCCTTTTATTTCTGACACAGGTGTGGGATTGCGTGCCTGTCGCTGAGTCTGCATAGTGGCTGCTGTGATTGGGGCAATTCAGCCCTGGGAATAGGAGATTTGGAGGACATATGGATGGATTGCCTGCCTGTCATTGTATCTTTACTGTACATGGTGGATCTCTGATTGGAGCTCTTCAAATAATACAAAGGATTTGGAGTGGAGTGCCAAGGACAAGTGTACAAATTTGATGCTTTTTGTGCAGAATGTGCACTTTTCCTCCATTATTTTGGGGAGGGGAGAGAGGAAATAAATAATTTTAATGGTGTCTAAAACTGAAACAGATGCTTTTACTGTGAGGAACAGGTTTAATTTGAATAAGCAGTTAGCTGCTCTTGAATCTTTGGTGACTAAGTTACAGGTTTACACCTTTAACTATTGTGATCTTTACATATTGTTTACTCTTTGTAACAAGAATTAAGGCCAACCTCAATCATCACTTCCCCTCCCCCTTTGTCTTACCCCTTCGTCTACCTCTTCCCTTTGGCCCTCAAAATAGAGGGTCAAGGGGAAGGGGTGACAACACACCCCTAAGAAACCAGACGCCAATTGATTGCTGCTACATCATCACCCCTAGTTGCTTGCTGGCTGTGTAGTAGGCAGCACAACAATTTCTATTCACTTCCAGCTGAACCCATTTTTTTACACTGCAAAAACTGACATCCAAGCAAGTGTGTTTTTGTCTTATTTAAAGTAAGAACTGCCTTATTGTACTTGATATGAGCCACATTCAACAGACAAGTCCAGGATCGTGTCTTATTTCAAGATATTAAACGACAAAAATAAGGTCTGAATTACCTGCAACAAGTAAAAAAATCTGCCAGTGGAGTCAGAAAAAAATCACTTGTCAAGTTCAGAATAATATCTAAGTACAAGAAACTTTCAACTTTCTTACTCCACTGGCAGATTTTTTTAATTGTTACAAACAATTCAAAGCTGTTTTTTGTCTTTAAATATCTTTGAATGAGACATGTTTCTGGACTGGTCTGGTGAATGAGGCTCATATTAAGTCTAAAAAGACAGTTTTACTAAAAATAAGACTAAAGCACTCCCTAAGATTTCAGAATTTTGCAGTGAACAAAGTGAAAATAAACAGATGTGTCAAATTCACAGCAGATGGATATCACTATGATGCATTATTGACTAGCCAGCGAATGTTAAGCTAACATTACAGTATTCAGTAGCTTTATTATGTAGCATCTGAATACTGTTACATTTGCTTTTTATAGCTTATGTAGCTAATACAGCTCCTGAATGCAGCTCAGCTGTCTAATCATTAATGAAATGTAGTATATGGTGAGGTCTTTTTGCTGTAAATTTGTCACTCTGGTCCGACATGGACATTGCTATTGTTAGCTATAAGTGTTGCTATTGTAGCATTAGCTCAATCGTTATAACAAATAATTTTAAAATACAACAAACAATTCAAAACATGGCTGATATTTAGGTGGAGTGGGAAATGATTGCTTATCTGATGAAAACATGAGTATCATTATTTCCAGCAGTTTTGATATTGCAGGAAGTTTCTCATACCCCTTCTCCTTAAGTGAGGTCCTGGTTTGTCTTCTTTTCAAGATGTGTGTAGCCCTCCCCCTTAACCTTACAGAGAATTGGTATATCCCTTTTTTTCTTTCTTTTCTTTTTGAGTGAAGTTTTTTTTATTATTATTATTACAAACACAGGCAATGAGAAAACATGTACAAGGAAAAAATCAAAGCATAAATTATTTCTAAGATAAAAAAGTTGCTACTTTAAAGAGTAAATTAACAACTTCAGGACAAGATTTACAGATTGGACTACAAGTAATTATGGGTAATTATATTTGCTTAAATGTGGTGTAAGAAGGACAATGTCATTTCCAAATGATCAGAGCATTCTGGCATTTCTAATGCCATGAAATCTTGATGACTTTAAATATAAATTAAGCTTCTGGCTATCATTTAAAGATAAAAAAAAAAAATGACAGTGAATTTCGTTTCAGAGCAAGAATACACATAACACACACATACACATACACTTACACATACACATACACAATGTTGACATCAGTTTTTTTTTTTTTTTCCACAACAGTGTTGAAACATATAGGAGAGATCATGATTGCACATACAGCTGCACACTTGTTGGTGTCAGCCACTGACACAATGACACTGTGCACTTATCTATATTTTTGTACGCTGTTTGTGTCTGCTGCCTTGTGAAATTACCTGTGTACATGTTCATGTTCACACGTCAGAGTAAGTGTGTGTGAGAAAGAGACGGATCATCTTTCTCACATGTATGTGTGTGTAGGAGTAAAGAAGAGGGGAACCTGAGGAATTGCAGAAGACTCGCAAGTGTTGCATGGCAATGGGGACAGGGACACTAATTCTTTCATTTGATGTGCTGTAATTATGGTGTCCACAGTAGCCAGATTTATGCTCTCCTTACCTGTACGAGGTGGTGTGCATTCATGTGTGTGTGAGAGTGGAAGCAAAGAATGGAGCTCAACAGGCGACAAGAGGATGGGGAGTGTAATAAAACAGTCTCCTGTCTTTAATCACAGGCATGGGAGGAAGTAGGCTGTGATTACTGAGATGAAGGTGTTGGTCGAATATATTTACATGTTTTCAAAAACAAATTCACTTTTTTTTGAGACTTTAGCGTAAAGACATGTTGTACATGTGTTTTCATAGTCTTCTTCTCACCCACTTTTAAACAGAGCTAACCTTGTGCTTTATTTCCTGCTCAAATATCACATGTTTGCCAATGAAGCGCATATCACACATAACACTCCTACACTCAGGGTCTTACAAACCACCAACAGCATATCAAACCACTCTTGTAAGTCTTTTTATCTTCATCCCGGAGGAAGGAAAAGAATGGCTACTTAGATGTTTTAAACACATTTTTCCTTTTTTTTTTTTGTCCTCACAACTTTGTAGGCAGTCAGCAAATCATTCAGAGACCACATGGGATCTTGAACCAGTAATGTCACTTTGCTAATGGCATTTAGTCATATTGATTTTCTATAAAAACACGATACATCAGTGTGACAATGATATCGAACATCTTTTCAGCATCAAAAAAATCAATAGATATCTTAATGTGACTCAGGCACGTGGCTTAAATCAACTTCCAAGCAAAACTTGACCTAACTGTCTTACTATTTTAGAATGAAGTATATACATATAAACACACTTTAAAATGACAAACATAAAAAAGATCATGTTTCTTTGATATAAGTAACTGAGGAGCAGAGGCTTTGGCCTGAGTTTAAGATGTTCCACGTGTTTTCTGGGTGATGTACTTGACAAGAGTGCCTGGGTCAGTCTAACCCAGTGACCTGTAAAGGTGTCTCCTCACACACAGTTCCCCACACACAGAGGGCAGCAGCAGCAGCTCCAGCTCTCCGTGGACCGACAGCTACAAGAACGTGATCGACCAGCTTCTGGTGTGTGGTCTTAATTCAGACATCACCTTGTGCGTCTTTTACAGGGAGTATTTAGATATTTTTTGATCCTATCATATAATTCAGCGGTCATTTATTGTTGTTGTTTGTTGATTTGATAGTTTTTTTTTTCTCACTGCATTGCAGATTTCCAACAGAATTTTTTTTTTGTGACTCTTTAGAAACTACGGAAGACGATAAGGGCCACTGAAAAAAACAAACAAAAAAACAAAACGAAACAAAAAAACAAACAAACAAATAAAAAAGTCCAATAATTTTTCTAAATTATGCTTTTGAGAAAAAAGTCAGACCTCAGAGTTCTTACTTTAATCTCAGATAATAATAATAAAATAATAATAATAATAAAAAAATATTGGACATTATTAATTTTTTTTTTTTAGTTGCCTTAATCTTCTTCCGTAGAAAACCCCTTCTTCAGAAGTTGGCACTTTTTTTTTTTTTTATCTTACTCACTTAAACTTTCCACTTAACTTTTAATCATTTACCCTTCAAATGCACATTACATTTCTATATCGCCATGATTTGTTTCTATAGTACACAAAATCCATCCCACTCACTTTGGTGAATGTTACCATGCTTTAAAAAAACAATCGTAAAGGCTGTCCTTTGCTGTCCTTAATTACCAGGGGACATTACGGCCTGTTTGTTGATATCGTAACCTACCTCTCCTGTGACCTGTGAGACTTTTAACCCTTTTAAAGATGATTTATTGCAAATACGCATTCTTTTTAATTATCCCCGCGGCTAGGTGTCCAACAGATTTGTAAAGCCATTACAGAAAATCAATACTCAGCTTTTAGGTGATGAATTAATTAATGAAGTGTGAAGTTTAGCCTGAGTGAGGGCCCATTGATGAAGAGAGAAAGACAAAGAGAAGGAGAGGGAGAAAAAAAATAATAATAAAAGCGGGAGTAGTGGCTGAGGTGACTCCTAATGATTCTGTATCAGTTGGTTTGGAGCATTTTAGCTCTCCGTTAATTGCACTTAATTTGTGTTTTGATTGAAATCATTTGAGGGCAGGGCTGGGAAACAAACATTTCTCTGCTGGAAACGGGTGAGTAATTTCCCCCTCATGCCTTTGGCAGCCAATCTCCCAGACTGGCTAAATGGATCATTATCCGAGTACCAATTCAACTGAAAGAATTTACTCTTTGAAGCTCCAATGATTCTTTCATCCGCCTGTTGTTTTCTTCAATTTGATCTATGTGCCCTGCTCGCTCTCTTTCTTATCCCAACCCTTAGTCTGAACAGCCCTGTCACAGAGTGAATAAATAAATACGCAACACAAATTATACATGCACCTATTTCTGAGCACTCTTTAACTTGTGACCCAGAATTAAAATCAATGACACGGCTTCTGAGCTCTAACAAGGGCTGTTTTGTTTGAAACCATGTGAGTCATTCATTAAAGAAAAGAAAAGAAAAATACCTGGAGGTGCTTAGCTGCTGTCAGGTTATTTAAGATGATACATCAGTGTACATAAAACTGTGTCATTACTTAATAAAACAAACAAAAGCAAAAGAAAACAAACACACAAAAGAGTAGTCATTTTATGGATAATTTTTAATCGCCACAGTAAAAATGACTCGAGCAAACAGAATCCACTCTGCACCCTGGGCACCTTGAAAACCCAAGTGAGGTGTGTTTTTGACCTAGAGCATGTTCTACATACAACTGTATATGTATTTTTAACATATGCAAAACATTTTGCAAAATGTCTCATGCTATGCCACATCTAAACTGAACAAGCCCTGCAGCTGAAATCACTTTTCTTAAAGTGCACTACCTTGCACCTAATAGTGCCCATTATTCACGGCCCTACAGCAGAGGTCACTGCCATGGGGTTTACACTCTTTTTTTTTTTTTTTTTTTTTTTTTACCTCTCTAAATTGGAAGTCAAGAGAAAATGAATCGAGACACCCACACATGGAATGAGCTATAGGTTTGACTTTGACTCGTCCTCAAACTGCAAAGAGAAAAATAGTTTTATGTACGTCATGTGGACCGTGAGAGATTGTGCTGGAGGTCAGTATGGCTGTTGATGTCTCAAGGAAATTTGGTTGAAATATTAGCAGGGTTTTTTCCCAGCTCAAAATGAGGCTGAGGTGGTAATTTCCCGGCGGTGTGGACACACGGAGAATACTCTGATAACCAAACGATTTTTGGAGCAACATATCTGAACAATTTTGATGTTTATGTAACCTGAGACAGAACAATGTCACATTAAAGATCATTTCAACTGATAATGAAGTGATCTAAGTCAATAAAACATAACATGTTACAAAGGAATTTTAATTCATTTAACTCATCTAACACTTCTTTTCTTGTATTTACGCAATTTGTAATAAAAATTGTTTATATTTAAAAGAATTTTGATTCAGATAATAAATGTCTGAGAAATTTTACATCTGATTTTAAGTGATGATGCTTGTGAAAGACAGAGAGGTTCACTTCCTCTCTAAACTCTCACCTCCCAGATATGTGATTCACCAGATTAATGCATAACGTGGAGGTTGCAGTCATAGTCATAGTCATATTTTTATTACAGTTGTTAAAATTTTGCAATGTAGATTTATGCTTTCATCGTCCCAAGGTTTGGATACAGTTCTCAACACATCAAGCGATTCACATCACCTGCCTGTGGCTTATTAGCCACCGAGTGTTATGAACTCTTATCTCGCTCTCCGTCTCAGCTAGTTTTTTTTTATTGTGATAACACCTTTGTATCTACCATTTTAATATCAGTATGTATTCTTTTATAATATAACTGCATGTTGGAGTTTCTTAATAACACACTAACACACTATAACCAAGGCAGGAGAGCACTCATCCTTAAATAATTAAAACTACTATTTTACAATCTGCTGGTGCAGGAGAGAGAGACTATTCCATGAAGACCGAAACCACATCCAGGTAAGCCTTATTGAAGATTCTGAAGTCTCCAATCCAACCAAATGAAACAGGTGATTAGAAGATAACAGATGCGTTTTCCTCAGCTCTTACTCTGATTCAAAGTCTGATATTTTCAAAGTCCCAGAGCCAAAGCTTTATGAAGAAATTATTCACCTAAAGCACCGCACTGACCAGAGCGAGTGTTCAATTTTCCACAACTGCCAGGAGCAAGTTATTTCTGATAACAGAGACATCTGATAAATTGGTGATTTTAACGACCAGCAGTTGAATTAAGGTGATGGGTGGAAGCCTGAAACTGTTTGTCACCTTGCAAGTTCAAGGTCTGGCTCTTTGAAAATGGAGACATTTTGCCATAAGATTGAAAAATCCTTTTTAGCTGATGTTCACTTTGTCAAGCTTGACCTTTTCATCTTCCAGGCAGGAATATTATGTTATCACACAGAGGGGCAGAGTTATCTGGCTGACTCTGGCACAAATAAAGACAGCTGACAGACCATGGTTTTCATGATCAAATCCAGTTATTACTCTGTTATGACTCTGGGCGTACAAGCATGCATATGCTGGGTTAAAATGAGCTGAACAAAGTGACAAAAAGCTCTAAAATACTGGGAAAAAAACACATTAAATCTTTAGAGGTCCCACATTTTAAATTGTTTTCCTTTTATGTTAAGAACTGAATGAAGAGGTTAAAACTACAGGGTCCTTTAGACTGCACTTACATATTACAGGCATACACACGCACACACACACGACATACATAAACATGCCATGGCTTTAAAATTCAGACAGACACCTTGAGATGCATAATGCATTGCTCATATAAAACTGTACTGAATCAATTAGAATCCCATCCCATTTCCTGCCCTCAGTATTATGCACATTTGTCTGTTTCATTATTTTTCTAATTACAGGCGAATGGTGGACTCTGATAGGATTTTATGTCTTTCAGTCGCTCTATTGTCTGTCAGGCAAGATGGATTCCCCCTAGGGGTGAGCAATATATCAACTTTGCAACTCAGTATATTGTCTTTAGCATGAGGTAATGCAGCTCTGATCCATCCAGGTACTCTGATATCAGCATGCTAATTTATGGGGCGTTCGACATGGCAACCAGGAATTCCCTGTTTATGGGTCTCCTGTCCAATCAATATTTGATGTTTCCTTTTCAGGAGAGATAGAGGTTGAGGGTTTACACATTTCCGATGACTTCACTGTGTAGTAAGGACACAATTTCTAGGTTTTTGTGCCCTGTGCTACATTCATAGTTATACTAATTATCTTGAAAACAAAAATTTACTACATTACTTTTCTGTTTTTCATGCAACTTTTCTTTTTCTTCTTCCTCTTTTTTTTTTTATTTTCAAGAAAAATTCAGATTAAATCCTTTGCAATCCCAGAATTTCTAAAACTGAATATGATTAGCTAATTTAAACTCCAGTGTAGGGAATATGTTCTTGATTTGTATCTCTTCCATTTCACATACTATGGGCTCAGTGTGAATGGACCTTTTTGGATTCAACCACGGTCTATTTCACGCTTGTGTACTTCCTTTCACAGCTCCTTAATTTAACACCGTCCAGCACATAATGTAAGGATTTGAATGGATACCTTGAGTACAAAAGGTGACGTTCAGAATATAATCTGTCACAATTCAAATTAGCGAGTTCAATGCAGAGAGGTGAGAAGTGTACCATAAAATGTCAGCTAGTGATACATATGTTTGAGGCTCCATGCTATAATTTCAAGGTTCTGTAAGTCAGCACATGTACAGAGAGCATTAAAACCTTTGAAACAAGGGTTCACCAGCAGTGTTTCCATTACGCCTAGAATTGTGCAAAACCTAAATATCACAATTAAAAAAATAGTAATGGAATCACCAAATTTTGAAAAACCTCTCAAATTTTGGGGAAAAAGTTTTTATGCTCTGATGAGATGGTTTTTTAGAAGGTTCAATATTGAAGTTTATCACAAAAATGCAGTGGAAACACCTTTTTCGCAAAAAACACGTCACCAGACGTGAATGACAGATGCACCTCCCTCACCTCCTCGGCCTCGATCCTCTCCCAGAAGTCCCTGGTACTTGTCCACTGCCATACATACAGACTATAGTTCATATTTTCACAGCTCTGCTGTTAGTTATGTGTTCAGTGCCGAAGTTTGTTTTTGTGACGTTTGTTTTTTCTTTCAGTGAAGGCATCAGGAAGGCTGTAAGCGGGTCAGAGTGGGTGGAGGTGTGTGAGTGAGAGAGTAGGCGAACTGGAGATGATGAGTTTCATTCAGTGTTTTGTTCGTCTGTTTTGAGTTGGCGTGGTCACGGTCGGAAACAAACACAAATATGTACGTCATCATTGCAGCGTCAAACAGTGGTTACAATATTTTAACTCCCTCAGTCTTCATCTGTTGACAACATCAGCAACAACAGTAATGCCCATCAAAAAGACAGTTCCAGGTCTTTTTTTGTTTGGGTATCCATGGTTACCACCAGTTACAGTCCAACTTCCTTCTTCCTTCTTCTGCAAATCAAATCTCGCAGAACAAGGTTTTACTCAACTTGAGTGCAATTCTAGTTGCAATATAAACACTAGCAAAATGCAATTATACTTAATCATGCTTGATAAATCCCAGAGGAAATTAAGCTCATGTCTTTGTTGGCTTGACAATGTTCACAAGTTGTTTTCGGTTCCTTAATTCTGATTAATTCAGGCGATCTACAACTCCTCTGGAGAACTTAAGCAAAGTGAAAAAAAAAAAAAAAAAAACTTTAGCAAAGTGAAAAAAAAAACAAAGAAATGAAGAAATGACCCTTTCAGCAAGTTGCATTGAGCTCGATCACATTCTCAAGTACTCCTGATTGGTCAGTCATCTGAACTGCATCTGTTTTGATCAATTTTTTGTGGAAATAGGAAACAAGTATGAAAACATCAAAACATTCACCGATTGACACACAGCTCTGAAGGTCAAGATCTGGTCTTTCTTCACCATCTATGGACAGTTTAGTTAATGCTCTCCTGCACTCGAAGATATCTACATTCAACAGATGCTGAAAGTATGACAGACACATGATGACAAATCACTATGGATCTAAAAGTTATTCCGTGAATGTGTGTGAGAAACATTTTGAGCAGAACAGCACACGACACAAGAACAGAATTGATTCAACATTAAATAAACAAACATGGCAGTAAATTTACAGGATGATTAGGGGACAGTCCAGCAGCATCTTTACAGGTCTTCCTAAATAATCAGTCAGACAGCTGCAGCTGGTCCAGCGAGCTGCTGCTCAAGTCCTCACTAAGACCAAGAAAAGTGGATCACATCAGTCCAGTTTTGAAGTCTTTGCACTGGCTTCCTGTCTGCTAGATGATAGATATTAAAATGTTTCTGCTGGTCTTTAAACCAGCGAATGTTTTAGGGCCATAATATATCTGATGATCTTCTTATGCAGTAAGAACCATCAAGATCACTCAGGTCATCTGGAACAGGTCTGCTTTCAGTCCCAAGAGTCAAAACCAAACATGGTGAAGCAATATTCAGTTTTTATGCTCCAAATATCTGGATCCAAGTCCCAGAGCATATCGGGTCTGCTGGAACTCTCAGCTCCTTTAAATCCAGGTTGAAGACTCACCTTTTTACAGCTGCTTTTTATTGGATATTTTAACAATTTATTTTAATATCTATTTTATTGCACAACTCTGAACTGTAACTTTTATGCTTGCATTTTCAAATCTGTTTAAATATATATGAACTGCTTTTGTAATTTTATTTCTCGTCCAAATTTTAATGTTTTTTTTAATTGGTTGTAAATGTTTTCTTTAATGTGTTTTGTTGACCTTTCATAGTGACTCTTTTATGTGTTCTGTGAAGCACTTTAAACTGCCTCGTTGCCAAAATGTGCTATAGAAATAAAATTACTTTTCCAGCCTCTCCAAGGACAGATCCTAAATACTGAACATGTTTAACATTAATTATTTGAAACAAGTGCTTCAACGTTTTCCCCCAAGTTTACTCAAATGAAACATCACACCACAGATGAATTCAGCAAGATAATCGAATCAAAGACAAGCTCAATTATCTTGTTCTATGATGGCTCATTTATCTTCTATAAAAGAGCAACAAAGTTTACCTCTTTACTGAAATAAAATTATTTTTGTGCAAAAAAAACTCATTTCATGTATAGATTATTGATTTCATTGGTGAGCAGCTTGGTGATAAGTGGGCTGAGAGAAAAAGGTCAGACATTTTCTCACTTTAAGTCAACATGTTTCTTTGACATAGCTATATTTTGTTTCACTATTTAATTACGCATAAACATACACATTTTTTCTAAAAAGTTATTGTTATTATTATTTTCATAATTTGAGTTCTTATCAATGAAAATAGGTTTTAATTTTGTATGGATCCCTGTATGCAACAGACGAAGGGTTCAGCCCCAGTCCCTTTCATCCCTTTTGTGAAGTTTTTTTTCTTCCCCAAGTGCTAATCTTTTCTTATTTTCTACTTCTTTACTAACTCAAAAATGTAATAAATAAATAAATAAATAAAGTTTATGGACAAGCTTGTAGATTTACATTCTCATTTCATGTCCTTTAAACCTTTTGAAAGTAGGCCTCGCCCCAAGGGAGAGTAAAGGCTGACGAAAATAAGACAAAACACAGATAGACAGCCAGTCAGATGTATTGATAGAGATGGTATGGACAGACAGGAAGATGGTTCAGATGGACAGACCCAATGATTCCCTGGGTTATTCCCTGGTTTAATATCAGCTCTGATTCTAATATATATTTATGAAGCTCTCCTCTGCACACTGACATCCTAGTTACCGAAGCAGCAGGTGTTCGGTCGATGTAGTATACAGCCTCGCTCTCAGACAAACACGCACAAAATGGAACACAGGGATGAAGCCCAGCATATTACTTCAGGAGACACACACACACACACACACACACACACACACACACACACACACACACACACACACACACACACACACACACACACACATACACACACTTGTTTCTAGCATTTCCTAGAGGTTGATGTGCTTCACTTTTGCTTCTTCCAAGGTCAAAAAGAACTCTATGTCTCATTACAATCTACAGGTGCTTGAGGAATCCCAATGCTAGAGTGGGTTTTTTGTGTTGGTATGTGCAGTATGTGTGTAATATATGACTCTGTGTGTGTGTGTGTGTGTGTGTGTGTGTGTGTGTGTGTGTGTGTGTGTGTGTGTGTGTGTGTGTGTGTGTGTGTGTGTGTGTGTGTGTGTTGGGATGGAAATGAGCCCTTCGAGTATGGCTAAAGGGCTCTCACCCTCTCTCACAAGATAGATAGGATCTTAACAAGCATGAGAGCAGAAGGGAAGTGTGAGGGTCTGTGTGTGTGCGTGCGCGTGTGTGTGTGTGTGTCCTCTGGCAACAACATTTTTCAGATTTCTATTGCATCAAATCACAAAGACGATTCCCTTGATTTTCTGACTTGTGGCATGGCCGGTGGTGAGCCGAAGAAAGCTCTTCTATCAAATATTTACCAGTATATATCCTGGCTCACATCACAGCCACTGTTATTTATGTTTGTGGTGAAGGAGCAGAACCTGTATTTCACACTGACAGGGTCACCTGAAAGAATAGAGCGTTTGTCACCAACATGATTCAGATGACAAAAAATAAAAAATAAAACCTTTAATTGTATCGATCCCAAGATAACACATCATATGTGCAGCCAAACATTTAACTTTGATCTTTATAAACATACACTTTATCTTACAAATAAAGCTGGTGGTTTCTGATTGGTAATTAGATGGAGGGGGATAGGGAGTGGGCTGCCAAAATACCAAAATATTTACAATTGCATACTTCATCTTTTGTTATAATATATATATAAAAATAACAAACTGATTTTTTTTTATCTGTTTCTTTTTCACCATAAGACCCCCGCGATGAAGAAGTCAGGATATCACCGGTATCATTCACAGTAGATTCATTTAGGAAACAGCAATATGAGCACATCCATGGTCTATTTTTCTGCTGCTCAGCTAAATAAAGTGTCTCAAGCCTTTTGTTTGGTTGTTGTTGTTTTTTTTTTAATTGGCTAGTGATGTTTTCCCACGGCAGGGAGTATCCGACACCTATATTTTGGTGGTCACTTGCTTGTAAAGTTTAGGAAACCCTTGATTCAGTCAGTGTGAAATCTTTTCATCTTTTCTCCTTTGGCGGGTCAACAGGGTGAAAAGTAGGTGTGTGGAAATGTGAATTAATCATTGCCATGAAAGCTATATATGGCTCTCTTTAATTTTCAACAGTCAGAAATAATGATCGTTACTTTTTAAATTAATTGATAACCTGGTCAGAAAGATATTCACTCATTCATTCATCTTCTATATCGCTCATCCTGTTCAGGGTTGCGGGTGTCTTGAGCCTATCCCAGCTGACTTAGGGTGAGAGGTGGGGTACACCCTGGACTGGTCGCCAGCCAATCACAGGGCTGACACACACAGACAGACAACCTTTCACACTCACACCTGCAGACAATTTAGAATCATCAGCTAACCCGATGAGCATGTTTTTGGACCGTGGGAGGAAGCCGGAGTACCCTCAGAGATCCCACAAACTCCACAGAGAATGGCCACCAGGCAGATCGTGACTTTAGCCTGTGACCTTTTCACTGTGAGGCTGCAGCTCTAACCGCTGCTCCACAGTGCAGCCCCATGAAAGATATTCTCTGGGATTTCTTTTCAAAATCAGAGCTTAGAGTAAATCTGACACCGTATTTCACATCAGAAATATGTCCACAGGACACTTATTTAGACAAACTGCATCAGGTCAGCGACTGGAAAAGAGTTTGACCAAGTCCAGTGGATATCTGATGTCATGCAAAAGCTGTCTATTATTCAAAATCAAATCATACAACTCAAAGTTGAGCCATGAAAAACTCAAAAAGATGCAGTTTAGACTGAGAAACAAGATGTCTTGATCTTTCATAACCACAAAGCAGCTACTCTGACCGTCTGGCTGCACATCTATTTCTTTATTGCTGCCATAGTTTAGATTTTATTCATGCATTACACCACAGGGAAGGATTTGAGATGTTTTTTATGTATAGCAAAAAAAGGTTAAAGCCTCTACAATAAAACATTATAAAAAAGATATACTATGTAACTCATATT
Organism: Labroides dimidiatus; assembly: GCA_030710495.1. Taxonomy (NCBI): domain Eukaryota; kingdom Metazoa; phylum Chordata; class Actinopteri; order Labriformes; family Labridae; genus Labroides; species Labroides dimidiatus. The sequence continues at coordinate 25,581,377 of CM061148.1, read as the reverse complement.
TTTCAACTATCACTGTAAATAGCATTATTCCCATTAACAGAGAGAAACGAGGAGAAATCTTACAACACTCCATAAGATGCATGTGGTTCAAGGAGTTTTCATCAGCAGCTGTATGCCTACTTTAAGGGTTATATTTACCAAAAAAAAAAAAGGAAATAAAACAGCACATTTCTAGTTCTGAAATCGAACTGCAACACAGGATAGTAATCCCACATTCAATTTTGTCTGGTAAAGTGAATTTGCAAGAGGGATACCGCCAAAACAACTCAGCGCACCCTGATGTTCACTGGAGTGGCACAACACAATGTGGATGGATGAAATGATGGAGCGGGGAGAGAATAGTTGGAGAAGGGAGTAGTGAGAAAGCAGAGGAGAGCCGATACCCAGGATGTATTCACCCTTCATTTAACAGGAAAAACTCGCACCACCTTGCAAGAAAGTAGGAACATACTGCATCATTTGACTTGCATGAAGCGATTTTTACATGCACAGTAAAAAAAAAAAAAAACAACAACAACGGGACCTTATTTTTTTGGTACTCTGTCGACCCCACAAATGTCTTGCTACAGTGCTTGTTGAAATTGTGTTATATTTCCCTCGTGCATTAGCTCCATTTCACATTTTTTGAGAATTCCAATCGCTGGGTATGGGAGAGAAAATTCTCACTAGTGGTGAAGTGTGGTGTGATGGCATAACATCGGTGGTTCATTGCACAGTGAAATAGCTGAGCCAAATGACAGGCTGGATTCCAGTAGTGGGGAATGTGCAGCTGCTGACACAATTCTCCCACCTTTCTGGGCCTGGGGTTTTGTTTTGAACTTTAAAGTGAGCTAAAGCGTACATAGTGAAGTATATATCTATATCTATATCTATATCTATATCTATATATATATATATATATATATATATATATATATATATATATATATATATATATATATATATATATATATATATATATAAATAAGAGTGCCATCTGTTTTAAGAACAGTGACAAAGCTCAATGCTTTCAAGTTCCTTGGCTCTTAGAATTTCAACAAAGCTGTAAGGTTGAAACTCAAATACATACGTTTGGTACATTTCACAGAGTTTAGGTAGCAAGTGCAGTTTCCCAGAGTTTGTGTCTTTCCTACATCTGTCAAGAAAGAAAAAAATAATAGAGGAACTGAATGTGTAGACGATGACAATAAAAGCCGAGCGCCTAAAGCGCCATGTGCTCTTTGTGTCGTATGGTGAGATCTTGTGCAACAACCTACATATTAGTGGCAACACTTTTAGGTGAGTTGACATGCAGGATCACTTCCTAAAGCCAGGATTTTTTTTCTCTATATTAAACTAAAAAGGCAGTTCTCTCAGACTAATTTCCGTATTGCCCTCAGCCGTTGTCAGAGTCTGATGATTTCTCCATGAAGAAAATAGTTTTCCTAAGATAGCACTCAAGGAATTTGTACAGCTCTAAGAGAAAATGTTTCATGAAACCTGACTAAGAAAAAGGATTTTTTTTTTTTTTTAATTCATGTCTCGTCAGTTATGATAAGTTACTCCTTCAGTCTTGTTTTTCATGTTTGTTATGTCTGTGTGGTCACATCTATCCTCTTGTTTCAGAGCTCTTCACTTCCTGCTCTGGTGTTTTCCCGCTGTTGTGATTGTCATCCTGCTCCTCATTGTTTCCACCTGTGTCCCATTACCTCCTGTATATAGTCTGCGTCTTTCCATTGTCCTGTGTCAGATCGTCATGTCTCTTCAGTTCCTGTGTATATTTCATGTCAAGTTTGTCCAAGTACTTCGAAAGAATATTCAGGATTTTTCCAGCAGTGCTGTGATTTTGTTTTTTACTTTTCTAGTTTTACCAGCTCAGCTGTGACCTTTTGTTTCCTTTCCCTTTTTTTTTTTTTTTTTTTTTTTTTTTTGCCTCCAGCCTCTGCGCTGTGTTTAGATTTGTTACTTCCTGCCTCAAATTAAAGAGAATCACTGAAAAGTCGAGCTTTTGGGTCTTCACTGCCAGTTTTTGCCAGTTTTCCCTCTTAATATGATATGAATACAAGATTTTCTGGTTTGTTTTGTATCTTGAAAAAAAAAAAAATCAAGAAAAGAGGAGTGTGCCGCTATGAAAATAACAAGCCTCATTAAGTAGAAGATGTCTGCATTACAAATCTGTGATATGCAGTTACATATGCTCTACTCTGTTAAGAGAGTCACAGATACCTTTATTTATATCAGGAACCTATACATATACAAACCATTTTAAGAGCTTTAAAGCTCATTTGAGGAGTTTTCAGGTGGTTATGATACAGGCTAAAATCCACCCCAGTGTGGATTTCAGCCTGAGACAAAATGATTGCTTTGATATACAGAATTTTAACATGAGACAGATGACATAAAAAGCCTTGATCTACATTTTCAATCAAAAAGTTTCTGTGTTTTATTTGCCCCAGCTTATACATGGATGGGCCAAAATCTCAAAAGAGACAAGAGGTGCTGTTTTTCAACAGACGGAGCCAAAATAACTACTCGTTTTCAACAAAGTCTACGTATTGCAAACAAGGTATTGAAGTAAATGTTCGTAGCAAAATGCTCATTCTTACAGATACTCCCATCTCTCTGCCTGCCCCTGACTTACTTTTCTCCCATTCTCTCTGAAAAACACTCATCAGGAAGTACAGTACATATTCCTATTTTCAATTATTCTGGCTGAGGGCGATATGTTTTAATGATGAGCTGATTCTCTGAGTGCAGTCTCCGGCTTTGCCAGCCCGAGCAGTAATGCCTTTTGCACATGTCAGGGTCGGGGCCTAGTTGTAATCTGAGGCTCATTACAGCTGGTGAGGCCAAGAGCAGAAACGGAACACAACTTCTCCCTGCAGCGCTGAATTACTTTTCCACCACCGGGTTCCCCTCTCCCTCGTTCAATGTTTCTCTCCTTGTCTCAGCTGCTTCTCTGTTTGTCTTTGATCTCTCTCTTTCCTGTCTTATTCTCTCCCTCTCAGTCTCTCGCAATCTCAATATCTTGTTCTCCCCCCCCATCTGCTTCTCCATTTATTTCTTGATCTCTTTTTCTCTCTGCCTCTCTCCCTCCGCTGTGTCTCGACACTCCTCGGGGAACCTCGCGGAGTGCAGTGGGCTCGGAGTTGGAGGCTTGTTTTATTGAGTTTGCTCAGGGTCCTGGAAAGGCCTGTTTACCAATAAGGTCATGATGGGGTGCATCAAGTCTAAGAGCAAATCCTCAAATCCCTCTCATACCAGTGTGTGTGTGTGTGTGTGTGTGTGTGTGTGTGTGTGTGTGTGTGTGTGCGTCTTGTGTATGCTCCTTTTTTGGCAGAGCTTGGTATGAGGTTTCCAGATCTTTAATAGAAGAGGGCTTATCTTGCATATTGAGAGGTGAGTGCTGTATTGACAGAACTGTGAATAACCTTGTTAAATGGATCTGGTTCAGCATCCAAAGTACTGTACTTCAACCTTTTTCATACATAAATTAAAGGCATGAATCCTCAAAATTGGAGCTGCTTCAGCCTATTTTCCTGCGGGGGGGGGCTCTATTACATTAGACAGTTTGGACACCACTCTGAAGAGGTCAAAACCTACACTCCTAATATTAATATTGTCATCTAATGAAACAAAGATAGTAATATAAGAAGATACTTTGATGTAACCTCACAGGGACACAGTTAAAATGGCTTAGAATAAGTCAGTCTTTGATCTTATCTTATACAACACAAAAGGGCACAAATTTAGAGGAACAAGTGTCTGTTTTTAGTTCAGCCGTTCAAAACGCTCTTTTTTTCAACATGGCGTATTATGACGTAGCAAAGCGGGCTTGATGTCTCTGACATCAAGTGAGTGGTGGTAGTAAGTGAGAGCGGGCGTTTCAGGTTGTGTTTATTGTGTTTCTTCCAGTGTTTTACAGTTAATTTGACCATTCATTTAGATGGTTAAATATTGTGTTTATGTTGGATGCAGTTAGCTTTCATGCTGGGGTTCATTTTGTGCAGGTGCAGGTGAGACGGGACTTTACTTCTGCATCGGTCAAAAAAAAAAAAAAGGTCTTCTGTGGTGATTATGTGCCTGGTGATGCGATGGAGTTCAGGATGGGATAACAGAGCCAGGTCCAGGTGAGACTAAAGCCAGAAGTGGTCCCGTTAATACAGGCGACTGCAGGTTCACCAACAGCAGCAGCACCAGTTGCAGCCCTTAGCCTAAATCACAGTGGCAGATGTAAACAAGGATTTTTCAGCGATTCAGCCTGAAAGAAACATGAGCTGAGCAACGTAGCTAAGTATTTATTTATTTTTGACTCGACTGAGTTAGTTGATCAAGCTCTCTGTCTTTCTCTCTTTGGGCTCTATTATGACGGCTCAAAGCGTGTTGCTTTATGATCAGCTCTTACATTTACTGCTCATTTTTTAAGTTATTGTATCTGATTTCAAACTTTACATATTGCTGATGTGAATGCAGCATGAGGCTACTTAGCTAGCTAACAGCGCTCACTCACCAGGACACCTGTTCTGTTCTCTCTGGTTCTCCTCTTATGGCTGTTTTTCTTCCTGATCCTTTTCTTCTGCCCTGTTCCTGCTCTCCATCTTTCCTAACAGGTTCATAATTATAAACCCGAGGACCACTATGTGTATAGGAAAAAAGTTTTTTTTTTCCTCTTTAGTGGCAGGAGTGACATTCGGATCCATGTTTATGCCAATGTCAATGTTAAACAGAGGCAGAATCAGCAGGACTCCCCTTTGCAACGTCAAGTTCGAATGACAGTTTTTAATGCGGAAGTGAACACAAACGTACTAAAATGTCTCCAAATGACTAAATGTCAAATGTCAATCAAGCATTGATTTAGAATTTTTTTTTTTTAATATTACTTTTTAATTATTTTCCTAAAAATTGCTTGACTGTTGTCTTCAACCTGTAATATGCTCTTTAAAGTCAGCCTCTGGTCATTGACGGAAACATAAATTACAAAGTCCTAATGAATCTTTCTTTAGGCAGAGGAGGCAGTCTCACTTCAGATCACTGAAAATATAATTTCCATGGGTTTCTTATTGTCAGTCATGTTGGGTATTGAGTGATCCTAAGTATGGTCACATAGAAGACAGAGGACCTTACATCAGAATCAAAATTATACTGCAAAACTGGATTTTTTTAAGTGCACATACTGTATTGCAATTTCCAAGAGCCTCCTTTTGGTTTACATGTGTTTGTGCGTGTGTGTGAGTGTGTGTGTGTGTGTGTGTGTGTGTGTGCGTGTGTAGCAGCTAGAAGTGTGGTCTCAAGTGAAATACAATCTGAGCGTGATGTGATTAAGGACATGAACTCTGCCAGTCACATCACTTGTGTCATCTTTCCAGAACAACTGTGCCAGTGGCGCTGAGACAAAATGACGATAGCTCGTTAAATGAAAAAAGGGCTTTTTCAGGAAATAATTTGGTTGCCAGGAAGGTGAAGATCTTCATTCAGACTGAGCACACAATATTTCAGCCGAAGACAGATGATGCATGCGTTCTTGACAGTTATGCTGTACGACAATGATAGAAAATTATAACATCACAAAGAAGTCAGAACCTCCTTTCCTCCAAATCCAACACCTCACCACATCACCTTCTCTCTCCTTGATATTAGTGGGATTCAACCTATTATCACATTTTTCTCCACCTCCAGAAAAAGGCTCTTCGATGACAAAATCTTGCTTTATCTTGAAGAACAGTCACAAGTTCACAACTCTCCTCTGCTCTCTGTATCGCACACTGCAGATTTCTGCCCCCATTCCTGACCAATGAGAGAAAAAAAATTACAGCAAAAAAACAAACGTTTTGCTTTTGTTTATACACTAGTTGCAAAATTAAAATCTGTAATATAACAAAACTGCAATCTATTTTACATTCTTCATGATGCCTCCCCTGAAAGTTACCACACACAAGTGATAACACTGCATGAGTGAAATCTGTCCATGTCTGCAATATGTGTCGTACTTCTAATGTAAACGTATGAATGATGCAACTGTAGTAACTGCACTGATACATCATCTAAATGTCATCCCTCCTTTGGTGGGGCTTTTGTAGTGTCACAAACTTTGATAAAACAACAGTAGACGAGAGTTACATAGATACACTTATCATAACAATGCTCAGCTCATTGAGTTTTAACTTGCAGCCATGGACTTTGTTGTTATTCTGACTTAATTTCCTACATTTTATCAGAAAAAAAGCATAAAAATATTCAAACAGCTGCTGTAAATTTGTTTCACATTAATACGAAATGAACGTGAAATGAGCGTAAAGAGCAATTTTGGCTGAATAGTCGCATTTTAAGAAGTTTGTCTTTTTGCCCTTTAGTTCTCCGTACTGAATATCTTAAAGAAAACTTTCCTCAGAGTCTGGCAGATAGAAACGTGGGATTATGTTAAAAAGAGGAAACTTTTCTTGACTCCTTAGGATATATACGGATAATTTATCTTTTACGGGGATTTGTGTCTATCAAACAAGAGTGAAATGTTATATAAGAAAAGTATATCTGGGAGGAATTTATTCAGCTGTAACTGATCCGTTCTCTTCCTCAGTCACTTTCTTGACGTTCTTTGATAGAGGAGCTGAGGAATTGACTTGCGTGGACAGCTTTTGAATTTTTGAATGCATGAACCACTCTGACAGAATAAAGATAGTAGACTTTCTTCAATATTCATGGACAGGAGACATGATAAACTATTTTAAAAGAAAGAAATATTACTGCTCTTGAAAAAGAGGGCAGATATATTCCTCTTAATAGAATTCTCCTCTTTGTAAAGACAGTGTCAGAGCTCTGTGAGACATCTGATGCTCTTCACTGAGATTAAACTTATTGCTTTCACATTGCTTTTACTTTTTTTTTTTCTTTTATTAAAGAAAATAGCATTATAAGAACACAATCACAGTTTAACTTTTTAAGGACTTTCACTGATGGCCCATAACAGGAGAAGTACCTTGAATTGGGTTTAATGCAATAGTCAAAGGAACTTTAAATATCATCAACTTCTTCCTCGAAAAACTATACTGTAGTACTAAAAATTGGAACAAAACCAGACAAACAAAAACATGGGAATATGTAAAGATAGGATGATCACTTGGAGGAGTGAGTAATATTTGGGGCTGCATGGTAGCACAATGGTTAGCACTTCAGCCTCATAGCAAGAAGGTCACCAGTTTGAATCCTGGTTCCGGTAAGGTGTGCCTTTCTGTGTGGAGTTTGCATGTTCTCCCTGTGCATGTGTGGGTTCTCTCCAGGTCCTCCAGCTTCTTCCCACAGTCCAAAAACATGCTCATCAGGTGAATTGGTGATTCTAAATTGCCCGTAGGTGTGAGTGTGAAAGGTTGCCCTGTGATTGACTGGTGACCAGTCCAGGGTGTACCCTGCCTCCTGCCCTAAGACAGCTGGGATAGGCTCCAGCCAACAGTGACCCTGAACAGGGTAAGCAGTATAGAAGATGAATGAATTAATATTTGGTCTTCCGTGTTCTTAAGGAAATATCAAGAATGTGCATCCCTAGTCTTGCTCTAAACATTGCTCTAGGTTTCCATTTTTCAATTTGTTTGATGACTTTGACATATTTTGATTAAAGCCTTCCTCAATTAAAGAGAGGGCCTTTTATAGTAGGTGTGTCTGTTTATTAAGACAAATAAAAGACCAATCTCTACTTAAATCTACTGTTGAGCTGGATGCTGTCAGGCAGTCAAGTTTGCACAGCAAAAAGCATCAAGAGGACTCTTCTCTGTTGATTCTTTTTTTTTTTTTTTTTTTTTAAGAATTAGATGAACATAGCTGAACTTTAATTTATGTCAAAGAAATATGTTAAAGAGCTACTAGAGGAAAGGGGGTTAACAAATGGTATCTTATTCTGTTATTGTTGGATGGATGTTAATTGCAGGATAAGATTAGTCCTGGTGTTGTCAGGTATCCAGTATCAAAGGCTTCAGATGGGATCTGGGGCACAAAAATCTCCACTACTTTTAATTCAGCACAATGCAATATGTCGTTACTGGAGACTATAGGAGACCTGTTTCTAGGGTCTTACTCAAAGATTTGCCTGTATGTGATTTGATGCACTGTGCAGACTTTAAATGATATTTCTATAGGGAGTCTAATCATTATTGTGTATTTTTGTGTCTCTTTTTCTACACATACACATACCTGTTTGTATGTGTGGAGCCTGTGGCTGCATGTGACATATGTGTCTCCTCCTCACGCACCACTAACCTTTAACCCATCCCTCCAGAGCGCTACTATTAATGCTAAGCTAGCTGGCTGTCCAAAATTTGTTCTAATCTGACACTCAAATTGACATCCTCATGGTCCTGTTGACACTCAGGATTCATGGATGAAGAGCAGAGCAATAAGTCAACTCAACTATAATGGTTTTATTATACAATGCTGCCCAAGTCCGGCAGACAAGACCAGGGATATATACCTCTAAGGGTACAAGGGAGATAGGAATCCTGTCTGCATGATGCATTTTGTGGTTTTGTGTTTGTGGCATGTTTTCGGTTACGCTGTGTTTCCATTATGCAACCTTGCTGCAGTGAGACATGAGGACTAGAGACAAGAAGACTCAAGCAGCTAGAGGAAACATTTAAAAACAGGAGACAAAAATACGGGCACCAATAACAACAAAGAAGGGAAAGTTCTGTGTATATGTTAGAGATGGGGATTTCAATCTAAAATACTATTTTATTTTTTACTGGCATCTATCTGGGGATTAGAAATACAAAATTACAAACTTTAAGAAAAAGTTTTACTGACGTGTTATCTAAAACACTTAGTACTGAAATAGTTATCAGCTCTCTCTCTCTCTCTCTCTCTCTCTCTCTCTCTCTCTCTCTCTCTCTCTCTCTCTCTCTCTGTTTGTGTCTTTTGTAACATGTCCTGTTATTCTATTAAGACAACTTAATAGACAACTAAAACAACTCTGTTTTGACTGTACAGTCAATAAACAAACATTGATGGTTGAATTGGCAAGGTGTGCTTAAACTTCAGTCAGTGGTTACCAGTGGTAGCTTGTTGTCTTACATTTAGTGTTTGATTTAGTCCTGTCACTGTGTTGGACCAGCTGAATAGCAAGCTTGCTAGCTTACTTTAAATTGGATTTACACCTTCATCCACAACAGATGCTTTGGCTGCTTGTGAGGCTTGGACAATGTTGTTTAAGTTGGTGGCTACTAGGGGTGTGCTGTATTGGCTACAGTTAGCATGCTAGCACTAGGTGTGCTTCACTCGTGGGCTACTGACACCACTCAGTTTTACTAACCATCAACACACTTCAGCCTTTGAGTCACTCTGACACCTCATAACCAATCATATGTCTGATAACAGGGACATGTTGCTGATACATGTTTTAATTGTTGTTGTTAGAAAAACATATCCAACTTTTCCTGACTATCCATAGTTCATAGCTGTTGCCAGTTTTGCTCTTCTGGTTAAACATTCTGTTTACGTCGCCATGGAGACCACAAATCTGGTGATGTCAGCATAGCTGTCATACTTTCAGCCTGTGATAACAGGCTTTTAAAAGCAAGAAAGTGACAAAATAAACAAAAGTCGGAGGTGGAATCGTAGTGCGGATGTTTTTTTAAAAAAGTTTACACTCAGACCTGTCTAGTGTTAATGATTTCACAAGAATTGTTCTGTTGCCACTGCCGGCAAGCTGGCTCAAAAGTCAGTACCCATAGGCTTCTGAAGAAACAGGTGGATAGGAAGTGAAGGTCAAAAAGGAATTTATCTAGCCCAATATTTACTCTGAAATGTAACATTTTTTTCCATCTTCTAGAGCTTCACAGACAGCTGACCAGAGGTGAAGCTGGTGGTGTACCGGAAATAGAGCAGCTCTGAGGGGAGCATTTGCAATTACAGTATTTGCAACTCAAAGTTATACTGTACAGAAAAAAAAATGTAGGAGATCTCTAATGAACCATAAAAAAAAACTTACAAACAAACAACAAAAAAAAACCCACTACCCTTTAATACTTCGTCCTGTCTTGAAATGCTCTGATAGTATGTCAGAGTTTCAAAAACCAAGGTACAGGTCTACAGGTGCCTTACGTAAACAGGATTCATGTGGGTGACTGCAGTCAACTTCTTTGGTTGGTGTGACTTGAGCTCCTTTTCTTTCTTTCTTCTTTTTTTTTTTTTTTTTTTTTTAACACATTTCAGAGTATTCCGGTTCTACTCTCCTCATTCTCATTCTTCTCATCCTTCTGGATCTCACTCCCTGTTGCTTGGAGGATTGAAGAAATCAAATTACTTGTTCTTCCATGCTGTTAATGTCATTAGATTTTGAAGGACAGCAACATAATGCATCACAGTTATAGCCGTACCTCCAGAAATAATAGGCATTGCTGTAATTGTTTCTATAATGCAGGTTTGTAGCTGCATTGGTTGCTCCATCTTTATTTGGCTACATGGATGAACAAAATAAGCAACTTGGCTTCAGGCTTTTCCACCCTGTTTCTCTATTCATTAAATTGCTGGATGAAAACATGGACTCAATTTGTTTCAATTATTTTTTTTTTTACCTCCTGTGAAAATATCCGTGTAATAATCTTTGGTCATCTCCAAAAACAACTCATAGGAGGTGTATATATGGAAAAATGCTGCATTTAGTAGTTGTGCTGCTGGAGGGCCCAGCAGAATGATGTGAAACTGTTGTCACCAGTGAACCCTAACCACAGGGCGCATTTCAGCCGTGCTTTTTTTTTAGTCAGTCGTATCACAGATCAGGTATGCCTCCATCTTAATCAATGTATCCGTCTGCATTCGCTGCAAAGGCTGGCTGACTTTATAACTGTGACCTGAAGCATTTTTTTTGTTTTGTTTTTCATGCATTACGTCTTTTCCTCTCAACATACCAATGAAAATGCACACATTGTGTATTGGGCTGTGAAAAACCATCAACCTCACACCATCAAAAGAAATAAACAGATTAGAACCCACTGTGATTTGTTGCATTTATATTTGTGCTGTAAGATTGGGCTGAAACCACCAGGAGTTCATTTTTGTTTTGAAGGGAACTCTGGATGATGATAGATTAGCACTGGTGAGTGATGCCATTAGCGCAAAGGCCCTGAAGTAGTGGTGCCACAAGTCCTTCGCATAGTTGCCAACACTCACACACTGGCCTTGAGACATGTATTTCAAGGCTTCACACTGTTAGAGACCCCACACACAAAGACAAACAATCAGGCATGAAACAGTTTTGATCGTATTGTGTGTGGTGTGCTCTGATAATCTCAACACAACTCACCACACACATAACGATTCTGTCTCACCACCAATATAGAATCTAGTCCTCCAAGACAGAGATCTGGCATGACCAATTGTGATCTAAAAAAACATAGAAGAAGAAACAAAGCAACCGACTAACACCAAATGTAACTTGGAAGAGGACATAGAAGAGGGAATGATGGTGGACTTGGATGGAGACGATGGGAACACAGACTTTCCTCACAAACTTTCAGATCAGTTGCAGCCATGCTTGATTTGTTTACGTCCACTTCCTTGTTCCTCAGTCAGCTCGCCTCCTGATTGGCTACATTTCATTCTATGTCACAACTCATGGAGTCATGACTCTGGGGGAGTCGACTTTCCCCACACGCATGAAGATTTTTGGTCGCAAATATAAAGCCGATTATCAGGACAAATTTACTCTACACACACCTCAGACCACAGGATAATTTTATAAGACTTTAGATAATCGGGCATTGTCCATCCTTGGTTAGGAAGAAGGAAAATTGGGACAAAAACAGCCCAACAATCATTATATGTGTACCCCCCTTAAGCCTTCAAAGCCAGCAAAAGGGTGGAGTTTGGATCTCACGCCGTCGGGACCATAACCAGAGACCACTGTTGCATTGTCACAACAACATACCTGCCAATACTCCTGGTTTTTCATGGACTGGGTAGGTTGTTGGTGTTAGATAATGGGAATGTGTTACTGTTAGTATGGGTTATTTTGTGTTTGAGAATTACACGGTTCAGTGAATGCATCACCCAAGATCGGCGGTTCAGCAGCCGACATCTGTGTGTTTTGATTTCAGTGTTTGGAGTTGTGGGATGCGCTTGTGTGAGGGTCAAATGGGGAGCCAAGGTTTTTTTTTTTTTTTTTTGCATGGTTATGGCCAACAGTAACCGATATCTGCAAGCATGAGTAGGGATCAGCACAGAACACAAAGGTTCAAAAAAATAAAAGGACAGAAAAGATGTTAATTGGCAGGGGGGGGTTAAAATGTTGGGGGGGGGGGGGGGGGGGTGCTCATGCTTTGTCAAAGTCAAAAGTTGCAGCCCTGCATCATCAGGTAACTTGGGACCTCTTGTGCTCTCCAGTTAACACAACCATTTCTCCCCTCTTTCCTTTTACCCACTGAGTCTTTTTCATCCTCTTCTCCACAGAGTTCTTTCATGATAGTTGTCCAGCTGTTTTCTCAGCTGACTGGGATACTCTATGACCCAACACACTTGCATTTCCCAATTAGCCACCACACAAACCAGCATGGATTATTGTAACATTATGCTAATGACACCCAACTGCACCCAAAAACTGACTAAACCTTTTTGAAGCCATATAAAAGCAAGATTTGCTCTGCAAGAAGTACTTTCCTGAAGAAAATATTTCTGGACATGGGTGGTCAGTCTATGATCAGAGTCACACGATTTCTAGACCATTGTTGTAAAATGTCAAAGTTGGGTTTATGTCAGATTGCACTGCCTCCAAGGGACCAAAAAATTGAGACACACATAGCCCCCCTCCTTTTTGTTTTATTATTATTTATTAGTTGAGTTTATTATTAATTGGCCTTTTATTGTTTTGTCTATGTAGAAACACAGTTTAGTCACTGATATAGTTAAATAGCATTAATATTGCTGAATACGACAGGAAACAACCCTGTTGATATTTTTCTCACATGTCCGGGGTAAGAAAGGCCACTTTATGCTCTATTTCAGGTGGACCACACCCTCTGTGACAGAGAATGGACCAGAACAAAACAGTTGTCTGCTGCTTTGAGCTCCCCACCCTGTTCCTCTGCAAGCCCATATTCCACACAGCAGGCTGTGAAATCATTTCTGGTCTCCCTCGGAAGAGAGCCCCCCCATGCAGAAATCCATAAATTCATGAGCATCCACCATCCACATGAAAAGAAAGGATGTGGTGAAAACAGAGTGTGATAGAGAGAGAGAGAGAGAGAGAGAGAGAGAGAGAGAGAGAGAGAGAGAGAGAGAGAGAGAGAGAGAGAGAGAGAGAGAGAGAGCAGACAAAATGAGGAGGAAAATCAGGGGGGAAGAGGGATAGGCAGACATGAGGTAGACAGGAGCAGAATAACTGGACAGGCAGGGGCAGAGAGAGGAAGGAGAAATGAGGAGGGGAAGAGAGAAGAGGGGAGCAGGAAAGGAGAGGAGAGGAGACAAATGAATGCTGAGCAGCAGTGTGAGTGCTTGGAGGGACTCAGCATGAGTCTGGTCTGAACCCCCAACCGATTTAACGCCGGAAGACACAGACATAGGAATATCAAAACGCTTCGGTTGCTTGCACACACCGCATGCGCACACACCTGCTCTCTCTCGCTCTGTCTTTCTCTCTCGCTCTCACACACATACACACACACACACACACACACACACACACACACACACACACACACACACACACACACACATAAACACAATAATGCACGCACTCTTATGCATGCACTCTTCTCTTAATTCACATTCTGATCTTCACACATACACATCCATGAACAAGTACAAACCTGTGCGCGCTCACACATGCACAGACACACTTCTCCATTCCTTCATTCTACCCAGGCCAGCTTCTCACTCACTCTTTCCTCCCTGGGTGCTCCCAACCTGCCTGCCTTGTTGTAGCTCTCCTGTCTTTATGGCACTCCTCCTGTCTTGTCCTCTCTCTCTCTGAACCCCAGGATGTAGCACTGCTCGCCCTGGCACTATATATGTAGCTTAAGTGCAGTAGGAAAGATAATGTACCCCAAGCAATGTGACAGTGTTCATTGATTCTTACATAATATGTTACAAAGTGGATTGCCTCCAGCTATATCTTTGATGATGAAAGCTTTTCACCATAACTTCTTTGCAGCCAATAGGCTGAATTTAAACGACTTCATGATGATAGTGTTTCTGTACAACATAAGAAAGATATTTTGTGATACTGAAACTGGGTCATTATGGTGACATTTGATTTAAGGAGCTTGGTTTTTTTTTTTTTTTATTATTAGATTTCTATTCAGACACGGGCATTTCTTTTTTTTTAACTTAACCCTTACATACTTTCTGGGTCAAATTTGAGCCAGTTTAAAATGGTTGTTTTGGGGCATCGTGAAAATATGAAACTGTACAGGTCATTTTTGTGTGTATTTTCATGATGGAGCTGTGGTGGCAGAGTTTAAGTGGGTTCTCGACACTGTCAACAGTCTGTGTCACTCCCCACATTTGCCAAGGTTACTGCAGAGACACACACACCTGCTGGTTATTGAAGGGGCATGGGTGAATCTCAAAACAGTGAAATAGTAAAACAGCATAAGAGTGATCATACATGGGGCACAGAGGGAACAGAGGTCATCTAGAGGTCAGAGGGTGCCTTGACATAAACAGAAGATCTGCACCTGCAAACACAACCCCCTGTAATATGATAAAATAATCTACAGAGTAACAAATAAGGATTAATTTGGTTTTAATCTCTGAGCTGCAATTTGAGTGACTGACATCATAGCAGAAAGACTTGAGACTTGAGATGAGGAGGTTGGTGGTGATTTGGAGGAGGATGTGTCAGCACAGGAAGTGGACAACATGGAAGAAAACTCTGATAACAATAATCAGATAAATGAGCTCAACATTTTATTATACAACGTTTGTGTCCTTTGTAGTAAATGTTGAATTAATATTAATAATTATAATTTATTATGATATAGTCATGAGGACAGCCTGGATGGTTGCATGGTCATAGTATAAATTTCAGCAGTTCTAGAAGTTCATGCCAGTTTTAAATTCCATAAGATATATTTAACTCATGATGGGTTTTATTTTATGTCTTATATAAATCAGGACATGATGCTGTTTAATAGTAGATGTTTTTTCTGCAAAAAACAGTATTGTCAAACTTAAAAAAATGCACTTGCTCTACTCTCTGAAACACATCATGTTTTTTTTTTTTTTTTTTTTTTTTTTGGGGGGGGTGGGGGGGTAGACTCATTGAATATTCTAAATACATCTTGATTGCAATTTGTGTTGATGTCAAGCACTTTTTGTAAGAAACTCTGTTGATGTTTTGTGAGATACCAAAGCCACCAAAGTATCACATTATAGATGTCCAAAGACTTGAAACCTAAAAACCTAAATTATTACTAAAGGATTTTGGTTTGTGAGTTTAAAAAAAGAGAAAGAAACAAAAACAGTGATGTTTAAAAAATAATAAAAATCAATAAAACACAACATCCACTCCAACAGAGCTGCTGTAGAAGCAGCATCCTTACAGTCCAGACTTTATGGTGTAGTGGTGTCCTACTTACATACATTATGTCTTTGCACGAGTTTACAAGGACCAAAGCAGTTGAGACAAAACTCAATGAAAACATAAACTGCAGTAAGTTATTGGGAAAATCTCTAAGATAACTGATTGATGACAAAGAAATAAAAATAACTCTTTGTATGAAAATGATGAAAGATGTAAATGATCAGCTAGAAGTCGTCAGCTTTTATTGTTCTTAGATGCGCAGGTTTGGGAGCAGCAACTCCTGGTAAATGTGAACCTTTGACATTTTAATCATTTTGTGCTGCTTGTTGCTCGTTTGTTAATCTACACTCTCTTAGTTTCACTGCATCAGTGAGAGCATGTCCGTCGTCATAGTGGGAACAGAATCACAAATTAATCTGTCGTTTTTTTTCTCACAATTGTTGAATTCTAATGTTATATTCACTTTTATTTACTTTTTGCTGGATGGGAAAAATCAGAAGCATGTCAACAGTTTTTGATTGGGTTAGGCCAACTGGAGTTCTTACAAAGGCAGGGATGACAGCGGGTATGTGTGCATTCATGTACAAATATTAATAGTGTTTACCTCGTACTCCATTTTTATCTGCTCTAACATCTAGCGCTTAAGTGTCATACAGTTGTTGGATTGTTGCCTTTATATAGCAGCCCATATCTTCTTTACTTGACAAGTCAAGGCCTCAAAAAGATGTTTGTCCAGAGTCACAACTGAAGGCATTGTGGAAAGAAAAAAATGTGTTGCATTTGGACAGGAAGACAAATAATGACAACCATACAAGCCAGCCCAATCATGCTGTAGTTGATTTTATCACCTCCTGCTTCTGACCACGTACATAGACAATGATGCTTTGGGATTTCTGGGCGACCAATCAACTGCTACCCTTGGCAATACTTCAAAACAAGCCCTTGGTGCTGTTAGTGCACAAGTGATTATTGTATGAACTGTAAAGTTTCATCATCCCACTTTGATTCTTTGTATGGAAAACATTTCTCTTTTCTTTATGCTGTTTTCTCATCTGCTTGAGAAACTCTCAAGCCTCTTAAAAAGTCCTCCTTACAGTTTTACCACTGTTGCAGCTGTGGACGATGCATCATGAATAACTATCATTTTTACCAGGCTGTAATCCAAAATTCAAGTGGAACTTCTGTGAAAACATTATGTTTCAGAAAAATTTCTTATAATTTCGTGACTAGGAGTAACTTTTTGTGCTCTATGAATAAAGCCACAGGTGTGTAAAAGCAGGTTAAGCCGCGTTGAAAAGAATACAGTATTAATAAGTGGAAGTGGTAACCCTGTTACACTGGGTTACGGGTCTCAATGTACTTTTCCTACTTCTTAAAATTTTAGTAGTTTATATAATTTTGATGTATTTCTTCTATATATGTCTGAAGTTGTATGCTGCTTCATTCATAAGTAAATGGGTTAATACATTTTTAAAATGGGACAGATAAAAGGCTACTTTGTTCAGACTTACAGTGGGGGAAAAAAAGACAATATCATCACATAATTAATCTGAATACTTTTAGACCAAAAACTTGAACATAGTTTCCTTTGCTTCTCTTTTATACATGATGTCATACAGGCTGAACCTCAGGATAAACTTTGTGCTAATAATTTATGGATGAGAAATGAACAAGTCTTTTTTTTTTGTTGTTAGTAGGTGCCTTTCAGAAGCTTTTGCAAAGTTAATGTGAAACCACTTCTTAAGAAAGTGATTTTTATTCAAATTCTCAGATATAAACTAATAATGTCCTTAATGATTTATTGATACAATAATTCTCACAACTCATCAAACCAAACATTATCTCTGAGTACTTTTAATTCGGAATTACTAAGGAACTGCTGATCAGACCTGCTACAAAGTATCAACCCTATTTCTTCACACATTGCTCTTTTGTAATGCATGTTATGCAACTTCATGGAATACATTGTATGTTTCAATAGCAACCCACTTACAGAACCACATACAGTTCATGCAGTGTGCATACTGTTAAAGCCTCAGGGTCTGTGGTTGTTGTCATGCTGATCTCTGTATATTGTGTTCTATCTATAACTTTAATTAAGACTGGGGCTCTGCAGCTCTGTGGGTGCTCTGTAGACACAAGAGACACGCACACGCACACACACACACACGCACACAGACACACACACCTAGTCACATTTATTTGTTAGAAAATGCACAAGTCGGACGCACATGTAGACAGACACACACTCAAGTGCAAACAGGGTGACATCCATTGAGTCATTCATTGACAAAAGGTTAACATGTCCACACAGATGCACTAAGAAGCATAATCACCGTAATTATTACACTACAGGTGCCTATTGGCCACTGAGGGCAATCACATGACATCTGCTCACAGTCTGTGACATTTGATTGGTTAATATGGTTCATTATGAGACATGAGGATGACAGAACAATAATTAAAGTGAGAGGAGAAAGAAAACGAGCTTGTTTGTGTGGTGAAGATAGAGTTGATGGGAACCCTGTTACTATTGTCAGGCCCTGACAAGGGACCAGGAAATAGACGGAGGTAAACACATGAGGGTGGTGAGTGCATATGCAGCATGTGAGAGAGTCCCACTGTGAAAGTGGATGAGACATACAAGAATGATGAAATCACTTTAAACACACAGAGCTCTGTGTTGACTCACCTGAAGTCCTGTGGAGAAAAGAAGAGAAGAGCAGGTGACTCAGGTGTGGGCGAAGTGGAGTCAGATTAATGTAATGACCCATGAAATAAAAATACAAAACGGAGAACTTAGCATGTGCATGAGCAAGAATTTAGTCATCAAGTTCAGACACTTTCAGAGGTAATGGTAAAAAAAGGACATGATCAAATAAAAAAATTATGAGAGCCTATGCAGTTCTTGTAATAATGTTGATTCATTTAAATTATTCATGTTTGCCTTTCTGACACAAATTAGTGTGAACACCCTGAAATTTATTAAACATAGCACAAAAAAGCCTGTCTTATGATATGATTTTAAAAATGAATGTTTTGACACATTGACAGGTGATGTAAGTTTGTGAGCTTTTATTTTTCTCCTCAAAAGAGGGGTGGGATGAATTAAACCTTTTTCTGCAACAAGCCTCAGAGGGCTGAAATGACTCTTCAACAGCTATCCTGCTTTCAAAGGTCTAGTCTGCCCCCCGCAGGCTACCAGAAGAACAACACCCCCTGTAAAGTTATGAAGTCAGTCTATTGTCTGGCCTCCGAGCCACCATGATGTCATGGCAAATGAGTGGGACAGCGAGGATTATTTCATTATTTGTCTATTGAGATGTGGCCGTTCTCCCCTCGGGGCTATTGTGGTAAGTCATTGGAGGCAGAGAATTACATGAAAGATAAAACAGGAGAGAGAAGAAAAGATCTATGTTTCAAGCTTCAGTGCTTCCATTCACAGGTTAATAGCGATGTGACCAAAGAGACCTCTGAGCGGGCTCTTTACTGCTATTAGTGCCAGAAGCAGTGACACAGCTAACCTTTAAGCCGACCCTAAACCTGAACCCTCACCCCGCACGGTGTATTCAGTCAACTTGTGATAAGAGTCAGAACATTTCAGGTGCTTTATGTTTTGCCTTTCAGTGTCAAGAGAAGAGAGTCTGATGTCAGTTTTTTAATTCTTTGATTCTGAGCTGTTACTTAAGAATGCAGAGTCTCAGTATGTGATGAAATCCTGGTTGTGGAATGCAAACATTATCTCTGAGCTCAGATATCAGGTGAGTGGGATACGACGAGTGAAAAGTCAGAATAGTTTCACAGTTCCATGTCAAACAGAGCAATCAGGCAGATTTATGAAATGTGTGACTTCCACTCTTGGTGATTAAATGTGTGAATTAAAGATAAAAATGTAGCACTCCGGGAGCACAATTCATGATTTACAGACACTGAAACTTCACAGCTCAGTGATTCCTTCAAACATTTTACATAATTAATGATGTCAGAAACACACGCCATTCAACAAATCATTCAAGAACTACAGAAACCGCAAACAGAACACTGTGGAACAATTGGTAATTGTGTTACCATGATACAATTTATCCTCACAGGTGGATGAGGATTAAATATAGATTAAGTATAAAATCAAACTGTTTGAGATTATATGAGGAATCGTTCCTGTCAGGTACAGCTGCCCCTGCACTTGAGCCCTGTGCCTGAGGTAAAGGCTGACCATCTTAAGGTTCAGACAGGGTGATCCACACATTTATAGCATTTTGTACACATTGTAATAACTCTTATGTGGGCTTAGACCAGTCAAACATTCAACACCTACAGCCTGCTTGAGATGCTGCTGCTCTGTTCCTGACAGTAAAGAGGAAGAAGGTCCGGATCAAACCAGATTCCTCCGGACTCCAGTCCATTAAAGGATAGATTTTAGAGCTGTTAATGAACCGGTATCGCTTTATCTTGCTTAACTTGTACATATTCATTACCCAGCTGGAGCACTGGAGGTCAGCCGGTCAGCTGCTCCTAGATGTGCCTACACCTGAGCCTGAATCAAGGTGCAACTGAGCCTTTGTAGCATCTGCCCCAACTTATGACACGACTTCAAATAAGGTCTGGAAACGCTTTGTAAATATTTTATATTGCTGTTAAAGAGTCCTCTCCTCTCGGTCTACTTTGTTGAAGAAGACATTATTGTCCCATCTGATGTAAGTATTATTCTTTATTCTTAGTGTTGCCTTGTCCTTGCACTGTCAGAGCATTTTTTTGATACTTAAGCCTAAAGCTCATAGGACAGCTTGTGAGTAAGACGTGAGTAGGGAAAGAGGGGAAACCATAGACTGTGTAATATCTATGGTTGTAGTGTCTTGAGTATTGGCCGATTCCGATATTGATCCGACAGGATATCAGCACAAATGGCGTGAAGCTTTTGCACTCAGTTTTGCACTCAGCTGTAACGTCTTTTTCAGACTTTAGTGAAAAATACTGCCACACGGCTGACATCACTCCCACTCCTTGCGACTTTGTTAGCACCTTTGTACACCTGTTGTTGTGATCACAGCTGCTGGATAGAAGTGCTGGAGCGGTGTCTGGAATGGACTGCTTGTATCAGAGATTTTATATGCAGGCTGGTAAAATCTGATACTTGTTTTTTTGCTGATATCGGACTGATTTCTGATATCAATATCAGATCAGACACCCCTAGACTTTTGAAGTCAGTTGTTGACAGGGACCACGTTGAACTCAACTTTATCATTGTTCGAGTTTGAATGAAGCAAAGAGCAGGCCTTTTGCCTCTTTGTAGACTGCCTGACTGCCAGTGTTAAAAGTCAGCTATGCCCTTATATGGGCAAAACTTGTACGTTTAATAACAAGTGATGAAAGAAATCAAATCTATACAGTGTGCCAGTGGATAAATGAGGTGCTCAGATCCAAACCATTTTTGAACCAGGCTGGTGTGTTTGTGGTTTCCAGTGTTTCTGTAGCCAGCCTCAAGTGGACTCTTGTAGACCTGCAGTTTTTAGGCTTCAGAATTTTAGACTAGACTCCACCAGATCCTGTCTACACCAGAGATTGAGCCTGGGACCAGTGCTGTGAGGACTGCAGCCTCTGCACGCTGGCCGATTGCTCTAGCAAGTGAATTTTTCTAGAGCAATCTAAAATGGTGCACTATGCCTTTATTTGGCAAAACACTTTTGTCAGCCTTGGTTATTTTTTAATGTATTGTTCAAATGAAGTTGACTTAACTTGACAACAGTTGCTCTCACTTACTATACTTTCCATTCTGGCTCCCCCTCGTCTTTGATCAGATCAGGCCTCGCACACTTGTTGGTCTTCTGCCAGAAGGGTTTAGTTGTCATTTTGGGCTTAATTTTAAACATTTTTCAGCGTATTATTGCTTTTAAAACAAAAAGATAAGTTTCCAACAGCTTTTTTGAAAAACTGATGTCATCTTAAAAGGAAACCAAGATACCCAAATCTTCACTTTGTGCAACAGATTTTACCTTTTGGATCGAACATTTTTATTGCAAAATTTCTTCCATTCTTTTTTTTTTTTTTTCTGTCAACCTGTAAATAATTTCAGGTCGTTTAGATTGTTTGGAAAACTGCTCTGAAAGCATCAAATGGCTGAAATGAATCCAGACCATCACTTGCATTGTTAACAAACAGACTAATGGCAAATCAGGCAAAACCACATAACATGTTTTTATGTTTATGCTCTACAATTTCCACATAACAGCATCCCGCTCCTTTGGCCTTGTGGCATTTAAAGCTATTGTCCTAAATAATGAGCTGCTTTAAACACAGTCTTGTGCTCAAACAAACATTAATTAGGTCAGAAACACAACTCAAGGAATGGACACTGTTCACACAGACTAACTGTTTCCACAAAGTTAAATGTCCTTTTCCTGGAAAGTGGCTGCAAATTGATGTCAAAGTTATCATAGATTTATCATGTGTGCCCGGGTTAAAACCCAGGGGTGTAAAGAAATACTGGGGAAATAATGCTTGCTAATGGGAAGGGAATGCTAAATTATGCAAATCAGTCTCTGAGCCATTAACAGACATATACTTTATATCAAATTGGGGTGTGTGTGTGTGTGTCTTTTCCCACTCGCTCTTATTAAGGCCATTTGGCATGGGCCTCCGATATATATGTTAGGTATAGCTCGAGTTAATTGCTCCTCTCTCTACTGCTTTCCCGCCTGTTTTCTGCTCTAATGAGAGATACATTATTGCAAACTTCTAGGGGTGATATTAGCATTTAATAAGGGACAATAAAGTACATTGGGGACACGGTATCTGATGTGACAGAGCAATTAGTAGCGTGTTTTATGAGCGTCTTGCTGTCTTGAAGTGTGGCCAGCACTGTGGAGATTTGCTAATTTGGAGCAGGGCTCAAACGTCCTGAGCCATATCTCGGGCGGTGTGGGGCTCTCGAGGATCGAACATGCAATGCTGGCAGTGTTCTTTGGCTGCTTTGCTTTGTCTTAAATAGATTTTTAACACATTATGACAAGAGATGAATTTCAGAGCAAATGTGGACATGTCAGATAATTGTGTTTTCATGCTGTCTTCCTCCATTTACAGAATGAGCTGCTGTAGCAGAATGGTGTTGTTTCCCTGCTGTACTTTTCTTATTTGTGCAATTATGGTTTGATTATCTTTGCACTGTCAACACAAACTAGAGCAACTGTCAAAATGATATTTCAACTACTGGGTGTACAAGGCCAATCAGATAAACATCTGGAGTGCAGGTAGAAAACTAGTCTTTAGTCCTTAAATATGAACCATCAACTTGATTATGCTGCTACTATTATATCAGAGAATACACCTTTGTGTTGTTTTAAATTGTTTCTTGCAGCAGGAAAACATCACATTGCTCGTGTTTGGGGCACAAAGACTCCAACCTCTATTTGTCAGGCCACTAAGGGGAATAGCATGTATCAAGTCTGGAATCAGTGCAGCTGGAGTTGTCAAGCTTCTGAAATAAGTAACAGCAGTGATGTTATGGGACAAAAAAAGGATATTAAGATCACACTGATGAGAAGTTACAGAGTCAATAAGTGAATATTTAGTTGTAACATCAAATTTGCAAGCCAAAAAACAGGGGCACATTTCTTTTCTTTTTCCAAGTAGAGAGTAGACGATGTCTGCTGCAAAGGGAAAAACTCCACCTTAGAGTAAGGCACATTTCCATGGACTGACACATATTTGAAATCTGGAAAAGTTCTGGATTCAAAATGTCGATATTCACAACAAAATCACAAATAGGATTTGTACTATGTGCCACTTATGGATACTGCCATGTGAGTATTTTTCCTAACTGTGACATGAAGTCTCGAACCACATTGGACAGTTTGTGCCTATTGCG
The DNA here is from genome assembly GCA_030710495.1 of Labroides dimidiatus. Classification (NCBI taxonomy): domain Eukaryota; kingdom Metazoa; phylum Chordata; class Actinopteri; order Labriformes; family Labridae; genus Labroides; species Labroides dimidiatus. The sequence goes on along the minus strand of CM061148.1, from coordinate 25,558,035 downwards.
GAATATACTGCATGTGTGTGTTTGTGCGTGTGTGTGTGTGTTTGTATAAAAGGAGATCTTTAGTCAATACAGTTTTCCTTAAGCCGCTTAACGGCTCTGTAAATGTGTGTGCATGTGCGTGTGTGTGTGTGTATGTGTGTGCGTGTGTGTGTGATTGATGTGTCTTGAAGTGTCACTGTGTTTTGTGCTGTGTTTGAGTGCATTGTGTTTGCGTGTGTCCTTGCCCACTCACATCTTCTGCTGAGGTGTCATTTGGGCGCTTTTAGCACACAGGAACTGTAAGTACATGATGCATTGAGACTTAGCTCCATAATCTAGCCATGGCAGAACAAACCCAATCGGACTGTGGGAGGCTGAACGCAGGAATCTGTAATCCTCCACTCAGCAGACAATCAATCCCTCCACTGGCCCCTGGATGACTCTGTGGAGTGCCCCCGCTCACCTCTTGTCTCTGCTGCTGGCTGCTTATGCACATTTCAGATGTGTGAAAGGGCTCGCTGGAAACGACTGTCTCTGGTGCCTGTGCTTTTAAGACGTGAGGCAGAGATCGGCGTATTTGTCATGCTGCAAAAGCATAAAGCAAATGTGGAAGTGCAAAAAAAAAAAACAAAAAAAAAACAGATCTTCAAGTGCCAGCTTGGGACTGGCCCCAAAACCGAGTTAATTCCCATTAGGTTGCATATCAAAATGCAAGAATCAACAGCAGCAAAGTGTGCAGATAAGTGTTCAAACACATGAGTGTTATTATAATTTAGTTTAGTTTATATTTAAAAACTTTGCAGACTCATTAATAAACATCTGTCCCCGTGTGCATCATACCTGATCTGTTAGCTGGCTCAGTGTTTCTCATTTGTTTGTGGTGGCATGACTGTCGGGGTTGCTGTTGCAGACTAAAGAGACAACAAGCCATCTGGAGTTCCCACACATTTTTTAAGCTGCAGCCCCCCAAAAGTAGCAGTGCCAGAGACTGGCAAGCCCCTGTTATGGGAATACACTCAAAGGTCAATCGAAACAGGCAAAAAAAAGGCCTTAGATACTTCATTAAGCAGTTAGGTGGACTCACTGCCACTGATATTGGTGTTATCCTGGCTTAGTCACTGCGGGCATCTTGTAGCAACTAAGAAATGTTGAAAACAGATTTTAACAAAATCTGTTTTCTTGATTTTATGTCACATTTTGCACTCTTGGACCCTTTAGGTGTTACACGACCCCCAGGGGCCCCTGTCCTCAGTCAACAGAAACCTCCTCTTATATCCTCAGTATGTTTAGTCCTATATTCATCATCTAAATGCAGTCCCCTTCACTGAATTTTATTTTCGTGTGAACATTGCTTTAATATGCAAACTACATTTCCACATGTTGAAATAGCATGAGAGACTTGTAAGATTTTCAGGAGACAGCAGAGACATTCAAAATCCTTGAAACTGGCGACTGTGATTGTTACTACCAATACAAGAGGAGAGGACAGTCTTTAATGTGAGGACCTGGTGGCTAATTTCATTATTTATATGGATGTCAATTTTTATCATATCTCTTAAATGGTCTTTTGTGCAGGATATATAATACAGTTGAATTTATTGGTATCACAACCAAAAAGTGCAATTACTGTAAAATGTCTCTCATGTTGAAAATCCAGTAAAAAGAGCCTGATAGTATGCACATTGCAGGGCTACATGCAGCATACAAATATTCTTGACTCAGTTCCTTGAACATTTGAAGCAGCCAGAATCCTCTATTTGTATTATCATTTAAATCACAGGTTTGTGAAATGCTAATAGCAGCTGGCAAATCACTGACCACAATAACTGCAGTCCCTCAGAGTACTCTCTTATGAAAGGGTTTTAGATCTCAGGAGGACATTCTGATTAAATGAAGGTCAGCTTTTCCACCAAGGAGTTGCATGTAAATTTCACCCGACCATTCCGGGTCTGATAGTACCTTTACACGCTTTTCTGTTCACACAATATGGTTTGTGATGTAAATCTCATGGTATTCTGAGGAACCAACAAATAGCCTGTTTAATAACTTCGCAGCATGTTCATATTGGCGCACAAAGGTGTTTGGAGTATTGGTAATCTCCTGTGCACACAACCCGAGTGGCCCCACTATTGTTATTCTCATAATCCTGCCCTCTTTGAAACCTTCACACACGCTGCTGATAGATGTTGTTGGCAGGAACATCTGGAGGGCCTGCCTGTGCACAAACTGATAGGAGAAGAGAAGGGAAGAGAGTTTGTCGACAATCACAGCCCAGGCAAGATATCGGAAGGATGAAGGAGGGAGGCAGCTCCAGTAATGAGGCAGAAGAGCTTGAAGGATGGGCAGACCTCAAAGCAGAGGGGTGCTGAATTAAATAATGTAATTTTTCAACTTGATCAAGTCTTAAACTCCCTTTATATATATATATGTATATGTATAATCTGTATATCTATGTATATACCAACCAACAGAGGACAGAGTACAAAACTGTTACTGGTATAGATCTTGTTTAACTACAAAATCGTTGAAATTTATAAACTCTTAAAGAGCAAATTACTGGTTGAAGACAACAGTTGATTAATTTATAGGAAAATAAATAAAAAATAAAATTTGAGATAAATTCCAAAATTAAAAGAACAGAGGGTTTCCTGGAGACATTTTAGTATGTTTGCATTTACGTCCTCATTAAACCGGCATTTGAGCGTGACTTCACAGAGGGGAGTCCCACTGATTCTGCCCCCGTTTAACATTAATAAACATGGATCCAACTGTCACTCCTGTCACTGAAGAGGAACAAAATCTGTATTACTACACATATGATGGTTCTTAAGGTTCGTAATAAACAGGGCAGGATTAGGAGGAATAACAGCCATAAGAGGAGAACCAGTGGAGAACGGAGCAGGTGTCCTGGTGAGTGAGCGCTGTTAGCTAGCTAAGTAGCCTAATGCTGTGTTCACATCAGCAGATTCAAAGTTTGAAATCAGATACAATAACTTAAAAAAAATGAGTAGTAAGTGTAAGAGCTGATCATAAAGCAACACGCTTTGAGCCGACATAACAGAGCCCGAAGAGAGAAAGACAGAGAGCTCTAACAGAGGTCAACTAATCTAGAGTCAGGAAACTAAAATCAAGACTTGGCTACTCAGCTCATGTTTCCATTGGGTTAAATCTCAAGCTGAATATCTGATAAATCCTTTTTTTTTTTTTTTTTTTTACATCTGCCACCGGTCCGCAAGTTGGTCTGCTACTGGTGAAACTGCAGTTGCCTGTATTGATGGGATTGGACCCACCATCAGTCTCACCCAGACCTGGCTCCGGTAACCCATCCTGAGCTCCATTATATCACCAGGCGCATAATCTTCCTGCTGAAAATGGGCTCCACAGATGACCACCTTTTTTGCATCAAGTCTCTTCACCTGCTAACTGAAACACTTACCCACTCCCTTCCCACACCTCGGACAATACCCTCTGGACACGCTAGCCGCTTACATCCCTTTTGCAATATGGGCAACCCTGGACTTTGTCTTTGAGCTCATTGAAAGTTAACGATTTAGTTGAGCTAATTGATTTTTTTTTTTTTTTACTTTTTGAGCTCCTGAATTCCATCTATTTATTTGAATGTTTTGTACTCATTGAACTTATTGAATTTAATGAATGTGCATTTTTGGAAATGGCCTCTCTTCCTGTTTGTGTTGTTATGCTTTCAATATAAGGTACCATTCAAAACGCAAGTTCTGTCTCAGTCTCTTCCTCCACTCCTTGGGCCGAACACAGATCTTCTGAACTAGCCTGTTGAGAAATACCGTATTGCTTTGTGTATAATCTATAAGGAACTACTAATTAGTGTGAACATGCTACATAACTCCATTTTTCTACCTACTGGGGAAAGAGTGGACTTGATGTCCTGTTAAGTTAGTATTTCTGCATCCAGTGCCAACAGTCTGGAGTCTGAAAAGGAGTTGGAGTGGGCATGTCGAGCACGATGACCCTTTATTTCTGTTTCTACAGTCCACATAAACTTCATAGTGTGTTTGATATTCATACTTGTGTTGTTCTTTAGGTAACAGAGTCCTTTTCTGGTGAAAATAGTGGCTACGGATGAGCTTTAGTCTTGGTTATCTAGTTTTGGGCTTTTGCTGCGAAATAGTCTATATTTCCAAAACTAAAGAAATGTATCCAAAAAAAAAAATAAATAAATAAATAAAAAAATAAATAAATAAAATTAGTGATAATAAATAAATAAATAAATAAATAAATAAATAAATAAATAAATAAAAGAAAAAGAAAAAGCAGAGGATTTTATGAACAAAGGGTCATTTTTGAAATTTTCCTACAGTTTGATAACTAGTCTATATTTGTGTTACAGCTAAAAAGTAAGTAAATAAGTAAATAAGTAGAAAAAGAGTAAAAAGAAGAAAAAGAAGAAAGAGAAGAAGAAAAAAACCTACCTTATCCCTTATTCACACGTAGCATGAATGAAGTGCTGCTGTCCATCAGGGCCACGCACTACGCTGTACTTCACTGCCATTCAAGTCAATCAGTGCATTCACACTGCCCACGATGCGGTCTGTCTCTGACGCATGCTACCAATGGCTGCTCTCTGCTGTTCCACTGAGAGTCTATTTTTGCCAGAGTACACTGCAGAGACATGTCAAACAGGAAAACAGATTTGAAAAATTATCAGAGTTTCTGGTCTTTTCAAAATAAAGCACCATGTGCACCATGTACAATCGTAAAATTATCCTCGCAAATCAAAACTACGTCACTGGCACAGGGCCAGCAGTCATCAGCGGGTCAGACTCAGAGGAAACCTGACGCCATGAACGAGGAAAAGTTTACGTTGGAGGCAGAAAACCTTATAATTATATACGATACAACACATCCTTTATATAAGGACACCAACAGAAACTTAAAGGGAAGGACTGAATTGCTAAAGTTCTGGGAGGGCAGGTGAGTTTAACATACTAATTAATTATCATGAAAGTAGTTGTCATGGGTGTGATTCCTGTGGGAACGTGGTTCTTCTGTGACCTTGTGATCTCGCATATCCAGCTGCTATTGAGTAAGCTGAGCTGAGCTGCCCTCCAGAGACAGATCCAGTGTGAATTGGTGCGCTGACGGACCGTGGCGCTGACGATTCCGTGGTGCTGACGGACCGCAGCGCTCACAGAGTATGTGTGAGTCAGGTGGTTAGAAAGTTATGATTTACCATCCACAAGGTTCGATTCATTAGCTTACTATGACAGTTAAGGGATAGAAATTGAGGATAAGATTTAGTATTGTGGCGCCAAGGCTATGCTGAGTGTGCTGTATTAGTTTTATTATAACATTTTTTTGGTTTGTTTTTTCTGTTAAAGAGAAAAATGAGCAATTACTGTAGCTCTATACCAGCAGAAAACAACAACATAACAAATGGAGATGGAATTTGACAGTCAGTTTTGCCACCTCTTTTGGAGTTGTATCCCATTTTCATTTTCCTGCGGAGACTTACTTTTCCTCTTCTTTCAAAGATAACAGCCTCTCTATTGATTTCTTCCACCCTGGGCCAAGTTAATGCCTTAGCTGTGAAATTAGTAATGCGCATCGTCACGCATCCCTCACAATCATCAGGAGATTGGGGTACGTGCCGGCTGTACCTCCAAGCATTACACATTTGCATGAAGCCTCATATGAGTTTAATAAAGAGGAAAACTGCTAGATGAACTACTCTGGATAAGTGAATGGTACAGTTTGGAGGATCTTTTTTTTTTTCTTTATAAAAACTGTGTTGCTCAACCTTATTGGGATTTTCATGCATGGCTCTACTTTCTCTTCTCTTCCTGTTTCCATGATAGCTTTCTTAATATTCAGGTTATAAGTTCTTTTGTTGCAGTTTCACAGCTCAAAAACAACCATTATCAACAACAAAGTGCCGACTCGGTGGGCTCACAGAAATTAGCCTCTCAGAGACGTGATTATGTCTGGGCAATCTCCACTGGCCCTTAAACCAATACTGAATGACTCAACCTCATTAGGTGTGTGGATGTGTGTGAGATTTTCATGATGAGGCTTCATAGCAATGAGGAAATAATTGGCATTTCAGTTATGATCAGGCTGGGGGCTTACAGTGGGGGATATGGCTTTCAGTCTGATTTACACTTCAAGAAAAAGTGCATAGACAGAAGGAAAGCGAAAACACCACGTCTCCGTCTTTGATCTGGCTCATTGACGAGGCTCTGGGAAGGCAATTCCCACAGACAGAGCAGACAGACATTTGATTATATAGGTTTAGTCTAATCCGAGTCAGAGATGAATCAAAACTTGGGTGATATAACCTTTGTATGGAGAGAAAACAGAGCATTAAACTGCTTTAGCTGACATGTGAGACACAACGCTCTCAATACATGCCTTGCAAAACTCCTCTTTTCAATGTAAATGTAAACATTTAGATCAAAGCGCAATGGGAAGTTCTCATGATTCAGTTTTTGGATGTTTTGGATAGTTCTTCTGGTATTTTTTACCTTTATTTGTAGCACATCCCCTGAAGAGGAACAGGAAAGAGTTACTTGGACTGTTGTGCTGACCAATCGTAATACAAGCCTCTGAGACCCCTGTCCAACCAGTAGACCCGAAATATTCAGCCAATTAAAATTCTGAATGGTTATATATCATTTTCACCTTATGTGACATTTGGATTGATCTTACCTCAGTAGAACTGAGAGGAAGGGTGCACTTTTTAATCAATCAATTTATTTATAAAGCACTTCCAAAACAGGACAGTCAGAGGCCATCCAATAAAAGAAACTCAAACAAAAAGGCCAAACACAGCAAATATTAAGTTAAAATAAGTATGAAGACTAACACAGCACAGAGATAATAAGATGATAGCAAATAATAATAAATTCAGTTTAAAAAAAATAATAATAGACCAAAAATAAATTAATAAATAAACAAAAAGACATTGGAATGATTAATTCAAGCGTTTAATTATTCAGGTAAAGTATCCCATTTCTTTAATCACTCAACAAACTCAGACAGATGATGCTGTTATTCATGGTGTTTCATTGTTTTGTCTTTCCTTTTCCTTTGGATCAAATTAGGCCAAGCACTAATTGATTGTAATGGAAATGAGTTGACCACTGTTGTCATACGCTGCCATTACCGCGTGGCCCCAATCTCACTGTCTTTACGCTGATGGCTAATTGTTGGTCTGATTGCTTGGCCTTCCAGTGCTGTGGTTTCCATGCTAATAAGCTAATTATTGAACAACAATGTAGTCTCAAATAATTCAATTACTGCAGACACTAATGAACACAGAGTCCAATAACAAGAGCTTGATATTTCAATCCTACGTGCGTCTCTGCTTGACAGTCAGGGTCTGTGATCACTGCTCAGTTCGCTGTAGACGTGATTTTATGGCAAATGTTAAGGTTAGAGAGACATGGCCAGACATCAGACATGAATTCATTAATTGAAGGGTTGAGACTTTGAAAAAGAGCCTGGCTATTATCCATACACTGATTACTGTGTATACATTATTTATGTTGAGGTTACAACGCTCACATCACTTTTTGACTTGGATAACGGCCTTGTACTTTGTTTCTTTTGAAAAATGGATACATGCCAAGATAAACTATGTATGAGCTTTGTATTGGTACAGCTCCTTTTGGGAATGATAACTGTTATATCGTTTTTTACAGAAGATAAGAATGGCCATGGCTTTTTCTTTTATTTTATGCCCTTTTATCTCATGATAATGACTTATTATTTCATTATCTCAATATAACAAAGACTGTTTTCTCGTGATAATGAATTAATTTATGAAGTGTTTTTATTGATTTCAACCTACAAGAGCTGCCATGCAGGGCTTCCAGCTGCTTGGTGTAGCTGTAGTCTAACAGTAAGTTAAACTTTGTTTACTTTAGGGGCTACAGGTTAGCAGATGAGAGGCTGGCCCAAAGCACTACTTAATGAATTAATAAACATTTAATTATGCCTCACATTACATTGCAAAGTTGAGAAATGCCTACATTCATGTTACCTTAGCTTAGCTGAAGCAGCCGGATTGATAGGAGTTTGTCAGCCTCTCAGAAGTGTAATTTACCCGTAGACTACAGCTGCACTCAGTGAATTTAAGCTGTTCATAGCAGCTCTTGTAGGTTAAAATCAAGACAAACATTATTAATTAATTTATTATCACAAGAAAACAATCTTTTTTATATTGAGATAACAAAAATATAAGTCGTTAAGTCGTATAAAATATTATTTTTTACTTTTTTCTGTCCTTTCTCAGACTTCTGTCTGACGCAGAGTTTTTGCCATTGCATACTCAGGGATGTTTTTACACTTTTAGCTTTTCTTACTTTAACTCGTACAGACTCCATATGTGTTTTAGATAATGAATTAGTTGCTATACTTATTTCTCCTTTACAATTAGACTGTAGACCAATGGTTTAAACTTCATTTTAAGTTCAGGAAATGTTAAAATTACAGAAGTATTAGTTTAACAATGATAAAGTAAGACGATTGAACTTGAAATGTAAGCTATCTCTACAAGTCTGACAGTTTCCCCTGCTAACAACTCTGGTTCTCATTTAAAAAAAAAAAAAAAAAAAAAAAAAAAAAACTTTTACTTTGGAAATTAATCATTTTAATCTGCAGAGAACATCAGCAGGGTTTTTTTGTGTATGTGTCAGGCTTGACAGTAAAAAATTTCCTTGAACCCACTGGGTTTTTAAAAAAATTGTGTATATACAAGTGAAATAGAGTTGACCTTGAAAATGTTCAAGTTTGTTTGTTTGAAATGTTTTTCTAACTTAAACTCCCAGAATTAAGTAAGAAAACCACAGTTAATGGAACAAATTGATAACATGAACAATGTTTAAATGTTTTAAAGTGAAATTTTCATAACAATGGGACAAATTTGCTGTCAAGGCTGACTGGACAGAGTATGCTGTCTGTGTGTGTGCTTTAAACCAACATGCTGTGCATTAACATGTGTACACATTCCCCTGACATCCTGTTAGTTGTTGGTGTTTTTACTTATACCAGAGATACAGACATCTACACAGCAAAAACTAAGAGCAAGTGTTGACATCTTTTTTTATTTAAGTAAGTAAGCAAACAAATAATTCAAAATCGTGTTATAGAGCAAAAAAACTAGCTAATTCTATTTTCCAATTGGTAGTTTTTTATATTCTTTACAAGCGATTGAGGCCTCGTTTTTTTCATTGATAACTTAAAAAAAAGACATTTCTTTCTGGACTTTTCGGGTGAATGTTGTTTATATCAAGTCTAATAACACTACTTTGACAAAAAGTCATACAAAATCATTTGCTCAGATAAAGTGATTGCAGCCTGGATACCCTTACAGAGATGTAAAGAGAGATGTAGCTTTGGTTGTACAGTGTGGAGGTTTTTTTGTTTGTTTGTTTGTTTGTTTTTTTTTTTTTTTTTTTTTTTTTTTTTTGGGGGGGGGGGGGGTATTTGGTATTTTTTTTTTTTATCATTTATATGATTACTGTTTTCAGTCTGGGTGTCTGTTTTGGTATACTCCTCATATATTTGTTTCCCATATGAACAATCTTATTTAGGAAGCATGTTGGTAAGTAAAAACAGTATGAAACTGCTCAAAGTGTAGCAGTTTTGACATCATTCCTCTATAAGTACCATGTAATAGGAGGCTGCATGGTGCTGATGGAACAAATTTCAGATACTAATGAGCATGCTTCGTTCTAATGGATTTGCTATTAATGTTTTCATTGTACTTCATGGGCTGCAGATACTTTGTGAACTTGATCTTCATAGAAGCTGCACACATAAGTGAAAAGTGCAGGGGGTCAGAACAGAGTTTAATAAGGATGAAGATTCAGGCCCTATCAAAAAAGGAACACATCCTCTGATTCTACAAAGCAGGAGCGCTGCAAAGCGGGCGAAAAAAAAAAAGTGGATTTGGGATGTGGGGATTCTGTTAAAATTAAATAAATTTAGTTCCAATTTCCTGACACAGAGGGATTTGGTGTTGCAGAGGTTCATTTCATTGGCCTTTTGACATGACTAAATCAAATGCTGAGGAATTCATTTTACTATTATTTGATGGGCAGGAGGGATTCACAGGGCTGGGGGCTGCTGGCAAAGGCCAGACAAAGCTTTATCCCTTATTTAATGTCTGCAAGTCGATTCTAGACAGAGAAGAGAAGGGAAAAAAGGCAGAAAGTTTGAAAGCAGAGAGCGAGGAAGAACTTCTGCAAAGAAAACCAAAGAACAAGACCAATAGCATGCTATATTTATAATGAAAGCTAAGGGAGAAAAAAGAGCAAGAAGGAATCTTGGGCCTTAGATGCTGCCCCACCTCGCTGCTGGAAGCCAAATGAACATTCTGATTTTTTTAAACCATAAAATGGACCATTCTGAAGCTTTCCTCTGACACAGGGAGCATTAAGCTGGTTTGACTGGGCTTAGGTTGAGTTATCACTTCCCCCAGCCGGACACTACACACACAAGCTGAGCCGCGCAGAGAGGACAGAGGGAGAGGACTTAAAAGCAGGAGCTGGATTCCTGTGGCATAATGCTGAGTTGAAAAAGGGACTAGCTGTCTGTACTTTAGGCTTTATTGGTCTCCATCATACAAAGCACAGCCAGAGGCAGTGTATCAGAGGTGGGGGGTGGGCGGGGAGGGGTGCTATCAGTGGTTACTGTAAGATAGTCTGGAAGTTCACAGTTGGAATCTGCGATCCTGCGGAACTACAAGCACTGTTTACTTCCTCCATTCCACTAGGGTTTCCATCAAAGAACGCTCTTCTATATTGCTGGACTAAAATCAATGCTTGATGTTCTTTCTTTTAATTAAAAACACACTTCAGAAGTATCTTCTTTAAGATTACTGAAGAACTGTATTTTCAACATGTCAAATTTTGTACTCAAACCAATGACAAATACACTGGAGACAGCACACAACACAGCGAAACCGAAATCTAAGATCCCTGCAGTTGAGTTAAGTTGAGTTTAAAGACTAAACATATCACTTGAGTTCAAAAACTTAAAAAAAAAAAAAAAAAAAAAAAAAAAAAAATCATCTTGGACTGTTACCATTGGCAAGCGGGGTGCTGACAAAAACATCATGCATGCTGGACAGGTGTGTGTTCATATTTGAGGGTCTACCCATCTTTTCCTTGAGGTTCTTTTACATATTGAACATGTGGTACTGATTTTTATTACGTTTCCTCTTTGATCTTTGGAAGCAAAAATATTTGCAGCGTCTCTTCAGGGGATCCTGGCTGAAACTGTAGCCGAACAAGGCAGCACATGAATGCACAGATAAACAAACGTGTCAACCCTACTTTAGACTGAAAGATTCAGGGGTTTTATGCAAGTTTCAGGTAGGAGTCAAGAACAACATTTGTCAATAATTGTTAAACGAGATGTAAAACCAAGTTTTTTAATGTTTAATAGCTAATGAAAAAGAAACATTTAAAAAAAAAAGAGGACTTGAACACAATGCAGCCGAATAATATCTTCATATCATCACAGCATACGAATGTGAGAAATATTTCTACGAGGTGTATTGATTTTTTTAAGCTTGACCACAGCCCATATGAAATGAACAGGAAAACAAAGATTTTTGACCTACACTGCAGCCAGCCACCAGGGGGAGCAGTTTTCGTGGTGACCTCAGTTCGAGCCGAGCGAGATGACGTCCATTTTTTTAATAGTCTCTGGTTGAGACCTGCAAATTGGGAACCAAACTAGACCTCAGTCTGTGTCCTGGACTTCAGCACTACAACTCTGCTTCAATCCATCATCCCAAATCATGCTCAGCAGACATGACAAAAATTATTCAACAGCAGTATCGGGACTAAAAAAAGAAAGTAAAGGAAATAGAGGAGGCTCTGCTGCAGGGAAGACTCTTGCAGTTCAAGTGATGTTCATGACCAGGAGAGTTGATAGAAACGTCCTTTGGATGTCTACTTTTTTTAAATTTTCAGGACTTCATTTCAGACCCTGTAATTTTTTTCACTCAGAAATTTCAGAAGCAGTTTAAGTCTACATTTAGTTTCATCACAGTCCCTTTTCTTCCAAATGTATCTGGACTTCTTCTTGGGTAAAGAACGTTTGTACATTTCCCATCTCTGTCTTTAACCATAGCTCCACGTGAAACATTAACTGAGGTTGACAATTCTATTTCCCCTCCATTAATTGCTCTCTCAGTGGCTTTTTTGGGTCTCACAGCTGAGGTCTCAAGCTTTAGCCACAGGCCAAATGACATCTCTGTGCAGGCTGCACCTTTTAATTCCCGTCAGCTCTGAGTTCATTCACCTTTTAGTTTGATTCGCTTTCTTTTGTGAATGGCTTCTTGAAACAAAAGTGTTCACACCCTGATGCAAACTAAGTATATATGCATGCATGCACAGGTAGTGTAATAAGATGTGAGACAGAAACACACACAAACAGTACAGCGAGCTCATGCACACCTGCTCCAGTGGTGGACAGAGGAGGTCAGTGCACCGGTGATGGTTTGGTAAACAGCTCTGTAAATCATTAGTGTCTCTGTTTTATAGCCATTCAAGGTTTATTCTACCTCAGGCCACTGATTTTAACACCCTGTTCGAAAACACACAACACACTTACACATGCAAACAGACACCAGCACACACACTATCAAACACACACACACAGTGGCCATAAACCTAATCCATTTAGGTAACAAACATGGCCCTTTTTCTGCTTTTATCTCCACGGTGCTGGGGCTTGATCTGAGATGAAATTTTCTAAACCTGCTACGCCCACACCTCAGCGTCCTGTGCTTCATAAATCAAGCCCTCTATCATTCTCACTGGCCCGACACCACCGTTTTTCCTTGGAAATGAAGACATAGTAGAATCAATTAGCTTTGATGGACCTGACGCTGCTGTAGTCTTTCATGTGCGGAGCAGTTTAAATTCTGTTATTGCTGTGAGAGCAAAAAGCAAAGTTTTATTATCACTGGAGTGTTCCATAATGCAATATCTGAGGAGACCCGCTGCTCCTATGAAGGCCTGTTTCATTGCGGTCAGTGTCTCCAACCATCAGCTTTACACACATCAAAAATAGCTCTGTGAAATGTAAGAGAATAGAGTGCACTTTAAATTCTTATTTGCACCAATTTACCTTTCCCCCTTTTTCTTCCTCTGATACTCTCATGATTGTATTTATGTGCGTGGAAAAAGCCCCCTCAGCCAAAATCAAGAACACTTTTGTCTGGTGGGAGGGTCGCTGTGAAACATCGCTGTATACTTTTCCCTAGTGCCCCCTGATTTAAAGTAATGGAAATATCAAATTGACCATGGAAATACACAAGAACATACTCGCCTCTTATATTGTCGCTGCATTTTTGTTGAAAGCTGTGAGATTAGGGAGGTAAATCAAGTGTCACGGACAATCAACCCTCCAATAAAAGCCTAAAAGTTACAATTTGGCCTCACTGCTTTTTGTTTTCTGCAGACGTGTGTATGATAAACCCCTAAAATTTACAAATTATATTGCACTGATGTCCCTGTGATGTGATTTTGAGTTAGAATAAAGTGAAAAGTAGGACTGCAGACAATTCATTCATCTGTCATTGTTTTAACATTCTGTAGAAAAGAAAAGCATCACTTGTTTGTTTATTTTCCCTCCTCATACAAACACAAATTTGAGAGTATAACAAGCTAGTATTGTGAGGCAAAAACTTGGATCTCACTGATATTTATTTATTGTTTTTTGTTTTTTGTTTTGAATTTTGAGGTTGTGTTACCTTTAGGCCATTTATTTCATAGAGTATTTTATTTTGAAGGACACACTGCTGTCGTGTGATGTGTGTGACATCATGTCCAGATATGGAGTAGAATTCCTCCGGATGTCTCTTTCTGTTCATTCGTGTGCTGAACGCTGCAGAGGCAACGTCGTAAGTATCTAAGTTCATGGGTGTCTTCTGTTGGATTTAAAATGCATAAATATGTACAGTAAAATATATTTCATGTAAACAATGGTAACAACACTACTTAAAAATATATACAGTGTTAAACATGTGTTTCTTCTAAAAGCTGTTTTTTGTCTTTTGCTTTTATTTTCATAGTTTTCACTCTACCTTTGTGAAGTGCATTTAGGAGACAAACATTAAAGTCAACCAACTGCATCTTTAATACGACTCTTGATGATTTTACAAGGGAGGGTTTACCTGGTTGTAAACGCTACATTAGCCTTTGTAGTCAAGACAACACAGAGGTGCTGTGTGAAACTTCCTCAGGAACCAGTACCGAGCTCACAGCAGTGTTAACTTTGACAGCAAAGATTTATTCTTAGTCTTTTGAATAACACAGCATTTAGTTTTAGTCATATTTTAGAAATCTCAAACCTTTTAGTCTTAATCTAGTTTTAGTTGACTAAATACTATAAGAGTTTTAGTCTTATTTAAAGTCTTCTAGCCTTAGTCCAGTTTTAGTAGACCAAATATTAACAGATTTAAGTCAGATATAATTTAAACAACCTATCTGTTATTAAAAAAAAATAATAATAAAGGCCTGCAAACTGTGTGATGTTCTGCAAACTCGTCTTAGTTCTCCTCCTGTGTAACTGCAGCTGCTGATGGGCTATAGACAAAGATCTTTACCTGTTTAGTTATGTGGCGTCACATCATACTGTTATTCAAACAATATAACGTTACGTTATAACAATACACAATCCATGTTGTATTTTCTTATACGTCTTGCCTAACCCGTTTCATCCTCTCCATCTGGAGGTTGTTTCTTTTTCATCCCAGCAGCTCATTGTGATGAAAAAGTTACGTTTGGCACATGTCATGTTTTTCCTTTTATTTCTCATCTTTTCAGCACCAACCTTGCTCTTCTTACTGTCCATTTTCTTGTGTCCGTACCATAGACTGTAAACTAAAGGTTTGTACTTGTTCTTATGATCCTCTGAGATGCACTGCTGCGCGTGCACGGACGTGTTGTCAAGGTAACGACCAGCTGCATATGAGAAAAAAAAAAATAAAAAAGAAACGAGCTGCCAGTGCATGTTGGCCCAAGGACAGTTTTAGCAGTTTCTGTGATACATTTCAACCCAGTGCCACTCAGGGTCTGCATCCCTCCCTTCATTTTGTGTTTTTTTATACACTTAAAAGTAATGCACATGTTATTAGCCAATAAGCTAATATCTGGATCATGTGATCACAATGTTAAAATAAATGTGGTCCAGTTTCAGTGTGTTTTTTTAATGTTTTTGTCGCTGTCTTTGCAGTGCGTTTTCTGAATGCTGTCAAATTGATGGAGACTTTTTTTTAATTTGCTTGTTTTTTGGGGGTTTTTTTGTTTTGTTTTTTGCATGTGTTTTCGTGAGTTGCAGTGCTGTGAGCTCTCAGGGCCACCATACTTTTTTGATAACCAAAGCCATGTGCGTATCAAACTAGTTCCAGTTCACCCGAAGAGGAAGCAACATTCTAGTGACGATGGCTGAGATGGATGTAGCTGTAGCTCTTCATGTCTTCATGTGTTTGTTTTGTTGGAGCCATAGACTGTATGAGTGCAGTGACCCTATTTATCATGTCATCTACTACTGCGTACCAAAACTTTATGTTCCAAATCCAACCACAGTCCAATACCAATTGCATTATTTTGGTGCTATCAAGCATTCAATAAAGCTACGCTCAGTCTGTTCTCGGTCTGAATAAGCTGTTTACATGCATTTTAATAGTCTGACCTCACGCTGACTGAGCTCATAGTTGGATTTCTGAAGCTGCATATAAATGAACTAACTGGGTCTGAGAACAAAGACTTTACTTTGATATTCTTTCTGCATACTGATTAAACTGTGATACACATGACACTTGCACGAGTGTCTGGATAAATAAAAACGGTGATGGATATTAACCAAGCATGAAAAAAATACGGCTTTCTGACTAAATGATCTCACAATGTTACAACATTAACATGTGAGCAATTTTTAGAGGAGGCCATCTTTTCTCTGTTCCTGCCTGCTCGCTCCTAAATCATGTGATGATCAACAGGCTCGCTTCAAAGACATCGTCACATAATTCATACACAAACCAGAAATTATGATTCTGAGTGTATGTCTCTCTAATATCCTGCACTAGGGAAATTATGAATTTTTATTACAACCACAGTCATATATTTGATTAGGTCATAAACATTGCTTCTTTGTGCTGCTAGGTCTAAAGATGATTAACTCCCAGTGGGGGGTGGTATTATTCATATTATTAAAAACAGTAATAAATATTACAGAAGGGACAGCAACGATGCAATATAGTGTGTTGTATTACCTGTTATGAATCTTTTTTTTTACATTCCCTCCTAAATCTCAGTCTAATTATATTTGTCATATTATACATCAGAGGAATAATTCACAGTTATGCCAAACAACACTCTTACTTGTCTGCTTTTCTTGCAGAAAAGTCTGAAGGAAAAGGGGGGAAAAAAAGCTAATAAGCACCTCACCATGCTGAAAAAGATCAAAAGTTGACATTCAGAAACCAGCAGAATACTTTTAGAATAAACTCGAAGGGTCAAAGGCTCAAATTTGGGGGAAGATCAACAATATCAACAGGGTCACAACCTTTGCAAATCTCGACAGGCACTCCATGTAAATTCCACTTTATGTATTCTCACCACATACTGTGCGTGCACTTTTTCCTACTCAGGCTCAACATGCAGAATGAGCAATGTGCTCTCACCCCAGAGAGTCCAGAGCAAATCACAGTGAAGAAATCTGTTCAATCTCCCACCTTTGATTCAAAGTGGCCAAGCAATACCTCAGCATGCAGGGGTGGCCTATACTTAAAGATAGCCACACATGTGAATCTGGCACATACTTGACAAGCCCGAGAGAGCAAATGATATGTAAGACAGAAAGAGGAAACACTGAAGAGAAAGAAGGCCGACGTATTTCAAAAGGACAAAAAATAAGCAAAATGTGAGGAGGAGGAGAATGTAAAAAAAGATATGAGGAGAATATATCTACAGATAAGAAGAGGAGAGAGAGAGAGAGAGAGAGAGAGAGAGAGTGCAGCACACATGGCAGATATACTTGGATGAAAGAGCTTGTGGCTAAATCCATCATGATGAAACTCTCCTTTGCACCAGGAGGCCTTCACTTCTTTAAGGTCTGCAGGCTTTGATGGCTATCATTTTAAAGGTCCAAACATCTTACTCTCAAAGTGTGTGTAAAATGGGAATAGGATTTTCCACATTTTGATGTAGGGAATGAGATATTGGAGGAGTTATATCTTGGAGAACCCAGTTGAATTTGTTGGATGTAGGAAATTGACTGAATCTGATGGTTAATCCAAATCTAAAGTCTATGATTAAATACGTTTTTTTTTAAGAAATTATGAGTGTTACCCTTTCTGCCTTAAACATGTGTGTAGGTTCTGTCTTGTCTTCTCTGTTTCATGATATTAATAGTGTGTTTTGCATGGCGATGCACAAACACAGCCCTGTTTGAGAGAATACGGCAGCAGAGTAAAACAAGATGAGAAATTTCCCCTCTGACTACATGTTCAATGAGGTTTGTAATCAGGCCTCAGGGAGAGGATATACAGCGTTGTGTTGTTTTAAGCTTGAAGAGAATTATGGTCCAGGAATTTAACAGTCAACTCATCTCTCAAAGGAGTTTTATTACAGTAGACAACATAAATAAAAGTGACAGACAGGAAACTATGCCATGTTAATTACTAAATTACTATAGCTCCATATACATTTCAAGCTAATGAGTTCTGAAATCATTATTGGTTTGATTTTTTATATTTATAACATCAATACTCATTCAGAAAACACTAAGTTATGAAACAGGATAGAGAAATAACAAGTCCTTCCAATACTGAAGGGAAAACAATTGATGCAGAAGCCCAGAAGTTGTTGAATGAAGGTTGGCTCCACCAGCGTGGCACAGAAACTTTCATTTGAGCATCCACACAAGCACACACAGAGAATAAAACAGGCTCTCAAGAGATCGAATGTGGATACAGACAAGACACAGCAAGCAGGCTACCAGTAGATCCATTTTTTAGTCTACTCTTAAAAGTGAAATTACGATGTTGTTTTTGGATTCAACAAGGTATGGAGGTGGGACACAAGACAGCCTGCAGTCTCATGTACGTGAATTGACAAGCAGTCTGAGTGCTTAGTGACTGTAACAGCAGGAGTGATCTATACTTATATGTAAATATGTCAGAAACCTACTGATGAAGGTATGTCATTATTATTCCAATTATACAAGATGATCTTTGTGAACATCAAGTACAATTAAAGCCTGATTATACAACGCAGAAAATAACGTGTCCATATAACAGTGAGGTGCTTTGTAATGATGTTATTCTACTAGCCCTGAGAACTGTATTTGTTCACCACAGACTCTTCATAGTTTCTTTTAAAAATGCTTTAATTCATTCAATCTTCTGTCTTCTACCACTTATCCTGTTCAGGGTCACAGGGGACTGGAGCCAATCCCAGCTGTTTTAAGGCGGGGTACACCCTGGCCCAATCACCAGTCAATCACAGGGCTGACACACAGAGACAGACAACCTTTCACGCTCACACTCACCTTCGAGCAATTTAGAAGGCTCCATTAATGCTGAAAGGTACATACAGGTTTTGGAGCAACATATGCTGCCATCCAAGCCACGTCTTTTTCAGGGACGTCCCTGCTTATTTCAGCAAGACAATGACAAGACACATTCTGCACGTGTTACAACAGCGTGGCTTCATAGTAAAAGAGTGCGGGTACTAGACTGGCCTGCATGCAGTCCAGACCTGGACTGTTGATCAACTGAGAATTGTAAATCAATCAAGATTGGTAAAGAACTCCACCTCCAAAGCTTCAACAATTGTTGTTAAAGGAAGGTGATGGAACACAGTGGGAAACGTGAACCTGTCCCAGCTTTTTAGGAACGTGTTGCAGCCATCAAATTCAAAATGAGTGAATATAGAAAAAACAATTAAGTTTATCAGTTTGACCAATAAATATCTTGTTTTTTAGTGTTTTCAGTTGAATATAGATTAAACAGAATTTGCAAATCATTGTGTTCTGTTTTTATTTTCAACATCAATACTCAACGCCCCAAATTCATTGGAATTGGGGTTGTAGATTGAGCTACTTTACAATCAAGTTCTTTCACAATTACACATGCACACACACGCGCGTGCGCGCACACACACACACACACACACACACACACACAAACACACAAACACACTCAAATTTGTTTTGCTGTTGTGACCAAAATGTCATTATTATGATTGAAGACTGAAGCAGTCCTGGACTAAGAGGCAGGTGTTGAACTGCCATATCCTTCAAGCCAGTGACACACTCTGTTCCTCACACATCTACACAAACACACTTGTGTGCACATGCATGCCCCCCCCCTCCCTCCCCATCTCATCCCATCTCTTCACCTCGCCCCTGAAAAACGCCTCAAAACAAAATTTATTCATTCATTTATTCAGTCATCCAATCATTTTGGCCCCTTCACTTTTTGAGAGGAGGTGAAAAGGCCCATTGTGCTTCAACCTGTGTACCTCCACCCTTCAAGCACTCTGGCCAATTTCTGCTCCCATGCTGTCCCCCCCTTTAAGAGAAGAGAGCTGAAATGAAAAGCCTTGTCCTTCTCTCCCCCCTACCCTGCTCTCCTTACCCCCACCATCATCCTCCCATCCTCCTCTCCTCTCCAAAAACAACCCATAATGGGGGACTGGAGGCTGTCTATCTATTTTTCTGCCAAAAGAGGGAGAGAAAGAGAGAGAGACTAACAGTGAGCTCATCATCCTTGATTAGGCCTGTCACCACCAGGTAGGAGGCAGCAATTAGCCTTGGCCAGGCCTGTTCCACTGAGACTATCTCTCTTTCTCTCTCTCACACACACACATGCCCACACATGTGCCATCACACACACATGCATAATTACACAGACACAACAGACACTCGTTCAGACACACAGCCATACACCAGGGAGGGCCGACTGAATGAGCGTGGCATCTGTTAGAGAGTGATTTGGCTGCCCAAGTGAAGGAAAGGATGGATGAATGTGTGGCAAGGAGGAGAGGAGCGGAGGCACTCACTGGCATGGAGGGATGGAGAGAAGTCATGGTGAAGGACAGGAGACAAAAAAGAGGAAAAGTTTTTAGAAGCATAGGGGATGGAGGAGGGCAGGTGTGAGGGAGAAAAAAAAGGATGCATGGGTGTGCAAAATTGCTTAAAAATAGGTTGAAAATGTATTCAAAAAGGAGGAAAGAGCATTGGAAGTGGAAGGGGGAATGAAGAAATGAGGGGGATAAAAAGCAAGAGAAAAACTGCTTGGATTGATAGTTTGTGTTGGGACAAAAAAGAGGAGGGTTAAGGAAAGAGGAAAATGAGAGATGAAGAGGTGGAGAAAGATGGGGAGTTAGGGGCAAAAGACGGAAGGAGGAAAAGGAGGGGAGGACAGATGGAGAAAGGGAAAGCAGGCATGGAGCAAAAGGCACAGGGAAGGAAAAGCAGGGTGCTGAGATGGACGGAGGGGGAGAGGAGATTGGCTGTTTGGTTTTGATAGCATGTGCCAAATCGATTGTGGCTGACTAATCCAGTTAGTTATGGCAGAGGCATGCAGAAGAGGCGCTTATGGGGGTGTTAGGTTATAGTGTAGGAGAGCGTGCGTGTACGTGTGTGTGTGGAAGAGTGTCGTCTGGGGTGTGTTTCCTGCCCTGTGTGTCTGCATGTGTGTTTGTGTGTGTGTGTGAGGCATGTCCAAAGCTGACATGAGGCAAAGCTACTGCCATGCTGTGAGACTTAGCGATTGGAGGAAGAACAACTCGTCAGTATTCACTCACACATGCACAAGAGTAAGTGCTGAAATGTTGAGTTAAATTAAATCGCTTCTACCAGACATTTAAGGATGATTATGACAACAGCAAGAGAGACTAACTTTAATATGCTGTCTACATTTTTTTTTGGCTGAATAATGTATTAATTAGATCCTTTAAAGAACACACTTTGGGGCACACACAGATGAGGACAGATGGAGTCTGCTGGCAGATACAAAGGGTTTGTTTAAGCTGGAAGTGAAGCTTTTTCGCCACTAGCCATTTCCACAGTCTGCATACAAGAAATATAGCACAGGATAAAAAAAATTCTTTTGTCATAGTCCATTTAAAGATGTAGTCAGAAGTTATGGCCATGGCCTCAGCCATAACATGCAGCAGTGCTTTGCTGAGCATGCCCTGGCCCCTTAGCCTGCTCTTTACAATGAGCCACTTATGTAGAAAAGGAATGCTGGCATGTTAAATCACTTCATCTATAATTGCCTGCATTTACTTCTCCTCAGAGGCCCAAACATAAGAAATCCTCGCAGGCCCAATAAATGCTGCTGCTGACCGTATTTCTGATTAGTGACCGGGGGGCGGGGGGAAAAGGGGGTTGACGCTCATTTTTCACAAACAATTTTTCCATTTTTCTTCACAGGCAGACAGTTGGCATTAGATTAGGGCAGGCCTAACAGAAGAAGGGCCGCTAGCAAATTGTGCGGCTTGAAGGGCAAATGCCCCTCTGAATTTATCAACTTATGGCTCCAGTGAGCTGCGAGGGATGGTGATGACCTTAAGATACCCTCCTAAGGATGCCTTTTACCGTCACTCCATGCCACATGCAGAGGCTCTTTACAGGGCCAGAGGGTACTGGTCCAAATGAGAAACAGTGGCTCTTTTGAAGTTTCATTTTTAATGAATATGGAAGTAGATTAGCTTTACGTAGTGGTCGTTATTTTCAATTTGTTTCTATTTTGAATGCACGAATAGCATATGGAATTTTGTTTGTTTGAACCTGTATTGGTTTTACTGTAAGATACTGCACTTTGGTACCACTTTAAAAACTTTGGTCAGCTGATAGAGATATAAATATTAAAATATGACCTTTTTTTTTTCTCGTTGCTTAGTGCCTGAAAGAGTGGCAGTTTGTTGCAGCAGCTCTCTCTTTGTTGTTCTTTTTTCCCTTTTTTAAATTTCTTTTTGGTTATCTTCATATTTTGAGCTTGTAATTTTTTTATTACTTTTTATGGCTCATTTATTGATTGACACCAAACTGGTTTTGTTTGCCCGTCCAACCTGTCCTCCCATCCATCGTTTTGGAGAACGTAAGATCTATCTACAATGAGATGGATGAGCTAGCCCTGCTAACCCAGCACCAGAAGGAAGAGTGGCAGACTCGAATTATGCTATTCATAGAGGCATGGCTAATGGGGCTAACACCAGACACAAACACCACATTGAAGGATTTCACCTGCTGTGAGCTGACAGGATACAGTGGGGTAAGTTTCCCCTCTGCTTTTAATAAAACTTATACCGGTTCTTCTTTTTTCCCCACAAGTAATATACTCGACTCACACCAGATCTGTGTCCATTCTGTCTTCACCCAGTTGGGGTTTTGTTCCGCCCTCCCTCGTCCGCCAACACACACTGCTTCCAAAAACTGAGCTCCAAAAACTCTGACCTGTTGACTCCAGGCCTCTCTCTGCTCATTTGAGTCCGTTTGTTATCCCAGTAAAGTGAGTACAATCTGGTGTCAAAACAATTCATTTTATTTTGAAAGTCAAGCGGATGTTCCAATTGAGAGGGCTCTGACCTGCGGGATCTGACTCACAGCCAGAACCTAACAAAAATGGAGAGGGTGTGAGTTAACACATTGAATAGAATCGAAACCTACCAGATTCTGTGTCGTGATGGAGTGGAGACGGATCGGGCATGGAATTGGTGTGATCTGGCTGTCATCCCCACTTCTGTTCAGACCACAATAAATGCATCTCATGGCCCTGCCAGTGGGCCGTGCAAGCTGGCCAACTTAGTGTTGAGTTAACTTAACTTGCACCAGAAATACCAAGTAGCTTGATTTTGGAGTTTGCTAGCAGCTATGCAACACAAGCACCAATAAGAAACCTCAGCAAAGCATTTCCTTATTTTGTGTTGAAAAGGATAATCTAAACCAAAAAAAAAAAAAGTCCAGAACAAATTATGGAGACAATAACAACCAGCTGACAGCATCACACACTACATCCACCTCAGCTGTCCAATTATGTTATCAAGACATCAATTAACATAGCCATCTTTTGTTTCCATCTTTAAAGAAATAAAGTGAGGCATCATTTCATTAATGTTCTGTAAACAAAGAGTGATTTGGATGAAAATATGCAAACTAATGATTTAAATAACTGACGTGGAACAACTTCAAAAACATATGCACCAATATTGTTATACTATGGAAGCAGAACACTTACAGTTTCACTCAGTAGTATTAGCGGTATTATAATAAAAGAATGAAGCCCTTCTGGCCCACTTCCAAGCTCAACTAAAGTGGGGATACAGAGAGTATGACAAGGACTGTAGTGGATACGCGCCACATGCACACAGCCACATGTGAGTGTAAGTGTGTGCACTGGTGCGCGAAGCCAGAGGTGTGTTTCGCTTCAACTCTATCACTCACCTTCTGTGACAACTCCATACAAAGAAGTGTTGTTCCATCACAGTCGTAACTCAGCTGGAAGGACAGATCCAGTGGAAACACACACATCTTAGGGCTTGTGTAAAATATACTGCACTGTGCTTCTGTCTGTGAGGACTGACTGTACGCTCCAATGAAATGTACTTGAATGGAAACATTGTGCTTTTAAAAACAACCAGTAAATTATACAGTTCACAGACATTTGGCTATGGAGGTGGACAGATACACACAGGGAGTGACTCACTCAAGTATGCAGACAGGATCATTTAAGCCTGCAAATAAATGCATCCTGTAATTTTGTGCAGCTTTAATTTAGACTGAATAAATACACCTCATTGCTAAATGCAGTGCTCACACACTGGGTATTCTTAAGGAGAAATAAAGTTGTATTTTCTTTTGTATTTATTTTTTCATCAATATCAGAACAAATTATCTGCATGAACAGAACACCAGAGCCCATGCATTAACAGTTAAAGGACACAGCCATTGCTAATGGTGTTATGGAGATACAACAGGGATTACCATGCACTTATTACATAGGTGTGATTTACTACCCCTGCAGAATCATTTGTTCTTACTGTAATTATCATGCAATCTAGATGATCTGAAAGCCTGTTAGTAGTTAAAGGTTTAAGGTCACCCCCACTAATGCTTACTTAATGAAAAATGAGACGTTTCAATACACACTTAATCCATAAACAGTAGTGAGAGGCACTGACCATGAGCCACTTCAACATAAGATCATCATGTTTTCCCCACAGAGGCTGCAGTGCAGTGAAGGCTGACTTACACATCGTTTATAATAGCAGTACTAGCCCACACTAAAGATGCAAAGTTCACCAAGCCAGTACAATAGATAATATTCTATTCAAGCCCATATGGTTTATCCAACATCTTCCTCTTGAATTTTTTTAGTATAGATGAATGGTTCTTCAGAAACCAAGCCTTTATGGAGGTGAGTGACTGTATTTGTGCTACCAAAGGCTAAATGTAAAGCATTCATTTAAAGAATCAGTCCAAATAGCATGAGGATAGCTTGAAGTAACAGAATCAACCACACTACCTTATTTCAATCAAGGAGAGACTTAAACACCTGTTCAATTTTGTGAAAAGATTTAATGCAACAATTATTTAAACATTACAGATTTGGCGGTTAGACCCCAATCAAGCATAACATAATAATAATAGGGGGTACAGTGAAATGAAAATATGAATATCCCCCGATGGAGTCTAGACACTGTTGGTGGTAGATGGTGTTGAGTAGGCTGTATGTGGATGACTTGAAGAGGACTGGAAGCTGAAGAACTGCGACTGAAGCAATGAAGACTGGAGGTGCCTGGGGAAGAGGAGGGTTGTGACCTGAACCTGAAAGACAGCTGACAAGCAGAAGAGACAGTATTTAAATTTTGACAGCTAATGTGATGATTGGTTTGCGAGTTATGCCGAGAAGATGTGATTGGATAGATGAGAAAGTGACACACCCCTTAATCAGCTGATGACAGAGAAGCGGGAAAGAGTGAGAGAAGGAACCAAAAGAGTGAGAGCAATAAAACGACTTCCTGATCAGAACCATAAGAGTGAGAGCGTTAAGACAGTCTTCCTGATTGAACTTACACTAAGCTTCATTTCTTTTTTCCAAACTAAACACACCGCATCCTTTTATCCTGGGTCACATGTTTTTTTCTCATTTTTGACAGCATGAAAACAAAACAAGTGCTGGAAAATGACAACATAAACACGAATTGAAGGAAATCAAGAAAGCAAGCTAACAAGCAAACAAGTTTGCAAGCCAGCCAGACACCAAACCAACCAAGCGGAGCCAAGCGACCAATACTATTAACCAGCGAACCAGCAATCCAACCAACCAGCCAGCCAACCAGCAAGCAAGCCAGCGAACCAGCAATCCAACCAACCAGCCAGCCAACCAACCAGCAAGCAAGCCAGCAAACCAGCCAACCAACCAGCAAGCAAGCCAACCAGCAATCCAACCAACCAGCTAGCAAGCCAGCGAACCAGCCAACCAACCATCAAGCAAGCCGGCCAACCAGCCATCCAACCAACCAGAAAGGAAGCCAACTAACCAGAAATCCCACCAACCAGCCAACCAACCAATCAGCAAGCATGTCAGGAAGTCAGTTAACCAACCAGCCAGCCAGCCAGCCAAAAAAGGGAACCGATAAACTATGCAGGAGTTACAATAACAGATTAACAGAAAAAAACACAACTGGCTTCCCCCTTTATGCACTTATCCACCCAGTAAAAAGGCATTATAAAGGCTTAATTTAAATCAAGTTTATATATCTACTTTATTATTTTATTCGATTAGGACGGTGCACATCAATCAACATTTTCATGAACACATTAACACAAATATGCCGGAATTAGTACAACAACTAAATTTCATCCGTTGCCCTAAGGCAGGTAATTACAAGAAGAAAAAAAAAGTTAATCCTAATGGTCTTTTTGAACTTACTTAAGTAATTAGATGGTTAGGGTTGTAAAACTACATTAATAACTACTACTGCTGATGATATGAGTGGAGGGAAGGGCTTGGAAGATATGGTAGTTAGTTTAACTCTAGCTGTTCTGCAAAAAAAAGAAGCCAGAAGATCTGAGAATCTGTGATCTACCTTGCCAATTAAAAAAACAAACAAAACAAAACTATCCTCACAAGCTGTGTAAAGCCAAACTATTTTTCTTTGTGCTCACACGATTTTTAAGTAATTGTAATACTTAGTACTCATAAAGTTTGGGTAAAATAATATTCAGATATGTAGGAAAGCAATCAGACTTGATTTCTGATTTGATATTAATTCAACTTTGCATTTACTTTGATGTCATGTTATCTAAAGCTTCTTGCAATGAAAACAATATCAGTATTCTTTACAATAAAATAAGATTTGTATATGCAAACCATTCATAAAGCACACCCTGAAGTCACTCCTAAACGCTACGCTTGCTTTGATCCATGAGATGTTTTGTTGCCAATGGCAGGCTGCATTATTTTAGCATTTGATGAATGGAAATCTGTCACACACCTGAAAGTGCAAAATGCTGTTACGCACGGTAGGAGTCTCACTTTATATAGGATACAGAACGTATAGTCTATGGAATACTCTCCAAACACAATCAGTGGAAATCCTCTCTTTACTGTAGGTTGCCTTTTAAATTGAAAAAGCTTTATTTAAGTCCAAGCCATCAATCAAATGGTCCAAACATATTAAAGTCTGGAGATGTTTTGATGGCATGACTGCATTGGATTCAATCATGTGTGCTTGAATACCTTGATAACTATGTGTATACATTTTTATGAATGTGTGAGAAAAAAATTAAACTATGTGAACTGCATGATATTACCCTTCATCATCCTGGCTTTGGTGCGCCTCTGAGAGAGTTTGGCTTCTTCCCCTGAACTCTTTTTATTCTGATCAATTAAATGTGGTAGGTTTTTCATCTATTATTACAGCTGCTGGGGGCAAAGCAACAGGGAAGAACTGAAATACAGATGGCTGAGACAAAGCTGATGCAGTTCAATGAATTTCATAAGAACTCGAGGACCAAAGGCTGATGGAATAATAATGCCAGCAGAGTTCAGAATAAAGAGAAGAAGTCAAAACAGGCAAATAAACCCATTGAGAGCAGACAGGACCTCCAGAGTCCAAGTGGGTCAGGTAAGGTTATAGAAACACAGAGTTTGCATCCAAAAGCCAGAATGTGTCCTGTCTTGCAGATGTAATAAGACTTGCAAATTCTTTCAAAGAGCTTTCTTTTAAGAGACACCACATGTTCATCTTTAGCATTCTGTTCATCCTAGTCAAATGCAACAGCAGCTGTTTTTATTCAGAGTCACTTGTGGAGTAACAGGTATAGAGCACAGTGCTGAAGTGCTTCCTACAAGCCAACATCCCTCTGTAGCATTGAAGTGACCTTCTCACATTGGACCAGCTCCAGTTTGAGAGCTCAGCTGAGGCCTTGTGAGCGTTCTGACCACCTGCTCAGTGCCTTTTAATCCAAAAAAGAAACCCGAAAAAAAAGGGAATGGGTCCAACCTACCTTCAAGGTGGAGCGTTGCTCAGACTAAATGTACCTGGTATCATGCATGTTAAGCTGCAAAAGGTTTTGAATGTCAAAACATCAGCCACAAAGGCAGGGCAGAGGCAATCTTTCATCATTTTCTACCACATCTTTATCTTTGCTTTTCATTTTTACCTGTTTTAAGTGCCAACTGTGAAACACTTTGTTACTTGTTTTGGAAAGTGCTGTGTAAATAAAATATTAATATTATAACACTTTGTAAAAACATCACACTGTAATACCACATTTAAAAAAAAAATCAAAAAGATTTAAAACAGTACACACAAAATCCTTGACAGGGAGCACAAGTGATAGAAAAGCTAAGAAGTATGAACAACTGGAAGGTTTATTTTTTCATCTCAGATGAGTTATAAAGAAAGTAATCTGCTCATTACAGCCTAAATCTCAGATCATAGACTTATATGCAATGTGCAACAATGACACATGTCCGACTCAATCAATGTTCTTAAATGTAATAAATCACATCAGAGCTACCTTGATGTAATAAAGTGAACAATGATCTTTTTGAAATCAATCCCATTACTGTGATCAACAAAATCAAGCTATTGCAATGGACCTCTGGGAACTCAGAAAGCCAAACATACAAGCTCCAGCAACATGATTGCTTTTGCTTTTTCTGTTCAAGCCGTTATGGCTGCATTAAATTACGAACCCTGCTTCATAACCCCGGGTATTGCAGAGCTTAGCAAAGCCACGGCTGATTCAATTCCATACATATAAAAAACGGGGACAGGGGTCTGTAATCAATGGATAATTTCCATGTTACATGTCCTGTGGACTTCTGAGGTGTCAAATGCAATCAGAAGTGTCAGAACCTGTGAAAGTTCCTCTCAGTTTGAGTACGTGTGAGAGTGTGTAGAGAAGGTGTGTGCACATTTTATCTCAACACTCAATATCTGCACTATCCCTCACTGGTCTTTGAACAACAAATGGAACCAACCACTGTGGTGTAAATCCAATTTCAGCACCCGGTGGGTGTCATTGTGTGTCTCAGTCTCTCTAATGTGCACATCACCTTAGTATCATTTTAATTAAAGCTCTTCTTTCACTTACACTAATTAGAAGTGATACAAAAAGCAGAGTCTTTCATTTGAGTAAGATTCTGTCACTTTTCTTAAGGCAGAGGTAAAAAACAAAACACACCCTTTTTTTCAGACTCATACTGCCGGTTCCTGAACATATGAAACTACAGGCTGAGTTCCTATGAACTATCTGAACCCGATTAGATGTGCATGTGTACAAATGATGAAATACAATTATAATCCCCTGTTAGCATCAATATATTGTGAAAATTTCAACGTTTTCTTGGGTTCATTACATCCAGACATCTGAAAAATTGAATGCAAATGATTAATAGCATTATTAGAATTGTTAGCATTCAACCTGATAGCTTTGACAGAAAAAATACATCAATCAAATTAAAAAAAACAAAACACAACAAAACATAAAAAACAGTGAACTAGTGACCCTTTCTGATTCCAGACATGAAGGAAATATCACTATATTCATACATAGTTTATCTTAACCACTTTACTCTCTTAAGATACTCGAATAAGAGAAATTATTAAATTCATCTTTTCTTTTTTTCTCTTCTTTCTTTCCTTGCCTTTTTTTTCTTTCTTTTTTTTGTGCTTGCTAATGGCATTACATCTCTTTGTTATTCCTCGCTGGTGCAGACAGCAGTCCCTCAGTAATTAAGTACAAATGCTAAAGAGAGAAAGAGAGCGAGAGAGGGAGAGAAAAGGGAAAAAGGCAGGCTCAGCTGGTTCCCTGAACATAAAAACAGGTCTAATTAACAGCGTTGACTTCACACATGAGATTGACTCAAAGGGGAGTGGATTGCAGGCAATTACTCATACTGCAGAATATCATTTATAGGCGATTCATTTGGAAACTTCTGCTTTTTTTTTGCTCTCTTTTAGAGCCAGAAAGCAGATTGTAGAAAAAAAAGTTCAGTTTTATTTGGCACATTTTAGAAAAATTATCTCATGTTTTGACATTTATATCAATATTAGTGATAATCATTTTAGCACAGATGAGAAGAAATCTTGACTGGATCAGCTTGTAGAACAGATTGCAGGAGAGAGGATTTGAATCCACATGGCTTGTGTAAATATGCTGGATTTAGGATGAAATTTGTTTATATTTGAACATTTTCTTGCGTAAGTCAAGTTTGAGATAACATATACAACATTAAACATCCATATGATCATCATGTACAAGTACCTTATGGTGAAATAAAAACAAAACAAAAACAAACAGACAAAAAAACTAAACTAAAAAGCGTATTACTCCCATTCAGTGTAAGCCAATAATCTCCCTTCATTTTAGCTTTGCATGAAGTTGTTCCAGTTTCACAATGGGGAAGTTGCCCTGTGTGTGGATAGTGCTTCGTCATCAGGTTTGTCTGACAAGAGATAGAAAGAAAAAAAAAAAAAAAAAAAAACCTCCACCCGTCCTTCTGCCTTCTTCTTTTCTTTTCACACTGAGGCGTGATAAATGGCGAGTCAGCGTCCCACTGGAGAATAATATAACTCCAGCCTTTACTGTCTGTCCATGCCTCCTGCCTCTACCTCTTCTAGAATTTTCCATTTTTCTTGCCTGTTTTTTTTTTTTTTTTTTTTATCCCCCTGTCTTTTTCAGACACTCCCATCTCACCACACACGCACACACACACACGCATACGCCACCCTGCTCATCTTAACCCTATCTCTCTCTCTCTCTCTCTCTCTCTTCCTCCTGTCTGGAACACTCCCCTCCCTCTCAAACCTCCCCTTTCCGTCTCCCTCCCGCTCTCTCCATCATCTCCCCTCACCTTCTGCTCCCCCACAGAACAGAGAGAGAGGCCAACATTATTCTAGCAGAGGAGCAGGTGAGGGTTAAAAGGCGACCGCGGCCTAGTCTTCCAGGAATTAAAGGGAAAGAGCTCGGGGAAGCGAGGGGGGATAAAGACGGGGCCTGTTTAAAATTCTGACACCTCTACGCTATAAAGTAGGATTTCTGAGCCACTTGGGGCACAGGGAGGAGGAAAAGAGACTTAAGCAGATGCAGAGGGTAAATGCGAGGCTTTGTTATCCCTGACAAGCCCACAGAATGGAAATGTCATTAACTGACTGTAAATATTCAAACTCTATCTTTCTCGCTTTCACTCTCTGATGGAGGTTTTTACCATGTTGTTTTGTCTTTAGGCACATGCATAGATAATCCACATCATGCACACAGAAGATATTCTCTGACACTTATATCAATAATTCAGGCATATAGGTGGGGAGAAAAAAGAAAGGCATACGTAAGTCCCCCAACGTAGAATTATTCATTTCCACGCATTTTATACGACAGAGCCTTTTTGAATTATGAAACTTGGAAATGGGAACAATGTTTTGCATAGTATAGAAGGTGCACTTTGTGAGAATGGTTTTATGTGTGTAGGCAGCTGTGTTACATTATGATAAAACTGTTTTATAGGACTTATACTGACATTCTGCAGAGCCCATCAACTTGGAGACTATAAGAGTTCAACTTTTTATGCCCTAAAGTTTGTCAAGTGGCCTTTTGACTGTGTATGGTATATTTTATGGGTTGTTTTTGCATATTCAGTTCACTTAGTGCAGCACACAGAAGCAGATTCATACCCCTTGGCTACAAGGATTTGTCCATACTAGTATATTTCAGGGCTTTACTATCTCTAGAAATCAATACTTTCTTGTTTGCCTTTAAATATTAATACAGTGTACGAGGTAGAATAATCAAAAACTGATAGAGAAACAATAATCAACAACAACAACTAAAAGAAAAAAAAAGAAAAAAAAAAGAAATATAGGAAGTAGTAAAGAAAGTAAGGACATCTCATAACAAGTTACCATGGTGAGACTCACAAGTCCAACACCAAGAAAAATAAATTTGGGCAAGGTACTGTACACACACAAACTAGGCACAAAAGACAACCCAAGCAGATGACAACATTTTCAGCCAACATCTTCAAGGACAAATGGAATAGTGCTGGCAGCCGCAGAGCACCTGAGGGCAGCCAGCAGAATCACTCTCCACCACCAACAACATATATTTGTCATTTAGCCCTCGGCAATCCAGTCCCCTTGAGACATTTGGAATGCCTCATCAAATGATGCCGATGTTCCCTTTCGCTGGTTTTGTGTTGTGTGCCCAAAAGCTGCAAGGCACATTCATCTTTGGAATAACCCAATCCCTTTCTTTCTTCCTCCCCTTGTGGGTAAGTTGAGAGGCCTGCTGATGTGGGTTATTTGTCCCCTCATGCTGAACACATGGAGTAAGTGTATTTGGGTTGATACTGTTGCGGTATACTCGGCTCTGTTGCAGCAGACTCAGAGATTGAAAACACACACAGGAGAGAAAAGATTGGGCATGTCAGCAGGTCAGTCAGTCCACTGCTTTGGTTCAGGCTTCAAAAGTACATGATAGATGGAGAAGAAAGCTTGTACTGGGATTTATCGTCACCAGAGACTGAATCCAATTGACTTTGAGGATTCTTTTTTTTTCTTTTTTTTTTGGCTCACCACAAGATGACAGTTGTCTTAAGATATCTCAACAACTCTTTGTTCGATAAAACTGGGTGTAGGTATGTAGATATTCATAGTCCTCAGAGATCAGATCTTTGATGATTATTCTATTGGCACCTCAAGACTGAACTTTTTGTCTTCTAGTGAAAATGATGAGCAATTTCTGGCTCTGCTGTCATAGAATTTAATGCAAACTATTCATATCCCTCTTAGGACAAGAGTAATCAGAGTAATTATAAATTTGATCAAAGACCATAAAGCTGCAAAGACGTACTAGCTTTAGCTGTTTCTTGTATGAAACGCTAACAACCATGCAAATGCTATATGCTAATAGTCTAACCTGAGGTGTTGGTACTTTAGCAGCTTAATATCAATACATTATGTTGCCCCTGGTAGCATGTTAGCGTACTGATGATAGCATGTAGGTCAGACCACCAGCCACAGAAGCAGAAGCATGGCTGTAAACTCTTTTTGATTTGGATTCAGACAAATCTGCAGACTCACCGACATTATTACCATGTTGAGTGTGCACCATGGAGCTTATAACAGCATGGAAAAACACTGATACTATAAACTGAAAAAAATTAAGCAAGTGCTACTTCTGTTGGAAAGTCCAAATTTGTGGAAAGTATTAAAGTGGTATTTTTCTGCTTCAGAAGCTGGCTAAAGATAACAAAATCCCTTCACAAATTTACTCTGATGCAGTTTTTTTCCCCCCCACAAACTAAGTAAGGACTTTTCCCAAAAATGACCAGTTAAAATTGATCCATAACAGACAGAAACACAGCTGTAATGAAAAAGGCACGCTCATTATCTGTTCATTTAAAGTTGGTGATATCCATTCTACACACTGCAGCTCTGTGCAAGCAGCAGCTCGTTATGAAGAATGGAAAGGTACTGAACATCAATAGCATGCATGACTTCTTTTATGAGCCTTGCACACAGTTAAATTGGTGACATTTGGCCTTTAATGGGCTGGCTGAAAACTCATATCCCTTCTAACTACTGAATGAGGACTTCTAATGAACACCCGACCAGCTAAGAGAGTCAGTGGCCAGTAGTCAGTGAACTGAGAAACCAGGAAAGGCAATTATCAAGGTTCCCCAACAGCACTGATCGAGGATTGCTGCCCAGAGCAATGTTTCTAACCTTGGTTTTAGAGCTGTGGTTTTACTACTGCAGCCTTGCAGCAGTTTTCATTATTAAACAAATGCCATTACACTCTGTTCAGGGACAGCGTTTTAAAAGCTCATCCTCCAAAGAAACTTTAAAGCCAGAGATGAAAATTAAACACTCTCAGGACGAAAAATCTCAGAAGGATTTCTAATTTAAGCTCGTCAGAAGTTGGCATGCAAGCATTTCTGGAGTCTTTAATCACATCGTAAGGATCCAAACCTCCAGATCAGCTCCTTCATGATGATCTTAAAGGCCACAGCACCAAGCCACTGACGCAGCCAGCTGTAAACTTGCTGATGGAGAACATATATGACATGTTTTATACTTCAGCATCACTTTTCATGCTTTCATTTTTAGCACGCGACTGTGCTATTGATCTACGAGTGAGGTGATTGGACGCTGCGATTAATGACCTCAGATGAAAGAAGTATTCCTCTGAGGTCCATTCCCTGAAATGCCACTAGATTACCTTCTACCTTCTGTTAGAGCTTCATCATCGGAGTGAGTGATACAGGGGGGCAGGAGGACAGAACAAATGACGGCCCCTGAGTCACAAGAGAGCAGTGTAAGTGTAGAGGTAAGGTAATTTTTGTAAAGAGCAAAGACTCCATCCTTCTCTCTCTGTCATTTATTCATTCTCTTTTTTCTCCCTGTCCCGTCCACTCACTCCCTCTCTTTTCTTGCCCCCCCCCCTTGCTTGAGCCCAAGTCCTCAATTATTTTCAGACTGCCAGGCAAGGCACTGCGGGGGCACAGGGGACCATTTGGACTTAGTACATTAAAGAATTCATGATTTGAAACCACCACAGCCCACCCTGACGACTCTATGATATGACTTTTCAGTGCCTGAAGCTCCTTCCCTCTTCCCCCTTTTTTCCGCCAGACTGGCTTTCATTCCCCCTGACGGCTGACATTGATCTATCCTTGAGTCTTTTAGCTCCAGGACTCCCATACCTTAAACTTCTGACTCCTGACCATTAAAAGAAACAGAGCAGCCGATATTTATGAATCTGTCTGTAATGATTTCCCTGTCTGTTTCTCGTGTCGCCATCTGTAAATTGGCCTGTTGGTATCAGGGACATGCAGCGACAGACATGACAGCAGACAGCTGAGAGAGAGATGAAATGTCCGCGTGTAACACATGAGATCAATCTGTGTGGAAAGTGGGACCGTTGTTAAGGGAAAATGGGACAAGGACACGCGATCGAGTAAAGACTCTTGGACTTTAAAAAAGTGTTGTCTTTAAAATAAACAAATAAATAAAAGCCATAATATATAATAGTTTATTTTTTTCTTTCTTATTCATTTATTATTATTGTTTCTCATAAAATTAACGTTAAATTCTGGTTAAATTGGAATAAAACAGCTCCCTGATTGGCTTTCCCAAAGAATCAGCCTTTGAAAAAAAGTTTGTGTGACAGCAGCGCTAATGACCCCAGTGTAAGGGTGCTTCTCACTAGTGTTTACTGTTGCTAGATTACTGATTATTACCCACTGGCACTTCCCCTTCCCTTCCCATTTGATTGAAACTGTGTTGCAGCTTCAGCATCTCTTGATCAAGAACTGTATTCTCAAAAAGGAAAGTGGGGTAACTTTACTTACTCTGTTATTGTCCCTGATAAGGAAGCTGGTATAAGAATGATTACCATCCTGTTTTGATTTTGATTGTTGATTGAAAAATGATGCTAATGAATGTGACAGAGTCCATAACAGAAAGCTGACGTAAAACTGTACTGTACTGTACTTGTTTTTGTAAAAAAAATGGGCACTTTAAGTGGAAAAACCACCCCAGACACAGGCCCTAAGTTTATCTTATCTCAGATGAATCTTACTGGATGTTTGAAAGATGAATTCATTAATTATCAACATTATTGTCAACTGCTGCCTTCGCAATTAAACACCTTTTATAACCTGACAAGCTCCATCCAGAAGAAGTGTTATCACTGTACGCAGAACGTGTAACACAATGCTCCTCGATTCCACATCCTCGCCTGCACCTGTTTGCTCTTCACAGGAGAGGATGACATCACCAGTTTCTACCTCACAACAACACCAGAGTTCATTTTCAGTGGGAGAGAAAGAGACACGTCTGCTGTTACTACGCTACTCGCAGCCGCCTCATTCATAAATTTCCAACCGCCGCATGTGTAGAGGAAGAAATCCGGATTCACCGAAAGTAGAAATATTGTCAGGTCTATCTAAAAACTCTTTTCTTTGTCATGGGCTTCTAAAGTGAGGAAAAATTTTAAACCAGCACCCTGCTGTGTTTTCGTCTCTTTAAATAACATTTGTAAAATGCTGACTGAAGGATCACCAAAAAGATGAGCAATAAAAATAAGGAGAAAGCTCTATTTGTCAAACTGAAATGCATTATCACAGGGTAAAGTCAAACATTACATTTCCAATTATTTGTTTTGACATTTCAAAATGTTTGCATGCCAACACTATATAAATGCCAGAACAGTGAAAAGCTTTTAGACAGCCACTCATTCAACCTCTACCTTTTCATTCAAGCCCTGCTGTACGTCTTATTTTGAATGTTTTATTTTGTTGAAACAACCTGCCTTTGTATGAATACAGCATACAGCATACAGCATACAGCACGGTGGTGTCAATGTGATGGGAACATACTGCCATCTCCTGGCCTGGATGGATTCTGTAATATTCTTTAACACAAACTGGCTGGCTGTCTGAGACATCTGGTTGCAGACGTATAATGTTGCTCAATCCCTGGAGACTTGAGTCTTTTCTTTGCTCGTCTCCAGTCCAGCCTGCCGTTTCTGTTCTCTTTATGTGTGTTTCGTCTGGGACAGCCAGACTGAGACAAAAGAAGAGCGGAAAAGATGGTGAGAAAGAGAGACATCATATCTGCAGTCCGCCACTGGTAAAGATACAGAAAAGCCTTAACATGTGTATCTGGGGACATTATTCCGCTCCTTGGCTACAAAACCCTGACGCCAAGTGAGCCCTCCTCACTGTGGGCGGCATGCAACTCTCAGTGTGAGTTCCCTAATGGCCATAATGGAGGACAAGACCATTTATTATTACCGGGGGGTGAGGTATGTATACGGCTACAATTAAAGAGAAAAACATCCTGCTGCTTGTAAAGGGCAGTAATGTGACTCGGGAGTGATGGATGCTGGGGGAATGAGTCGCAGGCCGGTGGGAGTATCTTATTATCTGAGGCGGGTTGGGGATCAGTCATTGAGGTAAATTAGAAAAGGAGAAAAGATGGGGTGATGGAGGAGCAAGGGAAAAAAATGAAGGAGGGAGAGAAAAAAGAGAGCTATGTGGATGCTGCAGTGAAGTGGAAGTAAGAAATGCTATTAAGATGAGACCCAGGTTTGCTTTAATGGTTAGTTACAGTGTAACAGTGGCTATGAGAGTCAGGTCCACACTTGTTTTGAGCATGTGTATTTTCTATTAAGATAATTGCAAATAAGCTTCTAGATGCAGTACAGTTCACTCTTAATAAGATGCTTTTGCATTTCCTCTACCCTCACAGGGATAAAATCATTGTTATAGTTTATGTATGATGCAGGACGTTTGCAAATGTTTGTTTATATCCATGCCATTTTTCACTGCAGCCATCCCATGCACTGGACTTATAAAGTTTCTAGTTATTATTACTTCCCAAGAGTGCCCAGGTGTGTTGGGTTTGTATAAAACTGTGTAGGGTCTGTTGATTTAACCGTGTTTGTATGCATGCCTGTTTTTCTCTGCAGCTATCCAGTGAAATTATTGTGTCATTGCTGGAAGCACAGTCATTAGGGTATGCCTGGTAACACATTGTTGCATGCATGTACAGAACATGCCTGTATACCTTTTTTAATAAGTAGCTATCTATTTGAATTACTGTATCTTGCTGCATCCACAATTACAAGTTTACCCCGGGGACTCAGTAGGACAGACGGTATGGGTGGTCAGCAGCAAGCAAATCTCAATTACAGTGACAGGTGACAGTGAACTGAATAAATTATCATTATGCCTGCAGAGTGGAGCCAAATGTATTACTGGGTCCATACATGTTAACGCGGGTGTGCTGGTACACGTGTGTCTTCTTTTGGAATAATCAGCTGTATGCATGAATTCATTGTGTGGGGCAGCAAATGCCAATGAGCTGCCTAATAGTGCCATTAGGCTCTGACAAATGAAAACACTAACTTAGACCAAAATAGAGATTCATAGGTTTCATTGCAGTTGGTTTCTTAAGCATCACTGCAGGGTCAACCTTATGATTATGTATGCCTGTGACATTTTGAACTGCCATTGATTCAAATGGGACATTTAAACGCATGAATCACAGTGATTCAGGTTTTACAGGAGGTGAAATTGTAGAATGTAATGTGGGCGGATTTTATTATCTTTGGTGATTGGTCATGTCCTGCCCTAATAAAGGCAAAGTCTGCCCAAATCAGGCAATCACAGAGGTTAACTCTGTGCTGCCTTGGGCTTTCAAATACTGAAATCTCATCAGGCCATGGTGGATATAATGTATTATAAATCTAAAGTAACTCACAGGTTAGACTTTTTTCTTCTTCACAGAATCAGTTGTAAGTGTTTTCATTGGTGTCTAAAACATATTTATCAATTATATTAGTCAGGTTTCTAAACATCTTTATGCTGTTAAACATGGGAAAAAGTAAATATATAAGTAAATAAATAAAAATATTAATGACACATTTAAATACCCAGCCTTCATCAGGGTAAAAGCTACAGCCCATCTTCATTTGGATTGGCTGAAAATCTGTCTTCAACCAACATCGTGGCAACAAATCTGCATGGAGACACAAACAGAAAACACGCATCAGCTTCCTTGATGGGTTAAAAAAACAAAAAAGAAACTGATTCTGAGGCATATTGATTCATAAATTCAAGTTAAAGGGAAGCAAAAGGTCCTTAAAGCTAAATTACAATCAAAAAGAGAAACATGACAATATATAAGTTAAAAAAGAAGTAAATTTACGCTACATACTGTCCACCCTATTCAATAGTAAATCCCTAACCAGTATTTGTACCCCAATAAATTACACATTCTAATTCCATAAAACATTAAACAACATCAAACAACATTGACAGTTCTCCCTGTATATCCTTTTTTTGGCAGACTTTTGAATGACTTGTTGAATAAACCATCCTGCAGTCAACATGTTTGCAAGAAAATAAATGCAGTCCATAACCTTCGAAGGAAATTGGTGTTTAAGCCAGGTGACTAGGAAATATCCCATTTAAACCAAGCTGATATGATGTTTAGACACCGTGCAACGTTTTTCCATCTCATCCTTATCTGGATAATCCAAAATTCCAAAAATGGGAATAAAATGTCACGGTCCTCTATCTCATGTACATACCCATGACATTTCTTGAGCATGGGGTATAAACTTTGTTTATCTGTGTGTGTTGTGCATGTGTATAAATGTACTTTGTCTGTTAGTGTGTTGGAGCTGATGTGTTTGTTGCATGTGTGCCTGTTGTGCCTCCGCTTGCAGGTGGACTTTGTAAATTTACTTTCCGGTAGATGTCCTTGATTTGCAGTGTCAGTGGTGTGCACTGAGAGACAGGCCAGTTTAATGCACAAATAGATAATCCCCAGCCTTGTGGTGGATGCAATATGATAAGACATTTATTGTCACACCGATGTGCTTTCATTGATATCCTCATGTGCCAAATGCAAGTAAGGAGAGCGGAAAAATGGAAAGAAATAGAGCAACATAGAGAAGCCCTAAGAGGGACAGAAACTAAGACAATTAGCAAAAAAAAAAAGGAGACAGAATGAGCACAGTGTGAGAATAAAAAAGCTATTCAGTCATACAGACAGAAGGAATGACAAAGACAGTCAGACAGCAGGAGCAGGAGATAGAAAGAGGCAGATGGGGGACATTAAGTCAAAGTTAAGTAACCATCGTCTGCTTCTTTATCTCACCCAGATATGCTAATCCAGTGAGCCTCTCCTGATATGAGTTTAACAGCCTGGCTGGTGTGTGTATATGTGTGCATGTGTGTGTGCGAAGTTGAGAGTGAGAAAAAGACCCAGTTGTCCTTTTTCATCATGCTTCCAGTTACACCAGCTCTGCCTAGCCAGCACCGGATGACACAGTTATAATCTCATTGGGATGGAAAAGTGAGGATAAATTACCTCTAAGGCACTCAGCAAAATGTGACTGTGTGTGTAAGGGCAGGATAAACATAAGAACAGAGTGTGTGGTGACTAAATGTGTGTTTGTGTGTGTGTGGAAGGAAGGAAGGAAGAAAAGAGTGGAGAAGAAGTGTTCTCTCATCACTGAGGACGGAACTAATCTGTATGTGCGTGATTCCCGGTTCGGACAGAGGAATTAGATAATGCTGAGCAGATACAAAGTGACCGTCTGCAAAGCTTCGTACGAGGAAATCAAAGGAAAGGTCAATTACAAACAATGATATTCCTGTCATCAAGTCAAAGGGTATGTTCAGACAAGACTTCAGCATTTGGTCAAGCCTGTTGCACATGAAAACATACCTTCTTCTTCTCTAAACTTTGACCTGTAGGTTGAATAGAAATTCAGCTCGACTCTCCTTTAAAGGAGCAGTACGTAGTGTTTGGGTGAACCAGCTATTGCCTACAAACTTGTGGGGAAAATAAAGGCCTCCTTTTCACTTCTGTGTTGCAACTGACGAAACTGGTTCCATTACTAGGGAGGTGCAGACAGTTACAGCCAGATTCATGTTACAAATAATGAGAAGAATGACTTAGAGTCAGGTCTGGTGAATATGAGCGGCAAAACTGGGAGATAGAAATGACAGTTGTACATCCACAACACATGACGTGAACTGAAACTTACCTGTGAAAAGATTACTCTCTTTCACAGCAAAAGCAATTTTATAACTTAAATGAAGTTGCCTGGATTTTGTGTGATAATGTGATGACAAGAGAGAATTTTATGAATGCACTTATGAGCTGATTATAGCAAGAACAGAGATGACGAAGAAAGGTCTGAGGACATCTGGTGAAGAGTAAAGGCTCATTTATGCTCAACGTTAAACACGGATAAGGACAGAGCCTTCTGTCCATGCTCTGCATTCATTTCATCTTTATTTCTGCACGTTTCCATAA
Organism: Labroides dimidiatus; assembly: GCA_030710495.1. Classification (NCBI taxonomy): domain Eukaryota; kingdom Metazoa; phylum Chordata; class Actinopteri; order Labriformes; family Labridae; genus Labroides; species Labroides dimidiatus. The sequence continues at coordinate 25,517,689 of CM061148.1, read as the reverse complement.
AGCTTTTGGATAAAAGGAGCAGTACCACCGGAAACCGTGGGAGCAGTAATGCTGTCACCACCGGCTACGTAGCTTTAGTGAGACACAAAGAAGAAATAACAATGGCGGAACTTTTTAAAGAAAAAATAAGCAAGTTGGTGAGGGACTTGCTTCTCTGTTTTTGTCTTTTATGCAAGAGGTACATTAGCAATACCTCCTCCACAGTCGCCATGTTTGTTTTTGGATGTATTGGTTAACAGCAATGCCAATGTAAAGGAAACAAGGAAGTATCATAACATCGTTTGAAATGAACGTATACATTTTCATATGAAAACGGAGTGAAAATTGGCCTTTAAGGTCTTTGAACAGAGTCTTTTTTTTTCGTGCAAAACTGACACACGTTAAAAAAGAAATTCGATCCCATTTCATGACAATCATGTTTGCACACTGACACCAAAACTTTCTTCCGTCATCATTTTTTTGGTTTGTTTTCCTGCATTTTTTTTTCAGATCCATCCAGGTTGCTTCAAGGGTTGTTTGACTTTTCTGAGACACCGTAGGTTACTTGTAAAATCGTCATCATCATCATCATCATCATCATCATCATCATCATCATCATCATCATCATTTAATTTAGCTGGCAGATTAAATAATCAATGACAAACATGTCCGGTGAGTCTCTGTGTGTTTACCTCAAATGCACTGGCAGCTGCTGCTGCTCAGGATCAGTTGCTTGGTGATTCCATTTTTATCATACAAATTGCCAAGTTTCACAGTTATTAGGAAGATAAATGCATCGGATTCAGTGTGCTTGGTGTATTTGCGTGACTTTTTTTTTCCTCAGATTACAGATCAAAAAACGCATCCAAAATGACAGACTTAGTGTGCAAAGACCTTAAGAGAAAAGAGGGAGCTTTGGAAGAAGAAAAGTGACCTGTAATGGGTAATGATGCAGACGAGTCTGAAGTAAAATGAAATCTTACTTTTAGGTAAGATACCTAACTTTTTTTAAAATTTGAACTAGTTACATTATTAATTTTCTTTTCAGAATTGTATGCCTTAAATCAAGGGCAGGACAGTCGGTGGAATATAAACAGGGTGTGAGCAGGGGGTGACAGGCCACAGGTTGAAATTGGCCCATCACTTGAAGGCTAACCTCATGCAGCGCATGCTTAGCAAAGGTGGTTCTGCTTTGTTCCGTTCTGCTGCAAATGAGTCAAGACATACGTTTTGTCCTTGTGCAGCTTGCTGTCAGCCCTGCCCGTAGTTTTCAACAGGTTCCAATAACAGAATAACAGAAAAATGATCTCAGTACATGTTACAGAAAGAGCAGACGTAGACCGTACACTCTGTCGTATCATTTAAAGGCTTGTTTCTCGACTGGATATAACTAAAAAATTAAATTTTGTCATCACCTTTATTTTAAAAGCTGTGTTTTGTATGACACAGAGGGCTTGCAGTAGTCAATTTATTGATTCACTAAGACTTTAATACAAACGGGGATGCGCCTTAGCGCCTTAGCACTTAAGTGTATCGTTAGCCTAGTAGCTTCATCATTGCCAAAGTCATATTTCAAAGTTTTCAGAAAACAAGAAAAACATTTTCTTTACTTATGTTTATTTTTCAATATTATTTCCTTAAATTATGTTTATGTTATTCATATCATCCTTGTTAATGTATTCATTTTACTTAAATTTCTTTGACTTAGGTATTTGTGCTCTGAGGCTCACAATATAATAGTTTAAATTTGTATGATATATAAATTAAGCATTTTTGCTGTTGGGCTAATGATATTCAGAACGGCTAAAAACTGCAGTTCTTCAAGAGTCCGCTTGAGGCTGGCTGCAGAAACACTGAAAACCAGACATACCAGTTCAAACAAGATGATTATTACAGCAAAAGTAAACATGTTTAAGAAGTTGAGTTCCACATTGCTCCTGTCGGCGATAGGCCTGAAAGTCTGTATCAGAAACAATCAGGTGATGTCACAGACTCATTTATAACACAGTCTATAATTTCAACTCAGCATCAAACTACAAATTTGTGTCATTTTGGTCAAAAATGTCATTTGGGAAGTGCTCATGGGTAGAAATGCTGTGAACCACTGATAGAGAGAGACCCAACATCAACAGAGAAATGTTGACAACTTCTGGCTGCAGAGGAAAGGAAAACGTTTCAGAGAGCAGGTTTCAGGCTACAGCTGTAGCACAGCTAATTTCTGTTCCAGAGAGAGACTTTATTTCCATTTTAAACATTTTAAAATAGTCACAAATGATCATGGGCCGGCTGTGGTGACCGGATTTCTGAGTGTGCCTAATAGCTGTCATGAAGCTCTCCATTAGGTGTTCTTCATGTTTTAAAAACATGTTTTAGCTCAAATATCAAACATAATTCTGGGTCAAATTGCCTGACGGAATCACACACATATCAGCGCTTTCATATCAGACAACCCAAAGACATTGTAATTTCATATCACATGGCTGTGAGTTTATCTTCCATACTCGAGACCGATCAATTGGACATGCTTCCTGCTAACTCTGAGACTTGACCTAGTAACACAATTAGATTATAATCTAGCAGATACTTTCATGTAAGGACAAGTCCGTGCTGAAGAAAAAAAAAAATGTGCTCACATGTACAGATCAGCTGTTAGACATCTGCGCCAAGTTTCATTTTCAGTGACATGTTCATGCTGCTTTTGTGCGTATCCAATCATTGCTCACCCCTAACAACTGCAAGAATATACTATAAGATAATATAAAGCATGGCCACATGCTGTGAAATCCATGACACATCTGCAAGAATGGACATGAACCCACAGCCGTGCATGTTAACTGACGTGCACACACACACTCTCACACAAACACACGTCACAGATCTCAGAACCTTTTGCTGGTAAAATGACTATTTCAAGCCCCAATGGCTAAAGTGAATAAAGCTCCATTAACTCTCTCTCCGTCTCTTTCTTCACAACCCTCTCCATTTTTCTCTCTCCTTCTGTTTATTTCCTTCTCTGGCAGTCTCTTCCTCTTTCTCTCCCTCTTTCCTTCCTCCCCACCACCTCTTTATCCATCTAACTCTGCTCTTCAGCTCTCTCTCTCTCTCTCTCTCTCTCTCTCTCTCTCTCTCTCTCTCTCTCTCTCTCTCTCTCTCTCTCTCTCTCTCTCTCTCTCTCTCTCTAATATCTCCCCTGCAGCCATTTTCGGGACTCTACGGGGAGGGAAGCAATCTTAGATTTATTTTACCTCCAATTTCCAATTTGAGAGACCCCTGCTGCTGGAGGCGAATCTTCAGAGGGGCCTGATGTGAGTCGTCCTGTTAAATTAAAGTCTGTAAAAAATGGTGAAAAGAATTTGACGACTCCACATGTTTATAGAGCGGCGAGAACCAGCACATCGTGGCGCAGTATGCATCACTTATCATTATAGTGTTCAGGGCCAAGATGTGGGGACCTGTTAGTGCTGAATTCCCTCATGTCTCAAAGTGTGAGATCATAATCTGTCCAGAGCTAAAACGTCATGAAAATGCCTGACTTTAATGGTCCTGTGTGAAGAGTGATTTCCCTGTTGAGATATGGAGACTGGTCTTTATATTTATAGTTGTGAAATGCTTGTTAAAAGTCTTTTGTGTGACTTAATTTGTTGCATAATGTCTTTGGAACTTTTACAGTATATCTTCCATCTCTGGCAGAAAGCAGATATTCAACAGTTAAAGTAATCCACGTTGCAGTAAAAGCTCCCTTATTCTCCTGGTTCCTGCTAATCTGGCCCTCTGCAAAATAAAACCCCTTTCTTTCCCAGAATGCCCTTTGATAGTCCATTACTAGTGAAAAGAATACAGTCTGCTCTGTAGTCTCCATATGTCCGTTCTCAAATCCGCTCACAAAAGAGCCACGCATGCAATTTTTTTTTTTTTTTTGCTCTTGATCTTGCAGAAACACAAACTGTCTCACTCTCCCTCAGATACAACTCACAGCCTGCGTTCCACTCTTAATGTCAAACACACACTGTACTCTTGCACTCGCGCTCATGCAGCACACACCCGTCTATTCCCAGTATAAAGCCTGGAGACAGGTGTTGGATTAGCTTTCTGGAAGAAAAGAGCTCAGCGCCTTTGATAGGAGTTGAGCTGGCCTGGAGAGCAGGGAGGCAGGTGCACCACGAGAAGAAGGGAGGGTGTTCGTGTGTGTGTGTGTGTGTGTGTATGTCTGTCAGAGGATGCAGCCCAGTCATCCCATCTATTGAGAGGAATAGAGGGGGTTTTGGCAGAGTCGGCTTCTGTAATTGGAGAGCTTGGCGCAGCCAGAAGTGAAGCGTGGTTGGCTGTTGCCACGTGGTGACAGTTGCTTGCCAGCCGGCCTGTCTATACACATGTAAACACACACATTTGTGCACAGAGACACACACTAAGTTTTTAATGGCCTTCCCTAGACGAACATTTGAAAACCAATGGAAATTTTTTAAGGGGCTCTGCTTCTGTTATCTTGACCTCAAATTACATTCTGAGCCTCGATACCTGGAATTAACACCATGTTTTGATCCCAAATCTGGGTAGAAAACAGGGGTTTGGTCAGGATGTTTCAGCTGCACACTAGAGTAAATACATGCAATACATACTCAAATGCTATACAAACACAGACACAAGCTGCCAGCCTGTAACCAAGGTAACAGAGAGAGCGAATGAGGCCTCTTCCAGATGCTTTTGTTCTTAAGGACATCCCTCTGAGAGTGTCTGCCCTATCACCATGGGACTGCCTGTCTCTCTCTCTCACACAGAGAGAGAGAGACAGAAAGACGGGAAGAGAGAGAGAGTGAGAGGCAGGCACCTCTAATCCCCCAATTTGAGGCTTTTTCATTTAAATGACCAATTACAGACACAGAGGGAGAAAAAGAAGGGAAGAGAAGCAGAGCAGAGGGGGTCGAGGACAAGAGTAAACTGAACGGCAGATGGAAACTACAGAATACAAAAAAAGAGCAGTGGACACGAGAGTTACTGAAGTGTGTGTCACGTTAAAGTCCAGCTGGAAACCCAGGCTCACCCTGCACACTGAGAGCCAGGTGCAAGGCTGGAAAGAAGCAGGCTGAGGGCAGGTTTAAATCAAGGAAGCAGTACTCGCTCAAACAGGGGTTTTGTTCACAGAGCAGAAGTGTGAGTGACGCTATAAAGCCAAGACTGTTTGTTCTGGAGCTGCTCTGTTGTCCCACAGCTCTGCCAGGGTGGAAGCTTTTTCTGGAAATCGGTTGTTTGAATGAAACAAAACAGGCCTGGATATCAATCTACACCAATGCACAGTTTATTACAAAGCGCATGTTATTCATATTTTGGGAAATATTTCTCCTAAACATGTGTTTAAAGACTGTCAGATGTACAGATCGCAAAGGGCAAACCATCATCTCAACTGATTAAAAAAGCTCCTTCTGATGCTAAACATCTCCAGTCAAAGTGCCAGTAGAAACACAGATACCAAAAACCTCTCATGCTAATATTTCAGGGCCCTTTTTGACAAATTTAGCACCATTTTGTTTCAGCAAATGTAAAATATTGTTTCAGTTTTTGTACATTAAATGCAAGTAGAAAGAGTTCTTTTTGTTTTTGTTTTTTATGACCATTTCACCATTATTGGACAGGACAGTTTAAGAGTGATAGGAAATGTGGGGAGTAGAAAGGGGAGGCAGACTTGTAGTAAATGGTCGAGACCACACCACAAAAACTGAAATCTAAGCACGTGTTTTTGTCTTATCCTTAGTGAGAATTGTCTTATTAAACAATCCTCAAACATGTTTTATTTCAAGATATAAATGACAAAATAGGTCAGCATTGCCTTTAACAAGTTAAAACAAAATCCGCCAGTGGGAGAAGAAAAATGTACTTGTCAAGTTTAGAATAATGTCTTAATACAAGAAACTTTCTCTCACCCCTCTGGCAGATTTTTTTTTTTTTTTTTTACTTGTTACAAGCAATTCAGATCTTATTTTTGTCTTTAAATATCTTGAAATAAGACATGTTTATGGACTGGTCTGGTGAATGTCGCTCATATCAAATCTAAAAAGAAATTTTTTTACCAAAATAAGACAAAAAGCTCTTGCTTTGATTTCAGTTTTTTGCAGTGCAGGAGTCAAAGTAGCTAGCTATCTGTACAAGGGTCGCTAATACTGCCAGGCAAATGACGCCACAAAGAGTGAATATATGAGAAGACTTACATGAAAGTAATCTTTGTCTGTTTTAGTTTGTTGGAGAATGAATGGAGACTGTTGACAACCCATTTTTCAGCAGAGCGTGCTCCTTTTCTGTAAGAAGACAGAAAAAAATACAGATCCATCATTTAGCATTACATTTGTAACAGCGAGGGCTGCAGATGGGCATTTATGATCAGTTTTTGCATGTGTACATTTATTTTTGTGCTGAGAAGTAATTTTATTGGCAAAGCATTTTGCAACACACTTTTCAGAATCATTTTACAGATTTTGAGTCCACCTCAGACTTAGACCCACAGGTACCACAGCTCTATTCTGGTAGGCTATGTCTCTTCTGTTAATGGATCCAGGTATATGTCTAACAAACAGTGATTTCTCTCCTGAGTTATAGTCTAGACAGCAAAATGAGCTGTGATTTGAACAGGGTTTGGAAGCATTAACAGATTTATGTGAATTGTTACCTCTATGAGACAGACAGCTTTATGGTAGTTTACTCGACGTTTCCACCATGAAAACACTCACCTAACCGGCTTGAAGTCGCCGTGTTGAAGTGTGTGTGAAGGAGAGTCTGTGGGGTGTGATCCAGCGTGATTAATTGCTGCTAAGTGTGTCTCTCATAAGTGATGCTGTGCCTGAAGAGCAAAGCAGAGACGATTACAGCTCAGACCCATACATCAACCCCATAGACCTGTGACTGATGACCACTCAGAGAAAATGTCTGAAATGGGACAATTAAAATAGAGGGTAGCTGAGGATAACTGTAGGAGCAGCAGGCTGTAGCCTCAGAAACTGCATGTTGTGTGAGCGTGTGCGTGTGGTGGAGCCTGCAGGTAAAGAGTTGTCACCAGGCTTGAACAAATCACCAGCCATTATTTATTAATGATGCATGATTATGACAAATAGCAGCGTAATGACACATTTTTCAAATAGGGGCAGCAGAGTTGCAAGAGCTTGAGATAAGAAGAGGGACAATGATGCACTGATTGCTAGAATTTTCCTGACTTATCAGTAACTTGCATCAAAGCCAGTGACTGATTCAACTCGTCAGGCCTCAGGTGTAATTTTGCTGTTTGTTCAACGCAAAAGAAACATAAAGCTGGACCCAGACAATGTTTTTTTTTTCTTTTAAATATAGAATATATTGGCCTCCGTTTCAAAGCTGTAATTAATAACTAAAAAAGAAAAAATAAAGAATTTTTCTTTTCTTTTTTTTTCCCTGAGTGAGTACGTCTCTATTTGACCGATTGCTTTCAAAATCTACAGCCATGGCTTTATCATGCTAAACTAATTCTCTTTTCCACCCTGAAGCTCCTCAGATAGATAATAAATGATTACAGGACACATAAGGGATGTGTTCTCATAACTAGATTTGTTAAAGGCTGAGTAAAGCAGATTGCCACAGGCCACAGTTTTAATATGTGGATGAAGAAGCTGAATAATTGCACGAAGGCGAGGCTCTTCTGTATATTATCTCCTTTGTTCTGCAGCAGGTCGCAACGACAACAAGGAAAAAAGAAACTACAACCATGTCACCGAAGGAATCCTGTTACAGTATGTCACCTCTCTAAATTGCACCACAGAGTTTATATTCAGTTATTTCCTCAAACGCGCCGCCATTCTTTGAGTCTGTAAATGTTGCCACAGTTTAATGTCCACACAGCTATAACTTTGACAGCTCTGTCCCACGGAGAATGATCGTTTCCATCACGGCGACACTTTTTTTGCCCCCTCCAGTCAATGGTTTATGAAATACAGCACGGCCCAAGAGCAAAGTCCGAGCTTCCAGCCCTGGTATGGCAGTGTGACAGAGAAATCAATACGATGAAGAATGGACAATAACACCAAGGCTAAGGTTCCTGAGATGGATAGATCAGGTGTCCCTCCCTCTCATTTATCATCAAATATAAGAGAAGAGGGGAGGGCCGATGCAGGAAAGCCAAAGCAGGAGTACTTAGAGATTAAGATTGATTAGAACAGGGCTTTTGGTTTTGTTTGCCAAAATCCAAGATAAATTACAACAATCACACACACACGGTCAAATTGACATCAAACATTTTTCAAAACGTGTTTTCTGATAAACTGAGTGGAGTTATGAAAGTCCCTCACACATTTTTGTAGTAATTTTATCTTTTATCACATAAAAGTTCAGAAATAACCAGATAGATTAATATGCCCTAACTGAATATGTGCAACACAAAACACACACACACACACACACACACACACACACACACACACACACACACACACACACACACACACACACACACACACACCTGTGAAAAGATTTGACAGTTTTCAGGTGAAGATACTGAATGCATGGGATGTAACTGCTCCAGTATAAACATGAACTCATTGTTGATGTAGAACCCCTGACGCCCAGTAGATGGCAGCCTTGTTAGAGGGTAGCTGATTTTGCCTCCAGCGCTTGTGTTTACAGGGGCGCTGTGTACACACATGAACTGCTTGATTTAAAAATCAAATTCATTTACAGCTGCAGCAGTGTAATCTTCAACCATAGCACAAATAATCATAACAGCATACTGTGTGTAAATTAAAGGACCAAATACCAAACAACTGACAAACAGGTATTTAGTTTTAATAATAATATTAAAAAAATAAATCATAGAATGAGGTTGCTCCCTTTGTCAGGTGACTGATGGGTATAAACTGTTTTTTAATGCAAAACATATCCTGCAAACAACTCCTGCAGAGGCACAGAGTTTATGATGATTGGTACAATGCTTATAATTTTTATATTACCAGTATGTCCAGAGCTTTGGGAAACATAACGAATGAGCTGGCACCCAGCTAGATTAAAGGCTTGTGGTAATGTTGATTAAAACACAGAATGATGATCATTATTCAGTACGATCGTTCCGGGTATCAGAGACATCAGATGTGGACAGAATCTCAGGGAGACTCTGTCTTTGTTGTTTTAAATGAGTCGACCATCTGGGTCTAATTTAGCGTGCAGGAGTAAAGTCATGGGTAAAACAAAGTTGGAAATGGAAAATAAAATCTGTTTTACAAGCATCACTTAATGACTTAAGACAACAAGCTTGAGAGAGAGATGAAAAGTACATTGTCTACCATGTTTGCGTGTTAAAACCAAAGCTGTGCTCTTTTTAAGTAACAATTTGATGAGACATATCTAAACTAGGGTAAATGGCTTTTTGAGGTACTTGGGTACAACATTTTTTACCCTGTGTTCAGAAGATCCTGTTTTGTTCAGGTTATGAGGATTACTTTGCAGCTGCAACATCACTGGTAATGTAGGTCACAATGTCCTGCCAGGCAGTCAGGTATCATTGTCCTACACACCAGTGACTGCAGGTCCTGTATTGTCCTCATTCTCGTGTTTACTTCAGGCTAAATTACCTCCTGTCCAGAAACAACACATCCTACATTAAAGGAACTTTAGCAGACACATTTGTAGAATATATTTTTTAAGTGTGCTGCCATGGGTCGAAATAAGATTAGCATAAATATAAAGTTTATGGTGTCTGATTTGTCATCCTGGCAATAATATTGAATGGATGTATGGGTAGAGCGAGCGCATGAATTGTGTTGCATGTGGGATTTGCATCTGTTACCATGTCTGGGCCCAAACGCCAGCCTCAGACAGATATTCAGAGTGTAAATGTGGCACACCGTTAGCGGAAATGTTCTATTGTTTCTTTGCTCTATGATTAATAATCTCTCTCTCTCATTCTCTCTCTCTCTCTCTCTCTCTCTCTCTCTCTCTCTCTCTCACTCTCTCTCTCTCTCCTTTCCCTTTCTCTCTCTAATGAGCTGTGGTCTGTTATCAGTCATTACGGGAAGCCTGATTATCCCACCGGCATGCTGCACACGCTCACAGAGAACTTCCTGAAGGTGACCTTTTCACGTCGCCATAGAAACCGCCTCTCTCCACTCTGTGATGCTCTACTTGTACACAGAGTGAGCAAGAAAAGGTGTGTGTGTGTGTGTGTGTGTGTGTGTGTGTGTGTGTGTGTGTGTGTGTGTGTGTGTGGGGTTGGGGGGGGGGGGGGGGGGGGGGACTGAACATTTCCTTCCAAACAAAAGTCCATTAGTATGCTGCAATGTGATAGCACGCACACAAGTCATTTTACAATTTGGCAGCAGAGATTATATTGTTAACCAATAATATATTAGAAATGAACTTACCTATGATTAAACGTGGGGCGTTCAAAAGTCTTGTTTTCTCATTCTTTATTGTGTCTTATTCATCTTAAAAATGGGGCTGTGAAGGTCCATTAGTTTCTTTGGCCTGAAAGCAGTTCTCACAAACACACTCAGCGCTGTGTGAGTTCATTCAAACACATTTTGATTTATTTAGAAGTGGATTTGGCTCAGAGAGAAACACAAATAACTGTCTAAAAGACAAACTCAGAGTGTGTGTGCATGTGCAATACTTTGTGTGATTACTCCCTCCCTCCTGAGTGATCCCTGCTAGTTGCAAGCAAATTTTGGGATATGGAGGCATTCCTGGACATCCTTAAATACACAATAAAAACCACTCCAGGGTAATTACACATGCATTATTTGTCAGATATTAAATGAACTTGTGTTAAATAGGGGAATTCTGATGCTCATTTTTGATAGTGTGAGGTGAAGTGACTCTTATGTTATCACATCTATGCCATCAGCTGAACCACACATTCATTTGGCCAATGGCAGTAGCTCTACAACAAAATCATGTGAGTAAAGGTAATTTCCAGCTTCTTCTGTCTGGATGAAGAGACACAGCACAAAGTACCAGCCTGTCAAACCAAGTGGTTTTTCCCAGTAGCCATAAGTGACATCAAAAAGTCAAACCAGCATTATCAGTAGACTACTTCAGGACATTTGCATATTTGTGTTGTTTCCATTTGTCTTACGTATTCTGTTGGCACACTCTCATTTTGATTTTGTTTTGCTGCCATCTCTTGTCCAACACATTTCTCAGCTTGTGTTATTGAGTGAGTGCAAAAGGAGGCAAACTGTAAACAACAGGATTCAATGAAGTAAACCATCCATCTCTTAGGTTTAGTGTATGAATAGGCTCCACAGGAGGCAAGAATCTATCCTCGCTGTCATTATGTGCAAGGTGAGGTACACCCTGGAGAGGCTGCCAGCCAATCATGGAGTAAACATGTAGAGGCAAATAACCATTCACACCTCAACTCACACCTACGGGTTAACCACTTCATTGCTTCAAAGTCTCAAAGTGAACTAGCTCACTTTATTATTTAGACTCACAATCATAAAAGCTAAAGTTGAGCCATGAAGGAAAACTGATGCCAGAGTTCAATGCCTAGTTATATTTATTTCTTATAGTGTGTTAATTTCCCCCTTTTAGAACACCACTGCAGTACCTTTTGGTTTCCTGTTACCCAGGCTGTGTTGGAAATAAAGACACCAGTGTGCTTTTGGATGGCATATCTCATGAAACCTCCAGACAGCTCCATCCACAGGTCAAAAGTAATGCACATTCATGTGCACACTGATAAAAAAAAATAAAATATCACCAAAATACTTCAACTTTGAGCAAAGCACAGGTGCAGCTTCTCAGATTGACGTCAGCAGGCTGCGTCACAAAAGCTGGCTGAGCACGTTTGTGTGTGTACTCCTGCACATTTCTCATTGTGTAACAGTGTTGCTCTTAAAAGAAAAAAAACAGCATTTTCAGAAAATGTTTTTCACGGTATCAGCACTTTGAAGCTGTCCCCTGCCTATTAAGTCAGGGTTTAAGATCACATCAGTGTAGCAGGACAACAGTTAATTGGATTATAAATCTAAGTACAAAATCAAAGGTACATCTAAAGAACATTTCATTGCATCCATCTAAATCCCAAATCAAGATCAGTAAGTAAGCTTAACATTTTGAAAATGGATATAGATACGAGTGATGGGAATTTTAAAAAATAATATTAGTTTAAAGGGGGGTTTATTTGAACAATTATTAAAATTCTGTGATAAGTCATGATTAAAAAGGTTTGTCAATGAACTCTGGATGATTTTAATTTAATCTGATGTATAAACATAACATCTTTAGCTGCAACAACTCATTTTAACCACATTACCACTGGATTTTTATGGAAGTTAAGTATCAAACCACTTTCCATACAAACAAATTGGAAACACAGAGTGACACAACCTCTCCTTTGAGACATCACAGCCTCTCCTCATCTTGGAAATAGTCACAAGATCATCGTCATGACAACGGCTCCCCCAACCTTTCCATCTCCCATCGCTGCCTCCAGTTCAACGGTGTATGTTCCTGCATCCTAGATGACCTGCTTACCGAAACACCCTGCTCCACACCTGTCCTCAAGCTTACCTGTACGTCCTCTGCTGAGCAAGACTAAACTAAAGTGAAGATGCAATTTACCACACAGGGGCTTCCCTCTCTCTAAGCGTTGGGAATCTGGTCTTATTATGTAGCTCAGATATTAAATGATTTTGTTGTTTTAACTTTCCCAAAAGCACAACCTCAGATAAGGAATGGTGAATGGATTGTAAATTAATTCTTTATCAATTTAGCGATAAACTTTGTAAAAAAAATGTTCCTTAAACTGCTCTGTGGATAAAATAAGAGGTAGGTACTAAGCTCATTTCCCTCAACAATTATGAAAGAATGGTTGACTTCACCAACAGATTTTCTGTGAAATCTCTGTGCCTAACTCAGCGTTTTAAAAAAGACAACAGAGGACTCACTTTAAAGCTGCCCTGACAAGTGATGAAATTTTAACACTTGGAAGGTTAAAGGGTCAGCTATTTGACTGAATGATTCATGAAAATGTATGAAGAGTTTGGTCAATATCTTGATCGATCGTGACTTCTTATTGTCGTCGTGATGCAGCTTGTCTGTGTAGGTCAATCCCTCCTCAGGAGGAGAACGTTGCTGTTGAGAGGGTGACTAACACTTCCTATAACGGTTTACGTCATCGGCAGCACTAAAAATAGAGCAGCCTGGAATGTGGCTGTAATTATGAAGGTAGTGCACGTGCCAATTTGTGTGTGTGTGTGTGTGTGTGTGTGTGTGTGTGTGTGCATGCATGTGTTACACAGTGGATTTTGATGTGCGACTGACGTTGTTCATTCACCTGTTTAAAATATTACTTTACTGTCACCTGCTCTCTAGTCTCTTTTTTTTCTACAACTTGTATGACATCACCATGAGTCATAATTGTTCATAAATTAACACAAACACACACACACACCTTGATGTCACTGACACCAGCTGAGATATATATTTTTTTCTTTTTTTCTTTTTGAGTATTTCTGGTTGTTTTAAGGCCAGACACTCTCAGCAGTTTCGCTCCCTTTAAGATTATTTTTTTTCTCATAATATTTTGTGAACAAAACATTTCCAAACAAATTTAATCAGTTCCTGTCTTGAAAGCAACAGAAAAAAAATAGAATAAAAAAAAAAGAGAGAAAAGAACATAAAAAAAGGACTTCAGAAAAATGCAGATGAAATCGCTTGTCAACATATCAATGGAAATGTATCAATTTCAATCTGTGGGCTTCAACCTTTTATGGGCCCCTGACTGTTTCTGGGCCCCGATGCACCTGCACCTGTTGTACCCTCAATATTTACATCACTGTATACTTCATAGCTCAGTACACAGTGTGTGCCTGGGTGAAAGATGTGGTCTGTCAGTGAAACTGATAAACATCAATTGGTGTAACCAATATTGCGGAAAAACAGCTACAATGGATATGATTATAGCATTAAAAATGACATTCAAATGATTTTAAACCAACTGACCCAAAACAGAGAAAACATTGATGTCTACAGCATAACAAAAACCCATATTATCAAGTTTAGAAATGAAATATTTTAAATAGACGATATTTCATAACAAATAACGTATTTCATCAATTTGCTTGCATAATACATTTAATACTTGTCATGTTTTTATGGTTACATCATTTGACAATTTAATGGGACTGATTCTTTTGATTCTTGTAGAAATGTCATATAAAATACTATGACACCGACAGAAATGCAAACTACACATATAAACAAACATCATACCAACCCATGTGTCACTGCTCTATCCATCTATCCATCTATCCATCTATCTATCTATCTATCTATCTATCTATCTATCTATCTATCTATCTATCTATCTATCTATGGTCATTCATCTATGAATCATTCTCGGTCTGAATGTTGAGTGTTGAATGGATCTTTGCAGGGACCGTTCCAATCGTCTTCTCCGGTTATTTATATTCGCCACTGAATCATATATTGTCATGGAAGTTACGCCTGCGCAGTTGAACACGTGAAAATCTGAATCATCGAGAGAGAGAGAGAGAGAGAGAGAGAGAGAGAGAGAGAGAGAGAGAGAGAGAGAGAGAGGTGACCGTAGAGTGATGGGACCCGGCTGAAGGAACAGCAGCGAGTGATCACTCTCCGAGCTGGTAATGACAGGTAAATGACGATTTTAATCGTATTTGGGGGGTATTATTGATTTTCTAGATGCCCAGATGAAAGCAGAATTGTTTGATTTGTGTAAAGCACATCCTTAAATCATATTTCCTGCTCGTGTTTCTTCAACGGGGTCATCCTTTGCACGCGATATCAGTTTGCACATCTGGAGCATCGTTCATCTACATAATACATCGAAAGAAATGCGGTTTTAAACTTTGCAGCACCACTTTGTGTCTGATTCGTCGGTTCAGTGTGAAAATTGTGCGTTTTAAGGGTTGTTTCGCTACTCTGGGGAGAATAAACTTCCAACTTTAGCTTGTAGGTGACATCTTTCGAGAGACCATTTTCAGATTGGTTGAGATGTCAAACGGCTCGATTCAGTCAAATGCTTTATTATAAAGTCTGCATTTCTAGGTGGAATAGAGAGCGTGCTATGTATGTCTGTGTGAGTCTCATGGGGGGTTGGGAGGACGAATGGATGAGGTCTGTTATCAGACTGGCGTCACACATTACGTCTGTGTGTTTTCCTGCTGGGGCTGAAGGGCTGCATGTAATAATGGCGCTCAGCACCACGGACAGCTCCCGGCTCAGCAGCTCAAAGGACGTTTTGCTTCTCCTCCAGCAGTTTTTCATACCTTAAAACTGATGATGACATTTCTGTAGTGGTTTATTCGTTTGTTTAGCAAGAAGCTTAGTCAGTCTAGAGTCAAATCAATCGATATGTTGTTTGACATCAATTACAGTAAAGTGATTTGGGAGAGAACAGTGTAATATTGCCAGAAAAAAAAGGATGCAGATACCTCACAACACTCAAACTCTACTTCTGGAGGCTGTTAGCCCAAATGACCTTAGAAATCGGTCATTTTTCATTTGATTTTGGTGGTTTATATCTGAATCACATTGCCTGCTCTCTGAATGTTGGGCCTGTCTTTTGCTTTGTCTGTTCATATGTTATGATGCAGTTTTGGACCACATAAGCTCACAGACACTGATAGCTACTCTCAGCAGAGGTGAACTTCACTTGTTTGAAAGCTACTCTCATATAGTCAAGTTGGGAACTGTAAGATGCAACTACTACCTAAAAATGCTCAAAAATTTGTATGAAATAAAACACATCTTCAGCTGAAATGTTTAAATGCAAACAAATTAGGCCCCAAAAGCTTCTGTAACTTAGTTTATAATCAACAATCTCTCACATTTTGCATTTCAATTACATTTCAGGATGATGGATATTAAGGCTGTCTTGAATAGATGCAGATTTGGGTACAGACAGACTTAACAGCATCAGGGAAGAGGCAGATGTTCATGAGAGTCTTCAGCAGGAACAAATTAAGATGTAATGTGATTAACACGAGGTACCGGGGAACTGTGTGTCTCATCCTAATGCTACATTTTACACAACACACACATCCTGCAACCCCACTGGAACGGCGATATTTCCAGGTCACAGTGTAAATTCATTTGTGGCCATGTGAATTCTCCTGGACTCCTTTTTTCAACAACAACATCCATAAAGACGTTCAGTTGAAAAACATGGCTTCTTGCAGACGGGGTTGGAAACACACACACACACACACAGACACACACACAAAAAAAACCCTACCCCCTGTTAACTAACTGATCTACTGGATATATATATACATTTAAACAGAAAACATTCATATTGTTGGGCTGATTATGCATTTTGGCAATCAAATGAGAGTGGTCCATCTTAATCCAAAGGTCAAAATTTAAAGGGTGTCACAAGAAGAAATCTAAATCTCTACATAAAAACAAATTGATTGATTTATACACTGTGATGCACATTAGTTATGTAATGTCAGTGTGACTTGACTACAATTACAAAATACAGCTGAATGTGCAATGAAACAAAAAGAAATGAACAAGAGAATCATGTCGTCCTTTACTGACTCCCTATAAAAAAAAGCGTAAAGCTATTTCTAATACAGTTGTGTCTATCGGCTGTTTGCTATTCTGAGTTTTGGCCTCTCAGAAATCATGCATTAGGAGAGTGTACGGGTACTTTGAAATATAATAGCTAACTGCATTAAAGCACATTAATAGTTCCCTGATTGGTTTGCTAAACAGAAAGTGCTTCCATGAACAAAGATTTATTCCTGGAAGTACTCAACGAGTCAACATTTCTTATTTCATATTAAGCTTCTTGAGAGGTGTGTAACTACCTCCACGTGTAGTTAAATGATGTCACTGATGTAAATGAACCAAAGACTCTTATGCTGCTGTTTATTAGTTGTTTTTGCAACAGATGTCGTGGTAGCATAGCCTTTGTTACTTCCTTTGAGCTGTAAAACACACATTTCCATTATGGGAATTGTTGTTCTGTTGATACTTCTGTCCCCAGTCTGTGGTAAATGTGGTACAACAGACGCCACAGTTAAGATTTAATGCTTGCTGACAAAAACTTAAAACAAAATGATGAGTGTTTGTACAAAGTCAGCGAGCTGTGAAAAGCCTCTGGATCCAAAATGAATACTTGGGGAATTGGGAGTGTGTGTAAAGTATTATTACAGCAAATGCTTTTTGTTTTTTGTTTTTTCCATCTAGAGGGGCAACAATTCACAAAACACTTATTGCTGGTATGCAGAAGTGACATTTTAAAGCAGCAAAGAAACAAAATGTGAAAGAAAATCACTCACAGGTGTTTATTTTAAATATTGTGAGATGCACAATTACATAACTTTCAGAGATATTACTTTCAACAGCAGTGTGTTGAATTATCAAAACAAATAACATAAACTATCACATCAAAATCTGACATACAGTCATTTGGTTGGTACAACCTGAAACACTGTCCTCCCTCAAAGGTAGGAGGTAACTAATGCTGAACTTAACACAGTATGTTGTCTGTCTGCATGTCTGTGCACAGCCTCACAGACTGTGATCATTCTGCATTCTGTTATCTTTTGTACAGAAGCAATTATTATTTTTGTATGCAACAAGAAGAGGAATATACACATCAGCAACTGGTGAATTCAGCTGATCCAATCCAGACTCCACACAGGAGGACAGAAATTATATTTCACAACTTATTTCATAACCCAGACAAGTAGAATGCATCATTAATCTCAATGTACTGAGGCACTGATGCCTTCAGTAGGATGTTACATAACTCTCAGGCTGTGTGTGTGTGCGCCTGTGTGTGTGTGTGTGTGAGGATACATGATCATGGGTATGAATGTGTAAATGCACAGCAAATTACGTGGGTGGTTTCTCACAGCATGTGTGTAGTCCTGCTTTCATACATTCATATATTTATACATGTGTGTGTGTGTGTGTGTGTGTGTGTGTGTGTGTGTGTGTGTGTGTGTCTTTGTGTGTGTGTGTACTCAGGTAGACAGATGTGAAGGATGACTTCCTGCTCAGAGATCTGTAGGTCGGACTACAGTGAGCAATCTCAAGCCAGCGGGAACTGCCAGCAGTACGGAGTCCGCTCCTACCTACACCAGGTACAACATAAACAGACACACACATATAAACATACACACACACAAACGCATATATAAAAGATAAATACATGGCATTAAGTTTTGGATTTAGATCATTTTAGTTGATTTAGTTTCTGATATTTAAATATATGAAACCTCCTCTGATCTCTTAGTTTTATGAGGAATGCACAGCTTCCATTTGGGAACGTGATGAAGATTTTCAGATTCAGAGATCGCCGAGCAGGTGGAGCTCTTTACTCTGGAAGGTGAGGTGATAACCTTAAACCTCATCTCCCCCGCTGCCACCTTGACAACCGTATTATAATTCGAACTGCAGTGAGCCAGCTTAATGACTTCCTCTCCCCCCACCTGCAGGTCTGTCTCGTGTTCGGCTCTCTGATCTTGGTAGTAGGCCTCATTGTTGTGTTGGTGGGTTACGGCACTCCAGCCAGGATTGAAGCATTTGGCGAGGACGATTTGCTTTTTGTTGACAGGTAGGAACCAGAACTCCTGAACCAATGAGATGTGAGGATGTGATCAAAGCAGGAGATGATGCTCAGGAGGGTTAAAAAAACAGGCGGGGGTTTTCTAATTGAGACACTTAAAGTAAAGCCCAAAAAACACAACTGCTGTTTGATCTGATGGCATAAAAAAAACGAAGGTACGAACTGGACAAACTGGCACAGATAGAGCAGAACAGAGTCACTTTTTTGTTAAAATGGGGTTTTGGGCCAATCAGAATCAAGGATTTAACACAGCCTGGGAACAAAGAGGAAAGTTGGATACTAAGCAGATAAAAACGTGACACTTTTGCACTGAACTATTTGTCTCTTCCTTGAACAGCCATGCTGTCAGTTTCAACCGCGCGCTGGATGTTTGCAAGCTGACCGGTGCGGTGCTGTTCTGTGTGGGAGGCACTTCCCTGGCTGTTGGTCTCCTGCTGTCTGCCTTTGCCAAAAGCTACTCCAAAGAAGAGCTGTACCTGCAGCAGAAGTTTAAGGAGAGGCTGGCTGATCTACACGCAGCAGTCGGTAAGGTTTCACTCTTAAAATCTCTGAGGTCATCATGAGTCCACAGTAGAACATGTAGAGATGGCCAACTTTTAGGGGGTCTGTAAAATCCACCAGCTCAGGAAAAGAGAGCTCTGGCCAAGATATCTTTATCCTTGTCTGGCCTTTGTTCAAACTTTGATTACCGACTGAACAAGCGAGATGAGGTTAGTGCTGTGGATGGAAACATCTGGTTAAAGACAACATTAAGAGCTGGATTATTGTTGGATGTTGGCTGATGGGGGATTGTGTTCATCGTTTTTGCTCTCCACTCCACTTCTCCTTAATTATAACAAACACAAACTGAAATGGACTAGCACTAATGGAAATACAGATTTTCTCTATAATTAAAGGCAGGGTTGGTAATCAGGTTTAGATACTCTGGTTAAAATGATCTTTACGTCCTGATTGCAATTAATCCATGATGTGTTCTTAACATGGAGCAAAAAGTATCTGCTGCCTACAGCAGGAGTAAAACACCAACCAATCCTAGTGTTTGAGATCCGATTTCTTAAACCAATCAAATCCCGTCCTGCCGTTCTTCCTGCCTCCTGCGTGTACATTTCGCATTTGTGGATCCAAGTATGCAGAAAAGCTACCTAAACCCCGATTATTGGTTGTGAATCAGTGGCGCTCGTGCATGTAAGCGAGGGCGTTGGGAGGGTGGGGGCTAAAAGGAGTCCTGAGGAGATGCTACATTCAAATTCATGCTAGTTTTCTGTGACTACCAACTGTGCGTTTAAATAATACACTCTAAATGCTGAAATCTTGTGTTCGCACTGTATTGTTGAGCAGGGTGCAGAACTAGAGATTTATTTCTGTTTTCCTTGTTTTGATTCTGTAGTTATACAACCATGAGCAGCGAATGTTTTCATCACAGGTACCCCCATCATGAGGGCGCCAACCCCGGGAGAGGGAAAGGTGCCAGTCACACTTTCCAAAGTACAGAACATCCAGCCAACAACCACAAAGTCAGAGACCTGACAGAAGACCACATGAAGTCATAAAGTCAAGGATGTGTGTGTGTGTGACTGTGTGTGTGTGTGTGTGTGTGTGTGTGTGTGTGTGTGTGTGTGTGTGTGTGTGTGTGTGTGTGTTAGTGAGAGAAAGAGATGATTGATTTGTGAACAGACAGGGTGTGTGTGAGCATGTGTGTGGACGTCAGTCTGTGTGCATTTTCTCCTCTTTTCCAAAAGGTCAGCTTACATGACTGATAGTATGAGTTCCTCATCTTAATTTGCTGCGTTTGACATTAGAGCTGGATTATTTTTAGGTTCTATAGGTGCAGAGTTGATAAAGCTGAGCAAAGATTAACTTCACAGTGTAAACATCAGTTGTGTGAGACTCATATCAAAGCGATGCAGGTCTGAAAACTCATAATAAGACACAAACCACAGAAACAAATCAATGTTTTTCTTTTGAAGACATTTGTAGAATTAGACTGTGTTTCTGCTGGATGGTGTTTGGTTTTAGATGCAGTGTTGAAGTAAGTGCTAATTAGTCTGCCATTCACAAAAATGATCAAAAGAAGCCGTGGGCACAGGAACAATTATCTCTGTGTGGGAGAACATCAGAGGAAGTATTTCTTTCTACTCAGATCTTCATATGTTCCCTGTTTTCATGTCTCTTTCTCTCTTTTCTTCTTTCAGTTCAACTTACCCACAAAAACTCATCAGAGCTGTCAATCGAAACCGCACAATGTCACTCCATATGCTTAAGATTATTAATACTTCTTTAGGTGCTGCTCACAAGCCAGCGAGAAACAAAATGATTCATCAGATATTTAGCTTAAAGTTTTCAGATGATCTGAGCTGATTAGAAGAGACCTCACAGGGTAGATGTCACACTGACATTTTCTTCTGCATTGTTAGTCCTCTGACCTTCAGTGAGCTTTCAGACAAGATCGATAGAGGAGACAGAACACGGACAGGGAAACTGAATCAGACATAGCATGCAGAACAACACAGTCTGTCCCTTCATCAAGGGACAACCTTCATGATAATACAAACGATAAGTTCATAATGGGTTATATCTTTGATTTTACAAAACAACACATAACCCTCTCTCTCTCTCTCTCTCTGACAAACACTCATCCTTCCAGCCATTTTTTCTAACAGTTTGACTCAAATCATCCTCAGCAAACTGTCAAAGTGCAGGTGCTGCGTGGTAAAATGGTGCAAAGGGAGCATCGAGAGAGGCAGCAACGTGACAAAGATGTTACATAACAGTGGGTGAGGAGGGGGACAACCAACCCTCCGGTGAGATCACATCAGCTACACGGTGTCTGACAGCGCCACACTTGATGTTTTATGTCACTGTGGATCCACTGATGCTTCACGACACGTTAAATTATCTGCTTACAGAGCATCTGTTTCACAGAAAGCCGAGCATTAACAAAGCTTTTGTTTACTGTTATTAATCTTGTGTGTCATAGATTTAAAGACGGTTTCTGTATCCTTAAAACACAACACTCTTTTCACTGTCCTTTCACTTACATGGCGATAGACAGCTAAGTTTTGCTAAGGTCATGTTTTGCTGCTTTTTAAACCGTACGTGTTGTATGATTATATCTATTCTAAATATATTTCGATTATTGTGACCTTGACACTTAATTTGATTTTCATGTTTTTCTTTATCTTTTGAAATCACTCTGCACAACCACCTTAACTGTAAAATAGCAGAACTTTCTTTAAGTGCTTTGTTTTAACACCTTTTAGTGGCAGTCACTGTCTAAGTGCCACCCAGTGACACATTGCTGTGCATTAATGCTGCAGGAACCCTTCCAAACATCATCTCCTCCTCAGATCCATGCAGCAACTGTTTAAAAATGTTTGTGTAAGTTGACCTTTTCCTTTTATTTCAACAACAGCCACTTTTTTTGTTGTTGTTGTTTTTACTTTTACTTTCATTTATTTTCATATCTGGTCTCAGATACAACACAG
Source organism: Labroides dimidiatus (assembly GCA_030710495.1). Lineage (NCBI taxonomy): Eukaryota > Metazoa > Chordata > Actinopteri > Labriformes > Labridae > Labroides > Labroides dimidiatus. The sequence continues at coordinate 25,495,651 of CM061148.1, read as the reverse complement.
ACTTGTAGCTCTAACTAACAGAACAGAACAGCACATAAGTAATGAAGACATTTTCAACCACTGTTAAGCTGCAAACCAACAACAAACTATGAAAAGCGAATCTGTTCAACAAGCTGTTATAAACCAAACCCCATGTGTGACCAGAGCATCTTTACGTACTCTATAAATGTGCTGACTTGTGATTCTTCATGCTGTAATTTGTGACTTTATTTTATTATCTTTACATGGACCAAAGTTGAGTCAAGCATCACAATCCAAACTTCACAGAGATTATTTCTGTTTTTAGACCATCAAGGACAGATGGTCTCCCAGTTTAACCCTGATGTAACAGTGAATTTAAACGTGCAATTTCAAAGTTACTGTGTACTGCTGTATTGGAGGTTGGGTGGATAAGGAACAAATATATATCAGTGTCTATATATACAGTATGTCTATTTTTCAAATAACACAATAAAATAATCTGCAGCTTACATTTTGTGATGACTGTATTTTTGATCAGAACAACCTTGGTCGGATGAAGGAGAAGAGTCCAGATCACCAGCCAAGTTTTATGCATAATATTTAGTTTTATATCAGTGAAAAGAAAACAGATATGTCTTCTGTATTGTCTTCTGCTCTTCACCATGTCTTTACTATGGATGCATAATGTGCATCAGGCCAATGAATTATTGACTGTTGGTGTAATTTTTTCTGGAAATGTGATTTTATCTGATAAAAAGAACTATATATGATGTATTGATGATGATTCAGTTGAGTCAAAAGTGTGGAAAAACATCTGTTGAAATGTAATAATGAATAAGCAGTAGGTTTTAGCTTCGTACACTTTCTTCTGACACATCCATAGACTGTATAAAAATGGATGACACAACAGCTCACAAAAATGAAGCCAAGATGAATCCAAAACACATCAAATACATTTAGATAGGTTGTAGTTTCTGTAAATATATTTCATTGTCCTTTTTGTGATCTGGAGGTGCTTTTTTCCCCTCTTTCTCTTCCAGTGCACAGGCATTCTGAGAAATTCTCAATTAAATAAAAGTATCCACCTTTCATCTTCTCTTAAGCTAGCTGTATTACCAAAAGGATTTAAAATGGACACTAAGAAAATTCATTATGGGACCAGGAGGCATCTTTATCAAATTCCCAGACCACCTGAACTGACAATCCGTAATAGTTTAAAATACGAAACAAATACAGGTTTTACCCACCTTAGAATTAAATTTTTCTCTGTAGAAACACACCATGTAGGATCGGGGTAAAAACTGAAATAATCACATTTTTTCTCTAATTGGTTGAAATGGTGGTGTTGGACCTCTCTCCATGAAACAACCATTTCCAGTCTCCCCTGCTTCTACCTTTTTGTCTGCTACTTAGTTTTAATAATCTGTGACTGCCTGGATTCCAGTCCAGGGTGTAACCCCCTCTTGCCTGAAGACAGCTGGACAGACTCCACCCGCAACCCCGAACAGCAAAACCGGTAAAAGATGAATGAAACTTAGTAGGGATGTCCCAATCCCAATCCCTAGTATCGTATCAGGCCTGATCTTGGCATTTTGTAAATGATCAGTGATTGGGAAAATTAGTTGATTTTCTCAACCGATCAATCACAATAGCTGTCATTTTGCAAAATTTGCTACATCAGTATTACGAGCACTCTGAGTGCGCCCAACCACATTGTTGTTGGAACTTTTGATTGCCACAACAACAACGGTTCAGACTTGACGGAGACGGACTACCGTGTTGTGTTTGTGCTGCTGAATCTGCTGACTGCCTTTCAACAAAACATGCATCTGTTGTTCCACTTCTACAGTCAGATAAGACACGTTTAACATACGAGGCAGACAATCAGCTGACCTCTTCTTCGGCGGCAGGCTACTAAAAGACTCTTCTGTTATATTGCTACCTACAGGCCTGATATGCATACTACAGTGTTTTCAGTCCCTCAGCATTTCCATGTAAACACAAATTTTTTGAGTGAAACACTGTGAAACATTGTCGCATAAATGGGGCCTAAAACAACACGTAGCTTAATTAACTTACAGGGAACAGACTGTGCTGCTGGGCAAGAGGGATGGGGTGGTGGTGGTGGTGGTGGGGGGGGGGGGGGGGTGCTGTGATGTGAAGGTGTGAAATACAATTAAAACCAGGACTTCCTGACAATAAATCATAAACTGATAAACAGATGTATTTAATGCATTAATCCCAAAAAACTCATACAAGAAAAGCCAAACGCATTCTGCACCCCAAGAGCCGATGTGAACCAGACTTTGCCTCTACAGACTCAGAAAATATTCATAAAAAGATCAAAAATGTCAATCCTCTCAAATCCTTTATCAGTCACAGGATTTTACAACAACTGTTGCCCTTTAAAATTCCAGCATTATCATCAAAGGAGAGCGGTGTGTACGTATCAGAGAGCGAGAGGGAGAGCAAGAGGAGGAAGGGAGAGGGAGAGCAAGGGGAGGCAGAGCCACTTTTGTTGAGTCTTGAGGAAGTTGCAGTGCTGCTGAGCAGTTAAGTTACTTCAGGAGTCTTGTAGGAAAAAGTCTGAAATCCTTTTCTGTGATCTGTGATCTATAAAATTACCCTATTTTCCGTTTCTGTCATGTCATTGCATCTGGGCGCAGCGGCAGAGGGATCTGACTTGTTAAAACCACATTCTGAAAGAATGAAATAATACTTATAATGATTTCCTTGCCATCAATACAGACTGTTAAATGGCACACCTTAAGTCTATGAGTGTGACGAACCTCTGTCTGTTCATCTCATTTTAATAAATTACAAATTCGGGGGGGCTGCAGCAGCCCCTACTTCTCGCGCCTATGAATCCAGTTTGTGGCAAAATAAACAATTCTTACATTTTACAGTCTAAGCCTTATCAATTTCAAGGTTTTGCAGTATCTGTTTACTCACAGCCTACTTTCTATTATTTCTTCATTATTTTGCTCAGTTCTTTATAACATCAACTCCCTGGCTGCTGTCTTAAGACAGTACCAAAGTAAATTTACTTTATCAATTTGAGTCTCGTGCAACCAGAACCTTGAGCTGTGTTTTAGCTGTTTGTTTTTTTTCCCAGCAGGGCAGACATCTCTTCAGTGGTTTTTAACTGTTCATTTCCTGTTTACATGTTTGGAAGTTTTCACTACATTTCAACAACAGACTGTATGTACTGTATGGACGTAGTCTCTGCGAACCTCTTCTATCTGTTTCTGAAATGGACTTTTGAAGCAAAACAGCCGGCGCGGCCATTTTGGAAATGAGGCGTGCTGTGAGTCTCCACAGTAACAACCATAGGACGCTCCACAGTCACGTGATCTGAGCTGTGCCTCTGATTGGACAAACTGGCGAGCATAAAATTATCTGCCAAGTTACAACCTCACCCCCCTTACAGTGCGTGCCATTAGCAAAATTAGGGATTCAGATGGGAGACATTCTTTTTACCAGGCTGTAAATAGGCTTATTTTGGCTGTGAAAAAGGCTTTTTTTTGGCTTGGTGTGTACGTGACTTCCGGTACTACCAGAGCCAGCCTCAAGCGGACACTCCAGGAACAGCAGACTTTTACACTTCCACATCGTCTCATGTTTTCAGACCGGAGGTTGCCGCTTCATTTCAACAGTCAGATTGACAGAGCAGCAGCGCCATTGATGATAGGTGTGGTGACGTAAACAGAGAAACTAATCGACGCACACACTCACACACCAAACATTTCTGTCTTCGTCAGCGTATCCAAACATCCAATAAACAGTACAGAATCACAGGCGAGCAGTTTGGTGCCCTATTTTTGACTAACACAAAGAGAAACATGAATTAACCCAGCCTCTGGTCCACTTACCTGCTGGAGGTGAGTTGCACATTTCCGCTGCTGTTTCCAAACAAGGACACAGAACGTACAATTTCCACAAATTGAATCAGCAGTCATGACAGGGAGAAGTGTTGAAATGGTTTTAAAAAGGTCAAAATGAAGTGATACTTATTTTTTTTAAACACTAAGACACTAAGGAAAAAAGTCCATTATTTATGGAAAAAAAATGTAATAAAGAAATAAAAGTCCGAATTCGGAGTTCTGACTTTTTCTGTCATAATAATAATAATAATAATAATAATAATAATAATAATAATAATAATAATAATAATAATAATGATAATAATAATAATAACAATAATAATAATAATAATAATAGTTGTTGTTGTTGTTGTTGTTGTTGTTAGACTTTTTTCAGTGGCCTTAACCCTATTCTGTACTTCAAGATTTAAAAGTTCAGGGGGTTTTAAATAGCTTGCTGACCTTTTTTTTTTCTTTTTTATTTAATTTATGTAAGTGTGAAGACTCAGTGCGATACGGGGGTTAAAAGAGGGACATTATTATTGTTTCAGTTGCTGCTAGTTTCATCCAGGGCTTTGGAATCTTGCCTTTTTTCGGTAATGTTTTTTGCAGATTAATTTCCCCTTTTTGCACTTCCTTTGTATAAATACATTCACATTGCACTTTTGGAGGCTGGCTACAGATAAATTCTACCACCGATGCATTTTTTCCAACCACACCTTTGCTTTTATGCTTTTTGTGAGTCAATCACACAAACTCTCATCGCTCTTTTTCTTTAATACTAATGCTACTTCTGATGCTTCATTTCTTATTATTTTTAGTTACACTTTTCTGATACTACTCATGGTACTTATTTTAGATATATTTGTTTAAAAGATAAAGATATCCAAACTACCAACAGAGCGGCCATGCCTTAAACCTTCATTAGGTTACTCTGTGTGGGAGCTGTTAATGTAACCAGCACACACACATACACACACATACACACACACACACACACACACACACACACACACACACACACACACACACACACACACACACACACACACACACACACACACACACACTAAGGAACACACTTAAAGGAGGATCATTGGAGGAGTTAAGGCAGCACTGATGGTATCTCCAGAAATAGCACCTCAAGGATCATCACCTCGACCAGTCAGACCACATGACTCACTTGAACACACCTCCGCCTCCACTTCCTTCGCCCGTCTCCTCTCCCTCTACTACCTCATCCTTTCCCTCTCACCCATATCCTCACCCTCTGGGATGGTGACTCACAGACACACTGATTGCATGAATCCTAATTTGTGCAGCTACAGAGGGGAACAAGTGTTGAAGACAGGGACGTTGAATCGTATCACGGTTTACTCTAAAGCTTTGTGTTTGAAGGGAGTGATGTGATAGTGACTTCATGAATCCTTGTTTCATGGAAAGACAGAGGCAACGTAAAAAAAAATGTCTGGATGACATCACCTTTTAGATCTTACCTCAGCTATTCATTACACTGAATGTGTTTTACAATTATGATAACATTTAGCATTAAATCACTAATAACTTCACAGGATTTTATTCTTTATTGCAAACATTAAACTCTAAGCGATTGTTTTATTGTTCTACATATTTTCATCACTTAGTGACAATTTGTTACTCATCATGTTGTCATGGCAATGTGCCCATCTGTTTTCCCAAAGCTGACATCATCCACTCACTTACATGTGTGCATGTGTCTTGAGCTTTAGCTGTAAGAAATAACACTGAAGAAAGAGTCATTTGATGATTTATCTAACTAAAATCTATCTAATAAATTTAAACCAAGCTAAATCTTTTAAATGGATCATCCAATATCCAATGTTAAAATAATTTAACTTGTGTCTCAAAGGCAGGGTTGGTAATCAGACTTAGATATGCTTTGTTATACTGGTTAAAATTATCTTTATGTCCCGATGACAATTAATGCGTGATGTGCCCTTAAAATAGAGAACAAAAAATTTCCGCTGTAGCAGGAGTAAACCTGAAAAAACACCAACCAATCCTAGTGTTTGGCAGCAATTTGTTAAACCAATCAAATCCTGTCCTGCTGTTCTGCCTGTGTCCTGTGTGTACATTTGCCCTGATTCAATGCACATAACCAAGAGGGATCCAAGTACGCTGGAGAATGGCAGAGATACTAACTAAACCCTGATTACTGGTAACATAGTGCAAACAAAAAGGATGTGCTGAGGACCAGTTTGAGTCTGTGGTTTTGAATCAGTCTCGATCATGTACAGTACAGTATATTACAGTACAGTACAGTATAGTATAGCAACAGAAAAAAACATCAATCTCATGCAACAATTATTTTTTTATCTTAATGGCAAAATAAACAAATGAATGAATGAATGAATAATAATTAAATAAGTAAGTAGACAAAAAAATGGAATTTCGCTCAAAATATTCATGTCTTAAATTTTACTCAGTTAAAGCAATAGTGCACCGAAAAAATCAAACAAGTTGTTCTGGAACCTTTAATAAAGCTGCCGACCAAAGAACAGATTTTAGAACTGTTATCAGCAGAGCAAGTTTGTAAGTCCGCAAGTTTTTCTGTAAACTAGCTCTCCATTCTGGCCTTTCAATAAAAAGCACAAGAGGTCCATGAGACTTGCTGGAATGATGAGGTCATCTCATAAGGATCTCCTGGTTCACTGGAGCTAACCCCAAGGTCTGCCCATAGCTCCACCCCTGACAGGTCACCAAGAGGGCTGACCAATCAGAAGGAAGGAGGTTTATGGCGCTAAGATGAAGCATTTCAGAAAGAGACTGAAATAAAGGTATGTGAATTTAGTACTGAATTGAGGAATAAACTTTAAAATAATTCCACTATTCTCTACTTTTCATGTTTTTGAAGTCTTTAAGTATAATATAACAGGGATCAAAATAGGGAGGGAGAGAGATGACTCTGATTTCATGTGTTTCTCTTTATTTCCTCTTCTGGCAAAACATAAATAAATAAATAAATAAATATGTATATGTTACTGTGGCTAAGTGATAGGTTATAGTTTGTGAAAACATTAAACTGCATTTTCATTAACAAAAATATCTTATAAAGAAAATTTAAGCATACTTCATGCTAACATTATAACACATGGCCTACTGTGCTTACATAGAAAGCTCTTCTGTGTAAAATGCTCTGGGATATAACAAAAACAAAAAAAAAAAAAAAAAAAAAACACTGAACATACAAAAACATCCAAAGAAGAGGCAGCAAAAATGACCATTCCTAAAGAGTTATAAGTCATAATAGTCATAATAAAAATAATAGATTTTATTGAAAACAACATTTTAATGTTCATGTATCAGAAGCAACATACATCTCAAGTGTAATAAGTATTTTGTAATAAATATAGTACTACAATGTTTACTTGTTTGGTCTGTTTGAACTTAATAAAGCTTGATAGTTTTTTAATCTACACTTAAAATTGTGATATTGTTTTGGTGCAATAAAAAGCAGTCAGGCCTTGAAAGTTTCTAAACCTGAATGCTATGAAGTTTGGACATTCTTTAAAACATAAATAAAAACAGAATACAATGATTAGACAATCCTGTTCAACCTATACTCAATTAAATACAATTGAATACACTCCAAAGACAAGATTTTTATTGTTTAAACTGATAAACTATATTGTTGTCTTGCAAATATTCACTCATTTTGAATTTGCAATGAGCAAATACTCAAACAGTTTAAGAACCATTGTTTTCAATGACATGATAAAAAAAGGATTTTATTATCTACAGTCCATAATATCATCAAAAGATTCTGAGAATCTGGAGAAATCTCATAATAAGCAGCAAGGCTGAAAACCAACATTAAACACCCAACATCTACAAGTGCAAGTTCAAACTCTACCATGCAAAGACAAAGACATATATCAACAACATCCAGAAACACCACCGGCTTCTCTGGACCCGAGCTAACTTGACCATCTGTGAAGGCTCCATTAATGCTGAAAGGTACATACAGGTTTTGGAGCAACATATGCTGCCATCCAAGCCACGTCTTTTTCAGGGACGTCCCTGCTTATTTCAGCAAGACAATGACATGACACATTCTGCACGTGTTACAACAGCATGGCTTCATAGTAAAGCGTGCGGGTAATAGACTAAATTCCACCTCCAAAGCTTCAACAATTAGTGTCCTCAGTTCACAAACACTTATTGAGTGTTGTTAAAAGGAAAGGTGATGGAACACAGTGGGAAACATGAACCTGTCCCAGCTTTTTAGGAAAATGTTCATGCATCAAATTTGAATGAGGAATTATTTAAAAAAAAAAAAAAACAAAGTTTATCAGTTTGAACATTGAATATCTTGTCTCTGTAGTGTATTCAGTTGAATATAGGTTGAACAGGATTTGCAAATCATTGTATTCTGTTTTTGTTTGTTTTACACAATGTAGCAACTTCTTGGAATTGGGGTTGTATATATATATATATATATATATATATATATATATATATATATATATATATATATATATATATATATATATATATATATATATATATGCAGATTCTACAAGGCGATTAGGTCAAATGTGTATCATTCTTGCATTGCATTCTGGAATTTGCTCTGCCATCTCCATTACATTTACTGAAAAGCATTACTTTAGCATGACTCACTCCTCACTTTTAACATCCTCTTGTTCTACATTAATTCTTCTCTTTCTTGCTCTTTGCTTTATTTTCTTCATTATCTTTCTGCCTTTTCTCTACCGCTTCTGTGTCATCTTTGTGACTGGCTGTATTGTTTTCCTCTACATCCAGCTCTGCTTCGCTTTCCACCTCATCATCCTTACCACTAACCTCTCCATTCACCCTTTTCTCCACTTCATCTGACTCTTTGGTCGCTTCCTCCTTGGCTTTGCTTGCATCTTCCTCCTGGTTACCGTTTCCACTGCTGCTTCGTCCTTTATCATTCTCTTTTGTGTTGTTATCTGTCTGGGTCTTCTCTGGGTCACTGCTGTTTTCTGTCTCCTTCTCTTCCTCCCCTGTGTCTACATCGTTAGCTTGGTCTTTACTGCTCCTCTCCTTCTCTTCGCTCTCTTTATCTTGCCCCTCGTCTTTTATATTTGTGTCATGTTCGTGGTTTTCACCTTCAGAAGATCTATTGCCTCGGTCCTCTTTCTCTTTGCTGTCTTGCTTCTTATCACTGTTGCTACCTCTGGACTCCTGCTCTTCACTCTTAACCTCCTCCTCACACTCATCCGTGACCTCCTTCTTTACTTCTTCTTCCATCTTCTTCTCCTCAGCTGCTTCTCCCTCCTTGTCACCATCCATCTCCTTGTTTTCCTCCTGTCTGTCTTTACGGGCTGAAGCATCTTCTTCTGTAGTGTCTTTGTCAGCAGCCGCCTCTTTGTCCTCTCTCTTCTCTTGTCCTTTCTCTTCTGTGGCTTTTGTTTCATCATCTGTGGGTTTCTGTAGCACAATAAAGCCACAGTTACAAATTTAGAGCTCTAAATATCTTAGCAGACATAGTGTTATCAGATTGCCCCTTATGTACATTTGTTTACCTTTTCAGGTGACTGGTCTTGGGGGGACTTGTCCTCAGGGCTTCCATCATCCACCTTTGATTCGAGTTCATCTGGAAAAAAAAAAAAAAAAAAATGAAACAATTCAAAAAGTATGCAGCTACTTTAAAAAAGAACAAACAAACAAAAAACAAACAAAAAAAACAAAACTTGACTGTTTCAGTGCGGTGTCATGAAAAAAATGAAAACATATGGGTTTTCAACCACATGTGTGATATTGTGTTTTAGTGTGTTTTTTGGGTGGTGCAAATTTTCAAACCACAACATTAACATGTTGTATAAATCCCTGAATCTGTCTGCAGAGGCTCAAAACAGTTTTAAAAAATAGCACAAGATCTTCCTGAGGCTTGCTGAATGATGTCATTGTATACGGATCTCCTAACTGGTTTATAACACATTAGAGGGACGAGTCTTCAAACACCAAGGTCAACTTAAAGATCTGCCCAGCGAGGCCTCCAGTGGGGCTGGCCAATCAGAGGAAAGGGGGTTTGTGGAGAGAGCCTTAAAGAGAGGGCTACTAAAAAGAAACATTTCTGAGCATAGATGAAATAAAAGGTTCTTAAAACACCAGTATGAAACAAGAATCAGGATTTTTTTGTTTGTTTTTTTGAAGGAAAACGTGAATTTTATGGGGGTACCAGAGAGGCAGTATAAAGCCTGAAAAAAGCACAATACCCCCTCTTTAAGCATTTACTCTAATGACTTTACAAGAGCCAGTCAGTCACAATATGACGACAAACCAAAGATGGATGCAATTAAATTTTATAAGCTGCATTACAGACTTTGTTATTCCTACAAATTAAAGAGGACCAAAGATAAGTGACCACATATTGTGATGTATTTGATTATGATATGATATGAAACAATCTGGTTGATTAATGGCCATTTATTGAGACTGTTGTAATATAAAACCCACAGACAGTTCATGTCGCTCTCAAACATTATATTATACAGAAATATTTCCTCATGTGCTGACTATTTTGTAAGACCCTTCACCCTGAATTAATTCATCAAAGCTGATAACATCACTGAAGGAAAGCATCAAACCTCTCATTTTAATAAAAGGATCTCTCTTCTAGTCAGTGACTTGTTGATATTATACGCCTTCATGCTGCAGTCTTGGTTTTTCAGCTTGAACAAACACAGCACAACAGTGACACCTGGTGGTTGGGTATAAACACCCAAATACCACTCAGTGCAAGTAAACAACCACTCCACACAATGGAAGAGTGCCAGAGAGAGACAGAAAACACTCTATAAACCAGAGAGATGAGGAGTCCAAGGCCATGAAGAGCTTCAGAATACAAATGTTGTCCCGATTCATCATAATTATTATTATCTCAACTCCTGGTAAACATCTCTGCTGCTATAGCAGGGTGGAAGGTGTCGTGATCCAGCATTGATTTTTAAATGTGGTGTACTATAGCGTAGACCCAGATGATCGAAAAACTTCAAGCTGAATTTGGCCTCAAATTTTTAGATTTCTGAGAAGAAATTAAGCACCAAAACTTGACTGGTTGCAAGATAAAGAAGGCATAAGGAGAGCAAAAACATGTCTCCCACAAACCCCTGTAGAAAACGTCATTCACTGTTTAAACAGCTGCACAATGATACCGGGGATCTTGGGGTTTTAAATGAAGACATCACACTACAACCAAGTACCAATAACCTTCATTTCAGCTGAAGCAATCACTTCCACAAGGCACATTTACTTGAGTGCAAAATTAATACAATTCTTTTTTAAGTTTCCATGTGTCCATCAAAGGCCTCGAAGTAATTAACCCAAAGCATCATAAGAGGAATACAACGCCACGCTCTGATAAACAACATAATTACACACTTGTTTTGAAACACTGGATGAGACTGAAATTTCCAATCAGAATTAAGCGGCAAAAGAGTGTGCTTATAAAAAAAAAAAAAAGAAAGAAAAAAGCAAAGGAGAACAGTGTAATTAATGTCTTTAATATTAGTTTCCCTTTCCACACACACCAGTTAAAGAAGAAAAATGACTCGAGTAGAGATTAGAGGAGTTTATGGAGACATTTAATGCATTTCAAATGCAAAACTGATTGAAGTTTAGCTATGGTGGGAGATGAAACGTTATGGTAATAATAACAGATCTCCTTAAGAATATTTTATGGAAATCTCCACATTCATTAAGAGCAGCGAGGGCCAAGCAGCAGAGTGTAAGAAGTAAGCAGAGGATGAGCTGCTGTGACTCTAAACATCTTAACGTGATTTGAGGATGAGGCACCGGCTCATGAAAATGCTAAATCAAATTAAACACAATATTTAGAATCGCTTCTTCTTGCTCTTCATTAAATCCTCTAGGTTTTGGAGCTACGACTGCAAATGATCGGACAGTTTTGGTGCATGTGTGTGCAAGTGTGTGTTAATATGCGCACAGACAGACAAAACACAGAGTCACATTTCAGGGGTGTTACAACATCTCATCCATCAGTGTGAATTAAAACAAGAATGCCAGAGTAAGTGTGTATAATTACTCATATAAATGGCTCTCGCTGCTGTTTTTTTTATGAAAGGTAAAGTTACAAATGACTGCAGCTGGTTAGAAATGAAATAAGACTACAGATGAAGTGATATCAGGTAGGGAACTAAAATAACCCCCTCTCTGCAAAACAAACAACCTCTTTCTCGCCTTTACAAACATAGAATCTTATTTACAGCTGCAGGGTTTTACTTTTAGGGGACTGCTTCAAACAACAAGGAAGAATCGTCTGTTTGTGATCTCTGCATACATTTAGTTGCACAATGATGCGCAGCGTCGCTTTGATCTGTGTTTCCATTTGATGTGCTCATCCAACTCCGGTAACCCCAAACACACCAGGGGAACCCAGAGTGCAGTTTACACCAGGTAACATGATGTAAATACTATTCCATGAAATATGAATGAACTGTATTAACAAACATGATTAATAAAACAATGATATGTATCACAGAAGAGACAGCTCAGCTCTGATGGACCCTCATCTGCACTGTCACATCAGTCCCAGCACAGTGCAGGCAATCAGACGTATTCCCTTCCCAATTCTTTCTGCAGGAAGAAGAAACCTTTTGCAAATATTCTCTTAATTACACAAATTAGCTGAAAGTTATCTAACTAATTTTAATAAAGACCTTCTTTCTTTAAAGACCTTCTTTCTTTAAAGATCTCCATTGCACATTTCCTGCATCTATTCTATCTATTCATGGATAAAACAGGAAACTTTGATGTGTGTGACGTCGTCTTTTCCTGCAGAGTCAGAGTGTGCAACCATTCCCTGCAGAGACTTTCAAGATTTCTTATCACATTTAAAAGCAATTCTACTCCTCCAAGAGGCACGTCTGAGTGATACTCTTCCAACGCAATCATGACCATGACTCCAGAGTGAGTCTGCAACAGATCTCGGCATAAATGCATTTTTCTTGTTGCAGATGGAAGCACGTACAGGCAAACGAGGACATATGCTGCTTTTAACAACTAAAAACCCACTTTGCTGGAGAAACTATTTGCTTTCTTTTGTGCAGATCATTTGTTAAAGTTCCTGAGAAAACCTTTCTTTATTTTTCAAGGATTAGAAAATTAGAAGCTCTCAGGGTTAACATTCTGGAGCTAATGACCTAAATACAGTTGGATGGTAGTTAGAAAGTAGGATTTAAAAACTATATTTAATTCAGGAAGTGTGCTGAAAATTTCAAAGACAAATCATCAAAACAGAAATATTAACACTCTTTTCCTTTTTGTCTTTTTGCTCTTTTGGCAAAACTTCTGAGAAAATCATCAGAAATACTTTTATGTATTCAACCATTTAATCTTGTTGTCACTATTCGCTTCATGTTAACCAAAGAGTGTGACAATGTTCCAGATTCATAAAGCAGATGTTTTTTTCCAAGACTGATCAAAATCAAGTCTCTGTCGCTGCCATGGCTTCATGTAATACACATTTTTATTACATAATTTGTTTCTGCTAATTAGCATCATGAGACACTCAGGTCAACAGGTTTGCCTTAAAGGCATTCTGGGTAATGTGTCCTGGAAATGCTTTGTATGGCTTGGTCAAAATGAGTACAGCAATCATTGCCAGTTCTTAAAGACAGAGGCTATAGCTCCACATAAATACAGCTTTTGAACACATGTGCATCAAACGGTACCTCAGCATGGAAAAGTTATTGCAGTGCTCCTCGAGTCAGCTGTACACAGAGTGAATTAGCAGTGCAGTGTTAAATAAATACTAAGATCTTGATGTAGCACTTAATGTACCTGAAACACCTCCAGTATATCACTACATACAACACTCCATTCTGCTTATTTACACCCGGCTGGTTTAACCCACTCAGCACATGGCTGAGTTATAGCAGGTTGTAAAAAGAGCTGGGTACTAACTGTTCACGTTAATTATGAAATGTTACCACTCAGCAAGTGTGCTCCAGTCACTGACCGAGGTCCTGCTAAAACATTTAATGACTGAATGACCAGCGAAGGCCGAGCTGGTATTGAGTTTATAGTAATGTGATACGCAGAAAAACAATCCAGCCGCTCAACGTAAAACCTGATGACTGGATATTGTGCTTGTTAGTGTGGTTCTCTTTGTCTCATTCATGCTCGCAGTTTACATTTTATTAGATTCATGTGAAACAACAGGGCATGAAATATCAACTGGAAAATCTGTAATAGTTGACAATTCTCCGTAAAAAAAAAAAAAAATCCTGAACTAAAGACTGAAAAAGAATGAACTGCTTAAGGGGCACATCTAAGCCAAAAGAGGTTTTTAAGTGTCTTCTGGTGGAGGAAGCTTTCCGTTCTTCCAAAAATTACCGAGTCAATTTTCTTCTCAGATCTTTTCCTTTGAATTCCAAAGTTCAGTGCAATTCTGAATCAACGCACAGTACTTTAAAGAGCCTTGCATCAAAGAGCCTGATGGAAATTGTGATGAAGACATCATCATCATCATCATCCTCATCATCCTGAATGCACCAAATGAATTACAGATCCTGTATTGTGTGTGTATGTGTGTGTAGATGTGTGTGCATGTGGTCAGGATAAACACAGGTAATTTCCTCTCTGACAGTTATTTCTTATGAATGACATTTTTGCATTCACATCTCTCAAAGATGTATCTGCACAAATGAACCCTGGACCATATCCTTGAACAGAGCAGACATTTCTTTCAGTGCATAAAGTGTCTCTTATCTGCATTGCGTGTGACAAAGAAAGCTTTGACGTTAAATCAAAGCTCTGCTTAACAATGTAGCAGTCAGACAGGCCGAGTAACATTTAGAAAGGTCATGGCTTCAGTTAGATAATTTAATAATATGCGGATTTCTTCATCTCTCTGAATTTTCCTACAGTTGCTTATATTATCCAGTGTCCTTGTGAGGAGAAGGTTTATTTAAGTGGCTTCTGTCTGTGATTGATGTTTCACTGCAGATTCATTTAAACCATTTATTTGAACCATAACTCAGCGTGTTGGAAATTTTATTTTGTTGCTCTGCTGTGTTTAATGCTTAAGATCTGTATAAACCCCCATTAGAGCAGGGTTTAATTACTGACAGTAGAACTGACACCAGGGCTCACATATCAAATCAGTAGTACTCATTTCACTTCAGCCTGTTGACACTGTGGCAAAAAGATCACTATCCATTATTTCTCATCATCAGCAGATGAAGCAATGTAGGAAGTTTTTCTTTTTTAAAACTTTTTACTCATTTCTGTAATAGCTTGGCTTTCAAGGAGGTACTTAAGCAAAGGTATACAACTTTCTTGAGAGCAAGGAGGTTGTGGTGGTAACCGACCACAGACACGAGAGGAGCCTGAGGAGCAAATGAGAAAAGTGAAGCAACGAACCACAAAAACAAAGGGAAAGTTTTTGTCTGGTTTCAGGAAATAAAAATATTCTTAATATGCATGTATGTCATGATTGCTTAACAAGTCCAGGAAAATATCATATTTTAAGAAAATAGAACAAAAAAAATAAGGCCTGGTTTGCTCAAAAATGAGTTGAATATTTTTTTACTCACTACAAGAAATTCAGAATGTATTTTTGACCTTTAAAGCCTATAAATAAAATTTCTTCTGTAATTGCAAAGTAAATATAGCTTGAGTAATGTCTTTTTGTTCTTGAAATAAGACGAAAACAGTTGTAGGGTTTGGATTTTTTTGCAGGACGTTCCGTCCTGCAATCCAGGCATCAACAGTAGAACTGATGAGAGCATTATGACAAATTAGCAGGCTAACTTTTTAACCTGACCTTAACATAAAATGTTCAGTTTAATGTTAAATTATCCTGCAAGGAGGCTAATATGAATCTAAAAAAAAAAAGTGTTAATCCTAAACTGCATCATTCAGACAGAAAATGTTAAAAAATAATCTATCAACACAGCACCTTTGGCGGCCTCCCAAGTCCAGCTGTGATGTAAACTTCTGATCTCAACTAATGTGAGATACTGGATTTACTCCCATGGTTTAGGTTGAATGTCAGAGTTTTTCTGTGTGAACCCTGCAGATGCTAAAAGCCACTGTCAAAACTCTTCAACACGTGCTTCTAGTAGCTCAGCTCAGAAAACTACAAAAACACTGAAGACAGGCTGGATCCCAAGTGACAGAAATTAAGAAAATTTGTGTCATTAAAGTGTCACACGCTGCCTTAACCCTATACTTTCCATGTCACAGCCAGCACTGTTCTGTGTCGCAGCTGAAACACTTGTTAGCAGATTAACGTGACAGATTAGCACAGCCACCCTGCTCTTTAATCCAGTAATCCTGCATCAAAGGGTCATGAAGAACCTTTTTCAGCTGTAGTTGAAAGAGCAAGATGAAAAGAGGTGAAGAATAAATGACAGGAGGATTGGGAAAGATGGTCGTGTTTTCTGAAATATGACACAAAGATGCTCGTGAAAACAGGCCACACATAACCCACATGTGAATATTTTTAACAATTTGACCACAAACTCACTTTCTAAGAACTCAGCACGCAAAAAAAACCCCTCCTTTAAACGTTGCCGTTTCTCATCCGTCGCTGCTGAGCCTCATTTTTGACACAAGCACACGATTTAAGACACACAGCCTCTTTGTGCACTTGTCTCCTGCCTCCCAGTGCTGTTTTGAACCCTGTTTCCCTCTGACAGGAATTAGAGATACATATGCTAACAAGGCTAATTCCCCAAGGCAGCATCACTTTTTATGACACCAAAGGCAGAAGGTTGATCTGGCGGGATGACTCGTGCCTGCAGAGGCATAAACATGCAGACGCACACACTGCATTCACACATATGCAGCAATTTGCACTGAAACCTTGATTTTTAGACTTTTTGAAACTATTTATTCATTTATTCCCTGGCCAACTATTCAACTTAAAACTTCCTTGATAACAAATGTGGATCCATCATGTAACAAAAGTTTTAAATGGCTTCAGCACATTTTAAGGACAAATCCTGGAACATGAGGAGACGGTAGGCCACACAGGTCATGAGTCTATTTTTATTGGATGTCCAATGCGAGAGCTGGCAGTTCACTGAGACTCAATCCTGACATTCAGAGAGACGAGAAGCAAACCCAGGACCGACATGAGGAACTGAAAATTAGGGCTAAACAATAATTGGAATTTAAACCGACATCGCAATGTAACAGAATGCAATTTTCAAATCCCAAAGGCTGCCATCAAAAAAAACAAAAAACAAAAAAACAGTTTATGTATACAAACACAATCTTACAAGACCTTATGCAGTAGGTGGTGGTAATGCACCTTTCAGCTGGTTTGCCAACGGCCAAAAGTCTTGAGAGACGTGAGCGGGGGATGAAGAAAACTTCAGCTAGTTAAGTTTTGATTTGTTGTTGTTTGACATCTTTAAAAATGGCCTCTGCAGAAGAACAGAGAGGGGTCACAGAAGAGGCGACTTTGGTGTCAAAGAGGAATAGTCCGTTGTCTGGACCTATTTTGGATTTAGGAAAGAAAATGTAGCACAGTGTAAGGTACTGTGCAAAACATGCCTGGTTACTGTAGCTACAACAAGAGGCAACACTACAAACCTGTTCCAGCATTTAAGAAAGAACCACAAGGACATGTATGACAACTGCATGGTTAAAACCCCGACCACCAAGGAATGAAGTGTTTATATGTTGACAGGATCCTTTGTAATGTTGGTCATAATGATTAATTGTTTGTGTTGAGTGAATAATGCAGGAGATAAACATCCTCCCCCCCAAAAATTGCATGGTAAATCGCAATATTGGTCCAAAAAATCGCGATCAGATTATTTTCCAAAATCATCCAGCCCTACTGAAAATATAAAAGTGATGTATAAAACCAAATGTACATTTTAAGGTGAAATAAAGACGGATCACCTCTAATGAGGTAGAGAGTGTGACCAAACTACCTTTGTGGTAGTATGGATAGAGAAG
This sequence comes from Labroides dimidiatus, assembly GCA_030710495.1. Classification (NCBI taxonomy): domain Eukaryota; kingdom Metazoa; phylum Chordata; class Actinopteri; order Labriformes; family Labridae; genus Labroides; species Labroides dimidiatus. The sequence goes on along the minus strand of CM061148.1, from coordinate 25,477,859 downwards.
TGGGTCATTGTTAGTCCCTCTGCTTTCACACCAGGTATCCAAAGGTTACCAGTGTTCTGCCTCTTGACCTGCACACCCCGTAAGTGGGGCAGCGTGGGCTAGCTTAATCAACAATTGTCACAGAGTTTCAACCCCAAGCTGCTTTGAGCCACAACCACCTCAAACTGGTCTCAGCTGCCAAATTAACCCTTGTGAGAAACGAGGAATGATATCAGTGGGACAGCTATGGGAGCAGACTTTCATACAAAAGACTTGTATGTCATCCTGGGGGGGTTGGGTTGGGTTGCTGGTACCGCTGTCTCTACCAGGCAAGCTCATTCATCCAGGGTGCTAAGTTCAGCTACTGAAATGGGTTTTTTTGCAGTACAGGACTGGATCAGATCAAACCGTCGTTACTACCAATTATACAAGGCAGACCAGTCCTCTCCTGATCTCCAGATATGCTCGCATCTCCCAAAAATAAGCGGTTCTTTGACTTGGAGCCATCCTTTCATGAAAATTGCGCACTTCAGGTAATGAGGTTTGCTGTTTTATTGCCTTTGATCCTCTACATATTTGTCTGTTTCAGTTTTTTGGGTTACACCCCCACCTGTAGCAGTCTTCAGTGTTTTGGTACATCTGATCAGGACATGGTTTGGAGTGCATAGAGCCTCTAATGGATCCCTTCTTCTTTGCCCCTTGTCTTTCTTTGTTGTGGGGCTGCAGTAAAGGTTGCAGAGGAAGGTAAGCTTGCCTGATCAGTACTCCAGCGATCTTTCTGGGACAGCAAGTGCAGAATTTCCCAGTCCCGCTGCATTTCATTACATTCACTATTGCTTTTGCTCTAACTGGGAAAAAAATGCTTTTTGGTTGTTTGAACACTGTTACAAAAGAAAACTTTAAATCATGGTTCCTTGGGGTTATTATCTCACTACAAAGCCAGTCAATGGCTTTAGCCTACAGCTATTAGAAAAAAGAAACAAATGAAACACAAAAAATGATAAAAGAGAATCATTGTTCAGAGTATCTGTGCAAAAACCCATTTTACACCTGCTCTCATGTATAAATATTTTAACTATTGGCCTATTTATACAGATATCTGAAAAAAGGCACATTTTCTAATTAAAACAGATATTCATTGTACAGAGCCGGCCTTATCAGTACTTAAATACACCAACTAGTGTGTTTACAGAGGTATACTGTTTGTAGAAGTCTTAAATTTATCTGTTGATCGCAAAACACCCGTCCCCTCTTCGTACTTCTTTATGATCACCCTTCTGTCTGTTGTCTTCCTCTCTTTATTTTTCTTCCCTCTTCTCCTTGTGTCCGTCTTTTTCTGTTGGTCCATTCTCCTTGAAGTACAGGGCTCTTTTGTTGATGTTTTTTTTCTTCTAGAGTTGCAATTTGGCCTCAGCAAGAGGCAAGTCAGATTCTGCTTTGATGACTCTAAATGGAGAGATTATCCAAATGAAAGGCAATCATCCAAACTCCACCCATCCCCCAACCCTTTAATATCTTTGAGTCTTTCCCCATCATGCTTGACTGTTTCATTCCACCTGTATTCTGTTCTCCTCTCTTCTAATATCTGTCTTTAACCCCCTGCCTTCTCTTTTGTTTCTGTGTATACCCTGTTCTCAATAACTTATCCCTTCCCTTTTTTTTCCATCCGCCCTTCTTCTTCGACTTCCTCTCTCAAAGGGGCTGTGAACAGAAGTGATCACGGGGGCCATTAAGACAGAGAGAGAACACAGATAAACAAGCCAGTTCTATTTTGGGGTCAGCAACAGCTGCTTCTTTGTAATCTACAACCTGATTTTCTAAAGCAAAGCTGACACAGGCTCATTCAAACCATTGTTTCCCAAATTTACAAGAACTTCTGTGGAGTAAGTAAAAAAATGAATAAATGAAAAAAAAAATAAAATAAAAAAAATAAAAATAACCAATTGACTCTACTTGACTAAAGTATGTAGAGAAAGTAATGGCAGGAAATGTTGTTGGTTAAATCTTTAGGCCAAATGTCTTTGTTATATCCAGTTCAAATTCATTCTGTGACCTTTGCTGCATGACTTATCGCACTGCCTCCCCCTTGTCTCTGCTGTCACTCACCGCTGTGTTCACTCTAATGAAGCAGAAAAGTCAGAAGCTTTACAATAAACCAGACAGAAACTGCTGGAGTTATCCTCAGTCTGCTTCCCAGCAGCTGATAGACAGTGAATAATGGGGGGCTAGCATGGTGACACACATACACACATGGACACACACACACACACACACACACACACACACACACACACACACACACACACACACACACACACACACACACACACACTAAAAAAACAAAAACAAAAACAAAACAAAAACAAAAAACTAGCCCTGCTGTCACAACAGGGTCCGCACAGAGCAGGGATGAAGAATCTCAAATTACGGGCTCACTCTGTCTCATTTGTCTCTTCTCTTCTCTCACTCTCTCCATCATTTGCTTGTTGGTCTCAATGCCTGTCTCAGTGTATTTGTAATAAGATGACACCTTTATAATAATCTTTTGTTCCAGCACACTGAGATCTACAGTGTGGGTTTCATGCTGTGTTCTTTCCACTGCTGCTGCCAGTCTGACAACTTTGTTTTGGCAGGGTTCCCTCTGGCACCAGAATGAGATGTGTTTACCTCATGACCAGGCAAGGCTGAAGTTCCCAAATGGCAAAAATAACACCAGAAACACCTCTGCCCTGTAACTACGCTGGTGAAAAAGGTGGTAAAAACCCTGTGATCCAACCGAGAATCTAAAGTGGACAACATGACACCGAAGCTAAATCTGGCAGCAAACAGGTACAAAATATTTTCTAAACCTGTGCAGCTACAATTTCATCAACGTTTGTGCAAGTTAATGGACAAATTTTGGTAAATAATTTTAAAATAAAGGAGCTTGTTGGGAAAATTTCACTGGTGGCAAAAATAATTCAGCTCTATTCAGCAAGTCCTGCATTGGCTGTATGAAACACTGATATAATCTCAGTGCCATTAGTCTTAACTAAGAATTGTACTGTTGTTTTGTTTAAAAAAGCTTATAATCAATCATCAATATGACAGCTCCCACTTGATTAGAGGTTCTTGTCAACACAGCATGATGCTCATTTTATACTGATATCATTCACCATCTAACTATCTAGAGATGTAAGTACTTTTGTTAAAGGAGGAACATAAGTATCATAAGCTGTGTTTCCTTTACACTTTCGCAAAATAAAAGTGATAGTTCTGAAGTTTCAATAAAGTATAATTGCGCATTGCTGTTGTTTCCATCATGACTAGAATTTCGCACAACTAGTAAAATCTCGTCCCACGAGATTCAAATGTGTAAGAAGGAAGGAGGACTGTTATCGGGGGTAACCATGGATGGCACAAACATTTTAAGAGCCGGAGCTGTCATTTTGGTGGATGTTACTGTTTTTGTCAACAGAAGAAGGCAGAGGGCATTTAACTATAAACACCAGAGTCTGTACGCATGACAGCAGTCATGTACTAGGGACTTTTTGGAGAGGATCATGGCTGAGGAGCTCACAGAGAAGATGTGGATCCAAAACTTCAGGATGACCCAGCCTACATTCACACACTGTGCGATTCAATCGAGGATCTAGTTGCACCAGACCCATTATCTCCTCAGGAGCCAGTACCAACAAAGAAGCGAGTGGCTATAGCTCTGTACAAGCTGGCAACCTGCACCGAGTACGTGCAGTGAGGTGTTTTCATGAAAAAGGTTTCCATTGCACTTTTGCAATAAACTTCAATATCGAAAAACTTCTGAAAGACCACCTCATGAGAGCGTGAAAACATTTTATCCGAATTTGAGGGTTTTTTTTAAATTTGGTGTTTACATCACCATTTTTTTTTTCAATATTTAGGTTTTGCACAATTCTAGGTGTAATGGAAACGCAGCTATACTTGAAGCAAATGAACCATCTGTTGTCTAAAAGCTTGTTCAGCATCATTGACTGACTCACATACAGAGACTGTTCAAGACACTAAACCAAACATCTCAGCCAAACAAATAAGCAAATCGTCTTCATGTAAACATGATGGCACTTGAAAACGACTTCATAGGTCAAACAGTGAAGGATGATTGAGAATTTGATATGCTCTCTAAGCCATTCAAATCATCCTGTCTGATGCCTGATCTTGTTTTCCAAGCTGTCTGTCTGTTAATTTAATCTTTGGTCAATGTCACCCAAGGGGACCAATAATGCAACATGTTTTTTTTTCTTCTTTCTCTCTGCCTGTAATGTGACATGCCACACAATCTGATGTACAGAGGAGGATTCTGATGGTGAAATTACAGGTTTCAAACGCACACACGTACACACAGACAAAGACATCACGCATACACATTTCTCATCCCTCTCTTTTGATGCAAAATGCCAGCTCCCCTGAACCAAAGACGCAATTCTCCACGCTCCTCTGGGCTTCTGCTGTCAACTCTGCTGCCAGACAAGAGAACAAGCAACATCTATCATGAGCCACAGGGTGACGTCACGTGGTAAGTACTGCAGTAGTCCTTACACAAAGGTCAGAAGTAGTCTGAGGAAAATCAAGCTTCTCTTCACTGGGGAACTTTGACATTAGATTGAGAGGAAAAATGGCCACAATCCTCTTTTCTGCTGTTACGGTTGTGTGGTGTTCAGGAAAACCGGTTCGGTTTACATTAACGTTTTAAAATTTTTACACAATCTGTTTTGTGTTGAGGGGTGATTAAAGATCTTTATGTTCAGAGGATTGCAGGTTGCTGGTGTGCACAAAAGTAGCTTTTTTTTCCCAGAACATTTTGATGTACTGATCATGAACCTAGAGGATGATGTAATGTGTTTCTTCTTATAGTAGTAAATGTCATCATACTAGACCTACTTTCAACACTTCTCTCTTCCTTTTCCTGTAGAGCAACAGTGCCACTATGTGGACGCTTACGAAAGCAGCAGGTTACATAAGATTTCAGGAGCCATGCATTACATCATATATCTTTATGTGTTATAATCCTACCGTGCATATGCCTTGTCTGTGTGACATGTTGTAATCACTGAGGATGTAAGACATCTCACACAACCAGACATTAAAGGGCCGTGTGTCAGTAAAAGTACAATGTGACATGAAGATAAGAGGAGGAATCTTTTCTCTCTTTTTTTTTTTTTGCCACAGACTTTTTTTCCCTGTTATTACAGAAGCTTGTGCAACCACACAAGATAAATGATCTGCTTTTAAGAGGAAGGCTCCCAAGGTGATCGTCTCATTTTTCGTAGGTATCATCTCAAAGAGTCCGTACAGAAAATGAAAGATGTCAATAAAACAGATTTTATTGGTTCAAACTGGTTTCAGCTTACTTCAGGGTGTTTGTTATTGGGACTTCTTTAAGCCAAAACCATCCTTTAAAACCTGTGCTGGATTATCATGTACATACTTATTTACATGTTTCTGTATTACCGTTGTCAGCAGTGCCGAGGGTCATGCTTTGTCCACTCCTCTTCTTCCTGAGAGAGATGAGTCTTGCCTGAGAGATCTCTCGGACAATCGAGGACAGGTGCTCCTTGTTGTTAGTAGCGTTGGCTGGAGGAGAGGCCTTCAAGTCTCCTTCTCGGCCATCACTGCAATGCACTGTCGACTTCACCTGGAGAAGATAAGAGGCTATTTCAGCTGATGAGGAAGTAAAAAAGTACATGAAGAAAAGAAACGTTGATTGCACTCAGTTAACTCTGATTCTCTGCTCCTTTTTACTAAATTTTATCCTTACTTTAATTTTAAAACTCCAGATCTACAGACTTTGACGGACTTCACTCAGCTGCAGTTATGCACGGGGCACAATTCCATAAAATACATTTATTTAAAACCATGCTGGTCTCAGGCTTTTTAATAAGATCTTAAGTGTATGCTCTCCCTCCATTGTGCCTTGAACATGCAGAACACATCGTATTTCTCACTCCCGTGCGATACACACTTGATATTCTGTTGTCATATCTGTGGGCACAATTGTCAAAAACACTTATGGTAATATACTGTATGAGGATAAAAATGATCTGGCTCTTTGTTGCATCTTATGTGGCTTTATTTTTGTTTCTGTGAGTTTCTCTGTGTGTATAATAGAGCCCACATCAGAGTGTGTAATTATCTTGTAGCTGAACATTACTCTTCTGTTTCCATGCATTATTATTGTTATTACAATCAAATGTCAATAGACCATCTCTGTACTTAACCAACATGTAACTCTTACATTTCCATTTTGCTTGGAGAATCTGTAGATGGGCGGCAGAGAGTGAGCTTTTATTCTGAAAACAAAACACATAAATAATTATACTTTTATAATTACAGGATATAATCAGAATGAAAACAAACACTAATTTAACATGAGCTGCTTGGTAGCTATGAAAAACACAACTAACATTTAGAGATAGAACCTTTTATGTCTCAGTCTAACAACCTCCCACAGTCATGAGGACATGACTCTAACCACAGCGTGGGTTTGTTTTAAAAAATGAATGGAACAACATTTTCTTTTTTTTTTCATTCAAGACAACTTTTTACCGGATACAAAGTGACATGGTAATGTATTTAATCCAAGAAATCCTTCGAGTTTCGGCAGGTAGGTTATTCCAGTTTAAAAGCAGGCTTTCAGTACAACCGACAAACATAAAGATATAATGATCTGGTCTGGGAAAGCATGCATGATATGGAGCAGGTTACTGATGATTTGATTTTGGGGTAGTAAGTAAACTGAGAACTGTTATGGATCTAGAATTGACCTTTGAGGAACACCTTGGCTGGAGTATGTGACAGATTACTTTGATTTGCCAATAACAACAGAAAATGTGTCTAAAGAAGGTAGGATAGATGCCATCCTTGGATCTGAGATGCTGAAGGTGTGATCTTTGGTGTCAAATGCTACATTCAGATCTATTAAAACTAAAACCAATTTTTCCTCTTTCCAGATGCTAGGAGTAAGTTTTTTGTCAAATTAAATAATATTGTCGAAAAAGAGACCGTCAACTGATTAAACAGTTATGATCAAACCATTTACACTTCTCAGGTTAGGGATATTATTTACAAGAATGATTTTCCTATTTGGTCTGAATTTTAATGAAATAAGTAATAGTTCCCTTTGATGTTATTATTAATGAAAAAGAAGAAACACCATTTTCATTGGTTCAGTATTTCTTACCCCAACAATTTAGACAGTAACAAAGATAGCCCCAAATAACCAAAATTGACAAAGTCAGTAGCGTGTTGCTGCAATGACAGCTTGACAGTGACGTCTCATGCTCCTCTCTAGCCTCATGATGTTGTTCCAAGGAAATGCGTTCCACTCCTCCACAAGTGCTACACACAGTTCTGCCAGGTCACATGGGGGTTCAGCCGGTCCCAGATGTGCTCTATGGGGTTCAGGTCAGGGGACATTGCTGGCTATACAATATGAGGCACTCTGACTTCCTGAAGTCCAGCTGTGACAATTCTGGCACCATGTGGTGGAGCGTTATCATCCATGAACAGAAAGTTGGGGGTGTGCTGGTGGAATTGGGGGATGATGATGGGTTCTATGATGTCTCTGAGGTAAGAACGTGCAGTGACTGAGCCATCTACAATCACCAAATCTGTTTTGCGCTGACTGGTGATGCCTGCCAAGACTGTTGCAACTCCTCCACCAAAGCCAACCCTGGGGACCATGTTGACCTTGGCGTATCGCTAACCTTGCCTTCTCCAGCAATGCTGACGACCATCATTTCCGTGCAAGGTGACCCGACACTCACCAGTGAACAGGACGGTAGACCACTGCTGCATTGTCCAGGTCATATGGTCTTGTGCCCACTGCAAACGGTCATGGCGGTGTCTTGGTGTCAGTGGAGTCACCTGCAACAGTCGTCTAACCGTAAGCCAAAGTGGTGGAGTCTGTTATGGATGGTTTGTCTGGAAACCCTAGTACCCCTCACTTTTCGTAAACAGGCCTGCAGCTGTGTGGCAGTTGCATGACGGTGTATAGGTCCTTAGGTACTGGTCATCATTGTGGTCCATCACTCGTGGGGCTCCACTCCTGGGTCTGTCACCAACACTGTCAGTAGTTCTGTGTCTTGCTGCAAGTCTGCTGATGACACTTTGAGACACACCAAGTTCACGAGCAACATCTGACTGCCTGCTACCAACCTGAAGGCGCGCTATGGCCATGTGATGCTGCTCGTCTGTGAAGTGACGTTATGTGTTCATGGCTGCTTAAATGATGAACTGGGAATGACTTATTGACCAAAACCATTTTTTTTATACCCCCAGAATGTTGAAACTGATGTCACATTGAAAAGGGTTGCCTTTTTGTATTTTTTGGTATTGGCCCCAATATGTAAGGCACACTGTACACAGTGAGACCATTGCGTGGAAAACACAAAATGAGGTGTGTCTATCAACCTAATACAATTGCCTCCCCATCTCAAAAATCACTGAAGTGAAACAAACACCTTATGTGTGAAATCCACTGACCTCACAATATCACATGAATATTAAATGATGTAATATCTAAAACAGTACTGAAACAAGCCTTTTAGCAAGGAAAAGAGTTAATAAACATCTTCATTCATCATAGTAAAACACTACAGTGGGAAAGCTTACTGCAAATCCACATCTTTGAAGCTCAGGTATGAATGCTCTGGAGATCTGAAAGAACATCTCTGACCTGGAGGAGTACTTACCGTCCTCTGTGGAACACACAATAAACTGAACATTTCCAAGACGATCCCTGGTAGCCATAGAGCTTCATTCTGAAGTTTCCACAACTCTTTATGATTGAGTCTACAAGTTTGTAGTAACTAAGTGTATTTTTCTTTCACACACATAAATTTCAATCTCCTGTGAGGAGGTTTTTTGTAATAAAGTAGAATAATAATAACATTGATTCCTCTATATGACAGAAAAAGCAAACAAACCATCAGTCACTTTTCATGTTTGAATCTTTCTTTAAGTGCTCTGCATTCTGTTGATCAGTGCTCACCCGTTGACCCTCCTTGTTCCTCTGGGTCTGGTGAAGAGCAGATCACTGTACGGTAGCTTCTTAAACCTTTCTCGCCCCACTGCCACATAAAGCTGACCGCTCTCCAGCTGAATCCCCTCAGTCACCTGGTGGCCCTCATAGGTGTACAGACTACAGAGAGTCAAAAACAGCATATTTACACCATGTGCTTGTGCCAGGTTATCCTTTATCATAAACATACCAACATATGCAGCAATACATCTGCTCATACTTTAATTTAATGATATAAATAGGAAGAGACATAAATGTATGAAAAGTCTGAACATTTAATGTACCTTCGAACTCCTCCCAGGACTCTCAAACCCATCTTCTCTGTGATCATCTCAAGGATTTTGTCAAACTGGCTTAGCATCCTCTGGTGGATTAACAGCCTCATAGCAGGATTCAAGACATCCCCATTTGCTACAACACTGAGTACAAAAAAAATACACATTTAAAAAAAAATACACTCTTGCTCAACATTTCTGTCAAATATGACTTAAAGCCTTTAAAGTTCAACTGGTTCAGCTATGACTTTAGGAGTCCATGACATCACTGATATTTCAATACATAGACTGAGATCCATGTGTTATAACCTATAATCCAATCAACAGAAACCCAAATAAACAAATTTAAAAAATAAAAAAAAAACACTTACAATATTGTACAGGGCTCTTTGATGGGTTTCAGGAATCGAGCTGACACAATGAATCGATTTGGTGGCAGGGGTTTGGCCTGAGAACGAGGGATAAAGAAGGAGAAAAAAGGTTAAGTGTAGCATATTTGAAATAAATAAACAATGCTTTTCAACAGAGAGTGACTGGTTACTGGGAATTTTAATTGCGTCCCTTGATGCCTCCTATCCTTATCCCGTCAATGAAGAAAAGTTGCACTTTCTTCAGGAATGATGGAGTCCAGCTCTTTAGAACAACATTTTAGTAAAAACACCTGGGAAGGCAACCAGGTTAATACTGTGGATCCTCTGGAGAAGGAACTGCTCTGGGAATCAGAGGAAACACTTGTGGTAACAATTTCAAATGGCTTTTGTTGAATGTATATGATAACGTACTTGTTCAATCATAAATAATCTACAACTTTTTTCCTTTGTACTGTTTTTTTTTTTTTTTGGTAAATAGTACAAAAGCAAGAATGTATGAAACCAAAATCTTTAATCCTGAAAGGTAAAGAAAAAGAGCTTTCGTCCACACAAGAATAATCTGTCTTTTATCACTGTGGCTGCAGAAGAATGACTCTTTGGTAATCCTTTGAGGTTGAGAGGTTCACAGAGTGAGCACGGCAGGCCCCGTTTTATATCACCTACCCCCCTCTAGAGACCCTCAGACTAAGATTTGAGTCCTGAGAGGATAAGAAAGAGAGATACTGCGGAGGTATATTCGAAGTCCTCTGGGGTCTGAGTGCTGCCTGGCAACAGATATGTGAAGGCTGTTAGAGGGATTCATAAAGTTATTTCATGAAACAGGATGCAGGACTTATTCAGAGGTTTAACCCGACAAAAGGTCAAAGCATACACACAGCATGACTTTGGCACAGACCTTTACATAAACAATGCATTATAAACCACACAGAATAGCTAAAATGATTTTTTTAAACAAACTTACTTGTGATTCTTGATACTACCATGTTATTCATTTGTCGCCTTTTAGGTGTATAAACACAGACAACCAAGACTTGTGTTTACTTGTGTGCACGCAAGTCTTGGTATGCATCAATATAAATTGTGGTGAAATTTAAAACTTCTGTGAAGAACTTAGTTTGTGCCTCCTGTGAACACGGCAATCTTTGCTAGTTTAGAACTTTCAAGGTCCTCCTATTGGCATTTCTGAATTTGGAATGGGAATGAAAAATCAATCTAGTAGCCAGCTCAAAGGTAAACCCTAAATTTGTATTGTTAATAGCCATTTTTCCAGAATCAAGAGTTAGTTGTAAAGTCAAAGGGTTAAGGCAAGAGTTTGGGTAAGGTGTTAGATTGCAATCAGGCTCTTATCTTAGATTTAGGTATAAACCAAAATTAGACCGCCAACCAAATTCCCTCTGTAAACAACACAAGAGCCAGGATGGAACATTTTAGCTTCAGATTTAATGTAGCCTCCTTAGATAATGAGAAAAACTGAAAACAGAAATGAACAGTGGGGTTGGGTATTGCAAATGTAATCCTAGTACTGCCAGCAGGCAGCAGAATCATCGATATGGGTCCTCACTGTAGTGACGACCTGCAGTAGTGGGGTTAACATGTCAAAATAAGAGCCAAGAACTACCCTGAAGCATAATATAAACAAAATATAAATAGATATTGGTCAGTTCTGCAAATTCTCAAACAATGAAAAACTACTAACAAGCAAATCTAAAATGGGAGAAAATAAAGGATTGCAACAGGTAGCTGAACTCTACATATTTTGTGATCCTTGCATCCTCCCTCTGCTACAATAGGCCAAGCCCATCTTCTTTACTAACTCAATTTAAGTTTGTTTCTTAATCAGCCAAAAACTCATCAAAGCACCTTTAATAAGGAAACGATAACACCTACTCTGACTCAGGTTCCTTAGATACAAAACCAAGGAAATTAAATTATCTGGCAATAAAGTTAAAAATTGTTATTACCATGTTAACATCTGCTTTAAATTTTTGATGAAACTTAGATGATGATGAATTTTCATAATAATTCAAGTATGAAAAAAAGGAATGTATCTAAGCTTTCTTCTCTCCAAACCCTCCCCTGATGTTTTAATTCTTACTGACACCAGAATATTTTCTCGAGGTAAATGTAGAGCTACCAACGATAAATAAGAGAAAGAAAAGTAATACATATATAAGATCTTATACAAAAAGAGTAGGGGGGGGGGTTGTTTTAACCAGTTATCTTTAATTTAAGCTCTAGATATAGCCTTCCTTAATACTCATCATTCAGTGCTTTCAAATCAATATGAACAAGAAATAAACTCACCACCCATTCAGCCAGCCAAGAGTTCTCATCATTAATCGACACAATCAGGCAGGTTAAGCGGGGTATTGAAGGGGAGGCAGGGTCCTTGTAAAGTAAATTGGCCCTTTTTGTGCTCACCACATAATCCCAGCAGCAAAAACAGGTTATCTGTGCTGAAAACTTTTCTTGCTAGTGACAAGACAAAATCAAAAGCATAGAGAATAGAACCTAATTTTCTCTGAGTGATTAAGTATGCTGCAAAGGACAGAAGCAAGGAACACAGACAATCCTATTTATTGCTGGGGGGAAAAAAAAAAAAAAAAAAAAAAATCAATGGTAAAGTAAAGCACTGAGCTCCATACTGCCTTAGTAAAGACCTCGTGTGACTCACTGACAGGTTTTGTATTGTATATTATTTGGGCCTGAGCCCGACTGCAGGAGCTGTGAAGGCCCTCTTAAAACCCTTATTTTTCTTTTTCTGTTCTTTTACCAACATTAATTCAGGTAACACTGTTTGTCCCCCTTCATTCCTTTGACTGAATTTTGTTACATAACATGTAAGCAACTCTTATTTTGTAAGAGGATCTACGGATGACCTTTAAGATTTATGAGCTTGTGGTCTCCCTGACTTTAAGCTGCTCCTGTTTTGGTCATGACTTCACAGCTGGTGATTAAAGATGCATTCAAAGGCTGGGATGATTATGATCCAAAAATCAATAATGCATGGCCATTGAGACGACAACAAAGTGATTCTTCACGGAGAACAATGAAGAGCGATGCTCAACATAACACCTTGCTTAAAAGATCTTTTGAAACCTTGACGGGGTTGGGGGGGGTCCACCAGGTCGCTGCATTTGGTGAAGAAAAGCTGAACTGAGTTAGGATAAAGAATATAAAGAATATAATGTTCATCCTGGCCTTGAAACAAATTAGGAAAGGGTTTCATTAACCTCTACAAGTAAATCTAAAAAAACAGAGCAGCAATATGCTCTGCCGCCTCTGCAAACCAAAACTGAGTATAAATCAAAATGCATCACCGGTGACATCAGCTAAGGAGATGTGTGTCTTCCTGCAAAACCAAAATACCAGGACGTGAAGTGGAACTTGAGGATCTTTTGGCAAGATCACGTATGGTTCAACTACACCCAAAGGCTGTCTGGATGATTGACAAGTCTGTAAATTATGTACACAAGTTCCATCTTTGCAGATTGTAATGTAATGATGTCAACAAGTGTGCAGACTGGAACAATCAAGACTTGACTATTCCTTTTTTCCGCTCCAGGTGACATTGCTGTAGTACTCAGGTCTGGATATGTGGGACTTGGACTTAGACTTGGACTCAAGCTCTGGCTGCATAAGGACTCAAAGGACTCCGCCTCATTTATCAATGAATGCTTTGTTCATTTTTATTTATCATTTCTTCTGGTCTAAGGTCCTGATGACAGATCAGTTTTCAGGCTACAGCTGGCACGTGTGTTTGTTTACCTGCAATTGCATTCACCTGCCGTCCCGTTCAGCAACAGTGTGTGACAAAGTGTCAAAGAAGGGGCCAAGTGTTGTGTATAGGTTGTTTTTACTGCTAATGCTGGCAAAAAACGGGGACATCTAACTTTAACAGACATCTGAATGCACCCAGAGAAGTAAGCAGATGGTGATGCTAATGTTACTTTGACTGTTGATAGCGTCATAAGCTAAATAACATTAGCCTGTAAAGTCATTAAATAAATGGTTCCACAATGTTTGGTTAAGTTGTGATCTGTTTATAACTTCATACACATGCATCCTAAACATATAAGTGAAGTAACATGACACAAATAAATTCTAACTGCAGGTGTGTTCTGAGAATATTCTAGTAAGTTGGATGAAGTGTGACATGATTAAGCATTTATTGCATGTATTATACTTACAATCTATGTGATTAAGTCAAAGTTTCTAGTAGAGACTCTTTAAATAACTGTCATGCTGTAAAATTTTGATCAACAGACACCAATGTTAATTAACTTGAATGTGTTTTTCTTTTTGCACTTCAAAACTGCCCAATGCAGTCAGTACATAACAAATAATTTGGAGTCAAACAGAAGCATTCTTTATCCTGAACTCTATCTTGACTATGGGTACTTTGAGGAACTATGGCTTGGACTTATGGGGACTATGACTACTGTTTATTAGACTATGGGGGCTCTGGGGACTTCTGCCAGTGCAGTGTGCACTGGCATATCTCAACAGACTTCATACAAGGATAAATTTGGAAATCTGAGAATGCTTCTCACTTTAAGCGCACTTACCTGTATTGGAAGAGTCTGCATCATCTTCTTCTTTCTTGAGCCAATCTGCATGTAACTGAGACAAAACACAGAAAGAGAATTAAGACTTTCTGTTCATGATGGCGGCATTTTATGCAATTCTGTTGTGTCACAGTTACATTAAATTAAAGCTCATATGTGAGGCAGTAACAGCAGTATACCGTCTTTGTAATCCATGATTATTGAAGCTTAATTCTCATCAATTTTGCAGCAGATTGCTTTGTACCCATCCCATATATCCCATAAGAGTGTGAAATACATTCAAAAGCTTACTTTCAATTTCCAAACGCAAAGACTTTTAATACCTTCTAACTGCTTCCAAACACAACTGCTCCACCACTGCACTCTATGAATAAGCAGTTGCACAAAGCTCATTATGTGCAGTATTAGACCACTTATTTTTAGGCCCAGGTAACCCACACTTCTCTTCAGAGCTGATCTGATCTGCATCATGCTGAGGCACGAGGTGGTTTGTTTGCTGACACTGCTTGTGTCTAAATATACTTTAACACCGTGACACAGCAAAAAGGTCTGAAAATAAATATTACATCATAACTTTGACAGATTAACCGCGTTATCTGTGGTACCCGCTCAGAGGGAACTATTTACAGTGTGATTTCAGTGATTCCCCCCCGTAACCCAGCAACAGTTGTAACGTCTTATCACATAGCTTAACCCAGCATTTACGCATATTAATCACGTTTTATACTCAGTAAAATACCTGAGAGAAGTTATCAGAATGTAAGAAAAAAAAAAAAAGAAAAGAAAAGAAAAGAAAATTGGCTTATGCTTACTCTAGCCTTTTGAATCGCTCTCTTCCAGCAGCCACGTATTGCTCCCCGCTCTGCAGGCTCTCCATGCTGTCCACCTTGTGTCCTCCTCTCGGTGTGTAGATGTTTCTCACTGCTCCAAATGGAGCTTGTATCCCTCCGGTCACCTCTCGGAGCAAAGTCTCAAAGTTGGACACCCTCTTTTCGTTGATCACAATGCGGCGTGCCTCAAAGTACGGATCACCATTGCGATACATGAAAATGTTTTTCACGATCGGCTGTGATAAAAAGTTTGGTTTCTCCGAGCTCATGGTTGCGCGTAAAAGTTAGGCTGGCGCGCGACGGATGAATGGCTGTTAGAGTGATCTTAAAACAGTCGGATTCCAGTCGTAACACAAAGGCTTATAAGCCATTATAATGACATGGAGAGCTGGTCCATCCAGGAGCGCTGTTTAGGGAGGAGTGGAGCTGAACGTGGCACGCGGGTCTCTGAGGAGGTCAGCAAGCTGGAAAGACACCCGGAGTAAACCCACAATGATAGAAGAGGAGAATTTATTTATACTAAACAGTTTGCATGCTGGCGTAGAAAGTTCAAACTGTTTATCTAACTGGCTCGTGCAGAAAGTACAGTCCGAAACCGTTTGAAGAACAAAAAAAAAACGGTGCAGGGTTGTCCGCCTCGTTACGCAGCAGGTGGTGATGTTAACAGCCAAACAGCTCTGTGGTTCCCTCACGATGTAAGCTAGGTATCACGAGAGCTCATCTGTTGGGATGTATCTATGGTAACACGCCGCTGATCTTCCACAGATTACCAGGGACCTCACACACCAGCACAATCAACAGGTAGTCATTCATTGACTGGAGGGGGGAAAATAGACTAACTGATCTAATGCACAGGGGGTGTTAGGCGCATTAACACGTGCACGACGACGAGCTGTGGGATGAAAATATTAACGGACCTGTCAAACCCAGAGAGTCCAGCAGCCACGTGAGGAAGTTAATTGGGCATCAGGGGACCAATTTAAAACCCGGTGACATCCCGAATGTGGCGCTAAAAACATGTTTGTTGTGTGTACTATCAGTGTGTTGCGCGACAACAGAGTTCTGTACAGTTCGTCCTTTTGCACATTATTGTCAAGTGGCTCATATTGTCTGCAGAATTTCAGAGACAGAAATTCATCTCATAAGTGTCTGGATTAATTAGCTTTTTTATGATAAAGAGAATTAATGTTTTGTGGGTATATAAAGTCTTTAACTTTTGTTTTTTTTCCTCTGCTGTTTATGATTTGTTCTTGGTTTATTAAACACACAGGCTCTCACACAAAAATGTCCGTTTCTTACCACCTTCCACAGCTTTCGTTGTTCTTGGTGCCAGTGAGCTTAAGAAATAAAACCTCTTGTACTTGCCTTTCCTCCTCTTCACCTCTTTCCATCATGGCCTCTTTCATCATCAGCAGCAATCAGAGACAGAATTACAGCTGGCATGTTTGGAGAGGTCAGCAACACAAAGGTCATGGAGGGATAAGAGCCTTAATAACTTCAACAGGCAATACAATGAGGTAAAAACGTAATATTTATGTGTTGCATACACAGTGATTATCCCTCCTTGATTTTTCTGTAATCGATTTGAAGCTTATCTGAAGGCAGAAATACAGTTTGTTGAATGACATGCAAAGCTCAAAAAACCAATGCAATGGTTATTCCAATGTGCAATTTCCTCTCCGTCCACTCGAGGGTGCTAGAGTACATGATGAGGAAGAGAGGTAAGAAATGAGAGAAGCAAAAAGAAATAAAAAAAACAAACAAAAAACTATTATCTTAAACAATTTCAAATGTAATGATCAAAACTTAATGTTTTGACTATACAAAATGAAAAATGACAAATAACAGAAGAATTTGATGGACAGAAGGTTCTGGTGGATCAGGAATCAAAGTAAGACTGAAAACAGGATCACAAATGTAGTAAACAGGAGCTAAGCCTGTGTTAAATGGGATTAAATATACACAAACTGCTGAAGAGATTAAAATGGAATAAGAATAGATAGGCGAGTATCTTCAAAGAATACAAGGACCTAAACTGTGGTTTTGAGCTGAACTCTTTGAAAAAATTTATAAATTAAATCGAAGCTCATTACAAAAGTCACAATTTGCGCAAATAAAAGCACCTTTTGGTTTGGGAAATACATGCTTAATAAAAGTGAGCAATGCTTCACAAACCAAAATATCTCACTGAAACACATCATGGGCTGACATCAGAAGCCCTGTTAAGATTTTAATACCTCTTGCACACATTTTGAACAGTCAAAAGTACATTAAAGTCTGTCACCTTAAATAGGCAGTTTCTCAGTGGAGGTTCTGTATCACAGCTAACTGTGGAGCTAGCAGGAGTAATGCCAACAAATTCAACACCAACTGCATTCTAGCCGGAGCTGTTAAGAGGTGGTAGAGAACAGATAGATACAACTCACTGCTGACTGCTGAGGATTTTACAAAACACAATCTTTGTAAAACGCTGAGCGTTCAGTCTGAGGAGGATCTTCTGTGGGTACACAGTTGGGCACCCATGACTTTGGTCATTTGAGTTCTAGTAATGTCAGGAAATGGGGAAATTTGTTGTAACCCTCATGTGCCTCTTACCTGAATATAGTCTGGATCCACCCCTGCATTCAGTCCCATCCATGCTGCTGCTTCTCATGTAATGTTCTGCCAGTGGTGAGAAATAGAGAGTGACCTCATGTAACCTGGATATTTAGAACTTTGTCAGTTTGATCTTTTTTTTTTTCAGGGTTCCACATCCATGTGAAGGATTAGCATACAGCTTGTTATCTGTAGGAATTGTGGGTTGTCTTATATTACCCTTACAAGAAAAACATAAAAATGCATTTTGTCTAACATGCTTGAGTTGAAGAGATATAAAACAAACCCCTAGAAGTCATTTACAGCTCATAAAATGCACAAACTTCTGTTGTTACCCGTGGTTACTTTTGCAAAGATTAGACTGTTTGGTTTTTAGGCCCAGTCATCTGAAATGTAAGAAGATGATTTGAAACATACTTTACTGTGAAGTGTAGTGCAGCTAAGTTGTCAGTAGAGGGTAGTGTACCACCAAAAAAAGGTATACACTTTGACACTTGCTTCTGCAAGAGATGTTATGCCCAGTGAATAAGTCTACTGCTGATTAGCTGGTGATGATGAGTCAAGTAGATGTCTTGGTGGTGAACAAGAAGCAGAAGAAGACAGCAGTGATAAATGCAATAATCTCAACGAGGATTTAAGGAATAAAGAACATTAAGAGCTGGAGAAATACCAAAGTCTAGGAAAGGAACTAAAGAAAATTTGGGGAGTAAAGGCAACAGTGGTGCTGGTAGTGATCAGAGCACTCCTGGATGTGGCCCCAAAACCTGGGAGAGTGTGCTCCAGCAGAGTCCAGGGTCAACATCTGAGAACTCTTTCTAAAACAGTACGATCCGTGGAACAGATAAGATAATGAACAGGACCCCCAGGCCTCTGGTGGAGGACCTGAGAGTGGGGAAGAGATATAAGATCAAGTACTTTATAAGAAAAGTTAGAAACAAAAAAGGCAAAAATAAAGCATGCAGGATTTGCTGTTTTTTTAAAAAAAGGTTCTTTCTTAAATAACCCACAACAACCTGTGTAAAGAATCCAACAAGTAGGAACATTGACCAGTCTGTGTACATCTGAACCAAGTTCTGGTACATAACGTTTGGATGGTACTGCAAATCAAAACAAAATGAGCGACTATGAAAGAAAACCACGTTAAAATATATAAAAGGAAAAGAATATTTCAGGTTAGTTCAACGTTGAGTTCAGTAGTCCGGTGGCATGGGGAGAGGAACTGTTACAACATCTTGACGTCCTGGTTCTGCTGCTGTAGAACCTCCAGCCAGAGGCCTGCACAGAGAACAGGCCTCTATACAGTCCTACAGATCTTTAGTGGAGGTTCACTGTGACAGTTCAAAAATGAAGTTAATGGTTAGCGCGAGTGGGGAGTGGGATCTTTGATAAATTTCTTGGCTCTGGCCAGGCACTGTTTTTGTACAATGTCCTGTATGGGGGGCAGGGAAGGGAAGCCTCAGTGATTTTTCCTGCTCTCCTCATTGACATGTTTTATGTCGCTAATCGTGGTACTAGCCGCAACAGAAGCCTGTCAGTTCAAAAACACAATGAAAACTCATCTGACACTTACAAAGAACCCCCTGGTTCCAGCTGATCCTTATGTATGCAGGATAAATAGCCCAAGAGAAGATTTTCACATTCTGACTACAGGGACTTTCTAAGTGATCTTGAAAAGTCTCACTTCTATATATGCCTGATCCTAACCCATTTCTTAAAATGAGATTATCAGCACCAATACAGGTTATTTCTAAATGATATTTCTTAACATCCTTATCGGGTCAGACGGGACCGGATTGATTTACGGCACCTTGATGTCTCTATGACAAAGTTTAGCAGTGAGAAGAGAGATCTGTTTTTCTCTGCTGAAAAGGATTTCTGGGATTAATTTTGCAGTGATAGTGGACATTGGAGCTGAACTGACAGGCAGAAAAAGGACAGAAGAGAAGAAGAAAAGTTAAATGGGCGAGTGATAAAGCACAGGCTAAACTGTTTATCATAATGTTCATTTCAACCCACATGCAGCATATGGATACATCTCAGAGAACCGGGCTGCAAGTAGCACTGATATAGCTGGCTATTAAACTACATTACAAACAAAGTGCAACAACAAAGTTTGCTTGTTATCATGTTTCAAACAGCAGCACTGTGTAACTGTTGATAAATAGTTCACTAGTTGCGTTGTATCTGGTAAAAAGTTTTCTTGAACAAAGAAAAGTAGTGTTAAAAAGAAGATCTGATCTCCATTCATTTCCAAAACAAACACATGCCTTGTTAAGAGTCATGTCATCATAACAGTGTGCGCGTGATACGGGTCACTGCAATCCACTTCAAACAGAAAGCCCTCAGAGCCCCTTTAAATGTGACCTCTGAAGGATAGCATGGCCATGACTTTGTTTAATATTAATAACTTTCTTTGATACCTACAGACAAGGGTGTAAAGAGTACTGTAATGTTCTTATCAAGTACAAGTACTGATACTTTGATACATTTTTACTTAAGTAGAAGTAAAAGCACTTTCTTTAAAATCTGTATTTTTGGAGGTCTCTACTGCTACAACAAATCTAATTTCTGTGATGCAGTTCTGTGTTAAATGTTTATTCCAATTTATCATCTGATGCAGTAGAGATCATTTACAGCCCATATATTTAAAATCATTTTTAGAAAAAAAAAGAGTCTCGCTAATTCATGTTACAGTCTTTTTCAAGGTGCTGTAAGCATAAGAAAAAATAATCTTAGTCCCACCAGGACAAATTGTCTGGGGATTTTATGCTCCGCCAGGGGTGTAATAGGGTGACATGGTAAAGATGATACATTTAGTACACACACAAGGATTATTTCTGTCTATTCCTCTATCAAGGTTAAAATAAATAACCTCCAGTGCGTAAGAACTGATCAAGCCTATGATCATTGGACACGCCACCTACGTGCACAACAGGAGCTCAGTCTGTGAAGCTCAGAATAAAAAGGACCTAAGAGGGTTCTGTGAAAGGCATACCAAACTCTGAGATGAAAGTGGGGGAGACCAAAGGGAATTCAGTATATCAGCAAGCTTCTTAGACAGTAATCAATCCAAAGAAAAAAAAAAAAAATGCCGGCTGTAAATATCAGGGCATCTATCCATGCAGATTGTCCCTGTGACTGTATGTTTAGACTTTCTTGTTATTATAATGAACACTGTTGGTTTGGGGTCATGCAGACCAGTCTGAAGAAGCCAGCAGCAGTCAAAGTCAGTCTTCATGACTCTAGTGTCGTCTTCTCTGTTTTAGCTTCTTTCTTACGGATTAATGATACAGATCACTGTCTGGTTAGAGACGGGATGATGAGTGTCTCATTTTAGAATATTGAATACAACATTACAATGGATTATTAAATGTGGAAGAGGAATCATAATACTTTGTTACCAGTGATGATTAAATTCCAAGACAAACATCACAATCACTTACTAAAGAAACCTACAAAAAAAAAAACATGTTATGTAAAAAAGGTAAAAGTTTGGCCACTTGAAGACATTAAATGGCTGTCACCTGGAAAATATATTAATTGGATAGTGAACAGTGTGATCTAAAAAAGTGAATAATAGGTACGTGACCCTGTCTGACTGCGGCTGTCAAAAAATTTGAGGATTAAAAAGGCGCCACACAGAGAGGTATTTAATGTCGTAATTTATTAACCATACATTTTTTGACAGTACAAAACAAAGTCATACAGTCAGAAACACCACAAGGCACAGTACAGCAGCACGCGCATACAATTTGTGACATAATGAACCTTTTAGTCTGATACATGTACCACGAGGTGAGAAGAAGTCTGAAAAGATTCTGATAAAAGAGAAAGACTTCATGAGACGAAGGTTTACATGAAGTTCCCATTTAATTCTCATCAAGACTGTTAAGGCTAATATAATACATGTCTACCACACAGTAGGTCTTGTTATTAGACATCATAATATCATACAGTACGATACGATACAAGCCCCTCTACATTACATTGATTATACAGATTAATAATTTCAGTTACTTCATACATGACAACACGCACAGTTTATTTGCAGTTCAATAAAAAGCAGCTTTTCAAACAGTCGTAAAACTCTGAATAGATTCTGTAAACAGTAAAATTAAAGCTTTATGCTTTCTGAAAATGTGACAGTCATAACTCCCTAAATGAATTCTGAATGCAGAATAATAAACAGAAATCTTAGATATGACATAAATACGTAATCTGGCACTGACTTATTGGAACTGGGATGATATGTAGACTGGTCTGGCTATGGAGGACAAAAGCTGCAAAAGAAAGAATAATAACAGCCATAGAAGTAATTGTAAAAATAATAAATCCCAATCTGATGGTAACATGTGTGACTTGTACAAATAATAATATTGATGAAAAAAAAAGTTTTTTTCTAATATAACAATGAAGAATAAAATTCAAAGTCAAATTTGCTCCAATTTCTCTGTGATTTATTCCGCTACACCCCAATTACTGAAAATACTGGTTGTCAAATTTATATACTCCATTGCAAATGACTTAAACCTGAATTGTTTGTTATGAATACAAATCCGGCACTGCAGGGAAATAAAATGTACTCAAGTCTCTTGAGATATAGTATTATTGAGATTACAGAAATCTTGCTCATTTTGCCTACTACATTGGTGGATGTTTTGCTTGGTATATCTTTGAATAATATTTTTATCTAGACTTCGTATTTCAATTTGTGATAAATTAGATTTAATAAGACATTTTTCATTAGAAATAAAACAAACTGTAACACTGAGTTTCTTCTGTGTGAGGGCTTGAGTTTTCCTTACCAAACTTTTATAGAAAATGATCTATTGGCTGATCGCCATCAGAGAGTTTGGGTCCTCCTTATATACAACAAGATGGATCTTAAAAGGGAAAACAAAATATATATATAGTTTTTGCGTCTTTGGCCTGGTTTGCCATGTGTAAGTTGTTTCCAGAGTCAGAGGATGTGTTTGATGTCAGCTGCTGAGCCCAGTGATTGGCTGACTCGAGTGTAAGACTTCTGTGCCTGTTTCTCAAGTGCCCCAAAGTAAGTATGTTAAACATGAAATCTAATGCACGGAGCTCATATACTTGGTGGAGGTCTTGGGATTATAAGGCTGGTAAGATAGCAGAGGCTGCAACTAGCATGTTGTTTCTCTACCAAACACAACAATCGAGTTTCACATTACCGAGTGAACTAAAATACAGATTTGTATTTCTGTAAAAAAAAATAAAAAAAATAAAAAATAAACATCAATCCCACTCTTATTTTGAATACTACTGTAGATGCATCTGGTAGCATTACATATTTTTCTGATACTTATACTTTTTTTTTTTTTTTTTTTTTCGCTGCTTCTGTCCTCCATACATAGCAGGATGAAATTAACAATCAAGTGGTCTACCAAAAGAAATTCATTGGCAAAATATTTTCATTATATGAGAAAGCTATCAATGAATATCTGAGTTCATTTAAGTCTTTGGTCGATTGGATAAGCATTGTGGTTAATTTTGTCACTAATAAATACTCAAGTGCTAAAATGTTTAAAACTCTGTGCACTGGGCTACGCAAATTAGGTATTTATATTCCTTTTAAATAAATAAACAAGTTCAGTTTGAGGATGTTTTTCTATTTTTTTTAGGAATATGATTATATCCTAACGGACTTACAGTTTACAATAAATCAACATTTGAACAAGTCTATGGAAAGAGGAAGTGAGCTCTGTTTAGAACCAATCAATTCTCTTGATTTGTAGAGGACGAGACCTAAGTGTTTATGGAAAATTGAACTCTTTAGATGGGAAGCTCTGGTATTGTTTGCTCAGACATAACTTTGTGATGATGAAATAAACCATCCCTCTGGTAGGTTATTTAGATAAACTAAATGATTTGTCTCTTACGAAAAGTCAACAGGAAGTGGTGATTATTATAACAGTCTTTAAGTAAAGCAGATACATGCTACAAACAAGACGAGGACATGGACTGGGATCCAATGAAATCTGCTGCATTCAATAAATGTTTGACATCTGATAATATGGAGAGGAGCGATAAGATCCCTAAACAAACACTATCACCATGTACTCTGTAAATATATCTGACTAAGAAAATACACAATACAATTTATTTAAAAAAAGAACCTGCATTTATGAAATAAACTCTTCTTCCCAAGTGTTTGGCTGAATATTTTGAAACCATTCACATAAACGAAATACTAAATCTCTATACTGTACACTGTGCCTCAGTAAATGACCATGCAGGTTTGAGTTTTACTGTTTCATTACGTGTTACCTGCACTTGTCACAATGTAAATTTGAAAGAGATGAATCCTTTTACTTCTAATCATCTAATGCTCACTCAAGATATCAGTATTGTAACAAATGCAGGTTCAAAATCTTTAAACTTGCACAATATTCCTCAAAACAGAGTTTTATAGTAATGGAAGAAATACTCTGACCATCACATTTGCTGTGATACTGTGGAGAGAGTCCAAGCACAGCATTACACATCCACTGTTAAAATAATAATAAAAAACCACACTACAATTTATAGGTTTTTGTCGGCACTTTTAAGCTGCTGTCACCACCTCCACCATCACTGAGCTTCATTTAAAGAGCTATCACTTCTGAGCTCTTCAGACCTTTGCTTTGCATTCATCCATCCACCCAAGACCCATTCTCTCATCCTCTCTCTCTTCTTACTCTCTTCTTGTGTAGTTCAGACCACCAACCAGTGATGCAGCTGTGGGAAAATGGACAAATCCCATGAAACACCACATGTTTTTATGGATAAACAATTCAAAGGCTACAGTGAAGACAAGGATAAATCAGTACTTACTGTGAACTGCCGGACTTCACCGTTATCAACCAAATGATGCTCTGATTCAGGAGTAATGGCATAAGCCAGCTTCTGTTGAAGGAAAAAGATACAGGAGCAATATTTACAAGTAAGAAAGTTAGATGTTTAATACCTATTACTGCAAAAGTTGAAGTTTAACTAAGTTTTTAGTATTTAAATAAACTATATCAGTTTTATAAGGAATTTCGCTTACATCACAGAATTTTCCAGGCAGTGTGCAGAGTTTGTAGATGGCGTAGAGAGGCACCATTGACATTGAGGACATGGCCAGACACCATCCCACCATATTAGCCCAAGGAGGAAACATGTAGGAGCCATAGTGTGGAGGGTTAAATGTGGCAAAGCTCACAACCACCATGAACTGGAAGAAAATGATTTGGTTCAAAAGACTTGAAATTAAACCAGGTATCATTGCACTTTAAAAGTTAAGAAATTTGATAGCTTGGTGAACAAATAATTCTGAGTTCAAATGTAGGTATTTAAAAGTGGTATTTGTCTTTAATGTCACAACTCTTAGTCTCCCAGGGACACAGAATCAAAAAGCAAAAGCATGAATAAGCAATTCTGGCAGTGCGTAACAGTCTTACCACAATGTATCTCATCATGTAAACTCACCCAATGAACTAAAAGAAGATTCATATTTCTCAGGAACACTTTAAGTCTAGCTAGAAACATCTGAGTTGCTATGTTTGACATAGTCCCTCTAAAACACTCAGGTCTGTTGGATTTCTAGCAGCAGCGTATTCTCTTAAAGTAAATATTTGCATTCATTTTAAATGATCTTTGTATTTCGATGAACATTGCATCAGCAGATGGACTTACGAGAAGGAAGCAGGGGCTGACAAACTTCCAGCACAGCCTCCAGTACCATCCTGGTCTTTGGCCAATCATCTCCTCGATGTCATCACTGAACCGGTCCACTCCTAGAACACGATGATTTCCCCAAAACATAAACACAGCTGTTGGTATTGTTGTTAGATAAACAGTATCAGGCTGTGTGCAGACCCTGTCTTTGTTGCATGTGTTTTGGAGACATTTTAAAGATGGTCAGTCTTTTCTCTTAAAGGATCATAGAAATCTATGAGTCAGGAAATGATACTCAAAATTAAACTTACTCCCTGATGCTTTGTGTTAACTAAAGTCAATCTGGAGCACCATTTTTACTTTATCATGATTTGCTCTGTCTCATAAATCCTGCCTTCCTTTCTCTATCTCATGCCTTCGTGCCTGGAGGGCATCCCTCTCTGCAGACAAATGTATCCACACTGACGTGGAACTATTCAGCAAGGGGAGATGTACTTTCTTGTGGACAGCGGGTTGAAAGACCACTGCAATCAGGGGTTAAGAGATTCTGTCAGCAGTTATGAGGATGGGGAAAAAAGCCTGCTAAAGCCTTGGGCTTGATATATCTGCCTTGCCAAGGTTAGGACCTGCCAATGAAGGGAAATATGCTGACCCTGCCTGAGGCTTGAGTAGGTTTTAGCCCTGAATGGGTCCTTCAGTAGTCAGGTTAAGTAGACATGAAACAAGAAACTCCATACAGAAGTTCAGGTCAAGCACTCACCCTCACCTGATACTCGTTTATATAATATTTTTCTTTGGTCTGTGTTTTTAGAATCATACTTTGAAGAATCACATTTGAGTGCTTTCTGCTGCTGCTGCTAAGCAAAAAAACACAAGAGAGACAGTTTGTCTTCAGGTGACCAAATACAACAAAACAGTAAATGAAAAGGGGAAATACTTATTAGGATAGTTATTAGCTTCACATGCCTTTATTAAAGAGGCTGTGAGGACTGTTTGAAGTGGATTACAGCGACACCTTTTGGCTGGAATTCCATGCACAATGTCGTGATGACATACTGTAACTCTTAACAAGGCGTGTATTGGTTTTGGTAATGACTGGAGATTGGATCTTCTTTTTAACACTACTTTTCTTTGTTCAAGACAACTTTATATCGGATACAACGTGACAAGGTAAGGTATTTATCAACAGTTACATAGAGCTGTTGTTTGAAATGTGACAACAAGCAACCTTTGCCAGTTTGTACTGTAGTTTAGTAGCCAGTTATTGAAATCCCTCTCACAGCCCGGTGGTCTGAGATGTATCCATAGGCTAATGTGTAACGTTAGCAAATCCTTATGTCCTTCTCATCTACCAATCAGAGCTAACGTAACCTCACTCTTCATTTTATTGACAGACTCTCAAATTTGATCAGATCACTGCAGAATAACTGCTGCATGTGGATTGGAATGAACATTATCACACTTTAGCCTGTTTAGCCTTTAGCTTGTGGTTAAGCCTTAAACCCTTGTTATTGCTGTTCTATTTAGCTTTCTTCTGCTCTGACATCCTTTTTCTTTCACACAGTTCAGCTCCAGTGTCCACCATCACTACTAAATAAATCACAGAAGTCTCTCCTCGCTTCTAAACTTCATCAGTCGGTGTGATGCTGTCATGGAGGCTTTGGCACGCCATACATCAATCTGGTCCTGCCAACCCAATGGGGAAGCTAAGAAATAGCATTTAGAAATGACCTATATTGGTGCTGATAATCTCATTTTAAACTGTAGACTACGATCAGGCATATATCTACAATATAATACATTTTGCTTGTGAAAAAAGGCAAAACTTTTCATTATTTAGTGTGTTTAAAAACTCAAACCCCTATGAAAAAAACATGGACAGCGACACGAACAAACATTGAAGAGGTAATCTCAAAACTGTGTTTAATTGACTGCTGATAGTTTGGACATCTGGAGAGACACTGACTTTGTTGTCGCCTCCACTTGCCACCCACAACAATCATCCACCTAGCTATTAGACAGCTGACTCCTGTCAGTGATAAATGGGAAGGGCTCGTTCCCCAGCAGCAATTTGCTTTATGTGGTGGCTCAGCGCTGCTCACTGAACACAGAGGTAACGCTGGCAGCGGTCATAACACGAGCACAGATACAGGTTTTCCTTATTCTTGCCCAACACATGCACAGAAGCTGAAGAGGCCAAAACCATTATTGGCCATAAACCCTCTCACTGTATTGTCGTCACATCTAATAGAACGATGTGTCATTGAGTCACAGCTCTCCTGAACCAACAGATTTCTCATCAAAGCCTTAATATAGCATCAGCGTTACTGACCATGAAAACATGAAAATATGAATCATCTGTTTCTCTTTCCTCTTTTGTGCTGTCAATCTGTCTCACCGTAAAACCAAGCGATGCCGATGGCTTCAATAAGCACTCCAAAGAGAATCGATGTCCCTGCAGCAAAGTAGTCTAGAAGAGTGAACACGTACATCCCACCCTGGGGGAGGTATCAAGAATGAATGGTTATTTTATGATTGTGTGACAGTCGGCATGCAGCATGGCTATAATAGAAATACAGAAGCGTGATAAAATCAGTTGCCTTTACTGATCAATCATGCCACAGAGCAAGGACAAAAATTAACAATCAAGCAAACAAGATTGACAGACTGTATGGTGTGCTGCTTACATTTGTGACACAGAAGAGTGATATTAGAAAGGTGGCTGCAACGATGAAGAGGGTGAACACCTCCCTGTGCTTGTGGAGGCATTTAAACTCATCAATCAGCCCGGTGATCACTGATTCCATCCCACCCATCTGCAAGACAGGACAAGGGTTAGACACAAAGCCAGAGGATGTGGATTTTTATTAAACTTTACCCAATATTTACCTGAAAGTGCTGCTGTTTATATCGTCACCATTCATGACCCCTGGCTGAAATAATAGATGTGTATGAGAGTGGGAGGTTGAGTGCAAACTTACAGCGCTGTCAATGCCCAGTGTCAAAAGCATGATGAAAAAGATGACAGCCCATATTGATGAGCCGGGCAGTGTTGCAATGGCTTCTGGGTAGATGACAAACACCAAACCAGCACCTAAAGAACAACAACAACAACAAAAAGAAAAAAAAAAAAAAAGAAAAGTGGAAAAACATTACACAAAAGAGTAATTATTACCCATGTGCTGAAACATGTCATGTAGAAAATAAGCTGTTGGTTAAAGTGCAGGTTTTCCTCATCAACTTACTTCCTGATTGTTTAAAAGTAATTCAAATTCTGACTAAATGAAAACTCTACAGGTTAGAAAACATTCAGATCACAGAGTACATGGCTAAACAATGGCTACAGCTTGCAGAGTTAGCACCACCAGCCTTTTGGTTTCCTTGTTGGTAAATGTGCACATCCTTTTGCAGGGTACGCAATCCGCTAGTTAAATGATTCTGTGCCATTTTGACCAAATACATCCAAACGAAAACTGGCAGTACAATAGCTTAGACACAATTTATTAATAACTATTTAGACTTTCAATAATGAACGTATCATTATTTTTTCACCAACTCATGATACTGGTGCTGCTAGCAAGCATCTTTGCTCACTTCACTTAATGTGTGTATCCCTTAAAACAAGCATCAAGTAAGCTGTTACTGGATGTCTCACTTGAATAGCTTGTTTTTTAGCTTGTTTTTGAACCTTTTTGAAGAGCCTTATTTGCTGATAACATTACAGACAGGTATCAAAACCTTACCGTCCCTGGCAACTTTTTCCAGGGGCACGTTGTGCTTGTGAGACATGTATCCCAAGAAAGAGAAGACCACAAACCCGGAGAAGAAACTGGTGAGAGAGTTGATGGAGCTGGTAATGATGGCGTCTCTGGATCAATAAGATCAAATGGGGAGAGAGAGACAAGAATGACAAAGAAAATCCACAGTTCATTCTTTGTTTATCAGCCATCCCACAATCAATATCACCAATATCGATCAGGCAATTGATGAAACAATCAAAGGAGAGTGTCTAAGATGTGGCAAGGCCTGCCTTTTTCTGCTTTGATGTAAAAAAAACAATACTAAGTGACTCTAATGATGTCTGTTGCAAAACAGTTTTGAAAGCATTGATAGATTTTATGGATCAGGCAGAAAGCCAATATTTCTCTATTATGAGGCAGACTGAAAGGCTGTGGGGAAAGAGTTTAAGCAAACTAGTGAAGGGAGCAGACAGAAGATAAATTAACGAGTCAGTCATCGCAGTTAAGAAAGATAACAGGGCTAAACTATCCCAAATCTTATCTTATTTCTGACACTTTTAGGCATTTTGCCCACGAGGGAGTTTTAGAGGTGAACAGAGTCAGACACAGTAAATGTTTAAAAAGTCTCAAAAAGGGTATTTAAGCCTCCTGTAGGTTGCTGATGGTTTCAAAGAGCGCATCAGTTTTGATTGGTATTATGTCTGTCTGTTGCACAGCATGGTGTCAAACACATAGCGGGTTTCAAGGAGCTTCAAAGGTTCTTGTTATTCAGCTGCTTGTGTCACTGGCATGTGTTTATATCTGTGTGTGTGTGTGTGTGCGTGTGTGTGTGTGTGAGCTATTCCCGGTCTGCTCTCCATCTTGCAACCCCCCCTACCCGTCTCTCCCCCTCTGTGGCTTCACCTGTAGCAGTTGTTGCTGAATTTGTTGTAGCTGGAAAAGGCAATTAGCACACCAAACCCCACTCCCAGAGAGAAACAGATCTGTGTCGCAGCCTCAAACCAGACCTGGGGAGCAACAGAACAAGCACACTTGTGTGAAGCGGCAAACAAAAGGCACAGGGGAGGAAAAAAGCCATTATTAGGGATAATTGCAGGAAACTCATTCAACTGCAGTAGATGAAAGACGCTACTGAATACGAAGGGTAATTTTGCAAATTACTGCTCCATGCATCTACCTAATCTAATTCTCTGATTGCTGCCATGCATCTCGCTATCTCTCTCCATCTGTCTTCACTCTTGTGCTCCATAACTGCATCCTTTAGTCCACTATTGCCACTTATTAAGCGCTGGGATTGTTTGATGAAACAGTCGGTTAAAGAGAGGGGAAAATATTAGAAACAGTTTTCCCACAATTCTCTGACAATTTTTTCACATTTTTTTATGCCTGTATGACATGATACTTTATTTGTTGTGGTTGGCTCTGTCAGTAATGGGGCCAGAATAATGCCACTGAGCAGTGACTGTTCTTAAGTGTAGCTTAAATCCAGCTCTAAGACGAATTCTAGCCATTTTTTTTATTCTATCAACCTCACTTTGATATTAACAAAGCTTAATCTTAAAATGTCAAAGTATTTCAAACAGTCGCTTTTATATCCCCCTTCTCTTGCACCCCAAGTGTGCTCAGCTTGATCGTGCCCCCCCAACCCCCCCTTTCAGACGCACACCTTGGCATCACAGAGTTTCAGGAAGTCCACAGAGAGGTAAGCCTTAATGCCATCCCTGGCTCCAGGCAGAGTGACTCCCCGGACCAGCAGCACAGTCAGGACCACGTAGGGCATGGTGGCTGTGATCCACACAACCTGAAAGAGTCACACAAGGTAAGCACACACATGCAGGTACACACATACAGATTAAACATGCAGAGAGGTAGAATACAAATCAAAATCCTTGATTGTCAATGCATGACTTGCACACTATGAGAACAGGAGCACTGCTCCGTTTGGTGCTACAGCAGTAATAAAACAACAGTAGGAGACAATGATACAAATAAAGAAATGACTTGAAAAATTGTAAACCTAATAGAAGAATAAATAATTACAGAAAACAAGCCTAATTTATAAAGATACTCATTCTGAGAATCTTTAACACAAAGCTTCACCCTAATTTAAATGATTCATCATGACATCACTTTATTAATCCAAAATTGGACTGTTGCAGGTTTTAAATCTCCACAGTGTGATTTCCTACCTTTCCCGAGGTCTTGACGCCCTTCCAAAGACTAAAGTAGAGCAGGACGATCACTACAGCCAGACAAGACGTCAACTGCCAGCGTGGACGCCCCAGGTCATGGATCCCGTTACTGTCCTGGATGTGGAGGACAGCTCGACTGAGGGAAGACAACATCCCAGTAAGAACCAAGACTACTGTGAGAACTTCCCAAAAGATTTAGCCTCAGATAATAATAATAATAATAATAATAATAATAATAATAATAATAATAATAAGAAGAAGAAGAAGAAGAAGAAGAAGAAGAAGAAGAAGAAGAAGAAGAAGCTTTATTTATATAGCTCTTTTTAAACCAAAGTTACTAAGTGCTTTACAGGGACAGCTTAAGAACAAGCAATTAATATCCAAATAATATCAGGCAAAACAAGATCAGAATAAAAAGCAATAAAAGCGTAAATTAAGACAATAAAGTAAAACAAAATACAAAATATAGAAATTAAAAACATTAAGTAAAAACAAGGAAGGCTCTCCGATAAAAGTATGTTTTAAGAAGTGACTTAAAAGAGGCTACTGACTGGGCAGACCTGATTTCATCTGGGAGACTATGCCAGAGCCTCAGAGCACGGACTGAAAATGCGTTGTCTCCCTTGGTTTTCAGCCGAGTCACCAGCACATTTAAAAGACCCCCGCACAAGGACCTCAAAAGACGCATGGGCTCAAATGGAGCTAAAAGGTCTGGGAGGTGTAGGGAGGTGCAAGAGCTTTAAAATCATGACATCAAAAACTTCTGATTGCCTAGAAGCACTGTCCATGTATCATGAAAGAAGGGAGGTCAGCATGTTGTTCGATACTTAGCAGGAAAAGAGCAGGAATTTGTAATTGGTAGGTTACACAATGCTTTGTGGAAAATTTGCCAAATCTGCCCACATTGAAATGGAGGGGAGCCTTTGGTCTAAGTTCCACGTCAAAATAAAGGAATGACCCGGAATGAACTGATCCTAGATACTCTGAAGGGAGACCTTCAGCAACCATATGGCAAGGTTCTGTGAATGACAATCCCATTACAGCGACCGCTGCAGCTTCTCTGAACATCATTATTATTCACAACAACAGTTGAGCTCCTTGCTTTTGGTCTTCTGCTTAATTGGCTCAAAAACCAAAACCTGGATTTGTTGGAGGCTGAGTGTAGATTTTACTGGTGACAGGGGACATTAAGATGCCACAAGGAAATCTGGCTTCATAAGGCATTCTAACGTCTGTTAAAACGGCTGCAATATGTTGCCTCAAGATAAATTAAAAAGACCTCAGATATCATGACAACCTGCAGCCAAATAAACTGACATGATGAAGCACGTTACACAGATTGGATAATATATTTTCATGTCAGTATAGTTGAGATTCAAAGTATCACATGAAAGGTTGGTATATGACTGAACATACTTTGATGTGGATTATTTCAGGCTTGAAAACCAGATGAGGCTGAACATTATTCGCCAATATTCAACTGATGTGGTCACACGGTCTGCAGGTGCTTCTATGGAAATAGCACAGTGCCTTTTCAGCTTTACAGATCACATGCCTCAACTGTCACAACAAATCTTCCTCTCACTTGTTGGCAAAAGAGACACCTGCTCGTCTTCACAGTAGGCTTCATGAGTTGAATGCAGCCAAATGCTGGAAATTATACCTGATGTTCATGAAAACATCACCACTTTATTTAGATTTTTAGACTTTCGTCAAAGAATGAAAGCAGGAACCTTCTCTGAAGTGTTTTACAACATGCCAGTTTTTCTCTCAGTTCCTGTTGTGGAATTTATGGAAGTTATGCTGTTATTGAAAGTTAAGCCCAGCCAATGTGAGCTATGTGTTCCAGGTGTGAACATTAATGTAGTTCCAAACTGGCTTTAAAATCATAGACCATACTTTTTCTGAAGCAGGACCAATCATTTATCAAACATTCAAAACATCAAGAAGACATGGAAGAGCATTAGTTCAGGCCAACTTACTCAAAGTACTCCTGAGCAGGGGTGGCCTTGTAAATGTCACTGACTGTGCTGTTGTCAGCCCAGTCAGAGCAGTTTGGACTGTTCCATGTGTTGTTGCAGTGGACCCACGGCAGCTCACCAGTGAATGATGAGAAAAGATAGAACAGTGCCCAGGAGATGATGACATTATAGTAGAAACCAACGTACAGTGAAATGAGGATCACTGTAAAGCCCACACCTGTTGAAAGGGGAAAATAAGTTTGGATCATGAGCAGTTTTCACGACCTGATACTGATAGAGAGATGTCTAAATAATACCCATACAAGAGGGTGTTACAGAAGACAAAATGCAAGATTCAAAAGACACAATCAGCTCTAAATAAAATGAAATGAAAGGATATGGCAATACTATTTTACTAAACATAAACTCTTTTGCAGATGACTTTATATTTTGTGATATAATTGGAATGTGGCAAACAAGTTTATCTTCATTTCATTGTATTTAATTTTTAGAAAGTTGTGTCCAGAAGTTTGGTGAGACTTCTGTGACTTGTGGTTTGCAAGGGGACATATACCTAACTGGATGTCATCAGCATATAGTAGTAAAAATATGTGAAAAATAAATATTGCAATAAAATTCACACATGGATAGTAATAAAACTCTTTTTCCCTGAGTGTATGCATTGCGGAAGATTTAAAAGCAAACAGGTACACAGCTACAGGTACATTTAATCTTTTACCTGTGCTACAAGAACTACACAGTGTCTTTTCTCTTGTTTAGCAGCCTGGGAAGATGTTTAATCTGTTTGTGTAGTATGCCCTGTTTATTTATGACTCCACCAAGAGAAGAGTAATAGGCCTTAAAATGACCCTTGTGGAATGCCACAAATAAAACAGAACACAAAGGATGGAGATTTTTTTCTTTTTGCTTTTACTGACAATTTCAATAAGTTTCAACCAACCCAATATTTAAGGTGCTGAAGGCGGATAGTGATCTACATTAGGGTAAATTTACCATTGTCAAAGCTTTTGTCAGTACTGCTCAGAGGTGTTTTACCATTTAGAGCCATTATGAATCAATACAAAGGTCATACACTCTTTACACTTATGAATCAAATGTCTGTATTTTTGCACTGTGGGGTGACATTCCACCACCAGAAAGGGAAATCTCTCACTCACTGTGAGAGATTTCACCTTTGATGGATCTTCTTCATGGTACTGAAGAAAAAAAGCACAACTTCTAAAGATCCGCTCCTCACGCCTCTTTAATATCAACCCATCTGCCCTTTCTGTAAATCTAAAACCCTGACCACTCTTCTAAGGCTAAAATTAATCGTTAACCTTTGCTGGAGACATGACCACAACTGTGCCTTATTGATTCCTTTGTTATGTGGATGTGATATTTGTCCAGGCAGCGATGCCTCTTATTAGCACCACATGCAGTCATGTTATCTCTCCCGCTCCACCATCTCTCCCTTTTCTCAGTCATTTTCTTGAAATGCATTGATCCTGAGAGGAAACCAGCTTGTTGATCAGAATAATTACTGTCAATATGGGCACGTGTATGTGTGTATTTGAATAATTACAGTTATCCTCCTGCTGAGAGACAGGGAGAGAGTGAAGCATGTGATTAAAGCGTCAACCTACTCAGTGTGGTCCCTAACAGACGGCACATGGGCACACTTAGGAAGCACACACGCACACAGACACACATGAAGAAACACACACACACACAAAGTGTAGGCCACCTTCAGACCAGCAAGGACTTGATGCAACTGAAGGTCCAGATGTTCTGGTGGATATAATGGTGTTTGAGATTCTGCTGCAGTTTTAGAATACAGCAGTGTGTCAAATATGGATTAAAGTGAAACTATAACTTCATATAATGATAAAACACAATACTAGTGGGATTTTTGTGTTAAATGAAAATGTTTGAAATGAAAATTCAAACTTTGCAACTTTATCAAAGCATAAAAAGTGGAAGTTTACAAAATCTTTTATTGTTTTTCGAATGTTTATTTCCCCACCAGCTTTGGTTGTATCTTCCTAGAGTGTGCTTTGCTTATCGATGTGTTGAAAAGTACCCGCGGAGAATGTCATCAAATGTTTCATGCCACTTTCTGACAAAAGAATTTGGACAATCAGGACAAGAGTCTAAAAGCCCAATTTTCATTTGCTTTCCATCTGAGTGCCAGCACAACCTGATGCTGTGCGGAGGATAAACAATGCCTGTCGCCGCTCAGTGCAGAGATGAGCAGACAAAAGAGACTGGCATGTGGACAGACAGGCATGTGGGCAGACAAGCAGACAGCGAGACATGTACATATTAAAGAAAGTTTTACTATCAGGCAGATAGATCAGCACGTAGGCAGACGGACCCTATGTCATGTCAAGACAGCGTTTGTGCGCATGTGCAAACAGACAGGTGTCAAAATAAGGTAGTTTGCATGTGTGGGTGCGTGTCTGTCTGTGTATCAAGTCTGTGTCATAAAGAGTGTCACCTCCTACCTTTAAATATTGGGCAGATCTTCCACACCCCTGCTGCCCCCTCTCTGTTATACTGTCCCAGAGCCAGCTCCATGTAGAAGAGAGGCATGCCTGCTATCACCATGAAGAACAGGTACGGCACCAGAAACGCACCTGCACAAACAAAGGCCATGTTAATTGTTTTAATGAAGACCTGGATTTAAAAAGGACTTAAAAAGTTTTGACTCCATATCAGTGATAAAGTTTGAACTTTGTGTGACTTCACTTAAACTCTGTTTACTTTTTTTTTTTTTGCCTTATTATGCAAATCTTACCTCAAACTGATGTCTGAGTGAAGACCTGCATTCACTGTCAGTCACCCCAACCCCTCACCCTTGATTTTGATATGTCCCCTTACACTTGAAGCAAATTAGTACATGCCTGGTTGATGGACAGAGCCCACGTAGACATGAATGATAAGTACAAGGGTGTCAGCTGTTACTGTAACAGTTCAGAGCAAACTTTGTGAAACTTTAATGGCACTTTTTTCAGATTATCTCGAAAAACACAAGCATGGAGATAGTAGAATCTCAAGCAAGTTACTGAATCACATGACACATGAATATGATAGTTAACATCCCAAAACACATGCTGTGTCCCAAATCACGTACTTCTGCTCTTACACTTACTGTTTTGAGAGCACACGTGTGTTCACATTGTTAGTATGTAGAAACATAGTGAACTTTGATTACTCGGCTGGTACGCTTAAAGTTGAGTGTGAGAAACGGTGCACACTTTTCACACTCAATGGTCGCCATATTGGCTACATCGAGGGAAGGGCAGGAACAGATCAAATGATGGATGTAATCAAGGAATAGCAGTGGAACATCTGTGAACGGTTGTGAAATGCGATCGTAGTTTCCGGTAAGTGCGAAGCCGCAGTGTTTGATTTGGAACAACACTACCCTGTTAGATTTTGTGCACTGTTACAGGAAGTTCAGAGTTTATACAGTGCACTTCGTGTGAGTGCACTTACATAAGTATGCGAGTTGGGACACAGCAATAAGTTGGGTTGGGTCAACTTGAGTGAGATTACAGTAACCCTTGATAACAACAACGTCTGGTTTGCATCTGGCCAAGAACCTTTATTACAAGAGTCATTTATTGTCTCTTTCCTCAGATGTTCTTTCATCTCTTTTTGGTCAGAGATCAAATAAAAGGACAACATTATAAAACTAAAATAATCATTTTCAGCTAGGTATCATGACAAATACTATTTTAATTTTTTGTGTACACAGGTATGACAACATTCTGGGTTCAGTAACACACGGCCACCCTTGACTATGGCTACAGTATCGCTGACAGCTCTTGGACATAATGAAAGCTCTATGTTAAACAGCCATAATTAGTGGCTGTGATTGATGGTGCTAATCTATTCAAAGCAGCTGTGGTGGTTTTTCCCCTATTTTGATCTCTGCGAAGAGCTAAAAAAACTACAACAGCAACCAGAGAGCAAAAGGAGCTGAAATGTACAGTTAATACACTATAAACACATGAACGTCCACTAGCAGATGAGTGCATTACACTTTGAAAGTAAGAAGGTAAAAACATGAGATTATGCTAGTTATGTGTGAAGAGTCCCCCCATATTCCTCTCTTTTTTTCCCCTGATTCATCACTTCTTTATCTGTTAATACATTCAAACAAACCCCCAAATATCACACCTTTACCTCTTCACTTCAAAACTCTTTTGTCTAATACTTAAACCCATTTCCCTTTTCTTTACGCCCTTATTCTCCTCCCCATACACTCTGACAGCGGATCATTCAGACATGATGGGACCATCTTACCTCCTCCATTCTTGTAGCAGAGGTACGGGAATCTCCAAACATTGGCGAGATCTACAGCAAACCCGATCACAGACAGGAGGAAGTCAATTTTCTTCCCCCAGGTCTCCCTCTCCTCCTCCCCATTGGGACTGGTCTGATTGGGAGCAGGAGCCACAAGGGTGGTGGAGGTGAACTGAACCCCATTCTGCTCCTTCACCAGGATCAGC
Source organism: Labroides dimidiatus (assembly GCA_030710495.1). Classification (NCBI taxonomy): domain Eukaryota; kingdom Metazoa; phylum Chordata; class Actinopteri; order Labriformes; family Labridae; genus Labroides; species Labroides dimidiatus. The sequence goes on along the minus strand of CM061148.1, from coordinate 25,440,132 downwards.
TCCACCTTATAACAAGTCAATGAAGTATTTGATAAGATCACAATGAGGCACGCTATAACAAATTCATTTTATATCATATGTTAAATACACATTTACACACTCAGTTTTATCTGTGTAAAATATCTTTAATACATCAAAAAGATGTAAGGAAAAATGAGTACTTACAAACTGAGCATCTAGACCTAATTTACATGCCCAATGAAGTACAGTATATTCAGTTTAATGACTGAGCTCTGGGTCACCCAGTGATTCTTTCATTTCCTGCTCATTTTAAGCTCCATTACAAACACAATGCCACAACATTTGTGTTCATCGTAACTGAATAAAATCAAGTACATTTTGGCTTTGAGGAAGTGTTACCCTTGTTGTCATTATGACTTGCCGAAGTTTTTTGGGTCCTCATAAATTAAACAAGGCAGACCATTTCAGAGAGAAACGCACTTAATTAAGAAGCTTGCACCATGCAGTGATCTAATTAAGTTTTCTTAATCAGATTGAACAGCGTTTCATTAACCCGACTACAACTGTGTCAGAACTGCACTGACCTCTTTGGGGCCCATTGTGTTAGAGGTGGGTTTTTCTGGGGCTACGACGGAGGACATCAGGCCGACAGGGACTCTCTCTGAGAGCATGGAGGGGGGCACAGACTTGTGGAGTGAGATGCCAACGGTTGTGGGAGAGAAAGGAAGGAAGGTGCAGCTGGAGTAGAGTGGAGAAAGAAAAGACAACGTGACATGTTTTGTTTCACAAAAACTGTTTGTAGCTGTAACCAGAGGCAGACTTAAAAGTGTTCAAAATGAGAACCAGAGGAGGAAAAAAATGCCATAAAAAAATCTTTTGTAAAACATTAATTAAAAACATAAAAATGAAACTATACATTGCAAATGATTGGTTACAGAAATGCTGATGATATTATTTACAGATTATTTGGCCCCACAAAAGAAATAAATCGTAGAGCTCTGTTGTTTTTCTTACTGTCAATTCATTTCAAGGTTCAGAGTTGTAGCCTAAAGTTAGTCAGTATAGAGTTGAACCATACGTACCATGAAAAGCAGAGTCAGAGGGGTGTGGAGAAGAGTGACAGAGTGATGGATCTATGGCTGTGGGCGTGGGGCAGCTTCTCTAAATGGCCATGATAGCATGCTCATTTTATGTCACACTTGTTGATCGCCATTTTGCTCGCCCTGTGTCCACCAGCCCTGTCTGACCATGACTATTCAGATCAACACTGATGTATGAATTATGTTCACTAAAAGTGCAGAAATAAAGAGTTATGTTCAACCCCTTTTCCCCAAAAGGAATAAGGTCTTGAGAATAAACAATCAGTTTTAGCAGAGGAAACGCATAAAGCTGATTTCAGTTTTATTGGGAAAATCTTGAAATTGTTGTAAAGCAAATATTAGTTTGCTCCTAAATACTGAAGATTTAAAACAACACAATTTCTTCAGCTATCATCAGCATTCAAACTTCACCAAAGTGCTTAAATGCTGCCAAATACAACCCCCTATTCTAAATTATTGTTATTAAATCTCATTTGACTATTCTTTTTATTCTTAGGACAAAAAGTAAAATCATATATGAAATGCAAAAAGCAGTTTTATTTCAGATGATAAAAACACTAAAATTCATTTAAATTGCTTAAATTACAAAAGAATTAGTAAAAACATACACTTACTTTTTTGGATGAAATCCTCCTCCTCTGTCACTTTGGTTGATTTAATTCCAGTTGCGCTGATGTTCCTCAAAGATCTGCAAATGAACGCTGACCATATTTACGCAAGCCGTCCTTGAGAAGTTAGAGTTGAACCCAGGTTTGAGCAAAAACATAAAAAGAAACAAAGGTCAAAAAGATGAGTAGGTGAGAATAATAAAAAAAATGAAAGGCTTTCTTAAAGTGTGATGAGTTAGAGCAGGCTCTTTGGCTCCAGTGACAGACACACTGAGCCCAGAGCACCCTGTGGTCTGCTGTGGAGATCTGTCTGCGATACCACTCTTGTATGAGGAACAATCACCAGCACCCCTCTTCACCGTCACTCTCCTCCCTCTCCCTCCCATTCCAAGCTTCATCTGTTACTCCTCCTCTCTCCCTTCATGGCATTTTTTTCTTAACTGTTCTGCTGATGACTTCTCGCTGTGTGTGTAAATCTGTGAATGCAGCATGAAGTAATTCAGTGCTTCAACATTGAAGCAGATAAGATGAGATTTCTTTGTGGTTTGATTCATTTTAATGTCCTTTCATCACCTGCAGAATCACATCATACTAAGTCTTTTTTGACAGAAGACTTCAGTTAAACATGTAAATAACTGCTGGATAAAGTGATACTTAGGGAACAGTGAAAGGTTTTGACGATTGAAAATAATAATATAATACTTTCCTCTGATTTACTTCTTTTGCTTGGTGAAGAACAACAAAATCTATTACAGAGGTGATTCAAATCTTGCAGTGCCCTGATGGAAAACATGCTTTCTGGCTTTCTGCTCCTTTTTAAAATCTAAAATACACAAATCATGTGACTTTAATCAATGATTTGAAGGTTTCTGAGTTTGGTATAACAATTGATTCAAACAAGATTTATTTATTTATTTATTTATTTATTTATTTGTTTGTTTGTTTGTTTGTTTGTTTGTTTGTTTGTTTATTTATTTATTTATTTATTTATTTATTTATTTATTTATTTATTTATTTATTTTTCAACACTCACACACACAGTATACAGTTAGTCATCTGGGCAGTACGAATGTTAACGAATGTTATGTGACTCAGCTGCAGTGTCCAACATGGTTGCCAGAGAAATGGTACAAACATCTCAACTAACAGGGTAAAACAGGCAAAAGTTGTTTTTTTAATCTGTTAGTGAAACCTGTTAAAAAGTCAATTCCCTCCATCCCCAGAACTGCCAACTAAGCATGGTAAACCTTTGACCCTGGGAGCTGTGTTTTCAGTGATGCTTGTACCCAACAGGGTCGACCCTCAGAGTGATGGGTAACTCACCCCATACCTGTCTGAAGAACAGAGAAACCAAGACCAACTCCTGGTAATGGACCTCTAGGAGGTGTGTTTGGGGCGTCATGCAATGTTGTTGAATGTTGAATGATATTCTTGATACTAAATTTTAGTTGTGGCTGCATTATTTCAGATGGAATATTGAAGAAAAAAAAAGAGGCTTGTGTGTGTGTGTGGGGGGGGGGGGGGGGGGGGGGGGGGTTCTTTGGGTACTTGAACACCTGTGGTCAAGCAAACTTGAAGCATTTCTTTGCACATAATGGTCAGTAACTTTATGGGATATTAAGATTAAAAGTTAGACTGACAGATAGAAGAGAGGCAAACAAGAGCCTTTTGTGTCAGTGCAAAGCTTTGGATTTATCAGTCCATTAACCCCCAGCCTACATTAGAGGTCATGAGCGTTGACTGGTAAGAGACTGAAAACATTAAATGAATCTTTCAGTCTTTGGTTTTGAAACTATTTGCTCAAGCAGCACCGTATGTCCTCCTGCTGCAGTGCATTGATCAACTAGTAGTGACATGTATCACAAACAACCCAAATCCCCATAAAACAAACATTCAAATAGGTTTCCTCCTCAGTATGTCTCGCTATTGCTTAACAATAACACAAAGAGCTTTGAACTGAGAGGAGCCAGTTGAAGTGATTCTGACACTGATACTATAACGCCTATTTTTGGAGGTTTCCTGGGTACACAAAACCCAAGGGTGGACCGCAACCTTGTTGGAGGGATTATAAACCTCAGATTCCTGCCAGTTCTTAGAGACACCTCAGAGGGAGTGGAAAAAATAGTTGAGTATCTTTCTTGCCCTGCTTTGAGTGTGGCCCAACCCTGGAAAGATGGGTGAATGAATGCACTGAAGGACAGACAACTGTTCATCTAAGGCCCTAAGTAGACTCCATGTTACTTAAGGACTTATGGTCCATGGGAGTAGATAGTTTTCTATCCAAGTTTGTCTCATAATAATCACAAAGAGAAATGTCCTGATTAAGATGATTAAGCCTTTACTTTGGTGAATAAAATGCTGCTGTGGACACCATCAACCACTGATTGTGAACCTTACAGAGACTTTGATTCCAGCGTTCAAACTTCGTCACTTCCTCCTCCTAACAAGCGTTTGCTCTCCTCTCTCTTCACTCCACCCTTCAATAGACCTCAAAGGCCCACACAGCCTGTCAATAGGCAAAAATCTCATTACCTATAATGCTGGTCTGGAGACAATCAGTTCCAGCATCAACACCTCTACCATTTCCAACTCAACAGTAAGAGAACTGGGACATCAAATAACACAATCAGCTCGCTCCCCACGGACAGATCTATGACTCTTATATGTGGAATGACAGCCTGTTGTTTGCCAACCCATTGAAGTGATCAATTGGCCGCTAATCCCTAACACCAGCGTCACCCTTACCCCAGCACACACACTTTTAAAGTGCAATCATCAATCAGGCCTTGGGCCTTATATCAGAAATTGTTTGGTCGATTTAAGCCGTGCTGGATGTATGAGGTTTTCGACTGAGCTCTGACAACGCTGAGGTGAACATAATCGAGTGTCTTGTTTTCATAAATACGACAGCTGAGACCCATGGTGAAGAAGGGTGAAGAGGAGGAGGAGGGGAGACAACAGAGGACAGGTGAGGTAAAGGAGGATGCTGAGAAGAAGGGGCTGAGGAATCAGAAAAAGGACAGACGTTGATGAAAATAAGAGTGCATCAGTGTTTGAATAATATTGCCATCTTGAACTTTTAAAAGGGCTGAGAGGACTTTGTGGAAAAGCTGGTGATGATGTTTTGAAGCAAATGACTGGAGATCAGAGACAACTACAAGACAACTTTTACTGGATACAAAGAGATGAGGTTATGTATTTATCAACAGTTACGTAAGCGCTCTGTTTGAATTACGCACAGCCCAGGCTCTTAGATGTGTCCCCTCTTCATTTTATTGATAGACTCACAGCTTAGCCCATGTTTTGACCTTTAGCCCCATCACTCTCCCACTTAGCTTTCTTCTGCTCTTTTGTCTGTTTTCATTTTGAGTGTTCAACTTCAGTCATTTGAAACACTCAGTATGGCTTGAAGATGGACATCACTAAGTCTGGACCATAGACTGTATAATTAATGGACGTAGTCTCTGCTACATCACCCATCTGTTTCTGAAATGGACTTCTGAAACAAACGGCGTATGGCATATTCGTTTCAGAATATTCCAATATGGCAGCGTATGGCCATATTGGAATTGGGGCAGGCTTTGAGTTTCACACTAACAGCTATAGAGCGGCTGTTGTACCAGGCTGTAATCATTTTAATTTCTGCTGTGAAAATGGCTTTTTTTTGGCTTGATGTGTTTGTGACTTCCGGTACTTCAGGAGCTAGCCTCAAGCAAACAAAGCATTGTCTAATATTTTCAGACTGGAGGTTGCCACTTGGTCTGGACCGATTATTGGGTCTGCCTTCTTTCTTGCTCTCTGGAATACATTTTTTTTTGCACTGACAGCTCTTTTTTAAGCTGTGCAGCTCATTTGGGTTCATGTGATGATTATGATATGTTCAGGGTCAAATCAGAAATCAGGTTTTTCCAGTTACAGTTCCAACAGCAGACCAGGCCATGAATACAGTGGGCATTGTGGGCAGTACCTGGCCCACAGGTTGTGAGTTTGAGACCCTATCATAGGGACTATGTGCCATAAATCAATTAATTTAGAAATAATATACTTTGGCTCTGATAATCTCATTTCGAATTATTGATTACGATCAGGAAAATATCTAGAAGAGACTTTTTCAAGATCACATATAAAGTCCTCACAGGGACTTTAAGAATCCTTGATGCTCTAACAAGAACTGATAAGTGATAAAACCTTTCATCTTAGCACAATAAAAACATTTTCACCTCATGTCTTGCTCTTGGTGGAAAACTGAGTCTTCCAAAACGCACCGCTGGTTTGCAAATGTAACAATGCTGACCGTAAACTCTTTGATAACTTCAAACACAGAACTGGAGAGAAGTTGACCAACTAATTTCACCTCGGTTTATTTCCACTGTGGCAAACATTGATTTCTGTTAGCCTTCTTAATTTGTAACTGGGGTAAAAAGGTTAGTCTTCAAAATCAGGAAATAATGACAGTTATCCGACACAGATGTGTGAGTAGCCCGAGGAGCCACTGGGCTTAAAGGGGACCCGAGAGGGAACTGTTTGGCTGCAGACACAGGTGATCTCTGAGTGAATGGTGTTACTGAGCCTTGCTACCCTACAGTGCCCACGGCTACTGCTCAATCTACTGCTGACAACAATCATAGCTGCACCCTAGGTCCCTTTCTCTGCAACAGTGGTCGATGCTCGCTCTGCCACATTTTTTTAGCTTGTCCCCCACTGGCAGCCTGGTGAATCCCTCCAAGGCAAAACAGCTGAAGCACCAAGGTGCATCCCTGATCAGATCTTCCACCAATACTGCCACAATCCCACTCTTTCTTGTGTTGCCCCTCAACATTTGTAAATGGAATACAAGGAACATAGGTAGTGAAAAACATCAGAGCCAAATGCACTCACTTTTACCATTTACATGACACCTGTGGTCTTGATGCCCAAGATAAATTCTCCTCTGTCCCAAACCACCTGTTTGTTGTTGTTGTTGTTGTTGAACCTCCGGTGGAGAAGAGCAGAGACAATATTCAGATTTAACCATAAATTGAAATGTTGAATTTAGCAAAATGGCCAGTACTGCCTCCAGATCAATACTTAGGTCTGGCTCATGACATGTGGGAAACATTTCCCAAAAGTTTCATGACTTAGACCTTTTCCCAGCCCTGGGATATTGTCTCACATCAATAATCAGCTAACTTTTGCCTAAATGTTTCAACCTCTGGGGGGAACCACTTTTTCCTATATTAACCACTTACATAATAGCTTGTAAGTTTCCCACCTTTACTTGGGCACCAGAGGAAACTGTTGGCTGTGATAGCACAGGAGGTTGCTTCCTTATAATTTGTGTTATGTACTGTTAAATGTTTACCTGTTTGATTTGAAATTAAAAGACAGAATATTTTGAGAATCAGTGTAGCCTACCACCAGAAGCTTTTCTTTCATCGTCTTACTTTGTCTGGATGTTGTCTGCTTACTCCTGCAAGTAGAAAAAAAAGGAAGACAAAAGCAGAATGAGGACAAATTCTTTGTCTATTGAGTCATGACCTTAACCACTGATTTCAGACAATTAAAACGTTCCCCCCCAGACAGAGATGACTATTTCACCTGCTGAGCAACACAGTGGGCACCCTCATTTAGTAAGAAATGATGCATAATAGGTTCTGCAAGAGAGAGGTTGGAGAAAACATTTCATTAGCAAGTAAGCAATTTAAACATTCTGCATATTGTCTGTAAAGTCATTAAGAAAACCTCTCCTGCATTTTAATCGACACACGAGCTAATGAGATGTGCTTAGCCTCAATGCTTAATGAGTTTAATTTTAGTTGACTTCATGACTGAAGGTCTCCTGTTATGTTTACAGTTCACAGTACTTCAAACTAAATGCTGACCCCCACAAAATATTTCCATAGTGACAACACATTGATGTTTAACAGGAGTTAAACTGAGGTATGTTTAGCAAAGTCAATTTAACATAAGCTAAGTAGATCAAAACACGACATAGTTGGTCTTTGGTCCATGGTTAAAGCTTACAGTCTCTGTTAAGACATTACAATAATGTCTCATAGAGCATCTTTTTGTTGGCAAAAAAAAGGTACTCACCTATTTACAGCACAAACTAATTTAATTTTTTCACAAATTTGTGAGTTTTACAGCCTGATGAGTCCATTACGATTCAAAATGTTGTGTCACACTTTCTTCAAACTCAAAAATAAACAGGATCTTTTAAGTGCAAAGTATTGAAGAGAAAAAAAAACCTGTTCTAAGAAACAACACTTAATAAATCACCAGTGATGTCTTCAGATATGTCGCAATTAAAGAAAAAGGTGAGGGTTAGATGAGCTATAGACAATGACAAGCAATCACTGGATAATTCAGGCTTCTTAAAAAAAAAAAAAAAAAAAAAAAAAAACCTCAAACTAGATTTTTTTTCCCCAAGAGGTACTGACATTTTATTCATGATAATATTCATATGATGTATGCTGCTGATGTGGTCTTGTGGAAACTTTGCTCTCTACCAAGTCCTGCTTGGAGATGGTGGCATTTTCAGGTAAACATTATGACATAATGCAATCACCCATTAATAAACTAAAAACTGCTCATACACTGTGACACCTCAAGAGGGAGACATTTATGCAACATTAGCAGATAAAGGTGATTATCTGTGGATGAGTGTGTGATGTGGGAACAAATGGGTAGGAGAGTATTGTACATATACCAGGATCAATCACCCCTTTGACAAAGACACAACTGTGTTATCGTTTCTTTTTAATTCAATCCAAGAGTCACATTAACAAGTTATATCATAGCAGTCCTGAACAGACAAATTCAAAGTAGCTTGCAGTAATGACTCTTTATAATCAAAATGCATTAATAAAATAAAACCTGTTGAGTATAGAAAAGACAGGAAGTGAAGCTACAGAGAAAACAGAGTTCAGTTTCCTGGTCCGTGTGCAACAAGCCATCAGAAAGACACCATCGCTCTGTCAGAGTACACAAGTCTTTCGTCTTAGGCTCACCGCAAGACAAACTGGTAAGCAGGCAGCAGTAGCATGAATATACAAGCTTTTCCCTTGCAGGTTTACATTTTCCCCAATGATAGGAAGTAGAAAAATGAGATTCACCTCTATGGAGGTATTAGGATAAAAGGAAGTGAAACAAGTGTAAAAAGCAAAAGGTCCCAGATTGTTCATACAGGCCCCAATGTGAGATTGTTCTGAATGTAAGAATTGAATACATAAAATGTACATACTTCGCTTGCTGATGAAATACATCATGAATAATATCTGTTTTAAACAAAACAGCGTGAGTGTTGGCTCGATACATTTCATTCTGGGCCAGGTGTCTAATCAATTCTTTGTTTTAGTTATATTCAAATCGGATACCCCACAAAAGTACAAAAGAGTATAGCTTTCCTCAAACATAGAGTGAATTATATCTCCATCTAATATAAGATCACATCACTTAGGAGTACATTTAATACTTGTCCATTCCAGGGTGCAAACACATTTCCGTCATTCAAATCTGTATGCTGTTGGCAAGTCTTACAAGTTAATAGTCATTCCAAGGTACAAAACTTTCACAACACTGAGACAGAAGAAATCAGGTCTTTGTCAAAGTTGGTTTGAACAAACCAAACTGTCTTCATTTAGAAAAAAAAAAAAAAGCTTCTTTTGTACGCGTGTTCCCTAATTTCCTCTGTACTCCTCTTTTGTAGCAAACGTAACTGGAAAAACTTACTCATTAAAAATTAGCTACAATACTGTAACTGAAAAACTTTAAAAGCTTTACAGCATGTGATATCTCTTCCAAAATTAAAGAAAACAATCTAAAGTGCAAGCACAAATATAAGTTAAAAAAAAAAATATGAGGGGAAAATACTAAAAGATTGTTGAGCAACATTATATTAGTTTGTATGAGCGTACAGTCTGGTGTGTTTTTGTGTTGCGGCCCGTCATGTGGTGGCAGACTTCACCTCAAGGCCTGACACACATAAGCACTTGCACTCTGCGTTTGCCAACCTGCACGACTTAAACATAAAAAAGTCAATAAAGAGGGTTTGAACAGGATAAAAAGTGTACATTTGAAAACCAGGAATTTTTCAGAAAATGTCCACTAGAGATCAGCGCTTTGAGTAGCTTCTGATTGTGACAAGATTGTCTATACATTCTCTTTTTTAGCATAAAAATTCTATAGATTCAAGGCTATCGGTTTCCATAAGAAATCTGCATTTTGCTTCTAAGCAGTCAACTCAGCGATAACAGTAATAATATAACAATAAAACTTTACACTTTGTAGGAGGAATACAGCACAAAAACAATTGCAGTATTATACAAAGGAAAACAAATGTGGCTCATTTTTCACCATCAATACAATCTGCTGAGGAGAGAAGATCACAGATCTTTGTCATGGCAGTGAAAATAAAAATCATTCATATACGTATATCAAAAATTCACAAAATGTCCTGCATTTGGAATATTCAAAATACATATCAGAACTCTTCAAAAGCGTACGTCTTGAGAAGGCTTAAGAGATGTGAAATATTGCTTCACTGAAAGCCAGAACGCAGACACAGAAACAGTATGAAAGGTCACGAATGTGGTGGGAATGTGAGACTCACCGACAAAACAAACCGAGAAATATAAAATAATAATTTTAAAAAAAATTATATATTTATATTTGTATATAAAACTGACTGAGGTTGGATATATGATCGCCACCAAGAAACAAATGGCATAAAAGAACAGATCCCACATCTTGACTGGCTTTAAGAAAAAAAAAAAAAAATCACGTTTCATTTCATCCTCTTCAGAGAGCATTCCCTTTTATAATATATTATCCCATAAAATGACATCGTGTGAAGCACTGCACAATTTGAGAGAAGTTGCACAGTAACATAACTGTCATTCTTTAAGTTAGATCTCAAGTTTCATGTTATTCTGTTTGTTTTAAGAACAGATAGATTAAAAAAAAAACAGCCATTTGTTGACAATTGACTGACATGATCATCTTTGGATGTGGGATGTTTTGTCCACACACTGAAAGGTTGATTGTAAATTCAATCAGTTCTTAAACGAAGATCCGATTACTGGTCAAAAAAAAAACAAAAAAAACAAACAAAAAAAAACAAAACGTTAAGTTTCTGTCTAGTTTAAGTTGAGGTATAAGTGTACGGTCATTATTATTATAAAGATGAATAAAACTAACATACAGCTGCACTATTAGCCTGTTTGAAATAAATTAACTTTTTTCACTGAGAAGTTATCTCATCACATTAACAGACAATGCCAGTCAGTTGATAATGCTACTGTCGAAAATATCTTCAATTCCAGTCAGGCCTCAAATACTGAGGTTGTATTTAAAGGTTTCAGATCTCTGTTAATGAATTAAAGCAGCATACGATTTCTCCCACGTACAACTTAACGGGTCTGATGCTTCAAACCTTTAACATGCTGGAACTAAAGATGTAGAAGTAAGGAATGACAATGCAGCTGTGTAAGGCAGAAAGAGAACTAGTGTGACCGTGCCTTTACATCGAACCAATAAAAGCCTTTCGACTGAGTGTGCTTTCAGTGGTCACACGTGGTGAACTTCCCATTGCAGCTGTTACACTGACTGAAAAATGGACATGACGGGTGACATGAACTCACCAGATGTATTTTTGGTCCACGTTGTGAAATTTCAACATTTAGAAAAGACACTTAATCTTGCCGACCTGAAAAGAATAACACTGATGCAGTAACATGAACGAGGGATGGATGAGGAGAAGAGTACTGAGAAACAAAGACATGCGCGATACCCAGTGAGCATCAGAAATGATGACATCATACGAGTTTAATTATTCATTTTTGTTACTGAACCCTGAGCTAAATCAAATATATCACCGTTTATATTTATATTTATGTATATATGTATGTATGTAACAGGCTCGTAGCAATCATGATCTTCAAATCACATGGACCCGGGTTCACCTCAAATGTGGCCAGTAAAAAAATAGTCACAACTGTCACCGGTACCCTTAGGTCTTCCTTCGAACATGAATAATCCTCAATACTGCTCATAATAACATGAGCCCATGCACTCTGCACTTTTAGCTAAAAGGCAGCTACCATTAAAGAGAGGAAATAGAGAAAAGTTACCGATGAAAGAACCAAACACTGATTTTTACTAAAACTTGACCATCCAGGGCTGTGTTTTTTCCAATCAACCCTCATGTTTAAAACATGCACAGTCAGCACTATGTTGGAAGGGAAAAACAATACAATGTTTTCTCCTGGAAAGTCTGTAAGTGCTTGCCCTTCAAGTATTGTATCTGAAACAGCCACTGTTTGGCATTTTGACGATCTTTGCTTTTAAAAGAAACAAACAAAAAAAAAAGATCTTTTAATAAAATAAACTTTGACCAGGCTGAAAATAAACTTCAGTAATTTCATGGAAACAATATGAATAAAAAAAGGGTCAGGTAAACGTTTTCATATTTGTAGTTACAGAAATGTAGTCCCTTACTTTTCAAGCCAGTTACTTCATGACAAGTAACTACCTACCCACTCACTCAGCATCCTCTCACCAGGAGAGGTGTTAAGTTTTCTGACTCCACACTTTTCTTCCTTCTCAGTTGTGTTTCTTGTGAAGTCCATCTCTTGTGCCGTGGTCGTTGGGACTGAAGTCAGGGCAGATACCGTTTGCTATTTTGGTGCTGGCAGTGCCTTGCAGGTTCAGGGGAGATGGGATGGGCTTCGTTTGGTGGCTACGGCAGGTGCCGCAGTGGAGGCCTGCGTTTTCTGTATAAAGGTACTCCTCAGAGAAGTCCGGGTGCTGCTCTACAAAGCTCCTGAACCTGTCTGCAGAGACACCACAAGAGGGCACCAGAAACAAAGGCAACATTATTTCAAGGTTTTGAAAGATGAGGGCTGCACTGCGAACTAAAGGTGCCTTTTTTAATAAGTGAGAATTAAAAGAAATCCGGGCCAAAAAAACTGCTTCGTGTTGCCAACTAGAGGAGCTTTTTTTAAACCCTCCGTCTTACCAAAGGTGATCTTCCCCGTGTCTTCAGCATCAATGGCAGTAAACAGACGTGACACACTGAGGCGAGTCACACCTAAAGCTGTCTTCAGGATGACTGCCAACTCCAGCTCCGTGATGGCACCATCCTCCTCTGCCTCAAACATCTGGAGAGGGTACAACAGGTGGAAATACAGATGTCATACCTTTGACTTTTCCTTTAGGGATGATGCTCTGACTGGGCTGTCAGACGAGGAGCAAGTTAACCTGAATCTCAAATCTTTTTAGCAAAATAGAGGGACAGAGGACTTTCGGCTTCAAGATTAAATCTGAAAAGATCTGAGCTTGGTTCAATGAAACAAACATTTGTATAACACAGTCCAGTCTGTATCAATGTAATGACGGATGTATACCTTGAAAGCCAGTTTCATCGTTTCCAGAGTTTTGGCAGGTCTGCATACAACAGATAAGGCTATTACATATTCTCTGATATCGATGCCGTTATCTTCATGCTGGAAAAAAAAAACAAAAATTATGTGATTAATTCCATAAAAGCAGCAGGATTTAATTCTGCTTCCAGTGTTCAAGATGTTTCCTATAAAAGCACTTGGCTGACTTACAGGTTTGTCTGGGATTCTGTATTTTTTCTTGACCCACAAACCTTGAAAATGTGTCAGACCTTGAAAATTCTCTTCAGTCTTTACCTCATCAAAAAGAGCAAACAAGTCTCGCAGCATGTCTGAAACTGGCACGTCGAGGAACTGGGCAAAGTCATCCAAGCCCAGCTTCTGTCCCTCTAACTTCCTGGCTCTGTTCCCGTACTCCTGCAGGACTTTTTCAGTGTTCTTGGGTTTCAGCCTGGGATGGTCAAGCAAAAGACTTTCTTAATATATATAATTTGCGCGAAGATAAACAGGAAATGTAGAAAAGCTACAGTTAAAAAAAAAAAAAAAAAAAAAAGCAAAACTAAACAAAGAAGTTTACTCAGAGACAAGATTCCTGGGCTAAATGAATAAACACATTTTTCCTGCCTATACACATGAATAATTTATCCATCCTCCAGCCTAAAAAAAGCTGATTATGTGAAAGTAAAAAAAAAAAAAAAAAAAAAAAAAAGAGGGAAACAACTTTTACAAGGTGAGGTGATAAGTTCACACACACAACTCTGTTGTTGGCTGCAAAAAACAACACAAATGTCTATATTCTGTCACCACAGATTCAAATAAAAAACAGAGACTACTCTGCTGCTAAATGCTCCATGCAAACCACTTCAGCTCAAACTATCTAAACAATCTCAGATACCTGAATTCTAAATAAGACTCAAAGTTTAACCCTGAAGCATGCTGTTGTAACTGTGGCTGTACATGAAGAGGGTGGGCCGATCTTCACATCGTACAAACTTAGAGGAAACTGTGATGACAGGAAAATATGAAGTTGAACACATAAGCACGGCTAAACTCGACACAGCTGTGTTTGCAAAATGTAAGAGCTGGTGGACAGGAAAAAGAAATGCTGAGCGCAAATTCAGACTTGGATCCAATCTCATCATGAACACAATCCACTACAATGACTCCTCTTTAAATTTCCTGAAACTGAATTTAGCTGTGTCCTTCTCCTTTGTGTTAAAGAGTTTTAGACACTTTTCAGCTGCAGCCCTGACGGTTTGGTACTAAAGAAAACAAATGGTACAACGTCAAAGGCTGTGTTGTCAGTATCTTAGTATTCCATCTTTGTCATGGAACACTGTCTATTTCATATGTCAAAAAATAAAATACACAAATTCAAAAAAAGGTCAGAAAAGTGTCTGACTGATGTTCTGTCCTCTTTCCCTCATGATTGGCTCACAGAGCTCCAGATCAAGCAAATTCATGGTAGGCAGGCACAGTTTTCTCCCAACTTTAATGTTTTGAATTTGTCTCTGCAACTAAATTCAAAACATTGCTCAAATTATAACCAGGATATATTGTAAACGGCTTGAAAAACCACCGTGTTTAAGAAGAAGGGTAGAGTAAAACAACCCTATTTCAGTTTTTACCCTATTCCCCTTCCTCCCTGCACTGGCAGTAGTCTTTAACATTCCTTACAGCTGGATAATGGAGGGAGCAGACAGTCCTGTGTCTCTGTGGATACACATGGTGCTGCCAGACTCTTGGTTTCACCTGCCAGTAAGGGGTTGCATGGAAAAAAAAAGAAACCCTGTACCATGTGTGTCACTCTCACTCTCCTCCACAGATTCCATCCTCTGCAGGCACCTGACCAACCAGTGGGAATCACTGACACAGTGACAAGGACACAAGCTCCAACTGCCTCCCCACCTGTGAGCACAACCAGTTGCGTTTGCTGGAATGCACACCGAGGCTCCCAAAGCCAGACATTGAACCGGGGTCCCTGTGGTGCTTTGTGAGCGTTTCCCCTCCCCCCGTCTTGCCCTTCAGGCCCCTCTTTTCCTCGTTTCTCTTCAATAGTAGGAGTACACTGGAGGGTTCAAGTGACTCACCCCAGTCTCCTGACGAGCTTGGCATACTCCAGTAGACAGGTGTCGACTGGCAGTCTGAGCTGGCCTTCTGCCATTGCCAGCTGGCAGTCCTCAAATGAATAGTCTGTGATGGGTACCCCCAGGGCTCTGAACATATCACAGAGGAGACAATGACGAGACATCAGTTTGTGCAAATCAATACCTGCCAGGGGCTTATAAAGGACAGTGTAGTCGTGGAAATGGCTTCTTGGATGTTGTGAAAGATGTTTTCGTGTTTCCCTGCAGAGGTGAAGTTTTCAAACTCAACGTGTGGGAGTGACAAGTCTACAGATGGTTTGTATAGTCACTTTAACCTGAGCACTTTATACAAGACCTAAAAAAGAACAGAACTGGAAGAGAGTCTTTGATACACGTTGACACTTATGAACTCATTGAGAGGATATAAAACGGAAGCATCGAGAAGAGTTTTATCCAAAATCTGTTGCAACTAAATGACAGCTAATAAAACAAGAAGTATTGAGCTGTAACTGTGTTATAAGGTATATGAGTGTCTCCTAGCATCCTGTAGGTAAGTTTGACAATTACTACCGTGTGTAGCTTTTGTTGTGTACCCATGAATTACAACAAAAATAAATATTGTATCACGCATTAGGTCTCATCAGTGCCATCAAACGTGAACATCTGAACTTACTTTGCCATGACACGCCTCACATTGATAGCAAAGAGAGCTGGGTTGTTTTTCTCCTCCTCTGAGGGTGTGTAGACGGGGAGGAACTGCAGAGAGACGAAGACAAAGAGAATTTGTGTCAGACATCACTTTTTTTGTTTCTACTAAGAATAAAATATGTGGGGACCACTTTCATTTTAATTTACTTTATTTAAAAAAGAAACGAGAAACAATTCAGAACAACTCTGTCAGAGGGGAAACTTCACATCATCAAAGACAAAAATACATCAGTACAAGAGCCTCTTTTTAAATAGCATACGTTTCATCAATTTTGAATACTTCATGAAAGTTGTCCTGATGAGTTTAGGGGAACTGAGTCTTTTGAGTTCATGCAGAATAGAGAATTACAGCATAACTCATGATACTGATACACTGCAGATGAACCAAAGAGTACAAACGTCTCTAAAAGCTTAACTGCAGGATTTATGTTAATGTCATAATCACAAGGAGTCATTAAGCAGTGAGGCTGTGAGCCAAAAACAAAGACGCTCTTATTTTCAAATTAAAATACCAACACTTGTGATATGATTTAAGTATCATTCAACTCAGGATAATGTTGCTGTGTTGAAATTTTGTCTATTCGTTGGCTACAGAGTGGTTTTCTTACCTCGATCACAAACTCATTGTGTAACTGGCAGAGCGTCAGCCACAAGATTTCGAACCTGGAGAAAAAAAGAACATCAAATAAGAAATTTTCTTCACTAGACTTCAGTTACATCCGTTTAAGTTTCAGTCAAACAGCATGTAGTTCAGTTAAGCTGTAATGAGATGACAGCTCTCAAAAAGAAACCCCGGTGATGAAGCTGAATCAAAACAGGACAGAATATTCTGAGGACACCACAGAGACAGATAACAAGGGCAGCCTTTCTCCTGGAGCCATTACTAATCTGCTTCCAGTCTATTTGAGATCTCATTGTTGGGATACTGGTTCAGACTACGACATTCATTTCTAAAAGCTGAGCCCCAGGTTTAAGCAGCAAAATGAAATCAATGACTTGTTTTTATAATTGCAAATATCAAATCTTTCAGGGATCATCACATCATTTTTTGAAGAACACAGAGATCATTTTGTTAGTTAATAAAGGGAACCTAACGTTTAAGAACAGAACAGTGTATCCATATAATGTAAATATAAACTTTTAATAACTGTGTCTTGAGGCTAGTTAAAATTACACAGAACACGCAGAAATAATCAAAATTAAAATCAAAAACAAGTTATGCACTTACGCTCCGGGCCCTTGCCATGTCCATGTGATTGTGTCCTGTAAAAGTACACAAAGAAAAGGAGTTAGACAGGTGTAACTGAAAGCAACTGAGACACTTCCAGGAAACTCCAGTTTAACGCTCTCCTTTCAGCTGACTCTTATGAAGGTCTGACGTTTATTCTCATTTACAGATAAACGTTTAATTTCTGGGTCATCAGGTTGAAGCAGAAAATCAGTTATTCTGTACTGCCTAAACTGACCACTCAAAAAACACTGGTGTTGAGCCATGTCTTACATAAACCTCATTTTTCAATGGTACCGTTATATAGATGCATGTTTATTTGCCACATTAACCAAAAAAATAACTCTTTTGTACCCAAAATTTTGGGTGATTTTGATATTTCTTAATCCCACTGCCCTGGTACAGATAATACCACATGACAGTTAATAAAAATCAAAGCCAAAGAAAAAAAAAAATATCTTTGATATACTATTGCTACTGATTGTCACCAATAATCCAGAAGTTCCAGTATTTGTTGGTCACCACAGGCATAAAGTGCGTTTCCTTTCTGTGCTTTTTCCAGTTTTATTGAGGCAACAATATTATGGCTGTGACTGAGGGTGAAGCAGAGAGACGCACAGCAAACCAAACAACGTACCAGCAGAAAACAAAATCTGTCAGATAAAAGTGGCTTAATTAGCTCAAATACTTATCTTCAACACCTCATAATTTTGTAACTATTATTAAAAGCTCAGTGTTCAATTGGTTGACCTCACAAAAGGACGAGTATTCAAAGGTATAAAACTTATTAAATTTGAACAGAAAACTTTTAGACTTAACATTTGTTATATCAGATAAAGCAATAAAAGAACAAACCTCAATGAGAAAGAACATTTCAATATAAAAAAAAAACAAAACTTGGCTTTGGTAAAATAATGGATATTGGCATCCAGCCTTAACACCTTAACGTAACTTCTCCTTGAAAGAAACCAGCACAGGTTTATGAAACGTAAAAACCTAAATCATCTCTATTCTCACTATGCCCTCAGTTAACACTGGTTTGAAACAGAACAACAAGCCTGAGCAGGGCCCGGGACTTGCTTTCTGAATCGTACCATGATTAGCCAGATTCCCAGTCAGGCCATCACAAAGTTTCTCTGCACACTTCACTGGATTCTGTTCATAGCTGAGCTCCAATCAAACTCTCCGAAACATCAACAGACCAACATCATACTGACTCAATTAAAGCTTTAACTTTAAATCATTACGGCCATTTGACAGATTTTGGAGCACAATAGGAGGCAAACATAATAAATTATATACACAAATTCAAATTACAGATTAATAAATTATAAACTCATTCTTGCATTTGTTGCTACATGAGTGCCAACTGCACACAGCACATATTCCTGGTCTCAAGAGGTTAACGTCCCATTTAAAAAAGACTGATGATTTCTGCTGAAATTGATACAGCAAACTGCAGAGTGACTTGTGATGATGCAGATGGTACTTTTTAAATATACAGTTTTCAGTTTACAGCTCGTGTCTTCTTAAGACATCTGACTTCTTTCCTTTGAATCCAGCAGTTTCTGCTGGTTCATTGGAAACTAAGTCTTTGACATTCACACAATGCTTTGCAGCTGTGCAAAAGTAAGAAAGCATTTATGGTTTGAAACTGTTAATTATTTTTTCCTTTTGTTGCACTGTCATGCTACAAAAATTTACCGGCCTTAAGGAGGAAAGTCTTATCGTGTGCAAGGTTAAAAATGTGCAATTTTTAATCTGAACTTGTCTGAATATTGCAACCTACTGGATCAAGATATTTCAAAGTTTATCTGAGATTTTCCACAAACGTGTCAAACCAAACCTAGTTCTTGGAAAGTTTGGGGTTGGATCAGCTACTACTGCGCTCTCTTTATCAAACAATCAGAAAAAATGTATTTAGCTTTGTGACACTGTGAGCAAGAAGAATAACTCCGCTGAACTGGAAACAAAAAACCCACTGGTTTAACAAGCATTAATGAATGATGTAATGAAACATTTGCAGTTAGAAAAAAATGTATTAATCCTGAGGAAAGATGAATTTGTTTTACTCAGTATTACAAATTTATAGACTACCATAAGAAAAACAACCCAGTGAAAAAAAATAATAATTTAGCAAAGCCCAAAGTACTTGACATCCTCCAAGCTGTATTATTTTTAATATTTAAATCTCATCTTTTCTATTATTATATTTTTGTTATTTTTCTGTATTTGGAAAAAAAAATATTTAAACAGTATCTTGTCCCCTAAAACTCTTGCAGTGAAATATCTAATCAGGTATTCAGGTTTAATAGCTTGCAATGATTTCAGATTGTATTAACAAGCCCTGAATAGAGCATTACCCGAGCCCCTAAACCTGGAAAAATGACACAGTATCACAACACATGCTGATCGGACGCAGATCACACGGCACCGTCTGGGATTCTGCTGAGTATGTGAAATGTTTCTGCATTACTCAGAACATTTTCTTCTTCATGGGTGCCATATATAACTGCGATATCTCTCATCCCATCACGCGGTCTGCTATATGTTTACCAACCTACAGAGTGAGACTCTGGCAGGTGGCCAAGCAGGCTACAGGGTACAAATAGTCTGACATTAAAGGACACAAACAAATATCCCAGCACTAAGGGATATAAAATAAAAACAGAGGATTTTTCATGTCATTAAATTCCCCACATGTTGTGTAACAAGCACATTTTTGTGTGTTTATAGTCAAGTTTACTGAACATAATCAACTGCAGTCTCAATCTTTCCAAAATGCTGAATGAAAGTTAAAGACTGAAGAGGATGATCTCAAAGAACAGCGGTGCTTCAATGATTTTAAGTTAAGGGTGGAGTCAATCAAAACACTGTTTCCTATGTATCCATGAACAAGCTTACCAGTTGATTTGGGTAACGAATCACTACAGGTTGTACTGGTACAGCTGGGATGAAGGCCCCTACAGGAGTAAAACGGACACAGGTTACACTTCAAAAAACAATTTTCTGAATTAACAAAAATAGAGTTCAAAATATGACCAAATGTATGCAACCACAGTTTTTTGGCATGAGATCAAAGTAACAGAAAGATGGAGAGGTGTATAAAAACGATGACAGGAGAGGCTTTACCTGGCTTAAAGGTGATTAGGCAGGATCTATTGGTGCATGTTCCCTCTGGAAAAATCATGATCTGCAGGAAACACATGGAAACAGAAACCATATCAAAACCGTGCAGACAGTGTATCAAAATTATGAATGCCTATTTGTAAGTGGGTTTTTTCCTGTAACATTATTACACTGGGTTAAGATTTGCGTAAGTGACAGTCCCAAAATAAGGGCACAACTCTAAAATAATCAGTTCACAGCTGGCAAACAAATGTGTCTACATGTCTCTTAAGGGACTGTGAGGACTTTCTAAGTGATCTTGAAAAAGTCTCACTTCTAGATATCTGCCTGATCCTAATCCACAACTTAAAATGAGATTATCAGCACCAATACAGGTTACTTATAAATTATATTTCCCAGCTTCCCAATGGGGTCGGACAGGATCGGACTGATTTACATGGCCTCTGTGTCAACATCAGATGTTAAATAACCAGCAGGTGGATTTTTTTTCTGCAGCCTATGAAAGCATCAAAGTTACAGGCTATCTGAAACGCACACCTGGCTCAACTGAGGACATGAGACACAATTTCTGAAATCCAGTCTAAGCTGAAAGAGACGTAGTACCGGGACACAATTTAAACCTGACAAAGATGTTGCTGTCATCTTTCCTCTCAACAAAACTAAAGTGATGGGCACAAGTGACTTTTAACGTGGTATGGTTGTTGGTGCCAGACGGGCTGATCTGAGTATCTCACAAACTGCTGATCTACTGGGATTTTCACGCACAACCATCTCTAGGGTTTACAGAGAATGGTCCGAAAAAGAGAAAATATCCAGTGAGCAGCAGGTCTCCAGGACAAAATCCCTTGTTGATGCCAGAGGTCAGAGGAGAACAGACAGACTGGTTCAAGCTGATAGAAAGGCAACAGTAACTCAGATAACCACTCGTTACAGCCCAGGTATGCAGAAGAACATCTCTGAACGCACAACACATTGAATCTTGAAGCAGATGAGCTACAGCAGCAGAAGACCACACTGGGTGCCACTACTGTCAGCTAAGAACAGGAAACTGAGGCTATTCACACGGGCTCACCAAAACTGGACCACAGAGAACTGAAAACGTTGCCTGGCCTGATTAATCTGGATTTCTGCTAACACATTCACATGGTAGGGTCAGGATTTGAGATGAACAACATAAAGGATGGATCCATCCTGCCTTGAATCAACAGTTCAGGCTGGTGGTGGTGGTCTTGGCTCACTTCGGGCCACTTAGTACCAACTGAGTATTGTTGCTGACCATGTCCAACAGTGTACCCATCTTCTGATGAAGACTTTAGCAGGATAACGCACGATGTCACAAATCATTTCAAACTGGTTTCTTGAAGATGACGAGTTCACTGTACTCAAATGGCCTCCACAGTCACCAGATCTCAATCTAATAGAGCACCTTTGGGATGTGGTGGAACGGGAGATTCGCATCATGGAGGTTCAGCCGACAAATCTGCAGCAACAGTTTGATGCCATTATGAAAATATGGACCAAAACCTCTGATGAATGTTTCCAGAACCTTGTTGAATCTAGAAGAATTAAGGAAGGTCTGAAAGCAAAAGGGGGTCCAACCAGGTATGAGCAAGGTGTACCTCATAAAACGGCTGGTAAGTGAACCCCCTCCTGTGTATGAGCTACAATGCAGACTGTGGTGCCTGTTAGTGGTTACAAAAAGATATGCGCTCCCCTCTGCTCTGAAACATCTGCATTTTCCTGGTGAAACATTAAACTAATCTATGATGAACTGGTCGGGGTCACATGTCTCACCCTCTGCCCTTTCCCGTGTATAGAATCATCAAATATTGAAAAACAAAATGCTTTTCCTTAGAAAATCAATAAGTGGTCTGATTTGTTCCCATTTTCATACACAGCCCACTGTACATTTACACAAGCAACAGAATGGGTAAAACAGAAGCTGTTTTTTTATTATTATTATTATTGTTAAACAAGAAGCAAAGAGGAGTATTCAACAGCAGGAAGCTCAGAAAGCTGTGAAACTGGCGAGGGCAATTAGAACTTAATTTATCTAAGATGTATTTCCACCTGTATTTGATGCTTTACACCCTGAGCCACTGCCAAACCTCCAAACCTAATGTAAAAAGGATCAATGAACTTTTTCGGGATCATAGACACTCAAAAACTCTGTTACTTTTTTTATTAGGATAAACCTCTTTGAGATGTATTATTTAATTTTTAAACGAAAATGGAATATCTCACTGACAATAAAAGAGCAGAAGGGTTAAGTTGTATTGTAATGGGTGTTATACTTGGGTCAGTGCTGTAACCAGGTGCTGTTGGATAAGTGTGTGTTCTCATCTGAAAACACAAGTGTCTAAATGGATTTAAATTCCTTCTACCTGAGGCCATTCCCCTCCAGAGTGTGCTCTGCGTTTGATCTCCTCCACAGTCCTCTTCCTGGAGTCCTGGTCTGACCGGGATACAAACACCGGCCTGATGTACTTTATCAAAGCTAGAAGCAAAAGAAAAAAACAGAATCAGGATGAGAAAATGCAGATGAATGCAGACATTTAAATTTTTATCTTCTCCTAATAGCTAGGTAACCAAAGTTTCCCTGCATTATCTGGAACTGCAGTATTTAGTGAATTAGGGGAGACTATGACTCAGACCTTTAAGTTTTAAATTACACAAAGGCTGTAATGCATCAGACAATAAATATTTCTGCAGTAAAAATGATTAAAACTTAAACCTCTGATGCATTCAGAAGTGCAAATACTGCACTGTTTCAGCTCAGAAAATCCAGCCATGGAGAGCGAAGCTCCTCTTCACAACAACAACCACTCTAATGGTGCCCTCAATCAAAGCACAGCATTCCAACTTTCACACCGCCGCAGAGCTGCACAGTGCTGAAGAGTGGATTAATGGCTGTATTGAAACATTTCTGCTAATGTAATATTCATATGACTGTAAGCACTGTTGAATAAAAAGCCTGTTGTCTGAATACACTTAACAACTATCCAAGAGGAGAAACCAGTGGCAAAATACATTCCACTTTCAAGACAACAAGTCGCCCAAATCAGGGAATAAAAAGACAGAAATCAACAGAAATAACAGCTGAAAGATTAATTATGTAAATTCTTTAGGATAATTCAGCACTGAAAAATATATCATCAGGGCTTAAAAGTGTCAAATGTATCCAAACCAGAGGCAACCTCTGGTCTGAAAATATGAGACAGTGTAAAGTGCTAAAATCTGCAGTTTGTCGAGTGTTCGCTTGAGGCTGGCTCCAGAAGTACCAGAAGTCACACCAAGCCAAACTATGCCTTTTTTCCCAGCAGAAATAAATATGTTTACAGCCTGGTACAAAAAATGTCTTCAATCTGAATCACTAATTTCGCTACCGACACACACTGTACAGGGGGTGGATCTTTTTTTCTAATTCGGCAGTTTAGAAGATATTAAGATTGTGAGTTCACCCAATCAGAGGCACAGCTCAGCTCACATGTCTGACAGGTGCCCTATGGCTGTTAGTGTGGAGATTCAAAGCCTGCCTCACTTCCAATATGGCCGCGCCGGCTGATTTGCTTCAAAAATCAGTTTCAGAAACAGACGGGTGATGTCGCAGAGACTACATCCCTTCATTATACAGTCTATGGTCCTAACCAGCACCAACTGAACCTCACATGAAGACTGAAGCAGGCAAAAAACACAATCTTCTCATCCTCACTTTGCACAGCATAGCTCATGGAAGATCAGAATGTGCTACATCCACCTCTGTTTGATGTTCTTTTTCCTTCTATGAAAAGATTTTTATAACTGGCTCGTTTAAATTTGAATTAAACTTCTCACAAATATACGCATCCTGTTGCTGTTTTACACAAAACTAGTTAAGCGTCAACCAACAGGGTTGGGCAATATACAGGTGCAAGTCAATAAGCAAAAAGGGTTAGTTATGGAAAAGTTCATTATTTCAGTAGTTTCAAACAAAAAAGAAAACTTGCTGTATAGATTTAGTACACACACAGTGCTTCCAGACAGTCTCCAAAGCACGTCACTTTTTTCACCTTTTGTGGATGACAATGGGGAAAAAGTTTTTTGTTTTTTTTTTAATTTATTAAAAATAAAAAAAAGAAGATATCATGTGTACATAAGTATTCACAGCCTTTGCCTTTGCCTTTGCTGATGCACCTTAGGCAGCAACCACAGCCTCAAGCCTTTTTGAATATAATGCCACAAACTTGGCACACCTATCTTTGGGCAGTGTGACCCATTCTTCTTTCTTCTTCATGGCAAAGGCTGTGAAAAAAAATCTTTTTTATGTTGTCATTATGGGGTGTTGTGTGTAGAATTCTGATGGGAAAAAATTATTCCATTTTCGAATGAAGCTGTAACACAACAAAATGTGGAAAAAGTGAAGCACTGTGTGCATTTTCCAGATGCACTGTAAATATTCAAAACATTAATCGGATTGTGAGGATTATGGCTATATCTTGATATTCTGAAACTCCTCAGGACCACTTTGAAAACGTTACATTTTCCAAATTCTGCATGCATTTAACCGGTGTGCTATCAGTCACCATTTAAATGTTTCAGGTCAGGTGCCCAACATAATCATCATGCTGAGAGGCTTAACTTGATTAAACTACTCAAAAAGCATTTAATTGTGTGTTTTACAGTCGACTAATTTTATGAAAACTTTACTCAGTGATTACAATGTTGAGAAAGGAGCCAACACAACTCTGCTCCAATACTACTGAACATACCACTACACCTCTCAGTTAGAGATCCACCTCATGTAGATCTGAATGAACGTGACGGCCTGTTTCATGTGTTAACCTACCTTGTCAATAATATACACTCATTAGGATGACTCCATGGCAGGCCCTTACAGGCTCTGATTATGAACAAAAATATAGAAGAAGTTCATGATATGTCCCCGTTAAACGATGAGCATCTCTCAGATATTAATACAGCAAAGATAACTTGTGTCATGAATTGAAGGTGTCAAAATCTCTTTTGGTTTTAAATTATCCAGACTCTAATCTGTTCTTTTACCCTAAAAACTAACTCACAAAGCGGATGCACTGTGAACACTACGCCAGCATGTAATCAAACAGTAGTTTTATATCACATCATCACTTCATTCTGTGGTCACATGAATCACTCTGCTGTTGTAGAGAGTGTAGCTCTCACCCAGAGTGTGCACAACAGTTTATCATCATTTTATGTTTTGTTGAGTCTAATAAAAGTAAATGGGGCTCCGAGTTAATTTGCAACTGAATTAGGAAAGTGCGATCTTATCCAGATTGGTCACTGGAGACCCATGGCTGATGCAAGAAGTGAACACTCAGACTTAAACCTGGCCACTTGAGTTCCAGTCAGTAACTCTAAACGCTCGAAAAGGTGCCAGGACACTTTTCCTTTCTTGCTTTCTCTGTGCGCTTGCCCCTACTCTGCTGATACAAAACCATGCATCGGCACATAATAAGCTGTCATATACTGTGTTTGCTCAATATATTGCACACCCAGTGTATCCTCAGTTGTAACATGGTCCACTGACCTCCTTTGGAGTGCTGACATCTTTCTCTCAACCAGACATTTCACAACAAAACACAAATGCAACATCCTTATTTGTATGCTACCACTCATTTTTTTTTACATAGCAACAGTTCATACTAGAGCCTAGGGCCAATGCAGATACTGATATTGGGGAATAATAATAATAACAATAAAAAAGTCAATATCTGATAAATCAGGTGTGCAGATTTTCAATAAAGCAATCCCTGACTGTTTGTAAACTACTCCAAACTGTTGGTTCTAAAAATATCACGAGATCAGCTCAAGACTGGCTAAAAAATTACATAAGGATCTCCCGATTAGTTCATGACACTTTGGGGTGGGCCTCAAACACCGAGGTCTGCACAAAGCTCTGTTGTGAGGGCTGGCCAATCAGCATCTTTTTAGAGCGAGGAGTCTTTGTCTGAAACGCTTGGTTTTAGCTGCTCAGTGACGGAAAAACGGATCATCTAAAACACCAATGTGTGAAAAATATGGATTTTATTTAGCTGCTGATGATGTAAAGCTACTAAGCAGTTGTCATTGTGTCTTAAGTCTGTCAGTTTCTTAGAGGCTCTCTCATCCAGTGATGTCAACCAAACCTCTTTGGAACAAAGCAGCGTTATCTTAATTTTACAACCAACTCTACTGCTGTCTACACCAAGGCGAGCAGCTCTGTCAGCGGCTCAGCAGGAGAGACCTTTCGTTGCAGACTGGACTTTTATAACTGAATATGAGCAGGAGGCTCAGTTTCTCTCATACTGTGTAAAAATCTGATGTTTCCACAACACAAGTGACGAAGAAAGGCCCCAAAACTGAGTCACAGTTACACATATGACTCATGCTGATATAGAAGTTAAATGTGGCCCGGGCTCAAACAAGGGACGATGGTCAGACGTGGGTGGCTGCAACTTTTCCATCACAATGCTACGATGTTAGAGGGCTTAATGTGGATAGCCAGCAGCAACATATGATTCAAACATCAAACCCCAATATTTGTTTATGCATGTCTCTACATCACGTATTTCTAACAGGTATTAAATGCTAATGAGGTATTAAGCACATGTAATTAATAGTGAACTGAAAAACAGAGCTGGTTTATTTTGGGGGTTAAATGTACACTGTACTTATCCATGTGTCCCATCTTGATATACAGTTTATGCAGAAAGTGAGCATAATTAAAGTTTCTGGTTGTGATATGATAGACCAGGGGTTTTCAAAGTGGAGGCCCTCAGAACATTGGAGTAAATGGGGAAAAAATAGAACCAAATTATTTTTATTTTTCTATTTTATTATTCCTTTTTTTTTTATATAACCATTTATCCTGAACGGACAACATGTAAACTGTCGCAATCGTCAGCTTCCCAACTGTACTTAACCGCACCTCATGTGACAGTTCCAGCTTGGGCGTGACTTGGACGATAACATCTGTGTCGACTGGCGGTTTGCACCTGTTATCAAGCTGCTAGCTAGCACAAAATTTTTGACAGGAAAAAGGAAGAGTAGTAGTCCAACAGCCCTGCCGTGGAGGGCTCTGCTGCTGCAAAAAAAATCCAAGAACTCATGGCCAACTAAAATTTGAAAATATGAGGCTGCATATATTAAGTATAGCTTCAAAGCCATACAGAAAAATGGCCATGATTGCCCGAAATGCAACCTATGTCTGGCGACCCTCTCAAACGAAACTTCAGTTTCACTTACAGATACAAAAACACCCAACAGAGGCTGAAAAAACAGTTGACTTCTTTAGACATAAAGAAGAGCATTTGGTCAGTTAATGTGCTGCATTCACATAGCAAGCTACCTTGCCTGAGTGGGCCCTTAAAGCATCATATTTAGCCTCATACCACACACCAAAAAAGTAAAAGAAAAATTGGTTGGTTTGCAAAGGGGGTCCCCGGCCAGAAGCTAATACTATTTGGGGAGCTTTGGGATGGTAAAGTTTGGGAACCCCTGTGACAGACCATCAGAGCAACAAGTAGAGGAGAGTGAGTGAAGCATTAAGTGAAGAACAAAAAGAGCGAGGCCTCTCTCCTTCACAGGAGAAATTGATTCCTACTGTGAGCTGTCTGCCGACAGGAAGGGATTAGGTCTCTAGCTAGTACTCTGTGACACACTCCACACACGTCACTGTGGCTGATCAGGTCTTAATGCCTATTCTGGACACCATTGCCTTGTCAGGCATTGATGCCTGCTTCCTTCTGTGAGGCCTACACCAACAGAAAAATGATAGTTTAACAGACACATGAGGAGGATGATCTTTAAACACTTTCAGTGCAGCAAAAAGAGCAGAGACACCAAATTTAACTCACAGAACACTGAACAGTTTGTCCCGTTTTCAATGTTCCTTCTGATCATCTTCCTGAATTCTGCTGACGAGGAATAAAATTCAAGAACGAGCAAATGTTCTAAAATATTGTCTTAACACTGCTGTGAGTGTGAGTAGGCTGCAGTGACTTGGCAAAAGTCAGTCACCCAGGGGGTAACAAAGTTGCTTGTTAACGAGTTAATAGGCAGCGCAGAGGGAGGGGACAGGCAGCCTAAAATAACAAACACTTCTGCCTTTTAAAGAGTATCCCTCAGCTGGGGCCAAAAGGACAAATCCTCAAACTGGCAACTAGACGGGTAACTAAACTCGAAAGCTAGTTAATAGGATCAGCTCTTACACTATTGTGTGCATTGGCTCCAACAGAGCATTGCCCATTTGACCTCTGCATGAGGTCACATGGTACACAGGCACAGCGTCAGTTAGCTGCTGTCATCCTGAGACAGTTGAGTAGCAGCAGAGGCAGAAAAGAAACATCTGGACTTAAAGTTTAAGGTACAGCTTCGGCCATTTTTCTTCCCATTCTTCTAAAATACTGGAACATATTTCCCCTGACATCTCATGTACAGGCACAAAACTGTCTGCAGGACCAGCCAACAACTATAAGAAGATTTTATTCATAGTTTTTCGAGTTATGGGTGTTTCTCTGAGCTGAAAATGATTTTTATAAACATGTAACAATGTTGCATGAGCCAAGCTTGGAAAAAAATCATAAATGTTTTATAAACTGACTTGCAGAGTCAGACCTGACATATCAATTTGACTATTTTTGGAAACTTCATTTTACACATGCAAGGCACCAGTATTTCTGTTTACACATTTGGTCCTTTACACTACTGTGGAAATTACCCAACTTGCAACTCGTTTGATCTCATACAAAAAAACCCCATGGTACAAAATCCTTTTGTTGTTATAATCTGTGCATCATTTGTTCAACTGATATTCAATTATGAATCAAAGAACAAAACATTTTAAAAAATGGTTAATTTTCCATTTTTTTCCCCTTTTTTTAAATGAAAACAAACACACAAACACACTCACACACATTCAGGCACACAGACATACACAAATCTTCATTCATCATCTCAGGCGTGCATTTACCATCAAACCAGCTTTGTCTACGATCTCATGACAGAAAGACTAATCTGTCTACAACCTACAGGTCACAATGATCAGACAAATTAAATAATAAAATCAAAATCAGCCCATGGCCCATAATTCAACTTTCCTTTATTTGATCTATATCGACAAACAGAATATTGAAAAATTAACAAATTTTCATTTTTTTCATTTTCAAAAAGAAAAAAAAAAACGGAAAACAAACCGTTTTTCAATGTTTTGTTTTTGATTCATAATTTAATATCAACTGATCGAATGATACACAGATTTGTTATCTTCAGTCTCAGTTTTGGGTGTTAAGGAGACAATGTGTTCTGCATGTGTTCGATACTTACTGCCCCAGAGAGGTATGTCCTTGCTCTCTGCCTTCATAACTATCGAGGCCATCGTCATTGTGACTGGGATGGCATCAAAGTATGAGGAATGAGGTGCCAGGGTGAGGATGGGTGCTTCTGCAGGCAATGCCCTCTGCCCTTTAATTGTCATCCAATGAAAACCTCCCGCAAACCACATGACCCGCATGATGATCTTCAGAATTATGTCCACCAGTCTGCAAAAAACAGATCAAGCATGTGTGAAGGAAATTTTTCACTGAAAGTGCACATGAAGGTAATTTCTACAACAAAGAATGATACAGTGACTGATGGCAAAAGGATTTAACAGAGTACTTAGTGGGGTTATCCAGTCTGTTAAGACAGATCGAATGTGTATGCTCTGTGGTGTCAGAAGTTAAAAACATCATCCAAGAATCAGATCAGTTTTAACATCCTGCGAGGCACCATTTCTTTATTAATTATCTTTCTCTTCCTCAAAGGATGACCCTCTTTCAGACACATCTTAGGTCAAACACTAAACTGTCATTTAGATTAATCAAACCAGGCCAAGGATTTGTGTAGAAAGCCATTAGGCAGAAGACATCAGTGCAAATCACATCTTTCGCAAACCAGCAGAGAGTGGGATCGTCTCATTTAAAAGCAGACACAACTGCACGCACATATTTAACTGAGCATTGCTGTTAAATGGTTGAAATTCTCAAGCCTAAAGGGACATTAAAAACTGGCATCCTAAATATTTGCTGCTGGCCACTTGTGTGCGTTCACCTAGAATGTCTGTTTCTCTCTCTTTTTATACCTCCCCCGGGTTGAAGATACTTCTATCCCTCCTAACACAAATACATGCTTTGCCTCCACTAACCTCTCCTATGAAAATAAAACACTATTCACGTGCATGTTTGTTCACCTTTGAAGCGGTATCTTTAGTTTTTTCTGCTTAGACAAGCATTCAAGAGTTGCAGACAGGCAGGACAGTTTACTGAGAGGCAACGCTTGACATGCTATCTTCAATCTTTTTTAAGGAAGTGTTGAAACTGGGGGTGCTTGTTATAGTTTAGTTGACTAACGTCAACCAAGCCGGTATATCTTAAAACGTAAAACAGAAGCATAAACAATCAGTCGTTTCTCACTTGTTATCTATTCCTCTGTTTTAGCTGTATTTCATACTCTTCTCTATTACAATTCCTGATTTCACAACTTCAGTGTAGTCACCTTTTCTCTCCCTCTCTGTCTTTCTGTTGAGTTTCTTTATCAACAGGACGTTTGGCACATTCAGTCACAAAAACAAAAGTTTTCTATTTTTCCAAGTTTCCAATTAGTTCAAGAAGCTCCATAACACATCTGTCTGAGAGGATATATTAGCCAACCTCTCTCTCTGACAGGTAAGCATGAAGTCCCTCCTCATAACATACTACAGTTGGAGATGATTTTGGTAGACAGAAATGAAACACTAAAACTAGTTGGAAAATACACCTGAGCTGCCACAAGTAATGGTATAATACCTGTGAGAGAAACACTGACACATGTAATGACATGTAAAGTTTGTTGTCTCATATTAATTCATTTATTCTGGTTAAACTGATAGTAATCACATTACAGGTTAATAGTCAAAATACATGTAGAACAAAGCACCCACCTCCTCCAGAGGCACTGGGGTTCAACAGTGGTCTCTGAGCGCCCTACTGAGGCCAGGAAGGCAAAAGGCCAGGCCAGCAGCATCATGAATGCAGCTATGAGTAGACGGATGGGGAACAGTGTGACCGTCATTAATGCAATCTGCAAGAAAAAGAGGAAAAGAGTTAAAGGAACACGTAGAACAATACACTCTGCACTTCAGACTTTTAGTGAATTTATTATGAAAAAAAATCTGAAGATCATAAACAAGCACAAACAGGAAGCCAAAGACATGAACTAACGGAGAGCTGTCACAATGGCACCATTACAGCAACCAGAAACATCTAAACATTGGTATGTAATAGGACTCAGGCCCCGTTTACATAGAAACAGCGTTTTAGCCGACCTCAAACCTTTGAAAACACCCTCCCTCACCTTTGTCGTGTAAACATCAAGCTGGACTCTTCAGTGCAAACGCTGACCTCATGCTCTGCTGTGCACGTGTGCATTACACTTTCATTGTGGGAACTTTTAATTGCCATGCAAATCAGACAACAACAACGGCTCAATGGCGGGCCATCATGCTGTGTTTGTGCTGCTGAATCTGCCGACTTCCTTTCAACAAAATGTGCATCTGTTGCTCCATTTCTGCACTCAGCGAAGACGCATTCAATATAAACACCAGATGATCAGCACACCTCTTTTTCGTCGGAGGGCTACCAAAAGACTCTACAGTTCTATCGCCAACTACAGGCCTGGTATTCATACGACAGCGTTTTCAGTCCCTCAGCGTTTCTGTGTAAACAGATTTTTTTTTTCTCTGCGTTATTTGCTTTTTGAAGTGAAAAGCTGTGAAACGTTGTTGTGTAAACGGGGCTTTGAACAGGTGCCCATCTGGTTCCCCTGCATAGTTCAAACAGACTGATATACTTCCTCTTTGGAGTGTAGTCTTAATTTAAAATCTAAGAGAAGTTTTCAACAGATGACCTGATCTGTCTGTATTAATGTATGGGAGCAGGAACACAGCTTATTTTACGAATCCTAAACCTTAGACAAAGACAAGTTGCCAAGATAAAAAGCAGGGCTTGAAAGTCAATTAGTTCCGTGCTGTAAAGTAAAGAGAGAGACTTTAAATCTGACGTAAAACAGAGGCTGTTTTTGTGATGGTGTTTTTCTGCTCTTAGGTTACATTATGGCCTTCGTTAAAAAAAAAAAACGACATGCTCCTCACTGGAACTGACAAAACCTAGAACTGTAATGCTGACTGTTTACTCTACAGCTTTCATGACTCGGTGAGAGCAGCACTTATCTTATGTCAATATTTGTACTGATAGCAAACACTACAGACGGGGCATGAAGTTGTCTTCACTATCTTATCTTATCCAGAGAAACTTCTAGACTGGCATTTAGATGCTTTACATCAGGCAATTTAAAGCTTGATGGTTAAACTAGTGACAAACAACAAGCAGATATTTGAAGCTAGAGAGCTGCCAAACGTATTTTGCGAATTACATCTGTACAGTACTTCTGTTTACATTCGAACAGCGTTATCCATTATAGATGTGTTTCATTGGGGAGGGATGAAAAAGAGACATTAAAATACCTTGCACTATTCCAGCCATATCAAAGTTTATCTTCATTCTTTCAAACACTTTCTCAGGATCCTCTAAAGATACATTAATGCGTTCCATAAATCCACCCCACAGAGTTTTGTACAACAATGACATAAACTGTAGAGTTTCTCATGAGAAAGACCAAACAACTGACTGAGTAATGTGCCTTTTTACTATAGTAAAAGGTTTCTTACAGGAATGCTTTAGAGCTACTGTATAATGCATCTGTTAAAAGATTTATTCCGACCCAAAGCGTGAGAATGCATGAGTGTCACTTGGAGTTAAAATAAACACAATGCTACAAAAGCAGAGAGGTTGTTTAGGAGTTTGTGTGAAATGAGGCATTACGCTAAAACATTTTCCAATGAGGGCAATAAGGCTTGGAAGCAAATAAAAATGTATCTTGACTGATGGCACTTGAAGAAATGTATCAAAGATACCAATGTGAAGCTTAGATTGCAAGTTAAGATGGGCTTCTTGGTTTAAAAAAAGAATAAAAAAAGAGATATATGGGCATAGTCTGGTCGAGTAAATCTCTATTTTCAAGGTGAGGTTTGTTTCGGGTATAATCATTAAAATGCACACATTGGCACCATTTTATTACTAATAAAGAGGACAAGCACAGTAGAAAATGATCTGAATGTTTTATCATTACTCTGCAACCAAAGACAAGAAGAGCACGCCATTGGTGAAGGAGCAGATGTATTTTCTATTGTTATAGTCCGTGGGTTTTATGTTCTTCCAGTGACAAAAACAACCGTGGTCACGATGGGTCATGCTTTCTGTCTAGCTTTATGAACTCTTCTCAACCTAACACTCGGTGAAACAGGAAGTAGTGCGACATACAGAAAAAAAACCTTCAGACTGATTACAGCGTTTGAATTGAAACCTTTTAAGGAGAGCACAGGTAGAGGTGCGTGAACTTCCTGTTTTCAGGCTGCATCATCAAGACGTTCATGCTTACAAGTCTCGACACTTTCCTTCCTGAACTCTGCGCGAGGTCAGAAACAAGCTGGAGAGGCATGTTCAGTTTCACAACCCCAGAGATAAGGTTGCTCTAAGGTTCTGGTTGAGGCAGTTTTTTCCATAATGTTTACTTAAATATTTGACATGACATAAATATCTGACGGCTACACCTTCTGTCAGTTATTTACCTTTTTTTTTAACCATAGGCATTAAACTTCACATTGTCCTTCTGTCTGTTGAATATTCATGACTATAACACAGAACAGATCAACTGCCCTCCCATGAAGCCAATCAATAGAAATAATGGCTGCTTTTTGTTTGTTTTGCAAAGACAGGCTCTAGGCAAATATGCATCATCAAAGATTTGGATCCCAAAGAAGAAATAATAATAAGGCTTTTCAAAGTCAAGCTAGGAATTCATTGACTTAAACATTAGAGCACATCCTTTGACAACTTTTGGTAGTTTAAGGCTAAACCGGGACAGGCAACATTTGCTTGCACAAACTGAAAGAGTTTAATAAAATGGGCCGAGGTTTTAGACTGAAGGCTCAAAGGCCAGCTGGTTAACACCCAAAAGTGGCCAAAGTTGTTTCCAAATTTGAGGGAACTCACAAAATAAACCATCAAACAGGTCAATGGTTTTATTTGTGCTTCCTACACTAAATGTAAAACGTAAAAAGTAACAAGTCTTCTTTTCCTCTCACTCTGAGGGTCTACAGCACAAGCTCTTAATGTGTGTGAAAATACCAGTCAGGCATTTGAATTACAAAGAATGCTTCAAGTGAGCTACTGCCTATTTTTTGTCAGACCTTTAACCAGCACTTACAGGAAGTGATGGAGTTTTATGGTTGTTCACAAAGATTATTTACATGACTTAATCTGTTCAAAAGAAAAAAAAAATTCCATATGTGGCCAAGCAGATAGGTTTTGTGTCCCGAGTGAGGGGTTTTAGCTCTGAAGCATTCTGTCCGGGTTTGAATATAACCTGCCAACCCTTTCCCGCACATCACTTCCTGTTCCACTGTACTTGCTGTCCTGTCATCTCTAAACGAAGGCATTAGAAAAAGGTCTGAAAAAATACTTTCACAGAAGTCACATCTACTATGAATAATGTACAAATCTTATGATAAGCCACATACAGGGTCTGTAATCATATTACACTCAAAAATATTTACTTTTCAATCAACATTTTAGTCACAATAAATTTCCAGTCAAACATCAGAGCACACACACAATACCAAAACCTGCTGTGCATTGGGTTTTATTATGGTAATTGTACCAATTAGGAAACCACTCTGACCTTTTTTTACACCTCACAGCAGCAAACCGTCACACGTCAACTCGCTTTTTGAACCCACAGATGAACCTGCAGTTTCTGTGGCTCGTCTGTCAGCCAACAAGACAACAAGTTGATGGATCCGTCACCCTTTTCTCCAGTCTTCTGAGTTTCAGTTCACATTTAGCCTTCCTCATGCTGCTCGAGATGCGAAAGCAAGATCAGTGCAACATGCTGAAAACACTTTTCCTCAGTTACATCAGAACAACTCAGAAACTCAATTCCATCACTTCCTGACCCACTTTTGGTTCAGCACTTAGTGTTTACAAGAAACTGGTTTTTAAGTGCTCAGCCACTCTGACTATTATGTCAAGTTATGTATGTATACAGGAATGGAGTGGCTACTGGAAGAAAAAACACACTGCTGCTGCGAAGAAGAAGACCTCAATCAAATGTCACTGCCGGTGAAAATGAGTGTTATGTGTGATACTTAGCCATTGTATTTTCCTCTAAAATGTTAACATGCACATTTGATAAGGCTGCAGAGAACAAAGCAGGGGGCTGTAACAGGTCTGAATGAATAGGCTTTGTTCAGTGCTCATGAATAACTTCAGAACTTAACTGCTGGCATCATAGGAGCAACCAGAAATCCTGTCTCTCTCTCTTAGCTTTGATCCTCCTAGTAATCCATCTTCTTTTATTGGTCTTTTTTTTAAAGAGCCAGAAGGTCAAACAATGTTGTAAACCTCCTGAGGTCACCTTTCTTTCTTGTGATCAGATAAACTTGCCTGAGAAGTGCCATTCAGAAATCTGAGGCCCAACCATTAGACTGTTCCTGGAAATGCCTCACAGCTGTGTCCCAATGTTTACAACACAACCAATGATCTCATCTAACTTCTCTGACAGTTAATAAACATTTAACTGTCTTATACTCATTTATAACTACAGGATACAACACAGGTCCGATTAATACAACTGATACTTAAATAGCTGCAAATAATTTTACTCCAGTGTTAGAACTTGTTTTTTCTCCCCTTTTTTTTATCTTACCACTGAGGATAAGATGGGTCGAAAGTAAGAATACATAAACATGTTTACTGAACCAGGATAAAGAGTGGGTATGCACAGAACCAACATGTGCATGCTTACCTATCAAAGCTTTTCAAAGGGATCATATGAGGTGAACGACAAACAGCCGACATGTGCCTCCAAATGTTTTCACAGCCCCAGTTAAAAACAAAAACACTAGTTGGTATCATGATGAGTTCAGGTCGTCTTCATCTTAATGTCACATGCTGCAATATTTGCAATAAAGAGACAATTTTACTCCTTGTATCAGCCCTGTGATTGACTGGAGACCAGTCCAGGGTGTACCCCGCCTCTCGCTCTAGAACAGCTGGGATAAGACCCAGACACCCGGGACCCTGAACAGGATAAGTGGCACAGAAGATGAAGATGAGACAATTTTAACTGCATGTGTCCAACTGTAAGTCCAACATCAATCAGATTGATGAACCCTGTGCACACAGCATTAAAATCGTACATTTTTCATGTTTTTTTGGAGCTTTGAAGGTAACAAAAAAAAATGTCTGGAAGCTTCAAGCCTGGCACCTTTTCTTGGGAGAAGTCTGAAACCTTTAATCTGATTATGAACAGCAAACAGATAGTTGGGCAGCATCACCATCTTCTGTGCTGCAAAACTATCAAATCTAGAGATGCAATTGAGCTTGTTTCAAAGAGACGGCTGTGCACACCAAACACAACTCTGAAGTTGACCTGGGGGGAAATAAACATGACTGACAGTTTCCCATGCAGTTTCCAAGCCCTCACATCCACACGTGTTGGATGCTGGGACGCACCGTGATGACCAACAAAGCTCGAATAATGTAAGGGTAGCTAGAAGCAGTATCCAGGCTTATAATGACGGCAAATCAAATTGTTCCGGAATTCCATGACATATTTTCTAAACGCCATAAAGAAAGCAGCATGCGACGGTGTTAAAGATGTGACAACAGTTTAAGAGCAACAAGCTAGGCCCATGGTGGACAGGCGGCCATGCTCACATAGCTGTGTATCATTTAGTGAATAGTAAGCGGATTCCTGGGAGAGAAACACTGATGCTCACTTAGTATGAACTCATATGTAAAATAAATCCAGTTTTTGGAGGTAGAAAAATGCATTGAAAAATTGGTTCCTGTCTTTTTTTGAAAGCACTGAAGCGGAACAGTAAGACATCAAGATAGAGGGGGAAAGCAACATGTATGTAGCCACGGTTAGCCGACTAGCTAACACTAGCTCAGCTGACTACATGGAAAAAAAACCCTGCAAAGTTGAATGATGCTGACAGCCTCTCCGCTGTGTTGCACTGTTGTTTTAATGTCAAACTACTCACCAAGCAGCCTTTGAACGTATCTTTACAAGAGTAAAACGCAAGCAATGAATTTCAATTTACCTTTGCCTTTTCCAGAGGGCTGAATTTCAAGACGTGCACAAAAGGGTTTCTGATCGGAGGAGCTTGGTCCATCTTCTTCCCATCTCCTTCCACCGCACACTGTCTGTGACTCGGCAACCTCATTCTTTAAAGGAGTAACGTGGGTCGGGGATGAAGCTATATTCTGAATATTCAAAACGTACTCTGCCTGAGAGGATACTCTTCCCGCAAAACGCAGTTTTCCTTCTTCTCCTCCTCCTCGCACGGTGGCTAATTAAGGTGGCAGTGCGGGGTTATTACCGTTATCTTTCTTTCCTGGACTGCATGGAGGGATAATGGTTAGCTCAAGGATTAGCTGGGGGTATTTGAAGTCGCCGATATCTCTCTGCCCACAGTGCGCAGGTCGCCTTCCTCCACACCGTGTTCCCCAACCAGTCCGCTAGCTCGGGATGCTAACGGAGCCACGATTCCTCATCTCTACCAGAGCGCATGCGCAAGACACATCATTTGTATCCGACTTAATGAGTGGAAGGATGTAATGATGCCTTCACAACCTCCCGATATCGTACTTTCAAACTTTTTAAACGTGGTAAGTCGGTTTACGGTTATGAATTAATTTAAAACATCAATAAGAGGCCGTTTTAAATTGCACAAAGCGCTGTTTTTTTTTAAAAAGAGATTACATGTCGCCACTTTTAATATCTAATGGAAATCTAACCTTAATATAAAGTTATCGTAAATTTTCCTTATTTGTAAATCTCTCTTCTCTTAAATATCTATCTATCTATCTATCTATCTATCTATCTATCTATCTATCTATCTATCTATCTATCTATCTATCTATCTATCTATCTATCTATCTATCTATCTACCTACCTACCTACCTACCTACCTACCTACCTACCTACCTACCTACCTACCGTGGTCACCAAGGCTGCTAATAAGGAAGCATTACCGCCTGCTTTGCTGAGAACAAATGAACAATTATTATTAAAACTATTATTAGCGGGTCAGGATGACTGTCCAGCTCTTGCAGCAGAAGCGTGGGTGTCATAAAAGCTGGTGTTTATTATTGGACCATCAGGTGAATATACACTATGGGCTTTGGTTCTCAAGAGCTTTTTCTGTCCTGAGTGCATCTATACATGTGTACCCATAGGTAAGTAAGTGGGTGTAATGCTCCAAGTGCATTTAGTGAATGTGGGAAATTACTCATCACAGCTACCTATGACATTATATCATATCATATATAGTGTCTAAATTGATAATTTGTGTGTGTGTGTGTGTGTGTGTGTGTGTGTGTGTGTGTGTGTGTGTGTGTGTGGGGTGGGGGTGGGGGGGGGGGGAGATAAGATATATATGGTTTTGTTGAATAAAGGTAAATATCCCATGATTAGCCTTTAGTTAAAAAAAAAGTATTTCTAGAAGAGCATATCATGAATGAATACATACATGGTTAATAAGATTAACTCTCACAAGATTGTTTTTTTTTTGTGTGTGTTGGTGTTCTTCAATACACAATCCTGTTCTAGTAAATTAGAGTAGAATAGAATATTTTTTATTGATGGAGGAAAGCAGTAAAACAAACAAAGTGCCAAGTTCGGTCATGACTTAATATATCTGTATTTGGGATAAAACTGCATATATAGTTTTAGTTTTATAAACCCATTCAAGTTTGATTGATCAGCAACAATGAGGAAATACCCTTCATTATGTTATATATTCTATATTATTATGTTGAAATGCTGAGCACAGCATTTGTTGGAAGGAATGAGAAACTGCTGCTATGATGTGCCCACTTAACTAAATGTTGTGGAGGTTGAACTAACAGATATGAGAATTTTAATTAATGATTACAGAAATGCATCAAAGTAACTGAGAAAAACTGTAATAGTAATTTATATGTTGTGTGTTCAGCGCTAATATGTACTGCAGAGCATGTGCAGTAAAAATGTGAAACATACGTATTCAGTGTCTTGTGCTCAGTTACCTCATGAAACAAAGCAATGTGTAACGTGACTGTAGTTTTCAAATGGTTGTATAAGTAGTGTGTACATCTGTCTCAAGCATTTTCAGGTAGGGTCACCAAGATCTGACTTTTTTTTTTGCATTTGCATTTGCAAACACTTACAGAGTAAATTGCCTTACTGAAGACATGACAAAGACCTTTGACTACTTTCTTCATTAACAATGGTGTCAGAACTTTTCATCTTGACTCTGATACTTTCATTGACATGAATACTTGCTTTTACAGTATGAGCTATTCATTTAAACAATTATTACTATTGCAGGTTATCAACTAGGTTTTGCAGTTCATACTAATTGTTTTGAGAAATGCACTGACTGTTGTGCAAATATTGATAGTGATGTAAGAAACGCACCAAAGTGATTGAGAAAAACCTGTCAGTGGATCTCATATCTGGTCAAATGCTTCCCTCTAGTGGGGAAAACTTCACATTACACCCAGGGCAACAG
The DNA here is from genome assembly GCA_030710495.1 of Labroides dimidiatus. NCBI lineage: Eukaryota > Metazoa > Chordata > Actinopteri > Labriformes > Labridae > Labroides > Labroides dimidiatus. Next base: position 25,400,240 of record CM061148.1, on the reverse strand, counting down.
CGATCCATCGTATGCTGTAACATTACTCCCACGCCATCATAAGAGTGCATCTTCACCTTTCATGGACATTTATACCCACACGCTGATGTACAGTTTCAGCACTTATAGATGGATTCAGACTATATTAACTGCCTACATGTTGCTGTTATGAGTTCAAACACTGACAAAATTATTAATTCATCAACATTTATCAATCAATATTAGATTTTTGTGTGTACTGTCATGTTATTTGTGTTATATCAGTGAGCACATGACCAAAACATGAATTACATTCATTAGATCAATTCATTCTTTTATTTTGGCAGTCAGTCTTTTTCATGGCTGCACTGTTGCAGGACAGTGAGTGTTTTAATGAGTTCAAATAAGAAATAATTTCCATGGGTCTTGTGAATAAACCAAATGCAGTAGTACATGATATTCTGTTAGCTTAAAGGACAGTTTACCATTGTTTAACTGGACTCTGTCAGAAATGTTATCAAGGTTCTAATTAATTTCTTTTTTATGTGATCTTTTTATAATTTCATCTGCCAGACACCTGAATTTCCCTTTGGGGATTAATATAGTACATTCTATTCTATTCTATTCTATTCTATTCTATTCTGTTCTATTCTATTCTACTCTATTCTATTCTATTCTATTCTCATTGCCATGTCTTGATATCTTCTAACGTCTTCCTTTCACACCATGTATAGTTCAGTTCTCATTCAGCCCTTTACTGTACAGATGTATGTTAAATGTGAGTGAAGTGTGTAAATGTGTGAACAGGGTATTCACAATCTTTATGAACTGAACTTAGGATGATACGTTTTCTGTTTCAGCAGGGTGCAGTTTGAAATGTATCTGGAAATTTGTGTATTTTGAACACTTTTGATCACTAAATCGAAGTGAATTGTAACGCCAGCTACGTTGACGGTAGCAGAGAAAAACAATAAACAATGTTTGTCTATATGGTAGTGCTTCATTCTTTTGCTCATATCGCTGACTTGTGCGTGCACAGCAGTTTGTAAAGTCTCTTCTGAGATTGAGTTCTTCATTTCCAAACCTATTGATTGGACCTCATGTTCATACAGGTATCGAAGCATGCAGTGTGAACAAAAGGGTTGTATTTGAGAACCAGTACTTTATTTATCACAGCTGATTTCTCCCTGTCATCCCAGAGATCCAGCTTTTGCTTATGGTTTTTGTAATTGCAAGTGTGTCAAGACTAGTCAAACACACATCCATGTTCATGCACATTCTGCACACACACACACACACACACACACACACACACACACACACACACACACACACACACACATACTAACACCTCAACTTCATATTTTAATTTGAATGTGGAACATGTAGTCAAAGTGCCCTGTGGGCTGACCATATCAGGTCATGACATTTGCATTTGACAGGAATCACATCAGACCGGGTTAATACTGGAGAGGATGGAGGGGTAGAAAAAAGAAAAAAGAAAAAAAAAAATCAGAAAAGGTTTCCCTCATTCCTCCCACGTCCCCTTTCCTCTCTCTTTCTCCCTCCAATCTCATAGCTGAGGTGCTTAAATTAAAAAGGAAGAAATGCAATTTAAAGACATGGGGTAAACAATCACAAAACACTTGTTTCTGGAGGAGACACAATTTCCTGGTGCCTTGTCCAATTTCTTATGGCCTGGAGGGCTGCCGCATGCGTTTTAACACCTGGTTCTACACCGCTGATTAAAATTGTAATGCCAGTGTTGAATCAATCCATATGACATTTTGGAAATACACAAGTATCGGGACATTTTATATATACAGCATTTTTTTTTCTGTTGTTTCATTTGGAAACTGAAAGGTGCAAGGTGGCACTGGGTGTCACTGCTACGCCTCCAAACTGTTTGAAGGAAAAAAAAAGGAAGTTTCAATATCCCACACAAGTATAAATGTGTCGCTATCATCGCTTTATGTGGGATTTACTCGAAAGGGCCATTTACAGTGTAGTGCAAATCATAAACTGTACTGTACTCATTTTGTTATAACAGCCTCGCTGTAAAAGTCGGCTAAGATGCAATAGTTTGGGAAGATTTAAAGGAGAATCTGATGAATTTTGGCGGACATCTTTCAGGTGTTTGTTTTTATGCCAAAGAGTCTTTGAAAATGGATCCGAAACAGCTTTAAGCATATGGACAGGTCAGCTCATTGAATGTGAATTCATCATGCTATGATAATAATAAAAAAAAGAGATCAAAAAAAGGGAAACAAAGAAGATTTTTTGCAGGCATACAGTCGACCAGGTCAAGAGTTGAAAGATAATCTCAGGGCAAGAAAAGCTGAAGAGGTTTTAGGGCTGTAAGAGAAGAACAAAAGTTAAGAGAGAGAGAGAGAGGAAGGAAACAATGTCCAGATTTTGTAACCCTGTTATATCACCGCCCTCAGGCCAAACATCTAAGGCAGCGCGACAGACAGACCGATGTTTGCTTCACTCCACCATAATGTTTTACCAGCCCTTGCGCTCATGTCAATCAATGGTCGGCATGTTCCAAAACATATTCAACACACAAAGAGAACACTTTGGCTTGAGGAAATGGATTGTGCACAAGATTGGCAGGGGACTCTCTGGATGTGTCAATCACCAAAGACCCTTTGTTCTCCCTCCGTCACAAGCTTCAAGAACAAAGATGTTTCCTTTTGTTTTATACAACATATGTCTTTGTATGGGATAGAGCCACATGAATCTTTTTTTTTTAAATTTTCTTTTTGTTTTACATCCGGCTGCAGGAGAATACACTTTCTTTTTAGATAATAACATCAAAGTATAACACTGCAGCTTTATCCCAAAGAGGGGATTTTATGTTTCCCTCAGAGCTAATCTACACATTTTATGATGTGCCGACAATGAGTGTAGGATGAGGGGGGGTAGAAGTGGGTTTAGGCAGTCAGATTGCTAGCATTTTAAACAGCAATTTCACACGACAGACGTTTGAAATCTGAGAGAGCTTCTCTGGCGTGGAATCTAAGCGGCTTCTCTCTGTTTTTTCTTCATCTCTTTCCTCTGCTCTCTTGTTGTCCTTTCTTCCTGTCTGGCCTCTCCAGGTGCCGCGCTATCTCACTGCTAACACAGGAATCCTTGAGCCATGTACATCCTCGGCCCTTTGAAAGGGGAAGCCACTTTGCCGCTCATCTCAGAAAGCACCTTCCGTCGTCCTCTGTGTTCCTCAGGGAGATGAAGGCGGCTGCCGCTGTAGAAGAGCGGGATTTTTGTAACCAAAGCCACATGCTGGGCAGGACAGCCAGTTGTAAGACAAGAAAGATCTTTGTGGCGAACACAAGTGCTTGGCTGTCCTCTTGCATGCCTGTCTGTCGGCAGTGCTAGCCGGCCGGACACCTGTACAACTGTAATTGTTCACAGGCAAAAACAAAGACGTGCCACACAGGGGGGCGTGTAAAGAGGGATTAGACAGGCGTGTGTTTTATGTGTGTGTTTTCATTGCAAAGTATTCAGTAAGAGGTTCAGAGTGCTCTCCTCTGAAGGGGAATGTTTGAAGGGGAAATCATCGCCCTCCATCTCTAAAGAGGCCGCCATTCAGGAGGTGAGAGTGAGACTGGACAAATGAATGTGACATGTGACACTTTCAGAAAATGTTGCTGGAATATTCAAGGCATGACCTTTGACCTTTAGCCAAAGCTTGACAGAGACCTGTGCAAACACTGAGTGACTACTTGTATTTACACCATCACAAACCTCTTGAAAGATATGTAAAAAGAAAGGAAAACGAGTGTTGAACAAAAAAAAGAAGAAAAAAGTATATATTTATCTGCTCAGAGTCTTTTAGAATCAATGTTTAAGTTGTTTTACTTTTTCTATTTTTTAACCATAGTTTTAAATTAAAGAGTTTATTAAATTAATTTTTGCTTTAGTACAGCTACCCCTTCATGACCTTCATTGTTAAATGAGATTTTCAGCCACATGATAGTTTATTTTTTCTATAATGAATTTAAGGGTCTATATTCAGGTCAGATTTTGGACTTAAAAGTCTTAAAGAGTGAAATCACAATGAACAGAGTTTGTGAGAAGGAAGCACTGCTTTTTTGAGGACAAAAGAGCTTAATTTTGTGTTTATTTATGTCATCAAGATATTTCATTGAAAACCAGATTACACACCATGGCACTGAAAATGTTAAACTAAGTAATTGTTATTGAAGCTTAGAGTATTTAATCAGAGTATACAGCGTTTTGTCATTTCTAACAAATCAATATTCATCCCATCACTGTGCATCCTGCAAGGAGTTGTCGTTAAAAAACGAGGAACCAATATTACATTCATTAGCTTTCCACAACACATCCACACTTTGGCAAAGCCACATCCTTACCACAGTGGGTGATAGTGCTCATGAGAAAAGGTGAACTCAACCTGGAAAACAATTCCTTCCAAGGGGGTCACCGGAATCAGAGTCATACTTGGAAACTCTTCACAGTACCTTTAACTTTAAGCTAATATTTATCTATATGTCTGTCATACTTACTATTTTTTGTTTCTTTTGTTTAAATTTTTTTTAGTTCTATCATTTACTTTTTCTGGTATTCTGGAATATAATACATGCACTGGAAAGACCGAAATCTGAGCATTTCTCATTTTTCATAATAATTGTGTCACTAGACTTAGTATGAGCCAGATTAAACCAACAAGACAGAACAAAAAATCTTATTTTAGAATATTAAAAAACAAAAATGAGTCCTGAATTGCTTGTGAAGAGAACAAAAAAATTGCCATTGGGGCAAGAAAATTTTAGAAAAGATTACTTTCTTGTATTTATAATTGTATTAACACTTTATTCCAATTTCAAGAAACCAAAAAAATGTCAGTTTATATATCTATCTATCTATCTATCTATCTATCTATCTATCTATCTATCTATCTATCTATCTATCTATCTATCTATCTATATATATATATATATATATATATATATATATATATATATATATATATATATATAGATAGATAGATAGATAGATAGATAGATAGATACACACACACACACACACACACACACACACACACACACACACATATATATATATATATATATATATATATATATATATATAGATAGATAGATAGATAGATAGATAGATAGATAGATAGATAGATAGATAGATAGATAGATAGATAAACTGACATTTTTTGTCATGTAGTTTTAGTTTTTACAGTGCGCACATTTGTGCGGTGCTATATGGATGAATAACAAGTTCAAAGAAAGTTGAGCCTGTTTAAAGAATAAAAAAGAGAGGTCATGGCATTGGAATGTGTCGAGATGATAAACAGCAGGAAGAGGAAACAGATAAACTCTTGAATGCTTCCACACACACATACACACACAATTACCCGTGGCCTGTTGTTCTGTCTTTAAGTGTTAGCTGACAGAAACCACTGATCTGCTGCTTAACATGTGATAAGGAACCAAAGCATTTGTGACCCGTGTCTGTGTGTGAAGAGATGCACACACAGCCAAAGTTTTGTAAGGAATACAGTGGTGATATCCAATCCTTTATACCCTGTGTGTTCACTCTGCTACACATTTTATTTTCAACAATAACTGGGAAGCTTACTTGATCTCACATCACACCATTGTGATACTCTGGTTAGGAACCACATCTCTAAACAAGAATAACACTGGTTTCTGTTGTAAGAAACAGAACTGACAACATCACTGTGTGGCAGGTGTTATGCTTCATTATTTAGTGGGAATAATCCATTATGTATATCATTTGGCTTTAATGATACTCACTAAAAGGCACACCCATCACTGCAGTGCTCCAGATCCAGTGTCAAACGTGAGGCTTACATCTACTGTAGACAAAGATCAGGTTGAAATTTCTCTCTCCGTCTTGTCTGTCAGCCACAAATTTATTACTTTCTATTTATTAGTGATTTGCAGCAGATAGACTGCTTCATTACACAGTGATTCTAAAGGTTAAAATTAAATTGGAATAATGCCTCAGTACAAGGAAATAAACAACTGAATATTTCTTACCCCATTGGCAGATTTTTTTTTCTCTTTTACAAAAAATTCAGATGCAGTTTTTGTCTTTTAGTATCTTAAAATGATTTGTTTTGCACTAGTCAGATGAATGTGGCATATATTTAGTCGAAGCAAGTGTTACTGTCTTATTTTTAGTTATAAAACTGTCTTGTTGAAGTCCAATTGTTGCAATTTACAGTGAGTGGGTTGTCAAAATAACTCAGCAGTGTGAGCAGAATAGCAACGCAATACACATTTCCAGATGTGCCAGTGAAAGTCTGATAGCAGATCACATAACATCACAACATCGTATGTTAAACGTTCTCTCAAAGTTTCTTCGGGAAATTGTCCCCATGACTCTCAACACTCCAACATTTTTCCACCTTTTTTTTTAGAATATGATCTGTAAGGCAGATTATGTTTAGTCTAAATATTCGTTTACAGAGATGATAAAGATATTACAACCCCAATTCCAATGAAGTTAGGACGTTGTGTAAAAGGTAAATAAAAACAGGATAAAATGATTTGTTAATCCTGTTTTAACCTATATTCTCCTGGATACACTACAAAGACAAGATATTAATTGTTCAAACTGATAAACTTGACCGATAAACTCTTCCATTCTTTTGTTGACAGGGTCAACAAATTCTTAAAAACACCTGTTTGGAACATTCCACAGGTGAAAAGGCTCACCAGAAACAGCTGTGTTATGATTGGGTATAAAAGGAGCATCCCTGAAAGGCTTAGTGGTTCACAAGCAAGGATGGGGTGAGGCTCATCACTTTGTGAACAACTGCGTGAGCAAATAGTCCAACAGTATAAAAACAATGTTTCTCAATATAATTACAGGAAATTTATGGATTTCATCACCTACAGTCCATAATATCATCAAAAGATTCAGAGAATCTGGAGAAATCTCTGCATGTAAGCAGCAAGGCTGAAAACAAACACTGAATGTCTGTGACCTTTGACCCCTCAGGCAGCACTGCATTAAAAACCAACATCGTTGTGTAAAGGATATTACCAGGTGGGCTCAGGAAGACTTCAGAAAACCATTGTCAGTTAACAGTTCATCACTACATCTACAAGTGCAAGTTCAAACTCTACCATGTAAAGACAAAGACATATATCAACAACACCCAGAAACACCGCCGGCTTCTCTGGACCCGAGCTCATCTGAGATGGACTGACGCAAAGTGGAAAAGTCTGCTGTGGTCTGACGAGTCCACATTTCAAATTGTTTTTGGAAATCATGGACGTGGTGTCCTCCAGACCAAAGAGGAAAAGGACACTCTGGATTGTTCTCAGGTCAAAGTCTCAAAGCCAGCATCTGTGATGGTATGGGGGTGTGTTAGTGCCCATGGCATGGCTAACTTGACCATCTGTGAAGGCTCCATTAATGCTGAAAGGTACATACAGGTTTTGGAGCAACATATGCTGCCATCCAAGCCACGTCTTTTTCAGGGACGTCCCTGCTTATTTCAGCAAGAGAATGACAAGACACATTCTGCACCTGTTACAACAGCGTGGCTTCATAGTAAAAGAGTGCAGTCCAGACCTGTCTCCTATTGAAAATGTGTGGTGCATTATAAATCACAAAATAGGACAACAGAGACCCCAGACTGTTGATCAACTGAAGTTGAATTTCACCTCCAAAGCTTCAACATTTAGTGTCCTCAGTTCACAAACACTTATTGAGTGTTGTTAAAAGGAAAGGTGATGGAACATAGTGGGAAACATGACCCTGACCAAGCTTTATTGGAACATGTTGCAGGCATCAAATTCAAAATGAGTGAATATTTGCAAAAAAAAAAAAAAAAAAATCAGTTTTAACAAAAAATATCTTGTCTTTGTAGTGTATTTAATTGAATATAGGTCAAACAGGATTTGCAAATAATTGTATTCTGTTTTTATCTAGCTTTTATACAACATCCCAACTTCATTGGAATTGGGGCTGTAGAGCAAAAGGGTTTTGAGTCCACGCTCACTTTTCCTAACATATTTTTCTTTTTTTTTGTCTCTTTCCCTTCTGCCATTTCATCATTTTCTACAGGTCATCTGAAGTTCAGATCCCTACAGCAGCAGTAAAAACTTGAAAGGAAAGAATTATGATAATACAGGGAGATGGGAGAGTTATTAAGAATGTTAAAAAGACAATACCCCCTTTAGTAAGATTAACTGGCTTGTTGTTCAGAAAAAGAAAACCAAAATGAAGCAAAGGTAGAGTTTGGAATATAATTTTAAGATGTTAATGAATTTATGTTATGTTGTGCCTTAAAAAAGAACAACATTATGAATATAAAAAATATGAAAATCACCATTTCATCTGTGTTAAAGCGATCATTTAAACATCACTTCAGTCAGGTTTGGTTGTCATCACACATTATTTCAAAATTACTTTTTAAGATATTATTAATGAATTATGTCTAAATAAACTTCCATAAGAGTTTGTAATTCACATGTAAAATGTTGTAGAATGTCCATGAGGAAAGAAATGCTCATTTTCTGTCATGCTCTTTTTTTAACCTTAGTTCCTCAGCTAGTCTTTATTCTTGTTAAATCTTTCATATCACTGTACCTAACATTACTAATCTTACTTTTTTAATGGTATGCTTTATTTAAGACTGGCATTGCCCCAGACTTTCTACTACTTGCAGGTTGAGAAAATTTTATTGCATGGCCTGACAGTTATTGTTATTTCAAAACACAAAAAATCAAAATCCCAAACTTTATCTTAATATTGTCAAACTGATATTTGTCTGTATAGATGGATTTTTTTGAGTTGTCAATACCTTGAAGTGGAAACTGTTTTTCTCCTTTTTAAATTTTTAAATGATGGTTGTTGTTGTTGCAGTACTCACCGTGAGCAAATGGAGGAGCTCTAGTGATTCTTTTTGACCACATGGGAAGACAGCAGTGTGGAGCACAAGAAAAACAATGTGTCCGTGTGTGTGTGTGTGTGTGTGTGTGTGTGTGTGTGTGTGTGTGTGCGTGTGTGCGTGTGTGTGTGTGTGTGTGTGTGTGTGTGTGTGTGTGTGTGTGTGTGTGTGTGTGTGTATGTGTGTGTGTGACAACTGTAAAATAAGTGTGCATGTGTGTGTGCAGTATATGTGTTTAATCCTGCACAAACATACACATGCCTGTAAGCACATGGGCTATTATTTTATGTTTTTAATCATTTTATTGGTAGCACCATTTATTGGCCAAATTTGGAGTTTGGCTTTGGTTTGGGAATGTATCTGAGAGTGGCTGACACAGCAATACTGATTCATTTTAAAATATTCTAAGAAATCAGTTCAGTCAACCACATTGTACTAACTTTTTTTGTAGGAACACACACCATATTTTAAGATTACTGAATATAGAGCACAGATGGCCTAGTGGTTAAGGTCATGCTCCATATGGGCAAACAGACCTTGAGCAGGCACCCCGGATTTGAGTCTGTGGCTAACCTGTGGCTACTTTCCTGCATGTCACTTCCAAAACAGAGAAGGAATAGGGACACCTGGTAATGGACAGTGGGTTTAAGGTCTATATGCTGCTACCATCTTGACTTTCATGGAGCTTTGATAGTGAAAGAAGTTAGCAGGATTTTTCTTCACTTAGTAATAAGAATGTATATGTCCTCATTTCTTCAGGCTGAAGTATATATGAATCCTCGTATTGTCTTCAAATTTACCATGCACCTTTTGTCCTCTCGGGTCAAATTGACCTGGTCTGTTTTGACAGCCTGTAAAGAATGAGGTATAAAATACCCTCCAAATGTTTTTGTTTCTCCTTTTTTTGTGAACTTGTTTCTAGTTCATTAACAAATATTTTACATGTATTTTTGTAATTTTTTTTATGATAGACCTACTTTATATAAAAACTATACCTAATTTTTGAGGAAAAAAAAGCAGAAATTCTGAGTTAATAACTAAAGTTATTATTAGAGGCACACAAATTGATGGAATACTACAGACAGGTACATCAAAGTTCAGTAGAGATATTTTTTTGAAACTATTTCATTTTTTTTAATGGCAGCAAATAGTCACACCTGTTGTCCTCCCGGGTCAAATTGACCAGGTCTTGTTAATGTATGAAATATAAAATAATCACAATATTCTTTGTTACACATTTTAATTAACTTGTGTCCAAGACATTGCTACAAATTTTTCATCCATTTTTTTTAAAATGTATGGTATCATAGACCTCATTTACATGAAATTATACCTCATTTTGAGTAAAAAAAAAATGCAGGAATTAAGAATGATGAATTATTTCAACTATGCTGAGGATCAGAGGCACATTGATGAATTATCACAGACAGGTATATGTCAAAGTTTAGTCAGGATTTTGTTTTTAAAGCATTTTAGAATTTATAATGGCAGCAAATTCTCACAGCCATTGTCAAACTGACCCATCTTATTAACCTGTTTATAAAACACAGAGTGTAAAATGATCAGACCATTCTGTGTAACATATTTTTAGCCAACTTCATTTCATCTTATTACTACAAATTTTAAACTCATTTTACACTTGAGTAAATGATGAGCCTTCCTCCTCCGTCCTGCTAAAACTAGAGATATTTTCTTGTCCAAAGTTGGAAACGTTCTCTGGTCCTCCAATCCTTCAAATTACCAACAATGCATGTTAGGTTCAAGAAGAGAGAGGAGTCACTGAGGGCCAAAAAGGTGTGCAGGACTCTGCAGTTAGCACCATGTAGTCAAAAAGCCCCAGATCACTCAGTCAAGAGCACATGGTACCGTGTAGGTCCATGTAGGTAGATCAGACGTTGTGATACAATCAGGTTTACACATTTGTCGCACTGAAGTTTGCAGGATTTTTCTTCACTCTGTAATAAGAATGTATTTATCCTCATTATTCAGGCTGAAGCATATATAACTGAGTGATGTATTCAGTCACTGTTGTCATAGAAGAAGAAATATTTGTTATACATAGTTGACGAAAAGAGAAACAGAGCAGTCAGCAGTAACAATATTTAAAAGAAAAGTCAAAACAGACATTAGAGTAACAGAGACATACTTATAGTTCGGTCAGAGCGCATTAAACCCAACCCTGCAAATGTGGTCATAGGTTCAGTATTGTTGAAACACTGGCAAAGAAAAGAGAATATATCCAAGACTTCTTCTAAGAGTTTTGTAAAGCAAAAAAGATGTATATAAGTGTTTTATGTACTTATGAATATTCCAAAGTGGTTGCATACAATAAAAACTCAGACAGATTATCAAACAGGAACATCCGTTCACTGCATTCTCCACCCAGCTGTCTCACAGCCCTTACATGGTGTTCAAACTGTCCTGGCACAATGTTTGACACTGGTCTTGCAGCAAAGAAAACAATGGCCCTACATGCTCCTATCAAACTCTAACTTAAATCCCCCCTTTACCCTGCTTTCATTCTGTGTCATTCGGTCTTGTATCTGGCCAAGACTTACAAGTCTCCGACTGTGACATAAGGGATTCTATGGTGTCCACTCCTAACAGATTACACAAGGACGCAAGACAAAAGATCAGCAACATGGCTTGTGCATTTATATGCCTTGGTAAAGAGGGAATCCAGGGGGAGGGGGCGGGGGGTAAAGAAAGATAGAGAAAGAAATATTTACTCTTTTGGAAATGGATATTTATGGACCTAAGAATAGCAAGAGAAAAAAGAGAGAAGCATTCCTTTCTAGTCGGTTATCACTGGTCCAGGCCGGCATCTTTATTCTACCAGGAGAAAATGCTAATCATCAATCTCAGGCTGCATGCTACGTCTCTGTTTAATAGCTGATAGGGAGTCTCCACAGGCTGCTTTGCTGCTTTGTTTAAAATGACATATAATAGGACTGAGTCTTATCAGTGTCCCAAGTCATTCTCTCCCTCTCTCCTAGTCACTCTCATACTCTTGTACACTCTCTCTCTCTCTCTCTCTCTCTCTCTCTCTCTCTCTCTCTCTCTCTCTCTCTCTCTCTCTCTCTCTCTCTCTGGTATTGTGGTCCAGTGTAAAGGAATAAAGGGAAGCAAGCCACGATTGATTCTGAGCCAGGGATAACTTAATCCATCAATTTAACATGAAATGAATATGCAAAGGAGAGGAAGAGGGAGGGGGGAGAGGATACCAGCCAACCTCTTCAACAATGATGAAACATGAGGACAAATGAAAGGGAAGAAAAGAAGGATAGAGAGAGAGAGAGAGAGAGAGAGAGAGAGAGAGAGAGAGAGAGAGAGAGAGAGAAAGAACTTATGAGGATGGGTTTGATATTAGTACTTAAACCTTATAAAAATAAAAGAAAACATACTGTCATCTTAAAGGGACATGGATCACTAGATGTTTTAGCTTCCCCTCATTGTAAAATTACTCTTAAGGTGTAGCTGGAACACAGTCACGATCCATTGTTGCACACATCATTAATCCAGAATGTTGAATGTTTAAGCATTTTAAAAGAAGTCAAGATGAACTGTAAGATAACATTTAAGACACTTTATACTGTATTAATAAAAGAAACAGATATGGCCACCATATGTCACAAAGAAGTAGACAGACCAGAACCATTTAGTTTTAAAAACAGCAAAGAGAGCTTATGGACCACTGTTAGTTCGCACACAGTTTCTGTAAAATCAAAAACAAGCGGGCATGAAAATATCACGTCCCTGCATCACAAAAGCACCTTTTTTGGGGAGATTTTGCCCTAAGTGTTTCATCTAACGCAGTTTGTGCCACTTGCCTTTCAACAGCACAAGGGAACACTCAAAACTTAACCCTGCAAGTGCCGTTCTGACGTCTGAGGTGCAATGCTTACCTGATTGCTCACTGATTGTGGGTCCTTCAGTGTATTTATTGTAAACTTGTATTGTGCATTATATAGCTTTGCATAGTTTCATAGCGGTTTTCGAACAAATAAAATTGCACATTTAACAGACTGTAATTTATTTGCAGAATTCCAGTCTGGATTTAAATTTCTTCACAGCACTGAGACAGCTCCTGTTACAGTTTGTAATGACCACTTGCCAACCAAAGGTACTGGTGACTGCTCCATTCTGGTCCTTTTGGACCTCAGCGCTGCATTTGACACAACAGATTATAGCACATCGATTCAGAGACTGGAACAGTGGTCTAGAGTCAGTAATGTGGCCTGCAAATTGGTCAGGTCGTACCTGGATCAGGTGTTTTGCAGTGTCATCAGCTTGTTCAGTTTTATACACAGCAAATACATCCCATTGGTGTTCCACAAGGTTCGATTATGGGTACAGCTCTCTTTCACAGTCATAATATTTCACTTGGTAGTATCATTCATAGATAAAGTCTGTTATCACTGCTGTGCTGATAACACACAACTCTAAATCCTAATTAGACATGACAGTATTGTTCAGACTACTTCAGAGCAGGTAAATGTGTGCTTGGGTATGTGACAGTCAGAACATTATGACAGTGATAGTTAATTATGAAAAGACACTAATGACTTAAAATAAGTGAACCCCACTACCAATAGACCTTTAGCCTCATGTAATCTGTTGAGCTATAAACAAAAGGATTTTCTCATTGTCTTGTTTAATGATCTGTCTAGATGGCAATTGCTAAGCAGGTCCTTTTCAAGTAACTGTAAAGTCAATAAAAATTAGAGCCAGGCAATGATGCCTTTATGTTTTATTGAATTAACCGTATCCATTTTTTTCTGAGGCCTAGGATGAGATAAGATAAGATAATATAAGAAAAGGTGGGGAAGATAAGAAAATACTTTGTACAATTATTTGGAAATTTGTCTTGCATCACCAGCTCATCCATCAACACGATATCACTTATCATATGTCTCAATTAACTTTGACTCACATTGGGGGGGGGGCTTTCTTATTTGGGTCCAAAACTACTTTTCACTTTTAAATTAATAAAATACAGATTTTTTTTAAAGGATCTTCTTCAGGATATTTTTTCTGATAAACTTTAAATCATACTGGGGTTCAAAGGAGTAAACCAACATGGTGGTTGACTCTCCTTGTGTGATATCTTTGAATCATAATGTAATAATGTAGATAGATATTTCCATTTCCTCATCGTCATGCACTTACAGGTTGCTTCTGTTTATGGTGGTTTCGGGTCAGCTGCTTGTCTGTCACATGATCAGGGAGGAAGGAAAACATTAACATTGAACATGGGCTGGAGCAGATGAAAGCTCTTGGCCTGACTGTCAGAGCTCTGAGGTGATGAGAGACGTCATTACTTATTCATGAGTCCTAAATGCAGAGCAGAGGAGATGGGCATGGCTGACCCTGAACCATGGTGTGTGTGTGTGTGTGTGTGTGTGTGTGTGTGTGTGTGTGTGTGTGTGTGTGTGTGTGTGTGTGTGTGTGTGGAGGATATTAGATTAAAGCAGTATTATTGAATCAAACTCAGTGAGCCAGCTGTGATGTTGATTTTATCTACAGGGTCATCTAAGACAAACAAAGAGCATTTATTCATTTTTGTTTTGGAGTCACACCTAAACGCACAAGTTTTTGGTGATGACAAAAGGGGTCAAGCTCAGGGCAGGGGTTTGGTTTTTAAAGTTATTTAATGATATATCCAACTTAGTTAAACTACAGGTACATTTACATTTAACCCTTGTGCTAAACCTTCAAATTATTTTGATTGAAAATATTTTTGCATCTTACTAACAGGTCACTGATTTCCTGTACACTCTTACAAGATCACTTTTTTTTTTTTTAACAAAAAAATGGTTCTTTTTCAACTGAGCATATCAAGTTACCACATTGAACATGCCTGGACAATACTTATTTTTTAAATATATTATTATTATTATTTATTTATTTATTTATTTATTTATTTATTTATTTATTTATTTATTTTTTCACAATTTTGGATTTTATTTACAACTCCAATTTAAAAAAAGGTTGCTTTGTAAAATGCTGATAAAAACAGATTTTGCTGGTTTGCAGTTTTTTTTTCAGATCTACATTTCATTGAAAATACTGCAAAGAAAACACATCAAATGTTGAAACTAAAGATCCCTTTGTTTTATGGAAAATGTGCTCCTTTCAAATTTGATGCCTGCAAAGTATGCTTAAAAAGTTGGGCACTGTGTTTCATCTCCACTTCTTTTTGTAGTTTGTTAATGTTTCAGAATCCCAGGGATCAGTTTCTGGTGTGTTATGAGTATAATGTTCTATTCTTGCCTTATTTCCGCTGCTCAACACTTTGGGGTCTTCCGTTCATTTAATCATATGTCAGATGTTTTCAGTGGGTGATATGTTGGAACAACAGAAAGGCCAGATTACCACAGGAATTTTCTACAGAGCCATGCTGTAGCATTACATGCATACTAGTTTGGTATCATCCTGCTGAAATATACAACATATTCACTCTCTTGTTTACAGGATGAGATGCTGTCATAAATCAAGTGTGCTGGTCTGACGTGAAGATCAGAGACTTCAGACAGCAGACATTTGGGGACCTCAGAATAAACTTCTTGCAGATGATGTGATTCAGTTGTTTCCTCAAACTGTAACCTCTTCCTCCAGTGGAGTTATTTGTAGCAGTTCGGAGTCAGCACCTCCAGGATACCGACTGACTCAAGCCAAGCTAGCGCATGCTTTTCTCATATCCATTCTTACTCATTATGAAAATATTACAAATTCAAAGAAAATGGTTGTATTTTGTTCAAACCTTGGAACCCATTTTACTGAGGAAAAACAACAACAACAACAAGCAACAGAAGGGGAAGGTTTGAAAAATATGGACGCAGTCTCTGTGATGTCTCCCATCAAATAAAGCCAATCATTGTACAGGGCCATATTGGATATGACGCAGGCTTTGAGCTTTTGTTCTAACAGCCATCAGGCACCCATTAGTCACATGAGCTAAGCCACTGATTGGACAAACGTGTAATCCTAATATCTTCTGAACCGCTGAGTTAGAAAAAATTCATCCCCCATACAGTGTGTTCCGATTGTAAAATTATCATGTTGAACCAGGCTGTAAATATGTGTTTTAATGCCGTAAAAGTCCTTTTATTTTTGGCTTGGTGTGTATGTGAGACATACAGCGGATTCTCGATGAACAGCAACTTATAGTACTTCTGAATAGTCTTCTTTTTTCTCTCCCGGATGTTGCCCCTTGGTATTCTCTAGCGTATTCTTCATTGCTTCACAATCAAATCCGTTCCATTTTTTTCATTAGGGATAATACTAATATCAATAATAATCCATTCCACAATTTATAAGTTTCCTACATAAAGTCACTTCACAATCAAATCCGTTCCGCCTTATAATAGGGGGAATACCCAAGTCAATAGAATCCATTCCGTATTTTCTATATTTCCTACATGCACCGCTGCATCTACAGGTGTATTAGAATGGAGTGGGTCAATGAGAGGGACAGCAGATACGTAAACGTCCAGCTTTTGCGGTAAAACTTTCTTTGACTGTTCTACAGAGGAGAGATTGACATGAGGAGTTATTTGGAGAAAGATAAAGTAAGTTACAGTTGCCTAAGTTTTCACTTGAGTGACTGAAAGTCTAAGTCGCGTTCTTCCATGGCCAAACAGACAGATTTTCTGATAAGACTGTTAGCAGGCTAGCACCCTGAGCGGGCTGGCACGTTGGTCTCATCAGGCACCAACTTTTTCTGGTGTTATTGGAGACTTTAGGAGACTGTGAGGTGAAAGCACGGATTGTTGCTGCTCCTCTCAGTGCTCCACCCTGTCTCAAAGCACTCACAGGCAGCTTAGTCTTCAGGCAGCAGTCCCTCTCAGATGCAGTCAGAGCAGGAGATGTTCAGCTCTCCACGTTATGACTGCATTTTAACCGCGATGTGAAGGTTCAATTGTCTCTATTTGGTTCATTTAGAGACAAATAAAAAATATAAAACGTCATAAATCAGATAGTTGAATGTGTTTATGTCTCACTGTGATTTGGGGTAGGCTATTAAATAGACCTAAAGTTTCAAAACTACCCCCCCCCCAAAAAAAATAAATAAATAAAATAAAAAAAAAAAAAAAAAAAAAAATGAACTTATAAAAAATTGGATTAAAAAAAAAAAACAACTAAAAACACAATTTGAATTTTTCTTCCAAAGTTTCTCTCATTTTTGCATTGTCACTGTGACATTATAAAAACAAGGATTGACAGAAAGAAGTTTTTTTTTTAAGCATTTTTTTTTTTTTTTTAGCATTCTTAAGGTTTTTTCTTAACCTACTTTTTCTACTTTTTCTCTCTCTCACAACGTTATTTCTCTCTCTGACAGAGTCCATTAAAAAAGGCTCCAGATCTGAACACACATTGAAAATTTCTGAAGTGTCAAACTGCTGAGTCATGTTTTCGGGAGGTGTTCCATTTCTAATGTAGCCTACATAATTATTAGGCTGCTATACTACCTGTGTATTTGATATGCTGATAATGTGACTCCGGTACATCACTGAAACCTTCATATGAACAATCTACATTTAACTTATTTCAGTTATCAGTATGAAAAAATGCTCAATGCATCTCCATTTCTCCTGATGTAGGTCGTTGAGACTGAGTGAGGCAGAGGCAGTGGAGACAGCTCTGTTTCTGAGGTGAGTGCTGAAAGGTGACGGGTATTTAAGGAAAATGTCACATGGCTTGTGGGGAAGTTTAGTATTTTAAAAATCTTCTATAAAAATCTTCTATAATTCCACACACACACACAATCAAAATGCTCCATAATATATAAAAAAAACCTCTTGAGATGGAGAAAACAGACTGCAACATGAAAGAAGAGCTACTGTGATTGTGATTAAAAAATGAGGAACCAAGTCATTGTACAGTCATAAATGGTCCTGTTATAAAGTTGTTTCAGAGACTCGGTTTAGAGATGATAGAGCTTGTCTTTGACTTCACCCTGAGCTTGAGAATACACCTGTTCATGCTGTCTCCTCACACTGTGTTTGAACCCTTGGCTTCCCCGCACTCCTCTGTTGAGTTGAGTTACATTGGAATGCTTTAGAGGGGATATTTTGAGAGAGCTGCATCTTTTATAATCCATATCCAGTCATCCACTCACTCAACTTCCTGCTGAATGTGGCTCTTGTGTGATCAGAGAGGTGTACACAGCTGACTGTGCTACTGTTTCAAAGCAGCTGGAAACAAGTTGTCATCAGAGGGGGTTGAAGATAATGGATGCGTGTTAGGGGTTGTATCTGAAAGCTTGGGATCGTCGTACACACTTGACACATGTACGCACACATTTCGAGACTCGAGGTACCTGAAAGACAGGATTTGGAAACTAAAGCTGGACAGCTGAACTTGTGCGATCTCATTTTTCTTTGCACATATTGGGAGACAAAATATCAAACTGAGGTCAACATGATATCCATGAATAATCACTTTGAAGATTACAACTCCTGCACCTGTACCCGAGCCCCGTGAGCAACGTGCCATAAATGATAAAGCAGGTGTTGGATAAAAAAACATGGACTTAGTGCCAGGCTTGTAGTAAGACAGATGATAACAGGTAAAAAAACAGTGTTGCCACATGTTCCCAGCCTGATTTACAAACTCTGTGCTCTGTTTTCTATCTTCCAGACTCCCAGGCAAACAGGCCAAAGAGGTTACACCACAGGAAATGAACCCAAATCAGGTTACTATTTCTATTTGATGGAGGTAGGTGTATAATATGCACAGCCAGACTCTTTGGGACAACCCCGCCATGCTATTATTGACTATTCATTTTTCCCTGCTTGTCAGTGATGAATGTGGGTAAAGGAATAAGTAATGCATATGTAACCCATGGCGTATATACTCCTTTTTTAATGTACATTGGCCAAGACGCAAAAAGCTGCCCCAGTGATTTTTCCACAGTCCTTATCTGCATTTGCAGGTTGCCCAGATCCATCAATGTTTATGAAGCCAAGGCCAGTGTAATTCTAGCACATTTATCCAGCTGGAACACACACGTGTGTGTGTGTGTGTGTGTGTGTGTGTGTGTGTGTGTAGGCATGGAACACAATATAGACACAAGCACACACACTTAGTGGGACTTTTCCATTATGCCTTGAATACCTCAGGAATGGCTAGAATTTTTTTCTTTCCTAATATCTAACTCAGACAAACATCTTGAATTATTTTCACTTGAAATATTCCCAAATATTTCATAGCAGATAAGACAAAGATATGGCCGAGGGAGGCTCCTCGCTGGGCGTCACTGGAAGATAACTAGGTTTTATTAATGACCTGACAGTCCAACAGGCTAAAGTAATTAGGATCTTTCCTCTCTCCTTCTTTTCAGCCCCCCCCCTTCCCCTTTTTCCACCTCAATAGATGTGCGAGCAAATTTTGGTGATAGCCTGATAACCAAAGGGACACCAGCATCTTGCCAACACCACACAAACACCTCCATTTGCACACACACACACACAGCTCACACACACACATCCAAAGCAGATGAATGAGTGCAGGAAAAAAGAGCAATGCCAGTGATGTTATCAAAGTACATTCGATTTGCTGCAGAGAAAGCAAGGCGCCTATCGGTTACATTCACCTGTGAATGGTTAATTGTCCAGCCCATGCATATGGGGAAGTCATTAATAACATTTGACTAATGGTTTAATTCTCTCTCTCTCTCTCTCTCTCTCTCTCTCTCTCTCTCTCTCTCTCTCTCTCTCTCTCTCTCTCTCTCTCTCTCTCTCTCTCTGCATTCTTCCTTGTAAAACTGATAAAACTACATTACTGATGTTTTCATTTTGTCTGTTTCTCATGAGTGTGTGAGCGTACACACTCATCACACCTTAGCTGTCGTGGGTGTTCTCACACAAGGCAATAACTCATAAGACAACACACTTTCTTCAGTATGAAGCATTAAGAGGAGTTAAGTCATCAGCTTTCATAAATGACTATAAACAAAAAATCAGGTCTAGATTTCCATATTCGAAGGCCATAGTGTCAGAAAACACTATTCTGTTAAGAATGCCAGTGCTGTTAAGAGATCAAAGTTTTGATGTTACCTGAAAAAAAACAAAAAACAATCTGTCATAAGTACAGGCAGGACTGGGACGCCTGTGCTGGTTTTATTCTCAGCTGTTAAAACTGAACTCAATACAATGATACACGTCCCTTATAGCAACTTCTTTTCTCATGGACTTATAGCTCCTTTTTTAAGCCTTTATTTTGAGGGGACAGGACAGTGGATAGAGGAGGAATCAGGTAGAGAGTGGGGAGTGACATGCGGGAAAGTTGCCAAAGGCCGCGCCTGAACCCGGGTTTCCTGCTCAAGGGTTTTTTGCCCATATGGAGCGCGACCTCAACCACTAGGCCATCTGTGCTCAATGGACTTACGTCTTATTCCTCTCAAGAATGTCGCTTCAATTCTGACCATTGTAGCTTTTTTTTTTTTTTCAAAATATTTTGACTTTATACTTCTTGTTTTTTTTTTTTCTTTCCATTTTGTGATTGTGGCCCTAAACCTTTGCTGTCAAAGCATTCTCCAATCTAGTCGTCCATCAGAACCAGAAATTCTGCAAAGTTGTCAGTGTAGTGCATCTGTTTCTTGTACAAACCTTATATTTGTTGTGTCGCTGGCTGTGTGATGTTAACAGGAAGGCTCAAAGACATCTGAAAAGGAACATTCCTCACAGAAAGAAGAAAAAGAAAACACATTTGTTTTCCAGTGTCTCTTTAGTTGAATGCCGGACTATGTCTTTTTTTGTATAATGACAGGACTCAAGAAAAACCATGTCACATTGTGTTTTCACAATAGGTTTACTATGTATTAATGTCTATGTATTAAACAGGACTTGAATATGAAGTGCCCCTCACAAATCTAAAGTTTAACAAAGAGACCCGACGGAAGTTTTTGAAATAAAAAATAAATAAAATAAAATAAAATGAAATAAATAAAATGAAATAAATAAAAGTACCTAATCAAAGCAAGATCTGCAATCATCTGGGTTTAAATTGTGTTTATTACAAACATGAAAAGATTCAGTAGTTAACGTGTCAAAGGGACCTCTGTTTATGATGATACAGCCCCAGATGACAAAATCTCTGGGCTCAGGAAATCATGAAACATGTGCTCCACAATGTGATTCATTGCATTGCTGCTGTCGCAGAATACATTCTTAGTGGAGTTAATAAAAATAGCGTATGATATAATCAGCAGACAGAGAATATATGTCATATAATTATCTCTTCAAGACAGACCACCCCTGTGGGGCAGCACTCCCTTTTAAAGGCCCATTTGTCTTTTGATCCATTAGTAGAAACACCTGCAGTATCTGTCTATCTCTCACAGCAGCTGTACCATGGAGAGCAAGAGGCTGAGATACATTAAGACAGCCAGTTGGTCTGGTAAGTGTTTTAATGTGATGAAAACCATCCCCTGGGTGTTTAACTAGACCCTCAGATCCCCCTCGCTGGTTGTATGTGTGAGTGAGTGAGTGAGTGAGTGAGGGTTGCAGCTATGTGTAAGTGCCAAAAACGACGACCTGACTGTTTCTAAATATGTATGTCTCTGTGCATGTTCTTATGTGTGTGGTTAGGTGTGTGTGTGTGTGTGTCAGACAAGGCAATCAGACAGGCAGACAGAGAGCAGCAGTGAGTCATTCCAGATAGATCCAATGTCCACTTATCACAAAGGAGAGGATAAGGAGATTATCTCTAAATCAAAGGTTTTCAGCGCTATCTGAACTGGTTCTTCTCTGAGCCGGATGGACAGGCTTGTCTCCACCTCTAGTCTCTTGCTCCCTGCCTCTCTATCTACTCCTCAAGGCCCACTTTCATCTTTTTTTTTTGGGACCATCTTTTTTCTTTTTTTTTTTTTCCCCTCATCACCTTTTTTTTTTTCATTCATGTTTGTTCATCTTTTTTTTTCTTGTAAGCTCTTCCTGCCATATGACTTTTTAGTCTCCTTTCTTCCTTGATCTGAATCTTTTCAGAAATAATCTTTTTTTTTTCCAGATAATCTTAATCATATGAATATGCACTCCTGAAAGGACACTTGATGTCCTGCCAAAGCCCAGTCATAGTGACAGTGAGTCATTACATAAACTCATAGTAGTAGAGTTGGAAAGTCAAGATGATGCACTGATGTACACCGTATATATATATATATATATATATATTTATATATATATATATATATATATATATATATATATATATATATATATATATATATATATATATATATATATATTGAATTTATATACTGAATTACTTTGGGGCCATTTTCTCTTAAGTGGATTAAAGCTGCAGAGAAACAATCAATACTTGTAGGAGAGAATTCTGGATGACATGAGGCAAAGGGGTGAGGGATATGATGACATTATCATGCTAAAACTTGCACAGTCAAACAGGATTCAAGTGCCAGCCTGTAAGATTCACACACAAGGAAACAGAAGCGCCTCACATGCAAATCAAACTGACATGCAAGTATAAGTTCTTTGCAAGCACTTTCCTTTGCCTGTGTGTTCATTATTGCAGCTTGTGAGGAGAAATGCACAAATGAACAGAGTGCATGATCATTTCTCCCGAGTTCAGGGGTCTTCGGCTTAGATCCTTGTTTCTTACTAAGTCGGGAGTCAGTCATAGTGGTATGACTGGTCAGGCATTGGCTAAAAGGGCTGCTTTTAGCTTGGTTAGCTTCCTGCTGACCACACTCAGAAAATGTACTTTTTGCATGATAATGCCACTATGCTACAGCCTCTGATGATAGTTAAGTTTAATCTGTTGATTCTGACCAGCTCTTCAGAATGACTCATATATTTGGAAACTGCTGTTTTAATGTTCAAAGTACATATGTGACTTAATCAAGTTTATCAGTGGAAAGAAACCAGTGAGCTGTGGAGACAGACTATAAATGCATGTATTTGTTTGTGCTATTTATACCAATGTAATTAAGCCATTGTGTAACGGTGTGTGTAGATACATTATGTTCATGCAATCAAGTCAATCTAACATTTCTCAGTATGTGTGTGTTTATGTGTAAAATCAATAAAGCCATAATTGCCTGGTTTTGCTGTCCTAGCTCTGTGACAAGACAGCTGAGATGTTCTTCACAGAGTACAATGATGGATCCTTGATTCAAGATGTTGTACAGCAGTTTAACTCTGCTGTGTTTTCAAGACAGACAAGATGTTTTACAGCTCTTACAATGACAGAACTGCAGTCGGAGATGCTCAGCTACTGCAAATGTGTGTATGTGTGTGTTCCTGGGTGTGATGGATCAGCTTTGGGTTGACATGATGTCCAACAGGAGTGTAGTACAAGCGGAGAGAAACCATGTTGCTTCTGGTCAACATGCTCCGTGCATTTACTCAGCTTAACTAGGTTTCCTCTTGTGGTGAGAGACAAGCTCTTTCCACCTCAGGGCAGCCTTCTTTCCTCTGTGGCATCTTTTGCTCCCTCTCCCCTTTAGCCTGTCACTCACCCAGTTTTAAGTCTTGTCTTTTTTCTCTGCGCGTTTTAATGTTTAATGTTTGCCTGAACTTACAAATGCCATGCATAAACAAGTATAAGGAGAGAACATTAATCCACATTTTGTAATATAAGAACAGGGAAAAAAGGTCTAAAAGCAGCTGTAGATGTTACATTAACAGCTCTTCAGATCAAAGATACAATTTTACATTTTGTGCTGCTGCACACTGTTGCGTAAGGTAACATCATCTGTTTTTTTTACTGGCATAACAATTTGAACATAACGATGAAAGCATTTTTTTCTTTGATCTTATTTTTATTTTTATTTTTTACAAATAATCTTTTCATCTCTCTGTTTGTCTTTCTTTGTGAACAAATCTGAACAATACCAAATGTGTGCATGCAAATTAAATATGTCTAGAGGTTAAATTTTATGTGTGTGTGAATGTGGTGTGGGGATAATTACGTCTACAAATACCGAATTTCTTTTGTTTTCGTGTATGACTTTTGTTTGTTTCAGCATTAGTATATATATATTTTTTAATATTTTATCTTATTTTCAATATTATTTTTCACTGTGTACCAGTGTGTTTGTGTGTGTGTGAGAGAGAGAGAGAGATGGGATGTGATGTGGGGTTAATTAGGGCAGAAAAGTTGCTGGATGAAAGTGATTTTCCTGGTCCTGGCCTGCCATCGGAGCTCAAATCCCCACAGAAAAGCTTTGGTCTCTCAGCCTCCTCAGTTTACTTTGTCTACGCCGGCTGCAGAATCCCTGCAGAGCATGACTTCAATGCCACACACACACACACACACACACAAGTATACACAGACAGAAGCACACAAAGGGCCATTATAAAATGCCAATTTATATTTTATATGTTCCTGTTTGAATCTGTTTGGGCCACACAATTACAAATGGAGGTGACGCGGTTAAAGTATTTATGCTATGCAACCCAACAGTCTATCTATTAGTAATGCTGGAGAGTGAAGGGAAACATATTCTTTGTCTTATATCCCATTTGTTGTCAGGATGGATTCACTCATTCAGCAAGATGCCATACAAGGATAACCAGGGGATCAAAAGGGGCACAGAGAAGTGTGTGTGTGTGTGTGTGTGTGTGTGTGTGTGTGTGCCTGTGTACTCACTGGTGAACTGCACTTCTTTGTGTGGGTTTATGGAAATTAGTTGAGTTGGGACAAGACTGAAGAAAGATCTTAAGGAGTTTTTAAATGTATTGTTTTCTGGGTAAAGTACTTCTCACTCTTATTTATTATCTTTCAAGGATCTCGACATTGCTGGAACATGAGCTAAAAGCTGAAAAGCTGATGCTCCATCAAGTTTTTGCACAAAATTTTGAGTGAAAATCAACTATCAAGAAAACACACTGGGGACAAGCCAGGAAACCTCACGTTGACACCCTGTGAGTATTTAACCCCTTCACGATTTTTGCTCAAAATTTCAGACAAAAGAGGTTTTACCACAGCAAAATTTCAGGAAAAATGGGCCTTTTTGCCCTTTTTATAATTGGCCACAAACTCCAGAAGACATACCCTAAGGGCTTAAATACTTGCAGGATGTCACCATGAGGTCCCTTGGATCATCCCTAGTGTGTTTCCTCAAAAGTTGATTTTTTTGCTCATAATTTCTGAAAAAAATTGGCCTTGCTCGCCTTTTTCCGGTTAGGCAAAACCCCCACAAGACATAACCTGAGGGCTTAAATACTCTCAGGGTGACACCATGAGGTCCTTTGAAGCATCCCCAGTGTGTTTCCGCAAAAGTTGATTTCATCTTTAAAAAGTCTGAAAAAAAATTGGGCTTTTTTGCCCTTTTTCCAATTCGGCAAAAAATTCTAGAAGACAAAAAGAAAAATTAAAGAAACTCTTGCACTCTCTGTATGTCTAATGACTATAATGGTTCTCCTTCATTCTAAAGAATAAACAAACAAAAAAAAATAGTTACAACTTGAGACCAAATGATCTATCTATTGGAATCATGTTTATTTAGACCCAAGTCTAACATTTGAATAAAGTAAAATATAACTTTCTGTTCATTAAATAAAAGTAGCCATTGTAGAAATCGGCAAGGCCTTTGGCTAAAAAATGACAGATTTTTGGTATTATTCTACTTATTTTTTCAGTTACACCTACACAAGTTAATCAGTCTCTTGGAAGTGACCACTTAGGAACCAAAATAACATTTTCTGTGACATCCGGCACTTTTTAGATGTTCTTTTTGTGGCATTGCTCTCTACAACACATCTTTTTTGGCTGCTTTTCAATTGTTGAAGGACTTTGACACATTGGTGACAGTCTGTTTAAGTTTGCTTCACTTTGTTCTGGAGCATCGCTGCCTCCTCATCTTTCATCCCCTCAGCACTGTAGTTGTGAGCGACAGCTGGCCTCAGACATGAGTGGTATACATGTTTAACAGATTGGTGGTGCCATCAGCCTGATTAAAAGCTGATGTCTCACAAAAAAAGCTTCTTTTTTGCTCAGTATGGTGACTTCAAGAGCTACTAATGGAAATACCAAATTAAAAAAGTAATGTTGAATGCCTTTAAAGTATTTAAACTATACAATAATAACAATAAACAATAAACTACAATAATTCATATCCAGCTGTAGTTAAATAAACCTTTGTATCTTTATTTGATGTACAAGTACATAGAATCTCTTTTTTTATTCTTAAGGTGTTGACTTACAATCGTACTTTGTAGGTACATGTCTAACATTGAATCTATTTGTAGTATCACTTCAGGAACCTGACAAAGTATTGTAAGCACAGTGGTAGTAGTCAGGCAAACATCGTGTAAACAAGGAGAACTGGATGCTGCATTAGGCTAAATGACAGTTAAATCTAAGGCATGCAGTGTTGCCAAGTAGCAGACAGCGAAACAAAAGAAAAGATGTTTACAATAGTGCGACAATGAGCCATGCCAGAGAGAAAGGTACAAATTAATAGTAACAAAATGAAATCTTGCTCAGGATCCATGTTTACCTCTGGTTAAATGCATATTAGATGACTGCTTGGAAATTCAAAATAAAAACAAATACAATTGCAGATCCAGGTTGAGGTGCAGGGGGGCATATTGTAATCACAACACGCTGGAACATAAGTTAAAAGTCTTTTAGAATTTATACAACATGGAAGTAACATTATTTTGCATGTAAGTATGGAGGGGAATTTGCATGAGATATGAATAACTCATAAAGGCACAACACAAGTTTTTGAGCTCTGTGGGTACCAATCAAAATTAATTATTTCTATTGTTAATTTTTTATTGTCTCAACACACGACTGAGAAAATGCATTAGTCACTTAGCATCCATTTAATTTTTTATGGCAAGCTGCTTGGGAGGAAAAAAACATTGTCGTTAAAGAGAAAACAACAAAATGGAACCACGTGATGCAGCTACATACAGATGTCACAGAGGGTGACAACTGTAGCCCTGATTATCATATGTTGGCTTTAGACTTCAAGAAGTCTAAGAATACATTTGTTTTTATTTTTGACTGGAAAATGTTAAGCTGTTTATACCAGAAACTGGTATGTCAGTGCAGTTCAATGTGATTTTTGTTATGAGTGCAAAAAGAAGCAATATTGCCAAAGTGCCAGGGGATAACCAATTTAAAAAGAAAACATTTTTATGTGTTAATGAGTATTTTTTAAAATTTTCTTGTCCAGTAAGGGTTTGTGTTAGCCACATACTGTAAATGTGTTCATAATTTCACGTTTTATCTCTGGTGTAAATGTGAATCCATCATAGAATCCCCATACCTTCAAAGCCTTCCAAATTGTAGTTGAATTACACTTTTTGGACCACAAACACTAATAACCAATGGGGTATTAAAAGAGAAGTGTTTTAGAATAAAGAAATATGTTTGCCTTGACCCAGAAAAGTTTCTTAATTCAGTTTTATGGAGAGAAACGTAGGCCTCACAGAACCTGGTTTAATTCCCTTCCTTCTTGTCTGCCTCTGCCTCAACATGCTAATTGTGTGTGACTGGTTCCATGCATATTAAAGACGTTCATTTTCGTGTCAAGCCATGATGCTGATTTGTCTGAAAAGATGCTCAATTAGCTATTAATCCTTTACCTCCGTGCAATTAGAAAACTTTATGGAGGAGGGAGAGCAGAGCGCCTACTTATAACAGTTTGCTTCCAAAGGTACTGGAGGTTTTCAATCTGATCAATAATACAGGCCTTAATGAGGCACAACCTGCCCCCAACTGGGAAGATTTCATCCAAAATTCATTAATTTCCTGTTTTATTAATCTGGAACCACAAGCTGAGATGTTCAAAGCTGTGGGAAGGCCGGAACCTGTGGTGCAGGAAAAGAGGGCGAAAAAGTGAGGGAGGGGAGTGACAGAGGAATTATGTATGCATGTTTGCCAACAGTTCATCAGGAGCCCCTACCTTCCCTACCTTCAAAGTTACCTGCAAAGTCACAGAAAACTAAGGAGGTGGATTCAGCCAAACACAAATCTGCCTTTTATCTGCTTACTTTAAATGAAACGTGAAGACTGTAAAGGTTAAAGTACATTAAAACGTTTCTTTTATCACTTTTGGGTGTCATGAGAGGGAACTGAAAGTTCTGCTTTAACGTTTGAAATGTGACATTCTAATGGAGATGTCAGTAAGGAGTAACACAAACACAGGAAGATATCACCTAGTCAGGAATAAAACTTAGTGAATGTTTTGGTGTTACTGGAGACTCCACTTGTCTGTTGTAGGGTTAGATTTGTCAATGTTTTGTACTAACACATCTCATTTAAACAGTCAGGTACTTATTCATCATTCAATATCATCAGTAAAAGTTAGTTTTTGAGTGATAGTTGATGTGTGTTCCACATAAAAGAAAGTTCATGGGGACAGGGGAGGATTGCAGAACTTCTTAGATGATGCCTCAACAGGGAACAGACAAAGAGTGTCTGGAGGTCATCGAAGACATTTTTCTAACTGGTTTGGGCTCAACACCAGCACAACAAAGGAGACGATGATAAATCTACAGAAGCAGACATCTCAGACTGTACTGATGATGACACTAGAAACAGTATAAATACCAAGTATCTCCAAGTCTAGTTCTGTGCATGAAACTACAGTCCTGGGGAAGACTGTTGAAAACAATCATTGACACCCTCCACCAGGACATTAAGCAACTGCTCACAGAGGGTCTTATCAAGTCCCAAGTCAACACAGCTGTCTACCAGGAGATTGTAGAGTGCTACATTTTTCCATCTGCTGAAAATCTTTAGAAGAATGGTGATTTCCTTTGTAAGTAGTTATGGTGCCTGCCCACAGTGCCAGAACTACTAACAAATGTTTTTCTGACCATAATATTGCCAGCCAGCTCCCCTGACCTGAGCACCAAAGATAATCTGTGGAGTGATGTCAAGAGGAAGGTGAGAAACTATTTTATTTTACCATTTAACATTTTTATTTTCAACTGTGTGTTTTGTGTACTTGGGAGGTATCTGAACCACATTTATTTGTATGTAGTAAGGATAAGGCCTTCAGTGATCTCTGAATACCTCTTTTCTTCCTCAGCACACCCCTCTCCATGCTCTTGGACCTCCCATGGCTGCCCTTGCCTCCATTTGCATTCATTTTCATGATTGCTCCATGCCTGTCTCTCTCTCCATGCCTCGCCCTCCTATTACCTGCCTGTCCATTCAGCTTTGCGTCAGTCTACAGACAGAATTCAACCATATTGCCTCCTTTTCAAAACCACAGGCATGGTTGAAGGGAGCTGTAGTCGAAATCGTTCAAGTGTGCTCGTTCACTTTTTTTAGGGGCTTGTCATTTCCCGAGTCTACCTTTTCCAACGCTGCTGTCGAAAAGAGGGGGATTAATGGGCATCACCTCAGTGCGCTTCAGGCCCAGTTTTCTCCTCTGCCTTGGAAAATATTAATATCAATTCATTTTCTGCTGAATTTATGTTTTTTAAAACATCTTTCGAGTCGGGGAGAATATCAATGAAATTTAACATCAAGACAATGAACTGTGTTCTCTTAGACATTGACCTACAACCTATCTAAGACATCAGACAACCCAATCCAGATACTTAACTAGCCAAAACCATAGTGCAATAGGATAAAAAAAAAAACTTTTTTAAACTCTGCAAAAAAAAAAAAAAAAAAAAAAAAAGTGGACAATGAGTGAAAAAAAATCATTGTACCATACATAAAAGTAGGCAACTTATTTGTTTCTGTACCAGCAAAATAAAAGAAGGAGAAATTAAAGTGTGAACATTTTTACCTCTTCAAAAGAAATTGTTGTGGAGTAATGATTTAACTTAAACAGACTAGAGGGTATCCGTGCCATGGATCTGTGAAGTTGTTAAGCACTGTGTAACTGTATGTAACAGCATATTGTGTTGTTAAAGACACATATGGCTACTGTATCTTTCCTGCTGTGTGTTAGCCACTCATGCTAGCTGTTGGGGAAGCATCATGAAAACATTTGTGACAACAGAAAAGTCCCCTGTAAGAAATCATAGGGGCTGCAAGCTTAGAAAAACACTTTGGGGAAATACTCGCTGAAGTTAAATAACAAATCTAATTTTGTGCATTGGTGATAAAACTAAACGCCAATAATCATAATTATAACAGATCCAAAATTCCTAAAGGTTTAAAATTATTTACAAAGTTTAAGGACAAAAACACACCCCTCTTTTCATCTGCAATGTACAGTATCATGTTACTCAGGGAACTTATCATGACCCGGCCTTATTGTCAAGCATCCATGACATAAAAAATAAAACCACTATCATTATAATATTCATGAGTTTTACCTCCATCTCCTCCCCTCTCTGTGGTCTCTTCTCTTCTCTCCTTCCCTCATTCCTCTCCTCTTTTGCAACCCCCTTCCCTTTTCTCTCTCTCTTCTGAATGTCAGAGGTGATAGAAAATTTCTTGTCTCTTCTTTAGATCTTTTAAACACCGAAAAGGTTTTCTTTTTCTTATGTGTACAGACCTCATTTCAGCGGCCCGGGTTATATCCCTGTCCCCGTCTTTCAAAGATAATCTTTAAATTTTTAAAACCTAGCTGTCCTAGCCAATTTACCTCCAGCTGATTCTTCGACAAAAGCACATGGTGCAGTAAAAAAAGTGTCACAACCAATCTCTGAGAAGGTTTTTTTTTTTTTTTGTGGTTTGGATTAAGACACAAAAACAATAGTAACCTATTATCATATTATCATAATGAGAATCTTATTTCATAATTTGGGTTCTGAGAAAAAAACAAACAAACAAAAAACAATAAATGCTGGATGTCAAGTAAAATGCCTGTTGTGTCTTCATGTAGTGGCAGGAACAACCCCCCAAAAATGTTAAGCAACAACTCTAAACTAGAAGTTACGCGTACAAATGTTCCTTTTATCCTAAAATACAGTGAATATTGTGTCTGAAGTAAATGTATCTTTCATTTTGTTTCAGAAATGGACTTTGCCAACTCTAATAAAAATGTTGGACCATTATGATGGCTTGACAATACTTGATCACAATGAATGAATGTTTCTGCTGATCTAATTATCCATCTGAACCAGGGAAGTGTGTTTGGTCACTGAAACAAATTTCCGTCACGACACTTGCTCGGTAGCACCAGAATCATGGTTTAAGTAGTTAAAAGCAGTTATTAATATTTTAATTATTGTAGGCCTAAATGTTGACCATATGTTATATCTAAGTAGAAATTCTCCACTTGCTGGGACTGAAGCTCTGCTAATAAAATTCTCATGCTCTGCTGGATGTAAACCAATGGCATCTTTCATTGTGGTGCTGTTTGGCAGCATTTGATCCAGAAAATAGAGCTGAATGAAGCTTAGTGTTGGTGGCAGGGAACCATTCAACCAGAGCAATGTGCACCAGCACAGGGGTATGGACAATAATCTGCATAGAGGACTGAAGGCTGGTCGCTAGCTCTGCTATCATTATCTACTCTTGGCAAACCAATTTGCAATCCATTATTTTGCTGTGTTGAATTAAAAGTGCTTGGCTTTGACTGTTATCTGAGTTTATTCTTATGTTTTTACATAACCGCTGAGTCCAGCTTAAATTTTCATTTTATCAACGAGGAGACATTAGTTGATTTGGCTCATCCATAAACTAAACTTGAAGACTGCACCCTTTGAGACGAAGACCACATGTCTCTTCTCCCATCGGACTGAAGTAAGAATGGCTTTATAGTAACTTTAAAACTTTGTCACTCTATTAAATATGTTGTTTTGTAGAACTTGAAGAAAGACCGATGCTGCAGTATTTCTTTTACTTCTTTAAAGGAAAGTTCCCTCCAAGGGAGCTGCATTTTTACAGAGTCAGCAAGTGCATAGAAGCGACAGCACCTCTTGTGTTTTTACATTGATTTGAAATTAAAGTTGTCAAACTGTCAAAAGTAAAGGTAGAGAAGGGAAACAGGCTTTGCAAGTGCAGAATTATATCAACTTTAACAAACTGTCCATACTTCAAAAAGACAGAAAAGGTGAACTTTACCTCTTAACAGAGAACAAGATTTTTACAATGAGAGATTTATATTGTTGTTGTTTTTTTCTGTAGTTGACTCATATTGAATTATATGAGGTGTGTTCCCATAATGAGCCCTACCTAAAACACTGTAAGCTACATTGTCCCAGTTGAATCAGGCCAAAACATTGATGTGTATTAATGAAGAATGCTTGCTGCAAAAACTATATTTATCTATATAGTTAGCATCTACGAAATAGATGTTGAATAGATGTTAAATGTCAGCAGAAGAATCACTCAAAACTTTTTCTCTCTCATTTTCTCTTACTCTCTTCCATACTGCTTCACCTACTTTAAATCTGTTTTTCTGTTTCATTTACAAACTCAATTCCAGTGAAGTTGAGACGTGTAAAAGGTCAATTAAAACAGAATCCAATGATGTGCAAATCCTGGTTGACCAATATTCAATTGCACATCTTTTATGTTGTGCCGCCTGAGGATTGAAGGGCACGTGCATTCAGTTCTACAATTCTACAATTTCATTTAGCAGATGTTTTTGTCCAAAGTGACATAGAACACAAGAAAAAATTTAAACAGGAAGGAAAAACCTTATTAAGTGCAAAGAAATGCATCAAGTTTGTTGGGCCACAGGTACTCTGCCATCAAGTGCCCAAAGAAGACCCCCCCCCCACACACAGACTTTTTTTTTTTTTTTTTTTTTTTTTAAGTATTCCATCTAAATAATGTTGCCACAACTAAATTTCAATATTGGCAATATTGTTCAACATTCAACATCATTCAGTCTTCAGTGCTTTCATTTGTTAAGAGCTCAGTCTAAGACCTTCTGATTCATTCGACCTCTGAGGACAAAGAGGTGAAGGGTCAGATTAAGTGTCAAAGTGTTCCCTGAACAGGTGAGTCTTCAGACGTCTCTTAAAAGTAGAAAGGGACTCTGCGGATCATAGGGAGTTTGGTAATTCATTCCACCATTTGGAAGCAACAGAGGAGAAGAGTCTGGCTAGAGATTTAGAGCCATGCTGGGAGCACCATGCGTCTCTCACAGGCAGAGCGTAGTGGGTGAGAGGGAGCGTAGACCTGGATGAGGGACTCCAGGTATGCAGGAGCCGTTCTTGTCACTGTTTTATGAGCCAGAAGCTTTGAATCTGATTTGAGCTGCCACTGGAAGCCAGTTAGAAGAACTGAACAGCAGGATGACGTGTGCTGTTTTGGGGTGGTTAAAGACCAGACATGCTGCTTCATTCTGGATCATCGTACACGCAGATAGGCCTGCTTACGTGCAGAGATTTCTCCAGATTCTCTGAATCTTTTGATGATATTATGGACTGCAGATGATGAAATCCCTAAATCCTTTGCAATTGTATGTTGAGAAATAGTGTGCATAAACTGTTGGACTATTTGCTCACACTGTTGTTCACAAAGTGGTTAACCTCGCCCCATCCTTGCTTGTGAACTGCTGAGCCTTTCGGGGATGCTCCTTTTGTACCCAATAATGACCTCAGCTGTTTTCAGTGAACCTGTTCACCTGTGGAATGTTCCAAACAGGTGTTTTTCTAACATTCCTTAACTTTCCCAGTCTTTTGTTGCCCCTGTCCCAACTTTTTTGGAATGTGCTGCAGGCATCAAATTCAAAACAAGTGAATATTTGCATAAAACAAAGTTCATCAGTTTGAACAATAAATACCTTGTCTTTGTAGTGTATTCAGTTGAATATAGGTTAAAAGGGATTTGCAAATCATTGTGTTCTTTTTCATTTATGTTTTACACAACTTCCCAACTTCATTGGAATTGGGGGTTATATACATAGTACCTACAGTCTCTGCATCCTTTCTGTTCATGAGTAAGACAAGTCCGCTGGATGCACACACACATGCTTGCACATGCCTTCATCCAGCTGCCCCTGCCGTGCCATCTCTGCACCACAAACAAACATCTGGTTGTTATCGCTCTTCACCATGCTTGCTGAGTAAAGTTTAAGCTGATTCAGTGACAACCCAAACCGAGCCACCCCGGCATTTCCTTATAGCGAGTCTCCTAATCTGCCAGACCTGGGGAGAGAGACAGAGAGTGGTCTGCACTCTAATTGGACAGAGAAGCGGGGCTTGCGACAGCACAATTAAAAAGATACTGTTGTGTTTACACTTGCTGGCCTGTGTAACTGCTGAATGGGAGACATAAACAGCTTAGTTGCAGTCAGTGTAACTGGCCGGCTTGGGCCTCCTCCTGCTGAATACGAGAAGATCTACTGTATTCTGTCACACTGCATTCGACAGGAATTTAAAATCTGCATTATGGACTGCCCACAATGAACCTTGTGTTGTTTGAAAAGCCGGCGTTAGACAGCAGAAAACTGGCAACAGAGAAGGGAAATAATTTGATCTTGTCTAATCTGCCTGAGGGGGGAAATATTGTAATCCCCTCCGTTCCCTGTGATTGCATGTGCATGTATGAGGCTGTGTGTTTGTGCAAGTATGTGTGCTTCTGTAGCTTTGTGCACACGCATTTGTACCAATTCTAAAGAGAGTTTTTTTTGAGAGGATAATTCTGATATGTGGTCCTTTGTGTGAAATAGTTGATATTGCCTTTTCTGTTTAGGTTCCCATAGGTGTTTCTCATACAGGGGAAAACAACAGGAGACTGATATAAAGCTGGGAATCCATCACACACATACACACTTGCACACAAGCACACACTCAGTCCTTGTGGGCCCATCAGAGCCCTGTTGTAAAAGCTTATGGTTTAATGTGGAGTGCAGATGTAAATCCTCACATTCTCTGTGATATCTCTTTGGCATCCCGTTGTCTCTATCTTTGATCACCTATCTTCTGGGAAAGTGACGATTGCGAGAGCCAGAAACGGCGAACAACAGACACATTAGGATTCTTGTATTCAAACCCGTGCTAAAACAATGGACCCGTGTCAGGGCGATCCTTTCCCCCTGTGACTCAGGGACGGCTTTGAAAATTGAAAAACAAAAACTTTGCCTTTCACACAAGCCTGTTCCATCTTTTGCCACCATTGTTGTTCCTCTTTGATAACAGGCTTGAACAAAACCCAAAGCAAATCTCACATGCTTTCATTCATTACAATCCTGGATCATAAAAAATGGACATTTTTGGATTGTTATTCGACCAAACTCTTTGTTGCTTTTTTATCATGCCAGAATTTCATGTCCAGTCTTTGTTGTTTGCTGTTTTGTTTGATGAAAGCCACTGTTGAGTTAGGGACGTATAATAGGTAATCAGGTGTCGTGAGAAAGGGGCCTTTTCTCACTTTGTCCTTGTTTCCAGTGGGACTAGGGGAACGATTAGCAGAGCACACTCTCCCTGGGAGAGAAGACAATGAACAGAAGAGATTGTCTTGTGTATGAAGATAAACTAAGAGGCTCATTATTATCTGAACGGTGATAAACCACATGGATGGTACAGATATGATGCTTATGCTGCTGCTGTGCGGTTTGGCTCAATGCTTCAGTCTCTGCACATTGCCTGGGATCAAAGCGTGAACTTACAGTCACTGTTAAAGTTTCTCTAGACAATGCATAATAACTTTGTTATACAATTCATACAAAAGCAAGTGAAATTGTGAGTTTTCGATTCTAAAACAGAAGAGTTTCTTCTTTTCTTGATTAGTGAGTTTTTATTTATTTATTTATGTATTTATTTATTTGTTTATTTATTTGTAGTATTTTTATGCAAGTATTGGATCTCTCTCAAAGTATGCTGGAATAAGTGTTGCACATTTCTTATTATTATAATAATAATAATAATAATAATAATAATAATAATAATAATAATAATAATAATAATAATAATAATAATAATAATAATAACAATAATAATAATATAAGCAAAGCACAATTTCTCTAAAATCACATAAAAACTATTGTATATAATTCCTGAATTCTTTCTATTTTCTAACCCAGCTCCTTGAAATTCTCCTCCAGTCCAGAAGACTTGTGTGACTTATTTACCTGTCCAGCCTCTCTGTGTACTGCGTTGTCAACAAGATGTTAGCACTCAAAGGGGAAAATAACTGCAAATATAAACATGGTGAGGTACATCTTGAGCTGGAACAAACCTGCTTTTCTGACAGCTTGACAGTCACCTGAGGGTGAAACAGATTCCAAAATCACTGTCCAACCGGCCACACGTTCTCTTGCTTTGTCTGACTTATACACACACATAAACAGGCGCACACACTCACATACACACAGCAGCAGGTCCACTGAGGGGCCAAGCAGGAAAAGAGGCTGTCTCTGGCTGGGCAGCTGTACGGTCAAGCAGAAATATCTGGTTGTTTCCCCTCCAGCAAACTGCTAGTATCAGTGGTGACAGACAGACAGTCTGACAGTCAGACTCTCTCTCTCTTCCATTCACACACACACACACACACACACACACACACACACACACACACACACACACACACACACACACACACACACACACACACACACACACACACAATGGTGGACAGAGATGGACAGACCAGACTGACAGACAGAGAGACAATCTGTAAATAGCATTTAAAGGGCAGAGACCAACATAAAAAAAACACAGCCATGCTAATTCCCTCTACTCTGGCTACACACACAAGGAAGAACACACCCATAAAAGCATTTACTCTCTTAGACATAGATTTGAAATAAATAAATACAATAATAATAATAAACTATGAATGTTTAAGTCTGTAACCATTTTTCATGTGTTTGCTCACAACAAAAGTTTAACAACCAAAGTTTAATTTTTCACATTCTTTTTGATTGAATTAGATTAAAGGGTAGATTAAATGTTTAAAAACATCACATTTTGAGCAGCTCTGAAACCTTTTAATAAGCTTTTGTTCACCATCAAACTTCAAGTTCTCCTAAAATGATGTAGTTCCCTTTTCAAACCACAGAGGTCAGTGTTGTTTTACAGACTGCCTTGTGCAGAGCGCCTCAATGTAAACCTCCCTCTCGGCCCTATAAGGTAACTTAAGCCCCACTTTTTGTCCTATAAAAATGCAACATACATTCTCATTTAGCACTGTGCATATTCTTAATGTTACTATTAAAATTATTCACATGTCAGGCTTTATTAGGTAAACAGTCACATGAGATTACAAAGCATGTATTTGAAATATGCCCCTGCGATATTTAGAGGTGTAGATTTCTGAATGTGGTTTTCAGAGTCCTGCTGTTCTGCACTTGAAAGCGTGTCCAACTTGTTTAGGAGTATAAGCACTTACAGGGTAACCTCAAACAAACCCCAAACACTTAGCAGGGCACTTAGGACTCACTTCATGTGGTTGAACTTGCTGCAGGAACATATCTCAAGTTTTCAGTGGCATTGAGGAAACCTTATTGAAATACAGCACCTGTTTCAAAACCTCAAAACTGCTTCATAGTTTGATTATGTTTAAGTGAATTTAAGCACTGTTCACTCAAAGCAAGAGAGGAAAACATTTTGAGCTCAGAAAGTCGAGTATGATACATTAAACTAAGCAAATGCAGAACTGTTTTGATTATTAGATTCTGTTTAAGTATTAATAGCAAAATGATATACAGACCACCTGTGAAAAAAAAAAAAACTACCTGTCAGTGTGTTGACTAAAAATTTGCAATAAAGCATATTTTTTTCTGGTAGAACAAACCAAAAATCTTAGAATAGTGAATTTAACTTCCCCTGCAAGGTGATTTTATTTCTAAGAACTACATCCTCAAAAGAAAGTGCTACCCATCTCTATTTCGTATCCTAGTCTTTTTTTCTTAAAAATCCTTTTATTTCATTTTCATCATATTTCTATATTTGTTTTACTTCAGTATTTATACTAAGTGATACATGCACCTTCATTTAATTTTTAATTTTATTCTTATTCTCATTTTTAATTATATGTTTGTATTTTTGCACCAAGAACACCAGAACAAATTCCTTGTATGTGTGAAAACTACTTGGCAATAAACATGATCCTGATTCTGATTCTAAGTTCTATTACAGCAAAACTCCAAAACGGGGGTTTTAATCGAGCTTGGTTGGTGCTTGCTTTAGGGAAATGAAAAGATAAACTCCTTCAAGTTTTTCCTTAGTACCTCAGATCCCCAAATTTCTCTTCAGCACATCCACTCCATGTTTAAAACTTTGTGATTGGATTTCAAAACACAAACAGTGACCTGGGAGGAACCTGAAGTCAATGATATTGAAACTGAACCCCTGTTTTCATGAAATGTGATGTTTGAGTTGAAGAAAGTGATTGCATGGAAGAGACTCCTTGTGGGTTGAAGACCAGAGCAGCTTGGACTTTTCGTCTTGACAGCAGCTCTCACTTTAGGCTACAATTTTAGGTGAAGGTACCACTCATGTCTGAGTCTTCAGTGGAAACTCCTGTCAGAACTGCGACTCAAACCCCATTACACATTTACACTGGCAGTCACAAAACACAAATTCAAATGTGATGTTATTTTAGTTATGTACTGCTGAATCTTGTATTTAATACTGTTTGGTCAGGAGCACAGGCTCAGAGCAAACAGACAGAAAACACACACAAACCCACACAAGCCAGCCTCCTTACACAGTGTACTGTTACACACTGACAGCATCACACTGGCAAAGGTGTGTGTCTGTGTGAGAGGCCCTCTGTACCTGGACATGCTGGGTAAAGGTATACAAAGTGTGCAGGTGTCCATGGGACATGCTAAGCAAGTTCAACACACCTCTGTACACGCTGACAACCATGCCCACATTTAACACATGAACTGCAAGTGCCAACTGTTCAGGCTCTGCTGGCTCTTTCTGGGGGTTTGCATCCATGAGCACACACACACACACACACACACACACACACACACACACACACACACACACACACACACACACACACACACACACACACACACACACACACACACCGAAAACCCACTTGAGACTTTGTGGCTTGGTGTTTGGCCCATCAACATTCCATTTCCTCCCCTGAAGTCTCATTTCCATTGCCTGACAAACACAAAGGCAGGATCCTCCCGGCCCACTGAGCCAGTTGAAATAAATAAATAAATCTCCACTCCGCTGTACATCAGTTAATTATCTGTTTCACTGAGTGGCAGACTGTCTCCACCTTACATTTTCATACACACATACACGGAGGAGAAACAGAGCGACTGGGAGGGGAAGAGGAAGAGAGAGATGGCAGGCTGCCACAGTGACTTCCATGGCGAACTTGTTTAGTCAAAATAACGAGTCAGAGGATTATGAAAGACTGTAATTAGGTGTTGCCGAATCATTGTGTGAGAGTATGAGTGACTGCATGGCGTGCTCTTGACTTACCTTGTTAAAAAGTCCTTAAGGTGAGTTGGCATGTCATTCAGGATGAAGCGCTTTCCACCTAGTGGGGTAGTTTTAAGTCATTTTGGCATGTAATTATCAAAGGAACACTTTGTGATAGATGGCAGAGTCAACGACGGCGAGATCAAGGCGTGCAGGGGGAAGAGAGAGCATGAGATACCCAGTCTGAGTCTCATCATAATTAGAGGATTTCTCTGACTTTGATCCAACAGATAAGAGTTTCCTCATGAATCCCTTTTAGTGTTGATGTATTAAACCTGTACTTGAGACACATCCATGCACCTGTCAAACAAGCTATTCTAATTAGCTGTCAAAGAGGAAACTTTGTAAGTGCTAACCTTTGGTGATGGCAAGCTTCTGAAGTCAACGTGTGTGGGTAAAAAAGGCACAAATAAAGCTTTGTGTTTGCACAGTGTGTTTTAGAGGGAGTAATCTTTTAATAGGCCCTTGAACCTATCACTTCTTTCCAATTAATGTGTTAAACATGTTTCAAGATACATTTCAAACTAATAATCTACCTTGAATGCTCACTTGCAATTTTTTTTATTTAATCATGACAGAGCAGCAAC
Source organism: Labroides dimidiatus (assembly GCA_030710495.1). Taxonomy (NCBI): domain Eukaryota; kingdom Metazoa; phylum Chordata; class Actinopteri; order Labriformes; family Labridae; genus Labroides; species Labroides dimidiatus. The sequence continues at coordinate 25,360,536 of CM061148.1, read as the reverse complement.
CTTCACTCTAAAAATACAAGGGTTACATGTAAGTGCTAAAACATTTTTTGAGAGTTTTCACAAGGCTGGATGCAGAAACAACAGATACCACACAAACACACCAGGCCAAATAAAAGGCCAAACCTAACACTTTTTAAAAAAATGTGTTTTTCTTCACTTTGTGTCTTAAAGCGTTGGTCAGCAAAACTGAAAAAGAAAGTGACTGATGCCTTTGGAGAAACATTTGTCAGGGTAGTGAAGCAAAACTTGGCATGTATAATTTCAAGAGGAATCATTTTATAAAAAGGAATTTTAAAAAGTTTATTTTTAGATACTGAGTTTATGGTTAAAATCACTGACAAAATTTCCTTTGTTCTACCCTGGTGTATCCTACCATTAAATCATACCTATATTATATTTGTGCCGCCAAGGACTAATGCTGCCCATTAAAGATGATATTACATGTAACTGTCACAATAAATTTATAGTAACAACGCAAACCTTTCCTGGATTATGTTTACAAACTAGGCTTATATGAGTCAATAAAACAAAACAAACTAATTTGGAGAAACTTAAAGTAGATGTAGAGTTTGGGTGACTGAAAGTTTAGGAAAATTAACCAAAAATTCAGGCTTTATATCTCAAAGCACTCTGCTAAAAAGTGTAGGCAACAAACACTTGCTTTAGAAAAGATCACTGATGATGTAAATCATATAATAGAATCTTCTGATCGGAGTCACAAGTCTCTTTATTGTTATTAACAGAACAATAATCAAATTGAAGAACAGAATGATTGGACAACCACACAATGCTTTCCAAATGGAATCATTGCTTTGCCATTTACACAGTGATGCAGCTCATGAACTAACAGTTCGCTTTTTCCTTTTTGCACAGTTTTTTCCCTTCCCAGTACAAAATACCTTGTGCTGTTAAGATAAAAGCTCCATAAGCTGACAAAGATAGTGTGACATCTAATATAATGGTCCATGGAATGTTCACATTCATGCAAAGGTCAGTTGCAAAGTTGTTTTTGTTAGTTTTACTGTAAGGTACCACTGTTTATACTCAGGTTGGTTATTGATACGATTTTATTGATACCAATGCCTTTATTAATTCCTCTTGGGAAGTTTCTGTGTATAAAAAGTAGGCTTTACAGTTTTTCTACGTCAACAACTTTTTATTGAGTTTATAAACAAATAAATATGAAATTAGTCCATGGATCTGGATATCTGGTCACATGATGTTGATGTATTGTTTTGTTATATGTTTTGACTGAAGTAGGCCATCTTGTGTTATGAAGTGGTTATAACAATGTTTTGAGTTTTTTGGCACCTTGGGCTGACCGTAGTTATGTTAAAGTCAACCATTAGCTTGCACATAACTTTTCTTTTATCTTCCTGTTTGAAAACATTTGTTTGTTTGTATTTTGACGTTTGGAGTTTTCAGCATTGTCTACAGAGTAACTATGTTATATTTCTGTGATGAAAGTTGAAATTCTGTTCTTAAATTGAAGTTATGTTGATGTATGCTAAATACCTATCATATCATAGCATACATAGCATATCATTGCAATTTCCAATATACTTTGGCGTCAAGCTAGCGCTTTGTTTTATATATTGTTTTTGATGCATTAGCAGATGTGTTGCATGTTGAATGTACTGAATAGGAATCTCTTGTGAGAATGATGTACATTCATTTGTGTGTTTAGTTTTACAGTGCTTTAAGTAAAATTTCAAAAGGAAAATCCTGAGTCAGAGTTTTCTTGGGAAACTGTTATCTATCTGCTAAGCTAAGATTGCTGAGGCAGAATAGTTGATGTAAGGTCAGGCTGCTCCAGCATAATGTAAAGAATTGACGAGATAATCCTTTGGCATAAAAGCTAATGATGTTAATGGACTGAACCATTTCTAATTGATTCTTAACAGAAACTGGTTATTGATGACCTAGTTCATACCCTATAATTCCACCTGGCTTGGCTGAATTTATCAACATTTGGGCTCCAAACAGTCTGTAAAACAACCCTCTGTAGGAGTTGTTCAGAGATGCCCCCTGAAAAGTAAAAGATTCAAGTTATCAGTTAAGACCTAAAACCAAATCTGATTCAACTTAAGATATTGTGACTTTCAGGCCCTAAAACAACCCTAACAATTTTAAGTGCAACCCCTGCAAACACATAGTGATCAGCGAGGTAGACAATAAATGAACTGTTTATATAGCACTTTAGATCACTTAAAATGCTTTTAGATTATAAATCACATTCACCCACTGTCACTATTTTAAAACACTGATGGCAGAGACTGCTAAAGCACCCAAGTGGCTGCGATACTTGAAGCAATGTGGAAGTGCTAAAAACTGCAGTTCATCATGCGTCTGCTTGAGTCCGGCTCCAGAGGTATCAGAAACTGTATATGCACCGATTAAAAAATAAAAAAAAGTCTGTTACGCATTTCACACTGAGTCTGAATGGCTAATTTCTTTAATGGCACACCAGAGAGAGAGACGATGATCAAATATGATACAGTCTATGGTTTTGACTCATACCACTGACACCCATGGCAGCTCATCATCAGGGGCAGCTTGGTGTTCAGTGTCTTGCCCAAGAACATTTCAGCATCATGGAATCGAACCTCTGGCCCTCCCTCAACTGAAAGACGATCAACACTACCACTGAGCTACAGTCACCCCATAGATTGACTCAAAACATCATTTCTTTCATTAGAAGAAGCTGCTGTGGAACACCATTAATTTATTACCTTTCTTGTCACTGTGTTTTCAGTTATTATCAGAGCGTGTTGATTCTCTTTTGTAGGGAAAAAAAACGTAATAGCTTCACTACAGAGTTAATTTCCACCATTTCCCTCCCCCCTGTTCAGAGCTATCATTGAACTGGTGCCATGCAGAGGTAAGGGTGCAATGATTCATCTCAGAGATGCAAGCCAAATCTGTTTTGTACATATGCATGGCATTCCTGTTTAGAGGATGTGTAAATATAGGACAGAGGTTAGTTCAAACACAGACCTGTGCAGCCTTTTACTCTCTAATCTGCAGCCTTTTAATAAATGGCAAAAGAGAGGGGAGCATGAACAATTCAATAAGGTCTGGACAAAATATCAAATTATTGCATGTAAAGACATTTATACTTCTATTCTTTAAAAAAAATGATCAAAAACATATTTATATCCAGAGTAATATGTCATGTATAAAAAAAGTAAAGTGTTCTGTTTTGAAGGACAAAATGGTTTTCTTTCCCTCCCATGATGTTTTATCTTCAAATGGATTTCTAAGTGGATCCTCTATTTTGTTCAAAGGAAATTCTTATTTATTGTCTGGATTTATTTAAAATTAAATACAACAAAGACATTTCTGGGAACATTCCTTTAACAATGCAGGAGAAATGCCAGGCCACAGAAAACACAATACATTACACACTCTGAGAGAGACGTGCCAAGGGACAAACACTTCTACTTTTTCTTTATCCAGGTCATATTTATTTTATTAGGTGTATTCTCCATAGGTTTCACGGTGGCAGGATCGCCATGCACTCAGACACTCACTTACGTACACACACATACACACACGCGACAGGACCCCAGATGTCCACTGGTGCATGTAGTGATTCTATTTTTTTTTTTTTTCCCCTGTTGGAGTTTTTATTTTTTCTTTCATCCGGGGGAGGATAACAAACACCAGTGAGCAGACATAATTAGTATTGGAGAAGACACAAAGAGTGTCTCCTAATGACTACAAACATCTATGTGTTTGACTTTTGTGAGTGTAATTGAAAGGGGGTTCAAATCAATAGCATTCAATGAAAACTAATTGCGGGAGGTGAGAATGGGGAACTGCGAGGCGTCTATTAGAGTTGGCAACAGCAAACCACAATGAAGATTCTGCACTCAGTTAGAAAAGTGCTCTGAGCGCAAATTTGTGTGAAACTGTGCGTGAAAAACGGCTGAATAAAATACCCGTAATTCTTCTATTATTTAGTAAGTTTCAGGCAGCATGGAGTGATGGGAAGCAGATGGAAAACAAGAGGGGAGAGACGCATTGTCTATGAACTCATGTGGTTGGTGGTGTTGCAGAGAGCTGGGGGAGAGAACAGGTTTTTACTTTTAAAAGTGAGTTTTGATGGCAGTGCAGTTAGCCAAAAATCTCCATTTGGATAGCTGTTAAACAACACAAAATAATTCTATTGAATAAAAAATAAATAAACAATAAAATGCACACTCTTTTCTGTCAAAGACTAAGCCTTTCTACTGATTCTTTTTTATCACATAAAACACAAAACATGTTATTTTTGCAACTCTCTCAGTCCAGCTAAATATTCTGTTTACAGCTCTTTTATTTTAAATTGTGATCAAAAGTTCAATAAGAAGCAAGGGGAAGAAATGCCGAGAGTTATCTCAACAACCTGACTTTCTTCTCAGTTTCACCTCTTAGTTATCAATCCACCAGCTTTTCTGGTTGTATAATGCCAACATTCATGACATGAGGTCTGAAATGTAAAATATGTCATTTGTGTGTGTGTGTGTGTTTTAAAACCAAGTGTGACCTACAAACCTATAAATCCTGCAGAATATCACACATTTACTGAAGTGATTATTCCTATGCAGACTGAATAAACAGGATATCAATGGCGTCAAAGTCAAACACCGGGGCCATCAGGAGGATAGATACTGACTATAGACATCTGCCAAGTTCACAGGGGCGCATGTTTACACTGTGGGTTGAGGCCTGGAGTAACAAAGGGCAAGCACTGACAAGCAGTCATTGAAAGGAAGCCTGAATAGGCCTTTAATTCATGCCTGTAGTGTGTTTACACCGAGCCTTTAACAACTTCTTTATGATGGAGAATCAAGTCAGGCCCTCATAAAACTTTACATTTTACGCACTTTCAGTGACACCAGCGCTTTGCTTTCCCAGGTCCTGGCTCTGCTACACTTCAAACATCACCTGTGGTTCTGTACACACACACACTCTCTCACACTAACGTTCACAATTACACAGAGATTATGGAGAGGCCACAGCACAACAAGCACAGCCAGTCTATACTCACATTACACACACATACACACACACATACACACACACACACCAAATGTCAGTTGGCCGTGGACGCTGGCAGTGGCCTTGCTATAATCTCTCTCTAATTATATACACAGCCAGGCTTACTGTTTCAATGCAGAGACCTGAGAAAATACAGCCGACTAATCTTATTTGCACACAGCAGCTATAACCCGCTGGGTGAGGACAGGAGAGGAGAGGAGAAAAAAAAAAGACATAATTTGGGAAATAATTGTTGCTGATGTGTTTTAACCTATTTTTATGAAAACTTTTTTTTATTAATCCAAGAATGAAATAATGTCAATGATAACCATATTCCTAAATAATAATCAAAAAGTCACATTTTTTCCCCCATTAATTACGCTCACACATTTAAAAGGGCAATCTAGCAAGGAAATAAAAAATATAGGATTTTTTTTTTTTTTTTTGCACAGAAATGATTGATTTTTATTTTGTCTTCCTTCAAACACCAGTCTTAACAGTGTCAGTGTTGTCTCCTTCATGCGTCTGATTCATCCATCCCTTTCAATTTCAGAATGCAAGCTCAAGTTATTGCAAGTGTCAATTACAGTACCTCCATTCCAGCCCTCATGTATCAGACTGTGCATAAAGTCTATACGGAGGAGGGCTGAGTCTTTGTTTCCACTTCGTTGCCCTGTGATAGAATATACGCCTCCTCCAAAGGAGGTGCGATGCAGACAGGGTCTCTCTCTCTCTCTCTCTCTCTCTCTCTCTCTCTCTCTCTCTCTCTCTCTCTCTCCACAGCTACACATAGTATGTAAATAATGCATGTGTCTTAAAGGGTTTCACCCCGCCACAGCTGGCCCACTTCAATTAGAACACTTTGCACTCGTCTTTCCCCTCCTTTCTCATGCGCTCTTTCTCTCCTTTTTCTTACTTATTACAGTATGAGCGCTTTTTTTCCCCGACTGTTTGCACATAAATAATCAACCACAGTTAAAGTGATTTTCCCTCAACTGACCAATTCATTACACAGTTTCCAGAGTAACTCTTCATTTACAGCAACATACCACACTGTGAGGAATTCATTCTCCTGTTTGCCTCATTTATTTCAGACACAGGAGAAGCTGAAAAGGATTAATAAACGCTAAAAGAATCTATTTGAAAAGAAAAAAATACAGACACAGGTGAAGTAAAAGGGTTTCAGCTCCATGTTCACAAAAACATATTTGCTGATTTTTTGTTGCCCCTGCTAATAAATGTGTTGACTTGTTCAGTGGAGACAATGAAACACTTGTTTGCTTTGCTGTGCAGCCTGTTAAAATGTCCCCTGCTGCAGCACTTGATTTAATTTCCAGCTTATCCTCAGTTCCAGAGGCAGGTAGCGTTTAAAATTCAAGTCCACTTTATCCCCCTAAACCTTTCTAGCTAAAAACTGAGCTTATTTTATCTCCTGCTCTCTATTTCTGTCTCCCGATCCCTTAAATTTAGTAAAGGCCGCGTGTGACCCTTACTCCTCAACCCCACCACTCTCCCTTTGACTGCCCCTCCTTACTCTCTCTTTACTTCCACTCACCATAAGTGGAGGCCCTGGCCCGCTCTGGTCTCCTCCAAACACATCTAATTACCCCAATGCCAAGCATTTCCCATCCATCACATTATCTTTCAGAGACGAGGTATTAGCGCTCCCCATCCCGTCAGCCAATTACCTGCAGCCTTCTGCTTGAGTCACCTGCATTGCAAATGTGACCTTTACTTAGAGGACTGATTGCATGTTTCCTAGAGTGTGTGAGAGAACGCGGGGTTTTGAAGTGTGTGTGTGTGTGTGAAAGAGAGAGAAAGCATGTGATGTCAGAAAGGGTGTGTCAAGAGAAAGTAATGAAATAAGTGCATGTGTGTGTGTGCGTGTGTTCATGCATGCAAGTTTCTATACTTATTTTCTAAGAGCCTGTATATCCTGCAGAAATGGTGTCATCAGGTGTCAAATGGCTATATGCTTATAAGAAATGCAGATTTTTGTGCGTGCGTGTGCATGTGTGTGTGTGTGCATAAGTCCAGACTGGGGCAGCAAGCAGACCCTCTCAGACACCCCTTTGACCCCCCCCTCACCCTCCCTCGTGTGACGAGCTGTCGTGAATGTTAATGTTCTGTGATGGCTGTGGAGCAAATAAGTGTTTCTGACACAGTACAGGCTCCCATTACAGGAGCAGGCCAAATGTGCTCGCTAGTGCTTTAATGAGCAGGCAGGTCAGTCAGCCGCAGCCACTCTAACAGTCCCACACACTGCTTATGCAGGGGCGGACCTAGACACCCCTCGATTAGACCTGAGGAAAACGGACCAACGTTGACATTTCCTTGCTTATATTTTACAGTTTTCTTTCCCTTTGTCCTGAAAACACTGGCCTTACTTTAAAAAGTTTTTGACCTAATGTCACATGGAATGAAGTCAACTTATTAAAAAAAAAAAAACCGCTTAATCGCAATCATATACCTGGTTGTATTTGATAGTGTTCCTTTAGGTTAGCAAGCTCTTACGAACCTTATTACCAATGCTTAAAGGCTTCACCCTAAGATATTAGAAAAAACACCAACTGCTACTTGTGTCACAAAACACTTCAATTTAGGTTTTCTTTTCTTCGTAAGATAAATTAACAAAACTGAAACACAAGGCAGGTCATTACAAAAGGAAGTTTCAAGTATCTTTTTATCTTTTTTTTGCCAGTGACAATGTTTGCATTGTTGTTAAAGAACTAAAGAAAACGGCACCATTAAAAATCCATACATTCTAGTGCTGAAGTCATTCTGAAGTGGGTAAATGTCACCTGTCAAACAGGGTACAAATTCAAGAATTGAGGAAAGGCATGCAGAATACTCCACTGAATGGCAAACCAAGAGTCTTGTCCATCGTAAAGTCCCAGTTAGCCTGACAGCCTGTGGACACTGTAAACCCAGTCCCAACCACTCCAGTGCCGCTACAAGCCCAAGAACAAAGAAGCTGTCTCTCCTTTCTCCCTCAGGATTGTCGAGAGAAAGTACAGCTTGTAGGTTGAGTCCAATAGTTATTTCTGAAAAAGGTGGAAGGCACATCGCTTGGCTGACTCATCATAATTTAGAGTGGAAATGAATCCCCCTTCTTCCACCTGAGGAGAGGACAGACAGGTTGGAAACGCTAAGAAGAAGCAGAGAGGAAGGTAGAGATAGAGAAGCCGGCATTAGGCTTGATTGAGACGCGTGGCAGACGGAGATTCACCTAGCGCGTCAGAGCACATCCTCACAGTTGGCCAGGCTGTCTCTCAAAACTCTCCAAACAGTCTAAAGTCGACCTGTTGGAGTTACTGAGTCGTCACACTACATGTTGTAACCCAGGAGCAGTGGGCCCACGGAGGTGTCTCTTTTCCTCTCTCTGCGGGACTTGTTAGAGGTGCTATTTTGGAACCTCTCTGCCTTCATTCTGGCTGCTTTAGGTATGCCTGAAGCTGTAACACATACTTTATAAAATCCTGGAGCTTGTTGAAGAAAAATTCACAGGTAATGTCGGCCTGGTTCCATACAGTTTTGCAGCGGCTACTTTGCAAACCCACAACTACTTGTTTTCATGCTTGCAGTGACAAACTTATCCTTATGAGATAGTTATATAACACTCAATTATCAACTACATTTCTACAGAAGATGAGAAAAGCCATGGATTTTTCTTTTTTTATAAACACTGTTATCTTGTGATATGACTTATTATCTCACTACCTCAACATAAAAAAGATAGTTTTCTTGCGATAATGAATTATTTTTTTGCTATTTCATATACTAACCTGTAGCCTCTAAAGTAAACAAACTACAGTGTAACTTATCGGTAGGCTAAAGCTACACCTATTGCATGGAAGCCGTTCATGACAGCTCTTGTAGGCTGAAATCAAGACAAAACAAATTATTAATTGATTCATTATCACAAGAAAATGATCTTTTTTTATATCGAGATAACGAGATAAGTTGTTATCAAGAGATAGATGCACAAAAAAATAAAAATCCATGGCCATTCTCCTCTTTCATACATTTCTGATGTCTTGTTTGAACTTCTACTTAGAAAATAAATAAATAAATAAATAAATAAATAAATACATAAAATTGCACAGTTCATGTCCTCATGTGACCAGGAGTTGATAGCACAGACTGAAAAAAAGAAGTTTCTTTCTGATATAATCTGTGAGATGGTTTACATGGGACTCTTAGCATTCCTTTTTTTAAAACGATCATTTCTACATTAACCTGAGTCACCAATACACCATTTTGAGCTGATGGAAGTGCCAATGAAGAAACTTTTCCCTATAATGAGACTCAAAAGGTCACAGCAGTACTTAAAGGGAAAATCCTTTACATGCAAACAAGACAGATAAGAGACCACAGATTATTTACTGAAGGAACTAATTGGCAAACAGGCCAGCGAGACACCCTTTTGTCCTTTGCAAGACATTCAAGCATGAGAATAATTAAAATGTGAAAACCAAACATAATGACTGTTAGGCACTGTTGTTGCAATCCAAGCGCCAGAAAAAGGGAGTCAAATGATTTTGTGTAATCCTTAATTCAAAACAGATTGCAGATGAATGTAAGGGAATTTAAACACGCATGTTACCCTACGAGGAGTTTTTTACTGGTTGAATTTTAGTTTCGCTGTTGTAGCTTTCCAACCGTACGATCTACAAAGCAAGCAGGTGAGACAGTAAGTAGTAGTAGATTATTCATTGGGGACTAATTGGAATTGGGAAGTAACTGCGTCATTAACAAAGTGATAACAAGAAAGAATGGATCAAAAAATGGAACACTTAAAAAGGAAAGATGCAGAAAACCAAAACATAACTCAACCTTATTTGGTCAGTCAAAACAAAGAGGAGCTTCAGGACTGAAATAATTATTGGACCATGTCCTCTTCATCTTAGAAGAAGAAGAAGCTATATACTGTTGTTTTGGTACCTGTGTCTTAGCTTTACATGACTAACACCTCAAAAATAATAATAATAATAAAATCTTCACCGGTGTTTTTCAAAAACCCTTATATCGGCCCCTGCCAGAAACGTTTAGTTTTAACTAACTTCTCTATAAGGCTCTTCAGTCCAGAAACCCCCCTACCCCTGTTTGGCCTACCTGTTAGGGACAGAGCTATGCGCAGGCCTTGGTGTTTGAGGTCCACCCCTCCAACATGTCATAAACCAGTTAGGAGAGCCTTATGCAATGACCTTGTCATTTCTGCAAGTCTCAAAAAGATCTTTTGCTATCTTTTTTTAGAAAGATTTGATAAGATTACAGACAGATTCGGGATTTTTTACAGCGTGTGTAGAAATATATATATACTGCTATTGAAATTTGCACGTTTAGTATGGACTTCTACCACTGTTACTGTACATCCATGTGTAAAATATGGGAAAGCAAATCTTTCAAGTTGGATTATTGTTAGATACAAGGTGCTAGAATAGAGAATACATGGAAAATTCTATAACTTCAGCAACAAACTACTTATTACTTCTGAGTTGTTTGCAAAACTGGGAGCATGAACTAAAAAGTTTGCAAGGCTTCTTCATATTACTGTGATAGGATGGGCTGTTGGTGCCCAAAACTTCAAAACAGACCATTTTAAGGTTGAAATAAGGCAAAAAGGGGTATGAAATGTATTTAACCAGCAGAGGAGTCACCTGTTATGAATGTTTTTTTTTTTCCTAGCATACATGACTTGACTATTGATGTGTTCATTCTCAAGCCAACTATAAATAGCACAGTGCCACTGTGGACATTCCCATACTTTAGCCAATGAAAAAGGACAGTTTAGGGCTACAGCTGTGTTTCACAACACCAGTCATGCTGACACGCTGGCTGAATTTCATTTCAAGCATGCAAGAGAAGGCTGTTAATCCCCAGCCACCACATTTTAGAAAACTAATATGCCTCAAAGCCCATGATCAGTAAAACAAATAATACTTTTCCACAACTATGCTCTACAAGCTTTTATAGCAAAAGAGAATCAGCAGTAGTCACCAGCATCAAGTGTTACCTCATCGATCAAGAAACCTTACATTGCTGAGGTACTGCCTATCCTTGTGGTTTTGTTTTTTACAGTTGATAAGCCTGTTTAAGCTATATTCAATTGGATACACTACAAAAACAAGATATTTTTTATTTTATTTTATTTGTTTTTGCAAATACTCATTAATTCATTCATCTTCTATACCGCTTATCCTGTTCAGGATCGTGGGTGGCTGGAGCCTATCCCAGTTGTCTTAGGGTGAGAGGCGGGGTACACCCTGGACTGGTCACCAGTCAATCACAGGGCTGACACAGAGACAGACAGCATTTCACACTCACGGGCAATTGAGAATCACCAATTAACCTGATGAGCATGGTTTTGGACTGTGGGAGGAAGCCGGAGTACCAGGAGAGAACCCATGCATGTACGGGGAGAACATGCAAACTCCACACAGAAAGGCACACCGAGATTTGAACCGGTGACCTTCTCACTGTGAAGAAACAACACTAACAGCTGCACTACTGTGCAGCCCTGCAAATATTCACTCAGTTTAAATTTGATGGCTGCAACACGTTCCAAAAAGCTGGTACAGGGTCATGTTTCAAAGTGTGTTCCATCACCCTTCCTTTTAACAACACTCAATAAGTGTTTGTGAACTGAGGACACGAACTGTTGAAGCTTTGGAGGTGGAATGCTTTACCATTCTTGCTTGATGTAGAACCTCAGCTGATCAACCGTCCGAATTCTGGGTTGTCGTATTTTGTGCTTTATAATGCTCCACACATTTTCGATGGGAGACAGATCTGGACTGCAGGCAGGCCAGTCTAGTACCTGCACTCTTTTACTACGAAGCCACGCTGTTGTAACACGTGCAGAATGTGTCTTGTCATTGTCCTGCTGAAATAAGCAGGGACGTCCCTGAAAGAGACGTGGCTTTGATGGCAGCATATGTTGCTCCAAAACCTGTATGTACCTTTCAGCATTAATGGAGCCTTCACAGATGGTCAAGTTAGCCATGCCATGGGCACTAACACACCCCCATACCATCACAGATGCTGGCTTTGAGACTTTGATCTGATAACAATCCGGATTGTCCTTTTGATTGAAGCCGGCAGCGTTTCTGGGTGTTGTTGATGTACGTCTTGAGTTTGAACTTGCACTTGTAGATGTAGTGATGAACTGTGTTAACTGACAATGGTTTTCTGAAGTCTTCCTGAGCCCACCTGGTAATATCCTTTACACAATGACGTTGGTTTTTAATGCAGTGCTGCCTGAGGGGTCGAAGGTCACGGGCATTCAATGTTGGTTTTCTGTCTTGCTGGTTACGTGCAGAGATTTTACCAGATTCTCTGAATCTTTTGATGATATTATGGACTGTAGATGATGAAATCCATCAATTCTTTGCAACTGTACATTGAGAAACATTGTTCTTGAACTGTTGGACTATTTGCTCACACAGTTGTTCACAAAGTGGTGAACCTCACCCCATCCTTGCTTGTAAAGCACTGAGCCTTTTGTGGATGCTCCTTTTATACCCAATCATGACACTCACCTGTTTCCGCTGAACCTGTTCACCTCTTCACCTGTGGAATGTTTCAAACAGGTATTTTTTGAGCATTCCTCACTTTTCCAGTCTTTTGTTGCAGTTACAGGCATCAAATGAGTGAATATTTGCAAGAAGAAAAAAAAAAAACGTTTTTCAGTTTGAACAATAAATATATTGTCTTTGTTGTGAATTTTCATATCATTGTATTCTGTTTTTATTCATGTTTTACACAACGTCCCAACTTTATTGGACTTGGAGTTGTAAATGTTTGTAATGTTTTCTCTGTGAATACTGTACTGTAAATAATGAATGAGTTTCACTTTTTGAATTATACCACACTGGGAAAACTGAAATGAAAGCCTGTTTTTTTGTCTTATTTTCAGTATTAAAAAAAAAAAACTCTCCAGAAATGTCTCATTTTGAGATAGTAAAAGACAAAAATGAGGTCTGAATTGCTTGTAATAAGTAAAACAAAAACTGCCTCTAAGGAAAGAAAAAATGCTTGTCAAGTTCCTTGAAATTAGAAAAAAACCTTAATACAAGAAACTTTCTCTTTACTCACTGGCAGATTTTTTTCACTTGTTACAAGCAATTTAGACCTCATTTTTGTCTTTAAATAACTTGAAGTACTGGTCTGGTAAATGTGGCTAAGTCTAAAAAGATTTTTTTTTTTTTTTTACTAAAAATAAGAAAAACATACTTGCTTAGATTTAGTTATTTTAGTGCAGTGGAGAACGAGGAGAATATTCTCATATTATATAAAATTATATAATATAATATTCTATTTCAGATGCACCTGTACTCCTGCTGAGCCTTGTCTTTTTAATCACTTCCAGCTGTATTTAAACCCCACCTTTAGCTTGCTATCGTGGTTGATGTCCTCTCTGTTTGACATGCCAGTAAGTTAAGCCAAGTGTACAGATCCACAGAAACATGCCTCATTTCCACAAAGAAGGGACAAGATGCTCTCTGTTGGCTGTTTTTCTCAGTCTTACTTTATTTTATTCATTTTCAATCAGCAGTGCAAAAAAAAAAAAAAAAAAAACAATACATTGATGTGTACATGCTTATATCACTAACTCACTGACTTTCAAAACGCTAAATGGTAATGGCTAATTCATGCAGATCCAGAAAAATTGAGTTTTTTTCTAGCAATTAGATTATTGCATTTCAAGCTGCATGGGTCCACAGCAATGGGTACAGATTCAACTTAGCATTAGATTGATTATAAGATATTTCATTTATGCCAAACTCTGAATTTGTTTGTTGTTTAAAATAACTTTTTCTTTCTCTTGAGGAAACCTTTTAACTTTCTTGGAGGGTATGATATTAACCCAGCACTAACTGCACTGGATTTCTCTAAAGTCTTCTTTTAAAGGAGATTTATTGAACAAGAAAAGTATTCCATACTTTCAGCAGCAAACACCCACCCAGCACTTTGAGAAAACCTTTTATATCCAGGGAAACCTGAGGGCCTCATTTGTATGTTTTGTTGGACCTCCTGAACACAATGGGAAATGGAAGCAAAGGTCAGTGTTAAGTCTCCTCTGGCTTTTGTTCTTTAAAAACAACAATATTGTATTGATCTGTCCTGAATGATAAACACAAATGTGTTGGTAAAACACAGCCTCTTTTGACCTTTAGCAATTACGTCTACATGGCTTTAGCAGTACTGTAGAAGAAAAAAAACAATGTCTAACGCATTTTCTTTCTTTCTTCTCTGTTTGAGTGTTTCTGTATATCCCCACCTCACTCCAGAACAGCTAAATTTCATACTTATTGGTTTGTAGGTTAATTCCTCAAACGTTGCTCTTAACAGTGTAATCACAGGAAATGCTGTCTTACTTCAAGATGCTCTGATATAATGGACTTTGAGTTCATTCACAAGTCCATTTAAGGACATCAAGATGAATCTCAGCTGCTCAGTTTAAACCATATGGAAAAAACCTTATTGTCAAATAAAGTGGATTATGTTTTTAATGTTTAATTACCTGTTGACTGATGTTTCACAGAGCCATACATCCACAAAAAAACCCCAATAATTATACCTGTTACCATACCCCTAAAAATGACTACAGGCAAGATATTATACATGGAATTCAATGGCGTCAGCTACCAGATCATCCCTCTTCTTTGTGGAGACAAGTGTGCCAACAGATACCAAATGAATCTATTTATTTAACTTTCTATCATTTTAAATTTGGAACACAAAGACAGCCAACAAGTCTGATGCCTGCCTCTAGGATCCCGGTTATCTGCTGTGGACCTTAACCAACTCCAAGTTGTGTGACAGAGTTGAAGTGTGCTGTGATGACTAAAGATCAGACCCTCTCGACCTGTCCGCCAAACTTGAAGAGGGTGAGAGATAAAGATCCTGCACCTTTGGTGGCCTGTAACCACTGCTGACATATATGTCCCCAAACCAAACAATCCAACATTTAAAATACAGAATGCTATTCATCCAGTTTTTTATATATTGTTTTTCTTTTGTAAAGGCCATGGTTTATTGTAGAGAACATTTCAGTACAGTTTATTGTTTTTAGGAAGAATTTTAACAAAAGTAGTTCCTGCACCTGAGACCTCGTATGAATGCATTATAAATTCTTATAAATAATATATTATGGTCACTTTTCTGTCTTATTTGTACGTCAGTGTAAAGTTGGCCTTTATCTTTTGCTAGGTCGAATCCTCTGTATTTTTTTCTTGATTGTCTGTTTTATTAAATTTCTCTGACTTTGACTCTTTACATTGTAATCAATTTTTGGTGATTCTTTTCTAGTGCCCCTTTTTTTTGTAGTATTGCCTCAACATATGAGGCTGATTCTACACCAGATGCATCTATAAGAAAAACACTTCAGGTCATGTCCTTTTTTTATGAATATGCTTTTTATATAAACTGACCTCACATGACTTTCTGAAGTCAAAGTTTAAGATGTGAGAAGCACTGCTTGATATGGGCAGCTTTTTCTCTCTGCAGTCAGTCAGAGTGAGACGGCGGGGATGGTGAAAAGCGCTGCCCCTCAGGCTAAAACCTCTTGACCTGTGGAAGCGCTGCAGGGAGGCGATGATAGAGGCCTGATAGAGGCCAGTCACTGGGGCCTAAAGGCACATCCTGCACACGTGCTTTTGGCAGCAGGGCCCTGAGCACATCAGCCACAAATACACACACACACGAGTGCACACATGACCTCCAACCCATACACTTAGACACACACACACAGGCCATATCTCCAAACAGTGGAGGAAGAATAAGAGGAGGCTCTTTAGATGTTAAAGTAGAGGGGTAAATATTCTGCACCTCATCCTGACAGCTGTGGAGGGAAGCCCTGGTGGCTGCTGGTTGATAACAAGGAAGAAATTAAAGTGACCAACTTTGTGAACTTCATGAAAGAAAAAGTGATCTGCTTCTACTCTTTGTGACTTTGTAAACTCCTCTGATCAGCTTGTTGTTGTGGCTTATATCAATACGTTCATTTGTTAAGATCAGCCATGCCATGCAGTCACACCAACTGACATTTAGATGTAATTTAATCCCCACAGAGAAAAATATGTTTTTGAAATGATATGATTACAACCTAAAGGCTGTTTTGTTTATTGTAGCAGGGGATTTATTTTTTCTGATAACAATGCACTTTATTTTAATTAGAATAAAAGGCCATCACATTGATTCCTGGAAAGGGATACTCAGGTCATTACAACTCTGTTCCTTCTGCTTCTGCATGTGCATGTGTGTGCGTGTGTGTGTGTGTGTGTGTGTGTGTGTGTGTGTGTGTGTGTGTGGTCTCTACATAACTCTTTGCGTGAGGTCATGCTTCACATTTTCATTTAAGCTTTGATCACATTACTGCTATTCTCATCTTATTAATGTTAGTCAATGAATAGATTAAATATTCAATTAAGTCTGACACGTGTGTGTGTGTGTGTGTGTGTGTGTGTGTGTGTGTGTGAGAGAGAGAGAGAGAGAGAGAGAGAGAGAGAGAGAGAGAGAGAGAGAGAGAGACTCTGAGTGTGTGTATGTTGATGTGTAATGATGTGTAAATATATTTATGGCTCAGGGTCACAGTGGTATTAACCCGACCCAGACACACTCTCTCTCTGGGGGAGCTTCTGACGGTTGTTGGTTTGAGTCATCAGCCGTATTTTAGGCTCTCTACCACAAAATAAACTGTGTGTGTATGTTTTTGTGTAATATGATGTCTGTTTGAAACAATTAATAAATACAGATTGTTGTAGTTAAACAAGTTTAAGATATCATTTGAGAACCAAACGGGGAAGAAACTTGACAAACCATGTTGCACATGACTTTTTCCTCTGTATGAGTCCCTGAACTCAGCTGCCTCACAGGAGGACTACATACTGCTCTCACTTACATGCAGCTCCTACCAAGCAGGGGAAGTACTCAGTTAAATGTCCCATCAGTCAGGCACATGCCAAAGGCCTACATCTTATTCAAGTTTTAAACCTCTAATTGGTAACGTTTAAAAGGCGTTTAGGAGTGCCCTTTCTTCTCCCTTTTCTCATTTCCCGTTTAATGTGTTGTGTCAAAGTCTATTACCTCAGTTGGACGTTTCTGTCCCTTAAGTTGAAAAAAGGGGAGGGGGTGAGAGAGAGAAAGAGGGAGGGTGAGAAAGAGAGAGGGGGTTGAAAAAAAAAGAAGCCATCAGCTGAGGTTTGCCAGGTCGATAAAGCTTTTAGATTTGGAGATGTTTTCAGGGGGAGCCCATTTCCTGCGGCTAAGAGTTGTTAATGGAGCTTAAGGAATTATCTTATGACTCCTCGGTTTCGAGAGCAGTTTATTCCAGCTCCGGACCTTGCTCCCTCCGTGTGTCGGAGTGGCTGAATATGCTGCTGTCAAAGCCGTTTAATGAAAAGTAACGCGTCGCTGATTACAGTTTTATTTGGTCTCTATGTAAAAAGCTCCTGTTAATTTACCATCTCACTCCCTCTGTGTGTTCGTATTTGCCACGGCTGAATGATTTAGTTAGAGCTCTCTCTCTCTCTCTCTCTCTCTCTCTCTCTCTCTCTCTCTCTCTCTCTCTCTCTCAAATAAAACGCCGACAATTGGTTCGGGAGGTCTAATAAAACCTGTCCTCATGCTAAATTAATTAAATGTCGAGGCTATAGTGTCTTATCTGCGGAGACTTAAACTCTGGCCTAATTTTTTTCTATCAGTGGCGATGAAAAATTAAACAGTTTTACATGTGGGCCAATAAACATGCCTGCATTATGAAGCTGAGAAGACAAATATTTCGTACGGATTAAGCGCCTCCTTTTGCTCTGTCTTGTTTATTTTGCAATCGTGTCAACTTTTGCTTTGCTGCAGGCAACGTTTTCCGAACAAATAGAAACATATATCCCCACTCCGATTTATAGAAACTCCCTTTTGTCCACCATAGCACTTTCTTCCAAAGGGGGGGGGGGGGGTGCTTTTCCCATTAAAATTCATCACTGAAGCCCCCAACCTCCCCACCCTCTCCCTCCCTGCCTCCAAACCCCCTCTCACAGGACAGACAGAGTCCCCCGAGAGCTCCACTTTCGCCATTACTGTCAAGTACCCTTGACTCCTTTTCTTTTTGCCCTTTTATCTACAACAACTAATTCGAGTTCCTTTGCCCTTTTCACTTTTAGCCGACGTGAGTCTCTCTCTCTCTCTCTCTCTCTCTCTCTCTCTCTCTCTCTCTCTCTCTCTCTCTCTCTCTAAGCCCCCTACCTTCTAAACTCCAGAATCCAGGCTGGTTTTCTTTCCAAGGCCCCCGAGTCTTGGGGAAAATTGAGGGGTTAGTGTCAAAACGAAAACTCCTCACTTCAAATGTTTCCGCAAAGGGGGGGGGGGGGGAGCTCCGTTATTTATTTTAACCCATTAATGGACGCATGGCGAATAACTTACCCTTTTGACAGCTGCATCATGGATGCTGTTGAGATGTTCCGATAATATTATCAGAGGAGAGAGAGGGGAAATCAATAGGCTGACATGAAATATGACTGCGAACATCCCAATTACAGCCTGTTTAGAGGGAATTAATGAGGCAGATCTTAGATACTGATATTGTTCTGTCTGGAGGGTTGAGCTGCCTGATCTTCTTGCGTTATTTTTTTCTTTCTGAAAAATAACAAGTGGTATGAGATGTTAGATTGAGCTTATTTTAATGGGTTGAGGATAATTTCAATTTGGAAATAAATGCACATTGAAGAGCAGATTCCAGGCCCCATGTGTTGTAAAGTTGTGAAGGACTGGACGCATCATCAGAGGGAAAATAAAACGTGCAAACATTGAAAGAGGGAAAACAGCTCCCTGTTTTTCAGCACCATGGACAGCACCCTCATCTCTCTTATTAACGCAACGTCACAAGCGCTCTTCAGAAACCGACTGCTTTTATTTTCAGTGAACAAAGTTGAGACGCTCTCACTTCCTCAGAGAGCTGTGCATTTGGTGAGACTTTTTTTTTTCTTTTAATAGTGATACTCGACTTTTGAGACCTAAATAATATTCAATTACATTTGCATGCGCATATAAAAGAAAAAAGAAAAATGAAAAAGAAGGTCATGTAAACCTTAGGCCTATTCTTCTCAGGATGTAAACTTTTAGTTATACATTTCATTAATTTTGTGCGTGCGTAAAATCAAACAACCAAAAACTGGTCCGGGTATTTCACGTGTGTACCGCCATTGTAACAACTACCATTGTTTTTAAAAACGAATAAAACATAATGAGGGGATCACTGAGAGCAAACAGGCTCTCCCTTCAGTCACAAGAGTCTCCGTTTCTCTCTAAAAAAAAAATCAAAGAGTGTTTTTTGGTTTTGTTAGGAGCAGAAGAGTTTGTTGATATTTTTGGGGAAACTGTCTTTGGGGGAGTCCTGGTGCTGCTGCAAAGCAGCCGCGCTCCTTTCCGCCTCCAGCATGGCGGAGCCTTTGGTGTTCGTGGTCCAAGAGACGGTGGTGTTGGTCAGAGCTTGGCTCAAAGTGCTGTGCCTGAAAAGGGGGTCGTGGAAAACCCCGTCCACCCAGTTTCTCAGGGTCGTGACCGGTGAGTCTTGCCTGTTGTCCAGGCCGGTCACAGGTGAGGTAGCGGCGGGGGAAGGGGTGAGAGAGGAGGGCGGTGGGGGCTGGCACCTCAGCATACAAGACGGATACTCAGTCTGGTTCAGAGAGGTCGCGGTTTGGGCCAAAGACCAGATGCGAGGTTTGCCGTCTAAAATCTGGTGCCCTGGTTCCTGTTGTTGGTTGTAGCACGCCTTCACCTGCTGTCTCCTCTCCGCCTGGAAATCATCCGGGCTGTTTTTCAGACAACTTTTGCTTAAGTCCTGCTCCCCTCCGAGAGAAACCGGGATGGAGATTTTCAGAGACGTGTCCTTCATGAGGTGTTCGCTGGTGCAGTCGCTCGTCGTGGACATGTGTGTGTTCATGTGGTAGCGGTGTTTCAGCTCACACTCCGAACTCTCAGACTCCAGTGCGTCGAAGTCATCCAGGTCGCTCAGCTGGAGGTCCTTATCGGGCCGACTCCTGGTCTCTGTAGAAGAGGGCGAACAGGGGAGACAGCAGAGGGATGTCAAGTCAGGGAAACATATGAGGCATCAGATCTGATAAAAGGATCCTCAACAGGCATTCTCAGGACAAGAGTGGCTGAAAACTTGCAGTTACACTTGTGAAATAAAAGTTTATTCCCTTCAACATTAAGTTTACCCACACCTACATTATGACTAATAAAAATCTACAAATCATAAAACAGCAACTCCAACATGAATGTGGTTGGATGCTCAAATTCATCACCATGTGAGACTGACTGCATGTTCATATCCTCTCAGCATGCCTGAATACAGACATGAACCCTTTTATGCTTAATAGAGAGAAATAAACTAATTTCAGCTCATACAGTAATAATAATAATAATAATAATAATAATAATAATAATAATAATAATAATAATAATAATAATAATAATAATACATTTTAAGAAAAAGATACCATGCAGTGATATGAGAAAGTTTGAGGCATCATAATCCTCACTTTCTCATAATACACATTGTACAGTTTGAACAATCATTGGTTTGTACATCAGTTGAACAATTCTTATTCATCTGCCATAATGAAGAGATTTTTTTTTTTTTTTGCAGAAAAATAAAGGAAAATTTGAGTTTTTTTATATCATTTTTGTTAACACTGCACTGGGTTAAAATTTAAAAAAGACTTGTCTTTTCAAGATGTGCATTTGAAGTGGACGTTTCACAGATCTTTAAACTCTAAGACACTCTTGAGTATTTTTTCTTGCTTAAACAGACTAGTGCATTAGTGCAGCCTCTCATTTCTGACTTATAATCAACACATGTTTAAGATGAAATACAAAAAGAGTGATTTGATGTGACTATCTCAGCTAACAGGTCACCGTCACAACATTTGACTTGTGCTTCTGAAGTAAAGACTCCTAACATGAACCTCAAACAGTTCAGCATGTTGTGAGTTTTTTTTATTTTTTATTTTTGCACAGTAACATGGTGACACTGACCATCCTCATTGTTCTCGCTCTTTATCTGCTCCTCCTGGGACCCGTCCTCATCCTCGTCATATCTCTTCTCCTCTGAGCCCTTGTTCCTGGGCGGCCATGTCATTTTGTTCTCCTTCTTGAGCCTCCTCCTGGCGTTGGCGAACCAGGTGGAGACCTGTGTCAGGGTCATCTTGGTGATGATGGCCAGCATGATCTTCTCGCCTTTGGTCGGGTACGGGTTCTTCCTGTGCTCCTGCAGCCAGGCCTTCAGCGTGCTGGTCGTCTCACGTGTGGCATTCTTCCTCCTTGTTCCGCCATCCATTGAGCCATATCTGTTAATAACATGAAGAGAGACATGATGGTAATGAGGGGTTAAATGACGCTCAGGCTGTTTCTATCCTGTAAACAATGACGGAGAAGGTTTATAAGCCTCTCTATCCTCATCAGAACTCTTTACGCTTCTGAAACGGTGTAAAGTTGGTCCCACAAATAAAGTCACAGGAAGTCCAAACTAAATCAGCTATCAGTGTCTGCTGTTATACACAAATCATATCATAAAGTTAAGTGTTTAACAGTAATAATGTTAATCCCACCATGTTTACATGCACATTTATTTTCTACTATCATTGTATCACCTCTTAAAACCATTCATAACGCAGCATACTACTCCCTCCCTACCCTCTTCCCTCCCATAAATACCAGCCATACAGCTCCATTTAAAATGCACAGTGTTGATTTTCAGTCAGCAGTGAGCTGTAAAAGTCCTCTCAGGGGAGTCTTTTATGAGGCCTTTATTGCTCGGTATAGCTTAGTGCAGGTCAAACACTGCTAAGGGAATCAAAAGCAGCACCTTTCCATACCCTGGCAGATAAAATAGACTGTAAAATTGCTTTATTGAGTGTAATGATGAGCCCTCAGGTAAAAGAAGAGCGCAGGCAGAATAGGCCTGCTTGTTCTTCTAATCCGGTTTTACCTCAGACTGAGGCCTTTTGCTGTATTTGCACTTATTACGCTGACTCCTTCTGTGCTTTAAACTGAATTTAGAGTGATTGGTAAAAGAATCTGGCTTTTATGGTTATGTGACCTCTCATTGTGCTGTTGAAGTAAACCATTTGACGCGCTGGTGCACGCATTTCTAAACTTGCTGGTTCTGTGCAAAGAGCATTTTCAATCAGGCAGGGTGATCATTCTCAGCCTACATTTTCACCACATCACACACACTTCATTAGGATGTCATCTCATTATTGGGAAGACCTTTGGATGTGGCAGGTGAACTCTTCACAGCACTGAAAAGGCCTCATGTCTTTCTGAAAGGGGCACGAGTCTTCTGAACCGAACATGAGCGCATCAGGTGAGAAATGTGTCAGGAGATGAAGGTGTGATGAGAATGACTCGGACCTTTGAGCAGAGGCTGATCAGCAAAACTCAAACAATCTGGTGCATCAGATGCGTTATACCTGAGCGTTAACGGGTTGCCCACATTTTGATGACACTCTATTCTGGCTGCT
The DNA here is from genome assembly GCA_030710495.1 of Labroides dimidiatus. NCBI lineage: Eukaryota > Metazoa > Chordata > Actinopteri > Labriformes > Labridae > Labroides > Labroides dimidiatus. Next base: position 25,337,986 of record CM061148.1, on the reverse strand, counting down.
GTAAAACAGTCAGCACACACCTGCAAACTTGTGTGACATTGGAAACACAAGATCATAACTTTTCTAGCTTGTTGAGCATAAAATACTTGCTTATAAAAACACAACCATGGGTAAGATCTGATAAAATCTACACAGATCACATCATGAGAGCCACTTACCTGTCATACTGATACTGTCCTAGGGTTGGATCATATGGATAATAGGCTGTTGCCTGTGTTATTCCTGCATGTGCAGAAGCTGTGGCATCTTTTGTATCAAAGGTGCCCTGCAGAGAGAGAGAGAGAGAGAGAGAGAGAAAACATTTCAGTGACAAAATAGAAAAATCAGTTTGATGCACTTAAAGACTCACCTGGTTTGCTAAAATGATTTATATCGGTTTGTGTCCAGTTGCATGAGTGTTAAAGTTTTTGCAGTTTTAAACCAATCAGAGATTAAAACATCTTTAAAGATGAAACATAGACTATAACATACTGATATACTGATGGAGTGTTTTAAGAACGTTGCTGTCATTGACATATGGTGAGGTCTTTTTAAATTAAGACTTTAATAAAGACTGACAGTAGTGCAAAATTAAACTTGACAGTTTCAGGAAAATTTCTTCAAAATCTCTTAGAAACGACGATATAAATCCAGCTCAACACCATGTAGCCAAAAGTTGAGGCATTTCAGTTTACTTTAACACAAAAGCCAGTTGATTAAACTTTATTCATGGTCCTTCTTGGTCTGTGGATTGTTGCAGGAGTTTGTAAGGAAACTGTTTGAGGTGTAAGTTTAAAAACACAATGTAACAGTTTAAGAAAATTGTCTGACTCCTTTGAACATGAGAATTCTTTGAATCTTTAGTAGCCAACAATAAGATGACATGTATGTGCCATAAAAACAGATACAAGTCAAGCACAAGAATTCTGCTCATATTTATATTATCACTTTTTAAAAAAAATCAATTAAAAGTGGGTTGACTTGAAAATGTATTTGAGGGTAACTCATGAGCTGTAAAAAGCAGGTCTATGTTGATGTAGTGTATGAAAAAGATAAGGTGTGCCTTGCTCGCCTCTCTGCACCCTGCGGTTCCATTAATCAATGCCAAGAGGGATCAGATGAAGGGCTTACCAGCGAGTAGAAAGCCGAGGCGTCTGTGCCGTATGTAACATAATTCCCATAGCCTTGACCGCCGGTGTACGGGCTCCCGTACACGCCCAGTGCGGCGGCGGAGCTGAGCTCGTGCCTCGCCGTGGCCAGCAGCCGACTCTCGTACACGGGACAGTAGACTGGGGTCTGTCCGGACGCTGCTACCCCGGAGTCGGCTATGGATCTGCCGGTGGACTCGCAGCAAGTGGTCAGAGAGTTGGTTGTCATCAGGAACTGGGAGGAAACCGAGAGAGAGTTTGTGTTTCAGAAAGTTACAGGCAGGCTGTTTTTTTCTTTTCTTTTCTTTTTTTAATCTGCAACAAGAAAATAAAAACTGTGAGCTTAACACTTTAATCTCAAAGTTACTTCATAACTCCAGGTTTCATCTACATTTTTTTTTCTCAGAATAAATATGATTTAGCGGTTTTTAAGTCGTTTCACTCGTCTGATATCAAATTTTCAACAAAAAAGATTTATAAAAATAAATTCTTTTACTTATTGGAAATGACCTAAGTTGACTCGTCCTTAATATAACATTTCCTTCCGCAATTTTTTCTTTAAAAAGTATTCAGGAAAATTACATCAAATGATATGAAGAAAGTGATATTAGATGATTAATGATGTTTCAAATCTTTTTGATAAATTGCGCGTAAAACAAGTCCAAAACGACCCGTCTATTAGCTGTGATCCACATGAAACAACAGATAGCGCATGTCGCCGAGTCATACCCGAAGTAATGCCCAAATGATTTTTTGTGGCTCAAAGCCAAAACAAAACAGCAGCTGGATTTCGACGCAAAACGCACACGGCGCGTGCAGAACAAGTTGGCATGTGTTCTCCTGCGCAGATAAATACATGGCTGACATTACGGAGCGGTTATTATCTTACAGAAATCAGTGAACGGGAGGTCGAGGTCTTTCTTCTATCTTCTATCTCTAGAGGAACTCAGGTATCAATGTCAGTAACGGAACACCTCTCGGATACCCGAAAGCTCTTTGACAGCTTCCCTGATTCTTGGCCAAAACGCGCGAAGAGATCACGCTTAAATCGATGAGTAAATCAATCGCAGCGGTGTCAAAACTTAAACAAGCCTTTAAATGAAGAGAAACGAACTTACCTGTGGAGCAGACGAATAGGGATATCCAAATTGTGGATATGACATGGTAGAGAGATCCCCCAATATCCAGAAATAAAGCGAGACTGAAGGTCTCCACTCTCACGCAGGCTGCGGCTCTGTTTGACTGTACCAATTGATTGGTAAGCACAGGCTCCTAGGATGCTTATAGGGCGAAGCAGAGTAGCATGTTTAATTTGTGCAAAATGCCCCCAACTAAAACGCCTTTCGTCGGTGGAAAAAAAATAAAAAATAAAAAAAGTCGTGGAGGAAAAATGTTCCTTATCTCTTCCTTTTTTTCTCTTATTAAAAGTCGATGAGAAATAGATAAAAGAATCAAATTGATACAGAATTTCTTTGGCTGAAGTATCACTTTGTTGTCAGATACATATTTTTGCCTTATAAAAAAGTAGTATAAAAGACGTCAGCAGCTGAGGCAGGTTGTTTTAAACGGCGGTGACTCTGACGTCAGAAGTTTCCCACTCTAAAAATGACCAGACTGTAACTTTAATATGCATTTTCTTTCTCGGGATGACGACAGAAACAGGGATCCAGCAGGATATTATCTGAGAGGGAGCAAAGGAGGGGGCATTAAAGAAAAAAAAAAAAAAGGAGGCAGAAAATAAATTACAGACCTAATCAATCAATTAGGCCAATCAGTGTCCTGAATATGCAAACGTATGTATCAGTTTAAATGCATTAGGCATAATTAAGCACATTCTTATCATTGCACAGCACTGATGTTAATCATGAGGGGAACTAATTGATTTTAAATTAATTAGTAAAGAATATTTCAGTCGGTAAGGAGGGACACATTGTAGTCTGCCAGAGGATGAAACATTTACACAAAAAGTAACATAGAAAATGTTTTTTTGATTTTATTTCTATTTCTTCACTTCTATCTATCTATCTATCTATCTATCTATCTATCTATCTATCTATCTATCTATCTACCTATCTACCTATCTATCTATCTATCTATCTATCTATCTATCTATCTATCTATCTATCTATCTATCTATCTATCCCTTCACCTGTGTTGTGTTCAGGTAAACCTCTCACACTGCAGTGACCAAAACATCCAAAAGCCTGCAACAACTCTCGCGCCACAGCAGCATGAACGCTGGACGCGCGCTGCCTTGCTTGGAGATTCCCGGGTTTCGACATGTGGATAGCCCCGGGGGTCACTCCTCAAATTAATGATGATGTACTCCTCCTCCTCCCCCTCCTCCTCCTCCTCCTCCTCCTCTTTCCTCACCCTCCTCCTTCTCCCTCTCTCCTCTCCAGCTGGATCCGTGCCTGCCGGTGACAGGTCGATTGAGAGTGATTGATGACTATCTAGGGACCGGGGCCAACATAATAATATGATAACGGCACCTGCAATAATTGCTCGCTTTCATTTACAGATGAAAGAAGTAATAAACAGGGCTGAGGGTGGAGAAGTTGTGCCTTGGTTAAGTAACCTATAACTTTCTCCCTGCCTTTTTTTTTTTTTTGAAGTAAAAAATAAAGTTCTGCTTTATTTTGGGAGGAAGGTGTGTTAGAGAGGGAGGACGCGCTGTAATAACTGTCTGTTGTCTCATTCATTTGGACAAATTGAATTATAGGGTTAGTACCTCCGAGCAAATGGCCGCATTAACACTGAGAACAGGGAGCCGGGGGAAGAGTGGGTGTGTGTTTGTGTGTGTGTGTTTGAGGGGGGTCAAAAGAGATCAGCCCGTGCGTTTTAATTTGCATTAACTCTAATGCCACTTTAACATTAACCAGCCGTCTGAACGGCTGAACCACACACACTCACCCCTCCACACACACGGCTCCTTTTTGTCTTATTAATTGAGAGAGACTTTTTTTCCTTTTTTTAATTCATTGGGGTTAATGTGACACGCAGTGCATTAAGGTAGGGCGGGACCCAATTTATCTTCGACATCACACCCAGTGGACGAAAACACGAGAAAGTGATGACACGTTGATTTTGGGGAGGGTGGGAGCACCCCTGAAAAAAATACACACGCACACGTCCTCACACACACTTAAGTGACCTTTATTTTTCTACATATTCTCTACAATCAAGGCCTCTCAGCTTATTTTCCTCATTGCCCTTTGGACGGACCTCTAACCTTGTGTATGTAGAGAGAAGAAGAGGCTTGAAGACGGTGTGAAAGTCTGATGGACACGTTCACTAAACTACACTGCTCACACCCCCTCCAACCCCCCCCGCCCCTCGGTGTGTATACCTTTTCATTATCCACTGCGTTACCCGGTGTTATCGGGCGCCTGTGATGAAATATTTAGGAGCACTAGTATATGCTTTTAGACGGAAAATGAAGGCGACGGCAGGAGTTCATGCTTGTTTAGCGTTTAAAGATTTAAAGAGTCTTCTCTTTTTTTCTTGGACAGATGTGGGGAAGCAGGGATGCTCTGAAGTGGAGCAAGTAAGGGAGAATAGGCTTCACCAGTTCAGGACAAAGGGACCATGTTTATGGCCTGATTACAGTTTTTCTTTTCTTCTTATTTTCTTTTTTCTTTCTGAATTTTTCTTTTTCAAATCACAACTTTTGTTCCTTGGAATCATTCCCCGCTTTTTGGCCAAACAAAGTGTTGGCCAACAGGTTTAGAGGTGTAATGGGTATGAGTATGTTAATTTAAAGCAATTCAGGGGAGGGGGTGGTGGTGTAAGTTTTTAGAAGGCTGCTGGAATTCAAATGAAGATCTTCCAAAAAAAAAAAAAAAAAAAAAAGCTATGAAATTTTGAAACCCTGGTGGAAACTTTAAAAAACCTTAAGAACTTTTTTTTTTAATGTATTTCCAGTGGCATTTCTTTTAAACAGAAAGTTTTAGAAAGTTTAGAAGAACACCTTACATATGCTTTTGTAAAGTGGAAAATTTTGTGAATTCTTAATCGATATGAATAACAAACCTGAAAGAAATTTAGTGAAGGTTAAGAACGAAGCTAGTAGGACTTACATCAGCACTTTTTTTTAATCTTAGAAATCTTTGGGCTTTTTAATGTCTTTACAGCTGAAATTTCAAAGAATTTCAGGAGCTTTTAAGCTTTATGGTCATTTATGGAATAAAAAAGCAATTTGGTAATTCTCTTGAAAGCTTTTTTTATAAACTTATGCAAACTCTCAGACACCTTGCTCCAGAAATGTAAAGATTTTTTTCACCCCCCTTTATTGCGGTTTCATTTTGAATCTTATCTTAGTTAGTTAGTTAGTTAGTTAGTTAGTTAGTTAGTTAGTTTCTTTCTTTCTTTCTTTCTTTCTTTCTTTCTTTCTTTCTTTCTTTCTTTCTTTCTTTCTTTCTTTCTTTCTTTCTGTCTTGTTATTCATTCATATAAAAAACATAAATAATAAGCAGTCACTGTCAGCTTTCTAGATTTGAGGTAAAAGGCAATGAAATGGTTTTCTGTTCAGATGGAGACAGAAAACATTCAGCAGGGTTTCATGCAGAAGGACTCGTCACTTTGTTTAGTGACATTGAGTAACTCCTTCACTCACACAGAACCAAAGCTTCATCAGCTCTATAGTACTGTTCTTAAAGTCTTACCTCAGATGTGAAGATCATTTCGTCCACAATATTCATGAGGTTATATTCTTATGAAGCTGCTTATTTAGGTGTGTAATCATGCTTCTGTTTTTTCTCTTTTCACTGGAGGGCTTTAACATCGAACTCCTTTAATCTGTTGTGCTTGGAAATAAGGACTCCTAATTTGCATCTCCTTTCCAACTTAACTCATATTAGAAAGTTTCCTAACATCACAAAGGCGTCACTTTACTGATAACCTGTCATTGATTAATGAGGCACAAAAAAGGGTGTATGAGCCTCCACTGTGTTTGTGTTTTGAATGTTGGAGAACAGAGAGAGAGAGAGAGAGAGAGAGAGAGGGGAGAGAGAGAGAGAGAGAGAGAGAGAGATGTTTAATGGCAAGGAGTGTTGAGCAATGAGAACTTATTTCATTTTATAAAGTTTGAACTGGGACATTTTAGGTTCAGCCTACTAAGAATGTGGTGGACAAATATTACATGATATTATGAGTATTATGATCTGAATGTTTTGTTTCAAGCTTGGCTTCAAGAATTGTAAACTTATAATTTCTATAAGCAATAAACTTTCATTGTATCCTCACAATGAAGCGAAAAACTTCTTCTAATGATGTATGTCTTTATTTTTTGTCATCATTCTTCAAGCTAAGAGATCAGAAAATGTGTCTGAATAATAATTCACCGCTGCAGAGTAAAGAGAGAGATGCTAACGTAACAAACTCATTTTGTACAGATATTTGTTTGAGTATCAGAGCAGGATTGCTGTGATATCATGTTCTTCACCAGAATCACATCATTCAGAGTGAAAACTTGGTTCACAGTCTTAACCGAGTTTTCACTCTTTTGCATGAGCCTAGTTTGAGCCTATAAGACAGCTTTGAGTGACCCGTTTATCTTCATAGATTCAGGTTGGAGTGTGTTTCAGGTAAGATGTGTGAATTCTTCTCTGAAGTTAGGACAGATCTTCAGGTTGACTGAGCACTGAGATGAAAAGTTGCCTCAATCAAGTGCGGTTCAGTGATAGTGCTGATGTTGACCTTTGCCGTGTTCAAACTCCCCAATGTAGGTTGGCATCAGGTGGAAGAAAAACTCATTTTATTGACTCTTTCTAAATGGACTTATCTCTGTGTTATATCTGTGCTTGTGTCTCTGTATTTCACTCTTTAGCCATCACTCTTATTCTGTAACTCAGCCTGTGAGCTTATAATCTTTGTCATGCTCTAATATGCTTTTTCCAGCTTTATTTAAAATAATAATAACAATACCATTTCTACTAAATTTCCTCATGTATGAAGACATTGTTCCAGCTCCCTGATGTCCCCTGGTCCACTGTCTCATGTATTTTTTTTTTTTATTTTTTGATTTGAGTCAGCAATGTGAAAACCTAAACTGACCTCAATAGTTGGAGACAGCTGCACAGGCCGACTTGTTCTGCAACATGAAGCCTGGAGCAGCTCCCAGGCTTTCTAGTGGCTACCATGTTTCTCTTTCTGCAGTCATAGACATAATGTCTGAGTGTACACACACACACACACACACACACACACACACACACACACACACACACACACACACACACACACACACACGCAATGCTTATCCAGCAAAACATTAGCCTATATCTATTGTCTAGTCTAGTCTCGTAGTCCAAATGGAATATTGATCTCCAACGATCTTCTCAATGTATTTCTTATTTCTCCTCTTGAACAACACAATGATTTCCCCCCTTCTCTTTTGGCCCTAAAGCTCTAATGGCTTTTGCATGAGTTGGACGGTAGGCTTGGCTGCTTCAGGCACTCAGAGTAAAAATGGTGACTTTGGTTATTGTTGCAGAGGGGGTAATAAATAGTATTTGTTTTTGGTGGTTTGTGCAGCATTGAGTCTTTGGCTTTGAGAAGTGCTTTCTTAACTGTGCTTATCAGGTTGGATTGGTCAGGCTATGAACATTTTTATACTAGATACGTATATTCAGGATTAGAGGAAGACACAAGGTGTTTGAAGACAAAAAGGGTATCAACCCTTGGTTCAAAATACGTGAAGGATGATGGACAGGAACTTTTGTGCATTCTTATTTATTTATTTACTTACTATTTATTTATTATGTAATAAATATATGGTGAGATAATATAACACTAGGCCATTTTTTTAGGAAGTAAAAGTAAGTTTTGTGCAAAAAAAAGGATGAAATATCTATGGGTGCTGATATTACAAAATACTATTAAGCTGTTTTACTTCACTGTGATTCCGACACAGATTTTCATATACTTAGAATGCCTTGAATTGTTTGTAATGACAAAGAGATTGGTATTTTAAACAATAAAGTTATAGCAGCAGTGGTAACAAAACATTAGATTTGACCCAAGACGGAGAGTCGAGTGACTTTTAGTTTTGGTTTGACATCTTGTATTGAAACCTTATAAAAGAATAATGGTCACAGGGTGTGGTTGATAATCTTTATTTAACCAGGAAATAACTCATTGAAAATCTCTTCATCAAGAGGGTATTGGCCAAGACAGGCTTATTTTACAAAGTTTCTGACAAATAAGAGCAGCCATGCATACAAACTTATGATTAGACATCTTAAAAAAATAACTGAAGGTATGAAAAAACAGGACAAAATAAGAAATGTTTATCTAAGTCAACCAGAGTCCCAAGAACACCTGCAGACTGCCCCCCCCCCCCCCAACTCCGCCTTTTTTTATACCTTTCTCAGTTCTGACCTTTGGCACAGACAGTGAGAAAAGATCCAGGGATAATGTAAGTCCCTGTACTTTTCTCTTTCAACAAGTTGAAAAGGTATGAATGCAACAGATTTGATAAAGACGTATAAATAAGGATATATCAGTGCTTTAGTACACACCAACGTCAGCCAGTCAACTCATTCATAAAGAAAACAGTGAAGATTGAGTGCTTTAAAGATACTGATAAATACGGTGGCCCTGAGAGCTCACAGCACTACAACTTAAGAAAGCCCCTGCAAAAAGACAAAACACAAGAGAATTAAGAAAACGCGCTGCAAAAATCACAACACAACATATTAGAAAAACAGGCTGTAAACAGACCGCAACACAACAGAAGTGTTTGTTGTTGATGCAGATTTTGAGTCAGATTCCTATTGAGGTTCTCTTCCCGTCAGTGGTGTGAAAATGAGATAAAAGTGAGGGTTTTTGATTTATTTTAACATTGTGATCACACAATTCAGATATTAGCATACTGGCTAATAACAGACATGTGCATCACTTTTAAGTGTCCTCTGGAAACTCTTCTATTGTGTCATGGTTTATTTGTAGCGCATTTTCATTTCCGGCCCTGTCTCCAGAAATCTGTAGCTTAGTTTGCGTGAAGTTTCTCCCTGCAGTTTCTCATTGGAGGAAATGAGCTGACGGACATCCATTGTAGTGATTACAATTTCTAGTGACATGTAACTCAAACAACCCCACTTCAAAAATAAAAAACAAGTAAAATATCCAAATTGAACACTTTTTGAACACTGTTGTGTTATACTGCTGCTTCTGAGAAATCAATAAATAATTTGTTTTTACACAAATGAATGGTTGCATGGCAAGATATACCAGTGCAGAGTTTCAGTACCAATATCACAGGTTTTGCAAAAGTTTAATAAAAAGAAAAAAAGCACCCACCACTTTCATAAAACCTCAAAAATATTGAACAAAACATTTAATCATTTGTTTGTCTTGTTAATTTATGCTTCTGTAGGAAACCAGGAAGTTTGGGAGTGACTGACTGTGGGTTTTAAGAAATGTTTAAAGTGGCAACACAATAATCAGAAACTTCTGAAGCACCGGTGGCTAGCAGTGGGTTATTGTGCGTAATGAGTGAGGGAAATTAAAATCTTAAAATTACTGGATGTGAACTGGTATATGGATCAGAGCGCAGTAAGAGTCAATCGTGCAACATTTGCACCATTACAACAGCATGCCTGTTCCTCTTCATATAATATCTCAGGCTGAGGGCTCAGAATGGTATTAAAATCCAATGAAAGTAGACCTTTTTGGTTTTTGACAACACCACGATAATATGCCTGAGATGAGTCTACTCAGGCTTCTTTTTTTCTGTTCCCCTCTCACTCCCATCCCTCTTCTTGCTGTTCTTCTTCTCCAGCCTCTCTAAGTGGTTTAACATGTCAAAGTTCTCTTGGCTCATCCATAATTGATCGCCACAAGGGGAGCATCTTCGCTGCACTTAGTTAACTAGCTATCTGCAGGTGTTCCCTTAGCAACTGACCAGGGACTGACACACTGAAATACTGTATGTAGACTCCCAAGCCCCAAAAACGTGAACCCAACGTGTCTTGTAAATCCTGGTGTTGGCCCCTTGTTCACTGCTTGTGTTCTTGGACTCAGTATGTATGTCTGCCCATTACACAGTCCAGGATACCAGTGAAAACAGTCAAATGTCTTGTAACACTGACATTTGCACCTGCTCATCTGTGGTCAACCCTGTGATTTACATGCAGAATGTGAGGAAGTATCTCTGTATTGAGACAAGTGAAAAAAAAAAAACAGCAACTGATGCTTCAGTGGTGCCTTTTTTATTTTAAGCCCACTGGAACTTTATATTGCTTAACTTCTTTTTATTTGTATCCCGCAGAAAGACGGGAGTCAAATTGATTCTGTTGTATTCAGATTCTATTTTATCTTTTCATTCAAATTCCTGCAATGATTTTTTGGTGGCTGACACATTATTATGTTCCTCATTTATAATTAGCATCTGATCCTTTGAGGGCCTCTTAGGCTAAGGGAAAAAAAAAAAAAAAAAATATATATATATATATATATATATATATATATATATATATGTGTGTGTGTGTGTATGACGTCATCATCTGACCTAAAGTGGGTACAGGAAATGCCCTTTTTCAATTTTGGAAATAGATGAAAGTCTGATGGAGCGAGATCAGGTGAATAGGCGGATACTTAATCAACTCAAAGCCACAATTATTAATGGCAGCCATGGCAACGACAGACTTGTGAACAGGGGCATTGTCCTGGTGGAACAACACACCTTTACTGAGTTTACTGAGCGGCGCTTGAATTTAATATTTTCTCTTATCTGTCTAAGAAGTGATGCATAATATGTGCCATTGATTGTTTTTCCCTTCAGCCAGAACAATATCATGGACTGTATTGACCATTTCTGGGGTTCAACAGTGACAGGCCTTCCAGGATGGGCGTCATCCCCAAGGCTCTGCCTGCCACACTTAAATTCCACCATCCACCTTTTCACTGTAGCATATGAAGGGGCATCATTCCCTAGTGTTGCTACCATATCAGTATGGATATCCTTAGGTACGAGACCTTTCTTATGCAAATATCGAATCACTGCTCTTTCAGCGATTTTGTCCATTTTGTCTAAGTCACTTGCCTTGATTACTTTAGAGAGGTACCTCTTCAACATAAACTGACCAAATGACACCAGTCTGCAGGTACACAGCCTTAAATAGTCAGGGAATAGTAGAGCTGGAAAAGGACATCCCTGCTTAACTGTTTGATAAAGTCAAAGGTTTGCAAAAAAATTTTCGGCCTTGCCCAAAAGATCAGCTCTTTGGACTGTTGTGCCCAACTGCCTACTTAACCATCAAGAAATTAAAGTGTGTGTGTGTGAGTGTGTGTGTGTGTGTGTGTGTGTGTGTGTGTGTGTGTGTGTGTGTGTGTGTGTGTGTGTGTGTGTGTGTGTGTGTGTGTGTGTGTAGTTAGCCAGACACATACCACTAAATCTGGTTTATTAGACACACTTTTGATACATTTTTTTCTTCATCAAAAAGTGAGCTGTGTTCTGTACACTGATATACCAATATAGTTACATGTTTATATATGTATTCTGTTTTATTACTGTATGTTACCCAGAGGGTAACACTTAAAAAAGATAAGCCAAAGCTTCAATATGTAAAGCATGCTGGATACAGTGAGGTGGACCTGCCAGTTAGCTACACTTTCAATGCTTTTTTTGTCTCATAGTTATGAATTTAAAGAATACAGTGATACAGTTAAGTTAACAAACCTTGTTTGGTGCTGGTTTGATTGAAATTTTAGATTCAAGCTCAAGTGGCCAGTGGAGAAAGGCACCACAATTGTCATGGACTTGGTCTTGGGCAGTGTACTTCATCAGCACTATTTAAGGCTGAGCTCAACCACCCTACAGGTAGCTGGGAAGGTAGTGGTAACAGATGGTACAAGAAGGCGCTAATGAACACAATGGAAGTCTTTACTGAGGAACACAATTTAAACTAAAAATGAAACAGCATAGCATCACTAATGTCTATTGTAGGCAAAGGCTGTCACACTTAAAAACATCTGGGAACAGTCTTTCACAAGTGGAACTGGGGACAAGATAAAAAAGAAAATGTGCTGGGAGAACCTCAGCCTGAGGGATCGTTCTTAAGTATGTGATGGTAAGTTTTATGTATCTGATCACATTGTAGCTTCTTTCTGTGTTCTTTGTTAGGAAAACAAATGCAGACAGCCTGACCAGCTGAACAATAAGGCCTGTCAATCACCTTTCTGCCTGAATGTGTCCCATCCTGTGTGTGTGTGTTTGCATGTGTCACCAACTGCAGACCCATCATGTCAGACACTGGAATGACACTGATCATAGTGTAATGCACACACACCCACATACACACTCTCTCTCTCTCTCACACACACACACACACACACACACATACACACACAGGGGCCAGGTGGCTGCTCTCTCTGTCATGACAGACCTCAGACCAGACCACTGACTCCCTCGTTTCCTTCGGCACCTGAGACCACCACCAGCCAGCAGCCAACCCAGCGGCAGCCATGCGCAGCCACAGTTATTGAATACATTTCCACCATCTGAAATTTGCAAGGAACATTTTGTGTTGTATTGATGTACAGACAATTGTCCCAGTCTGGATGGGCAGTAAGTTGCTGTTTTGATCATTTTGACATGCTTTGTAGAGAGGCTCTTGTGTACTGTCACTGCATCACTTAAACACGCCAGTAAAAATCTTTATTATCCATATAATACCCTTCTAATAACTGCACAAAAATATTACAATCACATCAGAAAACAAGAAAAAAATTGTACTAGGATACCTTGGTGATTAGTTACCCTATACACACAGGCATGTCATCTCCCATGCTCTTCCCACTATTACAGTATCTCCTCCGCAGACCAATCCAATAAAGATGTATAAAATAAAAAAAATCCAAAATAAGAAGAGAAACAAGGAATATCTGCCAACTTGTTTTCAACATCCCAGTAGCCCTTCAGTGAGGCTCCAGGTTAAAACAAAAAGATCTGCAGACATAGGAGGATGCTGAGGCTCATATGGAGTTTGTAGTCCTTTGATATAACCCAGGGTCTGGACGTGTAAAGCCTTGAAGGTCAACAACACAGTTACAAAACCCATTTTAGAATGAAGAGGAAGATGCAATAATAAGAGTCAGTGATAAGTCTAGCAGCAGCATTTTTGACCAATTAAAGGCCCCTTGGGGAGGACTGAGTAAGAACTAGGAGTTTCAACGACTTATCGACTACTTCAACCACTAGTTGGTACTGTAGGCACGAGTTGACTAGTTGTGTACAGCCACCAGCACCCCAGATTTTTTCCCTGTCACCTGACAGAGGTCAAGCCTTCATCCCTCCCACATTGATTCTGGAGCTTTGGGGTCAATTCAAGCAGGACAGGAAGTCATGCACAGGAACTACCTAAAACACCCAGCGACTTTCAAAATAAAACAAACCATGTCAATACCAGATGGTATTTAGCCTAACTACAACAACAAATGGACATAATAAGCAGAGTCAGACCATGAGTTGATAGGTCTGAAGTTTTACAGCCCAACATGAATGAAGAAAAGTTCATTAATGGAATAGAAAGCGTGGGAACTTCTCGGTCTGTGGCTCCAGCTGTTTGTCAGTCATGCAGTTTGCTGGACTGAACCTGTAGCTGGTGTGAGTTGACGTCCGCAGATTGCATATTGGAGATGCAATGGGTGTAATTGAGTCGTTAGTTTTCCTCAACGTGAACCAAAAAGATGGCAAGATAGACATTATAAGCTGTTTGTTGCTGTTGTATATGATTGGGTTTTAACTATGGATAGAAGAAGCCAAAATATGCAGCGTAAGGCTGTTGTTTATCTGTTTACTTCCATTGTCATACCGCCAACATCGAGCCACTGCATCTCATTCATTCATCTTCTATATCGCTTATCCTGTTCAGGGTCGCAGGTGTCTGGAGCCTATCCCAGCTGTCTTACGACGAGAGGCAGGGTACACCCTGGACTGGTCACCAGCCAATCACAGGGCTGAAACACAGAGACAGACAACCCTTCACACTCACACCAACAGGCAATTTAGAATCACCAATTAACCCGCACGTTTTTGGACTGTGGGAGGAAGCTGGAGTACCTGGATAGAACCCACACATATTATTCTATAACAGAATAACAGAATACACTTTTTTTCAATGTTCAATTTCAACCTCATGATTACATAACGACTAGTCGATCACTATTTTGAATCATTTCATGACTAGTTATCGTAAGTAGTGAAACCTCTAGTAAGAACCATACAGATCATTAAAACAAAGGCCAGACTCAAAAAAATCAACACCTAGCTTTCTTGTAGTAGCCCGATAATGTGATAGAAGTTTAAAAATGCAGAACATCTCTTTTCAAGAACTTGGTGTCAAAAAAGATTGTATTTGTGCTGTCATTACATTTGAAAAAGTTTAAAAAGATAAAAAATTGATGTTGGATATGAAGGTAATTTATGAGCTTTGACCGCCATGATGAGTTGTTTATAATTTGGGTGTCATCAGCATATAGTGAGACTGTGCATAGAACAGAAATAGTCAAATTGTGATGGGGGCTTTAAAAAACACCCCTGATAGTAATATTAGATCTACGCTGCCCTGCAGCTGAATCAACAGCATACAGGATTTAATGTTACAATGCCTTTACCTGTGTAAAGACAGGTTATCACCACAGTGTGCCCATGTTTCATCCACATGTACTTGGGGAAGTTTGTGCAAAGTCCAAATCCTGGCCTGAGAAAAGCTATTAAAATCATTTTGATACACATTTATAAAATAAATGTTTCTCTATCTTATTTTTTTGTCTTGAAATATCCACACAAAGAATGACCAGAAATGACTTGTCTCCATCCTCCTCCTCATTCCTTCCATTTGTTACTGCCCCTGATGCACATGGATATTATAAAGTCATGATCCTCTTTCAATATTCACCCACATAATAGAAGTAGTACATTGAGCATAGCTGCGTTCAGGGGCAGGGAATGTGTTATAGGCACTGATTATCTTCCTGAAGACGACGCAGCCAAGGCAGGCACTTACAATTATTTATTCATAATGCATCCACTGAAACACAAATGCACTTTATTGTCTCATTCTGCATCTTATTTTACCCATAAACCAGAAAATGGGCTGGCTTTCTAATGAAAGAGCCATGTTAATATCAAGGCGGATAAGGGCTGGCATGTGCAGATGGAAGCACAATGTGGAAACCCAATCACAAGTTCCTTCAATCACTCAAAAGCAGAACAAGAGGAAAGGGATGCATTTGAATATTTTCCGCTACCTGCAGGTATTAAAACTATACAATTTTAATACCTATTTAACATGCAGTTGCTTTTTATGCCTCTCGTTTTTGCAGCTCTGCATAAAAAACAGGCAGGTAATGCAGGAGTAACTGTGGCAGCTTTGGGCCTGACATGGTTTTTCAACCAGGCTCGTCTGCAGCATTACCTGACTTTAATCGCTGCATTAAGATCTCACTCACTGAGTGGGATGCTTCCCTTCAGCAGGCCTGTTCTGGCTTTTTTCACTCCCACGTCTGTTTTCTTCGTTGTGCTAAAAAATGCCAGAAATTTAGGCCACAGCAAGAACTTTGTATTTCATAATTCAAAACTTTCTTGTCTTAGTTTTATTCTTTTATTCCGTCTATTCACAAATAATAACTTGGTGTTTCAACAGAGAACACAGACTACTGTTTTGGCTGTTTGGTGTTTAGGCTGGTTTCTGACATTAAAAGCTGTGTATAAATTAAATAATTAGGTCCCTTAAGCATATTAGTATGCAGCCTTTCAGAAAATCAACCCAGTGTGTCAGTTTTCATTGTTTATTTTTAATATTTCTAGAGGGATATATAAAATGTGACAGGGTAATCTAGGGGAATGTTGACCATTAACCAAAGCTACAGCAACAACTAAGACAACAGAATCAATGAATGAAAAAGACAAGCTAAAAAAACATAAAGTAAATATTTGTTTTAAAATTTAAAGCATCAAAATTAGTTTGTTGTTAACTACAGTAGATGCATGTGCTGTGATAACTGAGGAAAATATTTATGGATATATTTAGGGCAAAAAAAAGAAAAAGGAGAAGAAGAAGAAGAAGAAGAAGAAGAAGAAGAAGAAGAAGAAGAAGAAGAAATGTGGGAAATGGAGGTAGGGTAAAGGTCAGGAGCTTTCCAGCTCTGGGCAGGTAAAGACATGTTTTAGGACCGCAAAATGGTGAAAAGGTGCTGTTTCTAACATTGCTAAAAAAAAAATTCAATTTTCCATTTTTTTTATTTTCTTTTTTTAGTGCAGGGCATGTCCTCTTTGTTTACTCACCCAGCCCACCTCCAGATCTCTGAGAGAATTAAGGCCTGATTAAAAGCCAAGATAATTTTATTCCAGTCACTTAATTCACGCTCATGATTGATCACAAGCTAACACACATTCGCGCTAATGCTTAAATAGCTGGTACCACTGGATTCAATGTGAAACTGAAGATGTCAAAAAAGTCAAGTGGTCTACGTGGATGTTGGGACTAACTTAACTTTTCTGTACTCTCTGACCATCACATCTTTGGTCAAACAGGCTGTGGGTAATAACAATTTATTACTAACTGAGTCTCATCCATTAGAAACAGCAGCTACCTGAAAGAGATCAGCTTGTGTGTTCCTCCTGTGTCGGGGTCACTTTGAAAAACAAAGTAGAGGAGAAAATGAGTGGTGATGTGAATATAATAAAGGAGTGTGGAGAAGAGGGAAGTCATTCCACCCATCCACGGTCCTTTATTTTCCACTCCGCCGCTCACATTTGAATATTTTGAAAGGAGTGCCTATGTTTGCCTTATCATGCATTATTCTGAAGCATTACCTGGGCTTTAACACCACAATAAAGAAGGGTGGGAAGCTGCTCTCCCTTTTTCACAGTGATGCACAACAATAATAATATTCATACACTTCCCGCCTCAAGAAGAGGGGCCTTTGGTTTGACTTTATAATCTCTTTTAAGGTGTGCGTGTTAGTAGTGAAGCGATATCCAGTGTGAAAGATACTGATTTTCTTTTTTTTCCGTGTGACACAATGACGACTTTTCAGACAAAGACGTCATGTTGTAATGCCTTTAGTCAGGATGTGAAGCGCAAAATTGTTGTGGATACCCTTTAGTCACTGCAGAGAAAACGGCAAACTGTAAAAAATTACACCATGGAGGAAGGTGTATCACACAAATTTGTCAAACTCCCGTGGAGCCTGCTTGACTAATTTTAAAGAGTGATAATAATAATAATAATAATAATAATAATAATAATAATAATAATAATAATAATAATAATAATAATAATAATAATAAAAACGCAAAGAAACAAATATTTCACTTACATGTCAGTGGAAGAAAAAAAACGAATAGAACAAAACTAGAACAAATACAAAGAAAAAAAAATTTCAGTTTAAAAATGTAACTCTGGTTTTTAGGAGAAACAAAAGATTCCCATTCAAGCCTTTTTTTTTTCTTTTTTTTTTTTTTTGTTT
Organism: Labroides dimidiatus; assembly: GCA_030710495.1. NCBI lineage: Eukaryota > Metazoa > Chordata > Actinopteri > Labriformes > Labridae > Labroides > Labroides dimidiatus. Next base: position 25,320,383 of record CM061148.1, on the reverse strand, counting down.
GAACGGAGCATGCCAACTTTTTGTTCAGAAAGCCAAAACTATTCCATCTGAATAAATAAATCTAAAAAAAACACCAAAACATATACATTGTGGATTTTATATTTCATAAACCAAATGTACGTTTTTAATTATTTTAATGTGGGTATTGTTTTATTATATTTTTGAACAACATGAATTCGTCAGTCACAAGTTTTCATGTACCAACAGTTTGACAGTCAGAATGGCACTGCTCTGATGATATCGTTCGAATGGCAGGTACAATATAACATGTTGTCAATTCATTATGGGTTTCTCCTTCCTTTTTCCAACCATACACAGACTTACACCACATTTGTGTCTCGCTTAGCTGACCTATCTCAGAGAACACTGACCTCCCCTTTAACACTACCTTCCTCACATACACATGCATGGCAGGTTAGACTGGGTGTCACATCATTCCCTTATCATTCAAAATTTCATTAGTGTATACAATGCACTCAACATGTGTTCTTCCCAAACTGATAAAAGAAGACATTGTTCTTCACACAGACCTGACAAAATAGCACTGTGAAGCGTGGAAACTGAAATGTGACGTTGACTTGTATTAAAAACAGCCACTCCGAGTAGGAAATGAGCTTCGACCTGTCAGTCAAATTAAAAACAGTTTCCTACATTAAAAACCAGTAACCAACTCTGAAATCTTATAATGTATGAAAATAAAAATATTATAATTTTTGTTCCTGGAAATAAAAGCATCACTGTGAAATTTATTCTTCCTTCTTTAATGGAAATAAATCATCAAAAAGTTTTTCAGTATTTGTGTGATTCTGATGCACTATCAGATTTTTTTTCTGTTGTTTTTATGCTCCACAAACTGCTCCATTGTTTCCTCTGTTCTTTTTGCCCCAGTGCCCACAGACAAATAATATGAGTTGGCCTTTCACCCTACGTGTCAAAAAAGTTTGAGCCGATCTGAGAAACAATCACATTTTCCGTGGAGATAGTTGAGGGAAATGAGAAGGTCTCCTGGCTGGGTGATGGAGATTTGTTGCTCGGGGGGTTTACACCTTTCGTGTGACATTAGTCTTTGAACAAGAACAGTGCCCTGAAAGCATGAATAGAAATACATTTCCCTGCTTCCACCCTGACCCTGAGCCTGAGCCTTACAGCCCACGGCCATTACTGTCACACGCCCACAAAGGGTCAACTTTCCAAAGCCCTGTATAAAATCTTTTCTACCTTTCAGAGGCAGTTGAAGGTAGTGGTGTGGAAGTACAGGCTGAAAGATGGAAAATAGGAAAAATAAAAGAGTGGAGAACAAGTAGAGTGTCTGATGGATGCTGTTGTTTGTTTCCTTGAGGTTGCCTGCAGCCTTGATGCTTTTTGTCTTGCCCTCTGGACCTATTTTCCTTCCTTCTTTCCTTCTTCCTTCCTTAGTCCCTCTCACTCTTGCTCCATGTCCTCCCCATCGCTCTCTCTCCATCTGTGTTCCTCTGCCTCTCACTGCCCACTTTTCCATCCGAAGGCTAAGGATTCCTGCAGCCCCTCTGAGAGAAGTGTGTGAAAATGCACAATGCAGGTCCCCCGGCGTGCCCACCACCGGCAGAGTGTGAGAAGAGGGCCCTGCATTTGATGCCTGACTGACCAAATCTTCTGCCAGATAGCTGGGCCTTTTCTATTCCCAGCGGCACGGCGAGAGCGTGGCCAGAAGTGGTGCGGAAGAAGAGGGGAAGGCACAGTAATTGTATCAAGGTCTGTAGAGATTCCCCACCAACCCACCCTCAACCCCACCCCCCTCTCCTAAACCGCTCCTCAACCGCTTCTCAGTTAAAAGGAAAAGTGTCCCTGAGCAGCAAGAAGCAACTTCTCCCCAGAATAACCAAAAAACAGTGTGCACTCATATATGAATAACGTTCAATTTATCACATGAAAGCCCATATATTGAATACAACACCTAGCACTGTCCCCAATTCCATCTATTTTTCAACACTGTTGGAGAAATAAAGAAATAAAAAGCTAAGTTTAATTCCCAAAGTCACTTTTGGATTGTATTCTGCCAAGGAAATCCATGCTGTAAACACAGATTTTCCTTCCCTCAAAAGTTGTCAGTACAACGACAAACTTTACATATTTGCTGAGAGCAACACATTTTACACATCCTGCACTTGAGGCTGTGTCTCTTATGCGTCTTGGAGACTGTGTCACAGTGTTGCTTATTTTGCCAAGCCATACAAATATCCAAGGGTATGCCATGGTTCACTCTTGGCAATGTGGTATCCACTCAGTAGAGACAGCATGAAGCGATCGTGATGGAAAATAGTTGTTTAAAATATCACCACTTGACAACAAAAACAGTCAATAGCAGCACAAGGACAAAACAGTGGATCCAAGACAGTGAAATCCTCACCCCTTAAAGAGGATGCTATTGTAATACTAAATATTTCATCAGTTGACTGAGGGAGAAGTTCAGAGGGTCCCAGGAGAAAACGCCATCGGCAACAAGCACTTGTCAGACTTGTGCACTCCATGAAATTTAACAATAGTATAAGAATACAGCGTCTTCTCTTACTGCCCCAACATAAGGAGACAGATGGATGATCTTATAAGAAAAATGGACGTTGAATGATCTTCTTTTGGATGAGTTAAATCCGAGAAAAAATAGAGAGGGAACAGAAGAATTAAATGTCACTTGGAGACTTAAAATCAAAGTCACACAAAACAATACTTTCAACTAGGCAGAGAAAGTGAAAGGCACTATCCTCTCAGCCTGACCTGAACATGCAACAACACTCCGCTCCATGTGTTTTAACACCCAAATGTTGCAAGTGGTTTGAATGGGAAGCTTGCCAAGAAACCCTTGTAAGTTATCCGTGTACAAGCATGAGACAATGCCCATTGGATTCTCCGGGTGCATTGGCATTTACCAAGTGGCAGACTGAATTCTCAGAACAGATGTTGTCTGAGTATGGTCCCGCCAGTTTATATGGGAGTCTTAAACATGGACCAAAGTTGATAGAGTCAAGTGCATGGTTCCAAATTCTCTCAAGGGTGCAGTGTGCTGGAGTGAAGTGCAGAATAGGAAAACCACAAATAACCCTTGTGATGGAGTGTGCAGACGAAGCATTGCAACTGAAAGGCTGAAATGCTTTCACCGTGGTGAAGAGTCACAGTTAAAGAGGCTTTGACACAGTCAAGAACAAAAGTTAAGAAAATCAAAGTGATGCTGAGTGTTCTCAGCAAGAGCTTTCATTTTACTCCTGCTACTCTTGTCTTGAGAAAAAAAGAAGTTAGCTCTCAGAGTTAGCTTAGAGAAGACTTCAGGATTCTTAACTGCAAGCAGTCTGTTAACAGGTTTTTTTTTTTTGTCTTCGATCATAGGATTAGTAGCTGAGGTTAGAGTTTGTGTGGGTCGACTGAAAGGCTTTGGCTTTGAGAAGGTAGTTAGTCCATTCAGGCGGAAGAAGGAGCCAAACAAATCCTACATGAAGCAATAACAGGCTGGATCATCTAATGACAAATTTGCATTGTCCACATAAAGGTAAAAATCACCTAATGATCAACCCACTGATAAAGTCACCCAACTTCCACTCAACTTTTCTGTTTATGTTGCTTGTCAGACTGAAAAAAGGGAGAAGGACTTTCTTCAACCAGTTATCTGAATCACTTATTCCTCTCAGGTTGGGGGGGCAGGGGTTGGCTACTGGGTGAGAGGCAAGGTTCACTCTGGACAGGTTGCCAGTCAATCACAAGACCGACACAGAGACAAACAACCAGTCTTACTCACATTCACATGTGAAGACAGTTGAGAGCCTCCAATTAATCCAACAAACTTGTCTTTTACTGTGGTGGTGGTGGCGGGTGGGGGCTTAGGGGTAACATGCAAACCCCCCTCAGAAATAGCCCTGTTTTGGCAGGATATCAAGTCAGGGATGTGAGAGGACAGTTTACAAATCCAAACATTGTGTTCTGCTCTTTGAGGTTATACCATTGTCTACCAAAAGCCAATAGGCTCACGATTAAACTGCATATAAAGATTTAAAATGAACAAACAGCCCAAAACACTGGCAGATGAGATGAATTCTAGGCTGTTTTGCAAAATTACGAAACAAAAACAATACTGGTTAGCAAAAGGCTACCAAGGGCGTAGAATCTGCCTCTTGCACCATACCTTTTGAAAAGATCTAGCTAAGCCAATGTCCACATGCAACATGACCCCATGAATACAGAGCTAACAACAGAATCAAGTGACTGAGAGTCATCTCTCGTGGACAGAGAAGCTTCAGTGGGCATCTGAGCAGCATATTCTCAAAACTCCCCATCCACTTCTAAGGGCCCTGCTCAGTGCTGCACATTTCAGCATCCCTTCCAATTCATTACCCCCTAGCTCACATGTATTATTCTGCCTGCTACACATTCCCCTCTGTCTCTGGGGGCAAATTTATTGGTTGAAGCATTTTGACTCCATTTACCTTTTAAAAGCAACCGTTTAGTGCTCGATATTTTCTCTCTCTACTCTGTTCCTCGATAGCTCGGGATCCATGAGACTGTCTTCCTTTTGCTTTAATGGACACTGCAACTTCATTCTGTTTATTATTATTCTTATTTTCAGACTTGGGCTTGTTTTTGCTTAATTTTTTCACTTAAGTTTGGTTTACTGATTCTATTGTATTTAAGTTGTGCAACTTGGGTCATTCTGATGGACTAAAGGGTTTTTACTGTTGTATTTCTTGCCTGAAATTCACTTTTGTAAAGAGTGACAAACAGTCGACAGCCTCTGAGCTCTGAGATCATTCATTAATCCTACGTTTATGGCTTGATTACATATCTAAATTGTTGTGATACATTATCTACCAGCTTCAAACAGGCGAAGGAAGTTTGTATTCCTCCTATTACACTCAATCTAGATCAGATTCATTGCTGTGTGTGAGCCTAAATGAGTTAGTAGCACAATATTTCATAAGACATAAATCTCCTCACCACTTCTCTCCATGGGAGACAGGGAACATTATGCATATTTCAGATGGATTTAAGCACTGTCCTGTGGGTCCTTTAAGAGCCCATCATATTTATGAGGACGGCATATTATCGCCATCAGGAGAGTGTCACAGAAGCTCGGAGGGGACATGACCCTAATTGTTGCTGGCATGTGGAGAACACATGATGGTAGCCACTGTTTCCCCTCTGCTGGAGAGGAGTTTCACAGCAGACTGCCATCAGTTGAGTGTTTTTTTTTTTCAAGTGATAATATGTTTGTTTTGAGGTTGAGGTGTATGAGGTTCATGTTGGTATTAAAGGAACATTTCTGCATTTTTGGAATAGGTTTGGATGAGTTACATCTCACTCGTAATTATACCAGCCAGGCTGGATGATGATCATCTTGGCTTTAGTATGCAGTCTAGGCTACAGTTTACTGAAGATGGGACAAGGCCTGGCAGGTAGAGACTCTGATCCAGGCACTTATTTCAGTTTCAGTGTACACTCTGCAAAGATTTTTTTTCACAGCATTTTGTTTGTTTTGGGGACCATTGGCAGAAACCGTTGGTAGTCACAGAAAACTAGCATGAATTTGAATGTAGCATCTCCTCAGGACTCCATTTAGCCCCCGCCCTCCTACCCTCGGAGATCCTCCAAAACGCCCCCGCTCACATGCACGAGCGCCACTGATTTGTGTTCATATGATCCTGACTGATTTAAAACCACAGACTCAAACTGGTCCTCAGCACATCGTTTTTGTTTGCATTACATTACCAGTAATCAGGGTTTAATTAGTTTTTCTGCCATTCTCCAGCGTACTTGGATCCCCCTTGGTTATGTGAATTGAATCAGGGCTAGTGCACACTGGCAAAATGTATTGGAGGAGGTGGGCAGAGTGGCAGGTCAGGATTTGATTGGTTTAACAAAATAGATGCCAAACTCTAGGATTGGCTGTTGTTTTCCCAGGTTTACTCCTGCTCTAGACAGAAGATATTTTTCGCTCTATTTTAAGAACACATCATGCATTGATTGACATCAGAACATAAAAATTATTTTAACTAGAATAACAAAAAGTCTATCTAAATCTGATTATTACCAACACTGCCTTTAAGGGGCTGAGCTGACCAGGATTCCGGTGATACACTTCACACGGACCAGTGCCTCAGACCAGAATGCATCATGAAAATAAACAAAACAAACAAACAAACAAACAAAAAAACTTACCATATTTCTTGGTTTGCTTTTTCATAACCTTTTGGATCATTTTGGTTTTCATCTGAAAATTAAAATTTTCCATTGATAATCAACACCTCCTGTTATGAAAGTTTCACATTATAAATGATGCCATTTTCATGTAGTTGAAGGTACGGTGCATACTGCTGTTAGAAACCCCTTCACTTTGATTTCAGTAACATTTAATATGACAAATCTACCCTCAAAAGAAACAAGCTCACTAAGTTTGTCTCTTTTAGAAAGATTCAATTCTTCAGCCAACAGGGAGTAAAGAAGTCTCAGCGGCAGAAAGTTGTCCATTGTTAGTCAGACCTTATAGTTCTTCTTAAGCCAATGGAAAAGTTTAGCTGTCCCAAAATGGGACCAAGCACACATTCCCATACATGCACTTTTATTCTCTACGCACTCACAGGTATACACTACCTGCCGTGGAGGCGACAGTGGTGTTGTAAGAAGGCCACAGAGGTTCATCGCAGGACAGAGACATAAATCTTGTAGCCCTGAGGACAGGTGTGGGAACCAGGGAGGGAGAACTTTAAAGGCTCCCAACACTGCAGCTTTGATTCACTGTAATTGTCACAGTACAGGAGAGAAACCTCTCCACTGAGACCATCCGCTGTTCCCACTCAGAATACTGAAGAATTAAGCTGCAATTAGTGGAAATAAAATTTGTACATTTGGACAGATAACAAAAAAAGTTAAATTTATAGCCCCATGAGGATAATTGATTCTGTTTTTATATCCTTTTTGATTGTAATATGTATGATTCCCTTTATCACTCTTTCTCTTTAATTGTCATGGCGAGTACAGGCGACTAACCACTGCACACCCTAAAGGATTACAGCTGCAGCTATTGTAGAGTCCCCAGCTTCATTATAAGAGCAGCACCGATGAAAGAGTGCAGAAGGAGCAAAAAAAAAAAAAAAAAAATCAACCAATACAAACAAGAGTATCCTCCTGTACCTCTATTTAAATAGCAACATAGCATCCGAAGCAGAGGGAACAGACCATAGCATCATTTGGCAAGTACACTTACCATCCTGCAATTAATGGTTTTTTTTTTGTTGTTGTTTTTTCCCAGTTTTGTTTGAAGCTCAGGGATGTAAATATTCTAAAGCAGTTCATCAATTATATTCACCATTCATCTCTTGATGCTTGCAATGAGTTATATCCTGCAGATTTCTCACATGATTGACAAGCAGGAATGTTTGTGCACGCTGGTGCGTTTGTCCAAGCAAGCCCCCGATTGCATCAGTCACACCTGGCGACTGCCTTGGGCTTACCAGCCTGTAATTTCATGGCTCAAAAGTACAATGTCTCATTCTGTCAACATTCACTCCTGATGGAGGCGCGCTCATTTACTGCAGCATCCAGCATGCTGCCTGCTATTGTTTGGCACTGTGAGAAGATTGCAAGATGTATTTACAACATCCTAGTTTTGTATGTATTTTTCAATTCTTAAAGTGGGTCACAGAAAAAGACTTTGAGGTACGGAAGAGTGATGTGTTTCAAAAGATAAGGGTGAGATCAATGACAGCTGGGAATCTCCTTCTGGCCTCATTCAAGACAACTTTTCAACCATGGTGGTCCTTAAATATTTCTGCAGGATAAAGTTACACTGTGCTGGGAGTGAAGTCTGTCTCTCTTCCTCTCTTTTTACTGCCTCATATGTGCAAAACCACAAATGACAAATGGCCGACAAAGCCTCTTTAAGCCTGCCCCATGCATCACAAACAACAAGCATACTTCTCTCTGCTTTTAGTCATCCCCATGCTGTCCCAAAGTATATCATAGTTATCTTGAGATAAAAAGTTAAGTGAAATTACGCTGCTGCTTGTTCAAAAGTTGTGACAGTAGTTTTCAGATGATCAATATGCATATGGTTGTAAATCAGGATTGTAAATCATTTAAATCAGGATCAATACACTTTGTTAAAGTAATTCTTTATGCTAACATGACATGTTATACCTGGGAAGTGTTTGTTTATTTAGGTGACTTCAGGGCTTCAGACTGGAAGTGTCCAATGAGGCTGCAGCTTACAGTCATATTAACAAGTTATAATCAGAGTTTATATGTATGATAAGTTCTTGAATGAAAAACCGCATAGATTATTAGATTCAAAATGAAGTAAAATCACTGCATACATGTTAGCAAAATGAGCTGAAAACGTTCAATGATGACTGTGTTCACTCCCCCCCGAGGTGCAGATCGCTCCCTCTCATGTAAAAGGACAGAGCAACCTTTTAATTCCATTCAAAAGCACTAAAGCGCTTAAATATGTCTGAACGTCATGTTGAACCTTGAATGGCTGCTGAAGAGCCAGGGGCAACGGTGGCAAAAGTTCAAAGGTGAGGCGAAGTGCAGCGCTTTATTACCAGTGAAAAGTAATTTTCTATCAATCGATTTCAAATGATCATAAAAGCTGCGGGGCATCAATGCTTTATTATTGTCTCATTCAAAGCAATCTTAGGAAACAGTTAAAGAGCAAACCTGAGGTTTGTTTTTTTTTAAGTGTGTGTGTATGTTGCTTTTATTTTACATTATTTAATACTATTCAACCAGCAAAGATAAGTAAAGACTTGGAAATGATTTTTTGTTTAGATTTTAAAGCCACATTATTTGTTACTTTATCCTCATGATGGTGGATGCATTGTTTTTTTTTTTTTTTTTTTTTTTTTTTTTTTTTGCTGTGCTCAGTAAAAAATGTTATATTTGTGAAATAATGATAAGTGTTGTCTAAACTATTCAATGAAAATACATTAATAATAGATTCTCAAACCTCCCATTTCTCATACATATACTAATATTTAAAGGAAATAGATAATAATAATAAGATAAAGCCGACTGTAAATATTCTATCAGCCTGAGATAAAACGCATACATGGGAGCACAGTGCATGCGTGTGTGCCCAAATAGCAGCTCATTCATGAATATGTGTATCCTGGTGTGTTTCTCCGCTCTGACAATGGAGCCCTCTTTAGATTTGCCGCTGATGGCGTGTCACGCTGAAATAGATCCCCCTCAGCACTGACACCAGAAGTCAGGCTGCTTGATGGTTCCCAACTTGGGTCGCCTCTCTGTGACTGACAGCTGGTAGATTGCCTGCCGACCAAACACGAGTGTGAGGGAGACACAGCCTAGTCAATATCAACCCCCCCTCCCCCTGCCTCCTGATGTGTTTTAATGCCTGTGCTTGCATAGAGAGGAGAGCCAGCACCTGCATGCACACACACACAGTTACACACACACAAACACACACAGAGAGAGGCACACACTGCTGTTATCAAAGTTAACTTTCTGTCCATGTGATGTGGTTGCACTTTTGTTCAGAGTTTGGTGCCGCTGACTTTTAGCATCTCTGTTTGTTTAATCCTGTAATGAAGTGTGGTTGGTTGCCAGAGAAGATGACAAGTGAGCTGTTTATGTCACACCGATACTGACTTACTGAAAAAAAAAAAGGAACACAGAAATGTAGATGTACAAAGATGCTGTTTCCAAAACGATACGGCGAAATTGTATGTGCTGATTTACTTCTCACATTTTCAGTCACACAGCAGTCAGCATTTACAATCCATAAGGAGAACACTGTCTTATTTTTAATCCTAACTTTTTTGTACAATTATTTTTTTGCTTTTATTTTTTTTAATAGGAGAGTGGAAAGTGTAGGAAACTGCAAGGAGTGGGGGACTACTTACAGCAAAGAGCCACATTTGAAGCTTTGCTGCCTGCTTTGAGGACTAAAACCTCTGTACATGGTCCATGCACTGAGATAAATCTGTGCCCCAGAAAACACCATCTTACATTTAAATAAGTTATACTTTTGGAGAGCCAGGTGTGCTATCCTAAAGCAGAATTCTTCAGTCACTTGAGGAGTAAGTGTACCAAAGACACTTATAAACAAGGGCAAACGAAAATCTTCACATGCAAACTAACATTAGGTGATGAAATACAACACATCATTCTGAGCACACACCTGCATTAAGTGACAGAGACTTTTATTTATGAATTTAACCTCTAAAAATCAGGGATCTCATTTGCAAGGGAGTTTGGCAGCAACAAAAAGTTTCAGCAAAAAATAATCAGATACAAACAGGACATAAAAAACACAACAGCATAAAATGTGTCTTCTGAAATATTTGAAGACAGAAAGCCTGACTTTATAGATTTAACTGAGGGTTTAAAAACACTCAGGTGAACTTATTTTCTCAACTGAAATCAGTTAGAGGACAAAGATGATGCTACCAGGGGGGTATGGCTCCATAAAAAACAACTAAAAGATATATAACTCTGATATTCTTCTGATATTTATGGGGTCCTGACAGTCATGGGTCCTTAGAAACATTTTAATATTTCTACTCCACATGGCTCCCTTCAGCAACATGAAGGTTGCTCTTTAAAGTCAGAAGACACAGTAACAAAAGTAATCTCAGCTAATCTAAATCTAATCTGGAAAAAAATTCCAAAAGAAAATTGAAAGAAAAAAATAATAAATGTATGAATAATACGGAAACTGCATGAAAGTGTCACGTAAATACCTGATTGTTTTGGAGCTGGAGTGATCAGAAACATGTATGTACACACCATGAGAGAACAAGAGATCGTCGTATAACAGTTCACAAAAGGTGCTGGATAAAAATGTTTTGGGGAAAAAAAATTCAATTGTTTTAACAAAAAAAAAATAAAAAATAATTATTATTAATAATAATAATAATAATAATAATAATAATAATAATAAGAAGAAGAAGAAGAAGAAGAAGAAGAAGAACAAGAAGAAGAAGGAGAAGAATGAACAATGTGATAAAGTCTCTAAACAGGTAAATGTGGAAGTTCTGCACTTCTAAAAAAGTTGTATGAACATCAACTTATATTCCGCTCCCTCGACCACACGCACTTACACACAAGTACGTACTGAGGCCGGTGAACTGAGGCCATCATCAAATCACGCTGAGCATTGTTACATTTGAACAGCAGAGGCAGTGGGCCGGAAAGACCCTGTGTTAGTCTGAGAGAGGGTGAGAGGGAACAGAGCTGTGTGTATGTGTTTGTCTGCCTATGTGTGTGTGTGTGTGTGTGTGTGTGTGTGTGTGTGTGTGTGTGTGTGTGTGTGGTTACGGGTGAAGGGGAAGCAGGTTGGGGTTGAGGTGATGCAGAGAAGTAGTGAAGTCAGAGGAAAGGGAGAAAGAAAAAGGCCAGAAAGGGAGAAAGGGAGAAGAATAAAAACGGCCACCAGACGCAAAAGAGGGAAGGAAAGAAAGCAAAGTGACAAAAAAAAAAGAAATAGAGAGAGGAAGAGCAATGAGGTAAGGAGGGGGAAGTGAAGTAAGAAGAAGAGGAGAGGAAATAAAAGAGGAAAGGAGGGTGGTTGGTGGGGCTCGAGTGGAAAGGCAAGGAGGCACCCAGGGGAAGAGGGAGGAAAAGGGTTGAGAAGGTGGGAGGAGAGGAGAAGTGTGGAAAGGAGAGAGTGAAGTCATGGGGGAATTACTCCTGTTGCCCGTCCACACCACTGCTTCTGCTGCAGGTCAGCGATGAATTCCTCCTGCTTGGCTTTCTCCATGCACATCTCTGTTTTTATGTTCCTTTCAGGAGGATTAGCCTCCATCCCTGTTTGGATATGAGGGGATCGTGGGGTAAAGAGAAAAACATACAACTGTGTATATTTATTTGAAGATGGATTGTCAGTGTTTAAATCGCACGAGGAAGAGAAAGAAAGGAAGTGAACAAGAGTGAGAGACAGAAAGAAAAGGTCATTGTGTCGGTAGTGACCAGAGGGGGTATTTTCATGCAGGGAAATTGCGGTGGATTGCTTTTGTGACAGAGGAAATGTAAACTGGCCGTGTGGGTGTGTGACCTCTCAGAGAGGAAGAACAGAGGACTAAATGGACACGAAACACCCCCTGGGAACATTCTCAGTTCCTTAATATAACTAAAACAGGTATACGGACGCGACAGAAGCTGATTGTTCCCTTATGTGCCCCCGAGTCAGTCACTGCAGAACATCTTGGAGTATAATGATGCTGATGCTTGTGTCGAGGTTTGAAAGTCTGAAGAGAGGAGGAGGTTTAGGGAGATCTGTAACTCTAAAGAACACTTATATATTTGCACTGATAATAAATCATTAAATCATGGAAAATCAAACATTTAAATGGGGTCTTGATAAAAATTATGGACCGTTTTACTGTTCAGTTGGTTGCAAATAAGTAAGACAGAATGTCTAAACCCTATTCCTTACTCTTTTTTTATGTAGTCCATATTTTTACTGTCACTTTGTCAGTCAAATGAGTCAGGTAGATAAAAGCTTGATGGATAGTGAAACAGCGCTCCTTGCAGTGGGGTCAGGAGCTTGTGGAAACAGTATAAGAGCTGCCACCTCCTGGTTTCTTTGAGAATTGCAACTATGCTTCTGAAAATCATTGGATTAAAGCACTGCACAGCATGAGCCGTGCTGCCACATCAGCTCAGCAAAGAATCAGACGCATAGAGTATGGATCTTAAGTATAAAGAGAAATGTGTATATGTACGTATATATGTATTTTTTAAGTAGCTAAAATACTATAAAACAGACTGTAATCTGTGGTCAAATCTTCACAAAAAGTGGTGAACAGCTTTTTTTAATCTGATGTAACATCATAAAATATTGACCCCTGTTTTATTTTAATAACGTCTCCCACTGCATTAACACACACACACACACACACACACACACACACACACACACATACACATATATAACTTGTAAAATAGGGACAAAAAAGCTTATATTAAAAAAAAAAAACAACAAAAAAAAAAAACAACTTCATGTCCTGTGAGGTTTAGATTGAATGATGTAAATGTAACATTCTCCTGTGCAGCAGTCCATTAACGCAGAACTAAACAGTCTATAATGCGACATCCAAACCCTTAACAGTCGACTGGGCCCAGTCACACCTTATCAATGCTGCGACATTTAAACACGGGCCTGGTCATCACATCTACACCATGAAAATCTAAATGTGATTTAATACCTCTTATGTCAAGGGTTCAACACAAGCTCTTACTTACATTTACAATCATGCAAATAAATCTCCATGCACACACTCACACTCACACGGCTTTCCTCACCTCAATTCAAAGCATGATAAAATGTGGTCGTCCTTTGCTCACTATAAACTCAGCTCACTCACGTCAGTGTGTGAAATGTTTAGCGTGATGCAAACTTGGTTGTATGTGTGTGTAAGCGTGCTGAGGTAAAAGTGCCTGACTCCTTTCCATTACTGTTGATTAGTTAACCTTTAAGACACTAGACAGCGGTCTTTAATAGGTCGCATGCTCTCCTCTCATCCCTGTCAGGAAATCAATAAAGTGACAGAAGAGAGGGAAGAGCGAGGTGAAGTTTGAAAATAATCCTCCTGTCTTGTCTTGATTTAGTCTGTGAGTGCTTTATGGGGAAGTGTGCATTTTCCCCCATCCCTCTCCCTGTGTGTGTGTGTGTGTGTGTGTGTGTGTGTGTGTGTGTGTGTGTGTGTGTGTGTGTGTGTGTGTGTGTGTGTGTTTGGATTTGGGAATCTTCTCTGATTTAAAGAGCATTGCATGAGCTCATGCACAGTTACACGGTCTCCTTTCTATCCTGACTCCTGCTTTTAAGCTGTTAATACAAAGAAAGACAAAAACACTCAGGTCTCTCCAAAGTGTGTTCTATGGCTGGGAGCTTGAAAAGTTTTCACTTACAATTTATCCTTGAATGGTCTTTTTTTTTTATTTTTTTTTTTTTTTTTTTGAGCAAAAAGAAAGTAAAAAAAAAAAATTGGTTTGCTGGAAGTTGTATTTATGAGTGAACATGGATAGAGCACAATGGAAAAAAAAAGATGAACTTTAACAGTAACTTCAACATGCGAACAGACACACATTTAAACTCTAACTTGAACAGGGACTTTAAACAGTTGACTTGAAAAAAATAAAATGGTGAATTAGTTTTTTTTTTTTTTTTTTTTTTTTTTCATTTTTTATTAATTTTTGAACTGATTTGGTCCTTAAACAAGAGTTTTCGGCTGCTCTTGTTTTCCCATTGAGAAGAATTTCACTATACTATACTATACTATACTAAGTATGTACGACCTCATTTGTTTCAGATGCGGTCACTGGGACACACTCGATGTATACAGTATCATAATTATTATACTGAGTGATGTGATGAGGTATTAATAAAGGAATCCACCCTCATCTTTAAAAATATGAGTATGATTTGCTTTTCCTTGGAGGGTTACTCAGTCTGCATTTAATGTTTTCTGTGCTTTAAAGGAATAGTACGTGTTGCATCAGTTTAACAGTTATTAACATGGTGGCGTTTTGACAGCAAATTAAAGCACTGATAATTTTTCTTGTTGTAAATCAACACTGACACTGGTGTTTGGGTTAAACTGTCTTAAAATCAGCACTGTTGGTCTTATGGTTCAAGTGTACATTTACATACAGAGGTGATAGTCCTCATCGTAGCAATCACAGGTTTGATTTCAGGCCTCGTCCGCTCTCTCCTTCACACATTTTCTGTGTCTTGTATCTTAAAAGTATTAGTATTATATTCATACTGAACTCTCCCATCAAATTAAGGAAAATTTGTCCAAAAATAACTTAAAGTACTACTATGGATAATAATTAATAATAATAACAATAACAATAATTAGGCAAATGAGCCACAGCCCTGATTAGAGCTGTAAACATTTGTACGCCTTGTGAAAAATGAATACTCTCATTGTAATTTTCTTTTTTCACTTTTTTTTTTTTTTATGGAAAGGACTGTGAGGACTTTCTAAGTGATCTTGATTAAATTAGATTATCAGAGCTAAAAAAGGTTATTTCTAAATGCTAATTCCAATAGAGCTGGACAGGACAGGGCTGATTTACAGCACGTGGAAGTCACTGTGATAACACCACGGCGTACAATAAAGTTTCGCAGTGAGAACAGAAATCAGTGTTTTTCTCTGCTGAAAATGATTTCTTGGATTTATTTTTTAGTGATGGTGGATACTGGAGCTGGACTGACAAACAGAAACAACAGAAGAGCAGAAGAAAGCTAAATGGGAAAGTGATAGAGCAGGGGCTAAAGGCTAAAACACGAGCTAAGCTGTTTGTACATTCCAACCCACATGCAGCAGTTATTCTGCAGTGATCTGATCAAACTTGAGAGTCATCTGTAAAATAAAGAACGGGGTTATGTTTGCTCTGCTTAGTAGATGAGTACTGGTGGGACATAACAAGGATTCACTATTGTTATGGACACGTCTCAGAGCACCGGGCTGAGAGTAACAAAATATAGCTGGCTACTAAACTACAAACTGAATTGACAAAGTTAGATTGTTGTCATGTTTCAAACAACATTTCTATGTAAGTGTTGATAAATACCTTACGTCGTCGTGTTGTATCTGGTAAAGCTGTCTTGAACAAAGAGAGGCAGCGTTAAAAAGATTATCTGGTCTCTGTCCATTTTTCAAAACAAACATGCCTTGGTTAGAGTCACGTCCTCACAACAGTAACAGTGGGAAGCAAGTGCTCTTGGGAAGTGGAGTCTTTATCACTAGTGCTAACAAAAGCCTTTCCAGGAGGTTCTCCTTGAAGTAACTACAAAGGCAAAAATGTTTTCCCTTTGACAAAGCTGTAAGCTTGCTTGTGCTTTAAAATAATTTGGGTATTTTAAATATGGTCCTCATGGTATCTATATAGCCTCAAGTGACCACCTGACAAACTGCAGTTTCTAATACTGTCACACTGTCTTCATCTTCTGCCTTGAAGGTTGCTGTTTTGGACAAATGAAAACAAATAAATGAATAAATAAATAAATATACAGATGCTTAAACATTGGAGCTTGTCCTTTTCCAGTCTTTGTACTGTAAGTGATAAAAAAAGACAAAAAAAAAAAAAGACTCAACTGTCTGGAAATGTTAGGTACTGTACTGCCACTTGGCAAAAGTTAAATCCTTAAGTACAAAAACATGTGTAGGATTTTGAAGAGGAGGGGTATCACAGCAAAGATTAGAGAGGGAGAGACGTTTTGGCAGCTTTAAACAGGCAGTTGGAAACTTAAACTGCCTGGCTGACATCTGGTGCCACTAGTGGGCTCAGATCATAATCAATAATGGAAGAAGAGGGTGCACAATTACTCTCCCCTATTATTATTTTTTTTTTATTTTGATTCTTTTTTACTCTCTTTTCTTATTTTCATTCCTTAAATCCATTGTTCTCTTAAATTGATTATTTAACCAGGACTTTGCAGCTGTGCCAAAATCTGAGCCTGAGAAAATTATATATGGTATATAAATTTAACAAATATATATATATATATATATGCCACTTCCCCTGCTGCAACATTGTGGTAAGAGGATAGTTTTAAATCAGATATATCTCACAGAACAGATTGCCCCCATTACTTTTTCCATTTAGAATCCTCTTTTTAAAGTTTCCTCTTACAATCATTTGACTTCTATAAATTCTTCACCTCGGGGGGCCACCAGCACGACCATCTACACCTCCTTTCCCCTTTAAACCTCTTGGTCTCCTCAGACCACCCACACCAACATATCATCCAGTATCTGATTACTTGTCTGATTGCTTGTTAAACACTGTCTCCTGTTCTCTTCCCTATACCATACACCAGCCCCCCCTACCCTCTACCCCCACCCCCACTACTCCCCCAAATCTTCCCAACCTCCACAAGACCCCACACACCAGTAGCAGATTGTTGTGTTATCCTCCTCTGGTCTCCTCTCCTGTCCAATCCCCTGGTCACTCTTTAGGTTTCAAACTCCATTTGGCTGATCTATAGTCCTCTCTTTGCTAAACGACTCTGAAGTGGTTTGGACAGTTGTAGACAGCTTGTTGGAAGGCCAGCTGCCACATATCCCACTTATTTATTCATCTCTACATTGATTAATGGAGAGAGGGGTCACAGGTCAATCTCTTATTGTGCAAGAGGCTTGACCTGAAAACAAATAAATACTGCAGGTTTTTTTGGGGCCTGATACTTGACTCTGGTGTTTTGATCTATATGCCAATAGTTAAGAGGAAAGTCCGATCATCTGTTTCTTGAACAGTTGGCCATGAAGTGCTGAGGTTGAATATTTAATGATTAGTTACTTTAGAATGTCGAAGAGTCTCAAAAAGAAGGAATTGTGTTTATCTGTGAAACTAACATCAATTTTGGGGGATTAGATTTAACTGTTGTATTTATCATCCTTATGATAACTGCTCTAACCGCTGTGTACTGCATGAGGTACCTGCAGCTACTGTGTTGTATTTTATTCCTTTTCGGTTTTATGCATGACATTATTTTAACCCATGAAGTGCAACTGGTTTTGTGATTACTGTTTTACGTTATATATAAAATGTGAGATTACTGCATGGTGATACATTTTTTTAAATTCTTCAACTGGACTTTATTAAGTTGCCTTGATGATGCTGTTGTGAAGTTAAAATGAAATGTATTTACATAACATGACAAACTGGTAAAAATAATAATCCAGTAAAATAAAGTTGTAAACAAAATAAAATAGTTTGGAGAATATTCTGATGGACTAGCTCCAGTGTAATGTAGATAAAACATTATTTTGAGTGCACCTGATGCTGTAAACTTTGGCTCAATTTTTATGCATAAAACACAACAAGTTTCACACATTACTATGCATCTGTCCATCCATTATCTTAACCACTTTTCCCCAAGCAGACAATACTAAATAAATTGGATAAATAAAAATGTGTGTGTAAAGAATGATGTTGCATTACACAACATTTAAACTTTTGCTTTCAAAAAAGCAGCAAAGAGAAATGGAAAAAGGTCATCAAAAACAATGAAGAAATGAAGGAAATGAAAGAGAAAAAAAAAAAGTTTCAGTTTTTCAAACAGTGAGACAAAGCACAAAAAGGTGCAAAAAGGTTCCCAGACATATTATGGTTGACTCCAGGTAAATGCCAGGTGCTCTTGAAGTTCAAAAAGTTAGTTTTGGCAGAGGGAAGTCACTAAGGCCTTCTGAAGGCACACCAACCTTGGCTGTGAATCAATTTTTAACCAGTAATGGGAAAAAGGGTGTGATGGATTTCAACCCTGACTCTTTAAAGCAATGGGAGGTGAGTTCATTTATTGCATGTTGAAGGCTGGATTTCATTCACATTTGGAAAAAATAAAGAAACATGTAAAAAATGGACATCATCACATACATGGTATCAAAAAGTCAGCATAAGAATTGTAAAACTGTTACAACTATATAAGTCTATATAAAGAGTTAATGACAATATTTTGCAATGTTCTTTTCAATAAAATATTCACCCAAAATCTTCCTCCATATTAACACCTCGGTATATTTTGGCATCTTGTTTAAAAATCCAATAGCTCTTCAGTGAGACAAAGCAAATGTTTTGTCTGGAACAAGTTTTACTGAGTTATTATTTTTCTTGTCAGTTTTGCATCCATTTAAAGAAATGATTAAGAAAAAAAGATATGTCCTTTAACTTTAAATATCAATCAGAGATTTTAACTATTAAAAAAAGTTTCATGTTTCTAATGCTGCATTATACATACACATGCATGAGAAAACCCACTTGTGGACATA
Source organism: Labroides dimidiatus (assembly GCA_030710495.1). NCBI lineage: Eukaryota > Metazoa > Chordata > Actinopteri > Labriformes > Labridae > Labroides > Labroides dimidiatus. The sequence continues at coordinate 25,301,625 of CM061148.1, read as the reverse complement.
GACTGCCCTGCATATGATTGACATACAGGGAAAAAGCACAGCCATGACACTTTATACCATGTAAAACCAGCTGATTGTGGACGTACACTGCACACACATACATGTAAACATTTATATTTGGGCTTATAATGTGCAGCCTGTCAATAGAAAGGGAAAGGATCCACAACCTGTGTGACCTGACGCTCAGCATCTTGCTCTGTTGATTGGCAGTAAGGCTATTTAATCAAATGTCAAACAGCGCAGGTTTATGATACACAAGCCAACCTTTGAATTTACGCTTCAAGTGAATGGAATCTGTGTGCACACACAAACACACCCAAACACACACTGAGGCTTAAGCACACAGACACGCTGAACGCTTTCACTGAGCTTTTGAGTCAATAATTTTGATATCAGAAACACTATTCTGTCTTTGGCGTGAAGGGGAAAAAGTCATCACTCCAACGTCTTGTTTATGTGCTTGTCATTTATGTGCTGTCTGCGGTATATATCCAGGGAAACACTCTCACATTTCTGAAACTCCCCTGCCATTTCAGAAATAATTGGCCAGTTCCTTGTGCTGAGCCGACTCCATGTCCAGTAGAGTATCTCTCTCTCTCTCTCTCTCTCTCTCTCTCTCTCTCTCTCTCTCTCTCTCTCTCTCTCTCTCTTTCTACCCATACCAGAGCTCTCCTTCTCTCTTTTCCTGCTGACAGTGTGTCAACATGTAGATGTCAGCAGCAATAACAATAACACCGTTCTGTGTGAATGATTGAGATCTCACTTTTGTGGGGTGCCATACAAGAGATTTTACAGTAAAATACAACAGGGTACACACTGCTGGGTTACTGTAATGTATTATGTAGAGCTTCCGGCACTATACAGATAAAATGTAGTTATTTGAAATATTTTGCTTTGAGATTAATCAGTTCTTTGATTTCCATTCATGAGTATGCTATATGTATACTTGTGCTTGGTTAAAGTAAAAATAAATAAATAATAATACAAAAATTACCTGCCTCTTGTCATTTTTTCTTCATGTTAAATCAGGTCAAACTGGAGTGCCGAGAAGTGCTGAGCTCAGTCTAAATTTGAAGGAAAAAAAAAAAGAAAACAGCTCAATGACTTTGTTTTGGTTTTCTCCCCAGGCACACTCTTTTCATTATCTCTTCTTTTGTTCTTGTCCCCAAAGTGGCTCACTGTTCTACACATAAACTTTCAATTTAGGAGCTGTCAGGGGAGAATTAATGGGAAAATAAAAATAAAGTGAAGTTAGTGCAGATGGTCTCTTAAAGAAATTTGGAAGTGAAGAAAACGATATGCATGAAGCTGCAAAAAAAAAAAAAACTTTTAATACTCATAGGTATTAAGAACTTTAAAACAAATAATCATATTAAAGACCTTTATTTGACTAAAGTCTATATTTTCTATCAATTAAGAAGTTTCGTCCTTGAATGATCCTCTTCTCAGTTTTTTTTTTTAATTCTAAGCCTTCAGCATATGAGCTTCTCCTGAATATTTCTGCGAGAAAAGCATTTACTCCACAGTGTTCAATAACTGAACACCACGTCAACCCAGAATTATTCCACGACTCATCCACTCTTCAGTCATGCAGCCCTGCCTACAGGCCATGGAATAACCATGACAGCAAATGAGAGCGAAGCAGAGAGTTGAAGTATCTCATATCGTAGCGGAGGAGAGGCCCTGTGAGCAATTGGATGGCTAAAGTATTGGTGAATGTTATCTACCTATGCAGAGTGATGAGCAGGTGGATTTAGAGCCTCCTTGACTTTTTCCTGGAGAGCTTTCCCCAACATCTCCTGGCTCACCTTTGATTTATCTGTCTCCCCGCTAATGTCTGTTCTCCAGGGTTGCACAGTCGTAACTTTATTATTTTTTCTATTATCATATTTTAAAAATTACAATAGGTAAAACAGTTTTGATTAGTTAAAAGCTACATGATGAAATGGACCATACCATTTCACACCTGCTGCAAAATACCTAAACAGAGGAATTAGGAGACAGCTAGAGATTGCAAACTACCATGCAAGTGTTTGCATCATAGACTGTACAGTATATCACATGGACAGTCTCGTTGACATCACTCATTGGTTCCTGATGAAATCCAAAGATAGTTACCGCTATATTGGAAATGCTAACTCACATTTACATTGCCTCCACTTGTCAGTAAACAAAGCCATGTCCATAATTGTGTAGATGTCAACACTATGCTCAGAAAAACCCAAACAGATGCTTCCTAAAAAGAATGTCCCCCTTGTCCAGTCAGAAGGAAAAGACACGTAAGACATACAGACCAGAAACTTTTATTTATATTTGTATTTATCTGTTTGTTTACTTACGTACTCATTTTAACGAGGCTACAAACATGCCTCAAGGGGCCATTCAAGAAACTGCAACAACAAAGGTTGTCACTTCATTTGCATTTAACTCTTGCACAGTTGGTGAGCTTGAAACAGCATGAAACTGTTAGTAGAGCTGTAAAAAATGAGTATGAGTAAAATAAGTAGTGATTGGGGAAAAAAAGAGTGACAAAATGAACTCTACAATGTTTTTAAGGCAATATTTTTGATTTTATGGTCATATTGAGGGCTGCAGTGTCGTTGTGTTTTCTGCACTAAACTGAAGGTTTCTCATATTTTGACCAAAGTTGGCTCGCACCTGGTACCTGGTACCTGTGCAAGATAAATCGGCAACTAAGTGTGCATTTACTCGCAAACAGAAATGAAAAATGTTGGCATTTTTGGTAGTAATTTTATTTGGTGAAAAAAACATTTATGGACAAAAAAACTGCTTTTTTAAAAATGTATTTATTTTTTTTATTTGCTCTTGTATTTTGTTTGAATAATCGACTTCAAGTTAATCTTGCACTGAATTTTTGGTTTGTTTTTTAAGCCCTAAGCACACACAGCATGTTGCGTAATGATAAAATAGCATTTAAAACAACTGCAACATTGAAAAGACATCTTAAGAATGTGGCAGCATTTGAATGATTGATGATGTAAATCAACGCTTAAAGAAAGAAAATATACATGGTCTTTTCAGCAGCCATTTCCAGCAAAGCTAAATGCACCCATAATTCCTTTTGATACTTCCCTAGGGAGCTAATTTCCATCCAATCTATGTCCAGACCAATATTCATACACACAGAAATACACCACACACACACGTGCACACAGATGATCCTGCTCCATCATGGCTGAAAATGAAGAGTTGCTTAATCGGCTGCGTCAGTCCCCCACAACCAGCGGTAATAAAATATCTCCAGTGTGCATTCTGATCAATGGAGGAGAGGGAAGACACAAGCTGGCAGGGTTAATGGGCCCCATTCCACTTAAATACCATATGAGTGACTCTGGGGAAACAGACATGGAGGGGGGAGGGAGGGAGGGCTGGAGAGACTTCAGGGTAAGAGAGACTTGGACTGAAAGATGGGGGAAAAAAAGCAGATAAGAAGCCTTGAAAGAAAGACAAGGCTAATAAGAACTAAAATGCACTTAAATAATATGACACATGCACTGTGTATGGTTTCAAATAACAACATACAGACTGCAGATCAATTTTTACATTTTTAGATTTCAAATAGAATTTCTACATTTTACAGAAGTAATCAAACTCAAAAAAGCAGTAAATCTCAAATATTGGACTTATCTCTTCAGGCTTACAGATCCATATGAGTCATGATCCCCTACAGTCAGCCATGTGTTTTTGAGCTGTTGCTCAGGAGTGTCACTAGCAGGGATTTTCTCTCATCTCCTCGCCCATAACACTCACACTGTTAGCAGCAGGTGATTATTGGCCGCATTTGGTCGTGCTGGTGTAAACTAGTCACGGAATATGTCTAATCATGTAAAGCATGTAGATTAAATTACACAACACAAACAGCATAGCTCCACTACAAAAAGTCTGATTTTTGTTTTCTTGGCTTGAGCTCTTCCCTGTATTTTGTAACTGATTAAACAGAAGAATAAAAGGTAGGTTGTCCAGTATTTAAAAAAAAAAAAAAAAAAAACTTTCCAGTGCAGTTTGTGAAACATAATTTAATGCAATACAATCTGATTCCATACAATATGATAAAACTTCCAATGAAGTTGGGAGGTTGTGTAAAACGTAAATAAAAACAGAATACAATGATTTTGCAAAATCTTTTTTAACCAATAGTTAATTAAATACACTACAAAGACAAGATTTTTATTGATCAAACTGACAAATTTTATTGTTTTTGCAATTATTCACTCATTTTAAATTTGATGCCTGCAACACATTCCAAAATAGCTTGGACAGGGTCATGTTTATCACTGTGTTCCATCACCTTTGCTTTTAACCTCACTCAATAAACATTTGGAAACTGAGGACACTAATTGTTGAAGCTTTGGAAGTGGAATTCTTTCCAATCTTTGCTCAATGTGCAACTTCAGTTGTCATTTTTTCTGCTTCCTTATGCGCCACACATTTTCAATAAGATACAGGTCTAGAATGCAGGCAGGCTAGTCTTATGCCTGCACTCTTTTACTACAAAGCCACACTGTTGTAACATTTGCAGAATGTGTCTTGGCATTGTCTTGTCAAGGGACGTCCCTGAAAAAGACGTCAGCACTCTTTTCCACTTTGCGTCAGTCCATCTCAGATGAGCTCGGGCCCAGAGAAGTGTTAGAAATGGTCTCCTTTCACCATCTTAAAAAATATCAATTTGTCTAGAATAAAGCATCTGACTCCTAATCACCTTTAACCATTTAACCATGTGATGTGTTCTTAATTGTGTCAATTCTTCCTGCATGCTGGATGAACTGTAGCCTTCCAAGAGCTTTCAACCTTCTGTAAATACACACATATATACAGCACTGCAATGAACACAATTATTATTGATTAATGCACAAAAATATTGTTAATACCGCTTAATATTTCCTTCAGAAATAATATCATTAAGTTTTAACTTGCACTTGTAGATGTAGTGATGAACTGTGTTAACTGACAATGGTTTTCTGAAGTGTTCCTGAGCCCACGTGGTAATATCCTTTACACAATGATGTTGGTTTTTAATGCAATGCAGCCTGAGGGGTCAAAGGTCACGGGCATTCAGTGTTGGTTGCTGCTCACGTGCAGAGATTCTCCAGATTCTCTGAATCTTTTGATGATATTATGGACTGTAGATGATGAAATTCATACATTCTTTGCAATTGTGTGTTGAGGAACATTGTTCTTAAACTGTTGGACTATTTTTTCTCGCAGTTTTTCACAAAGTGGGGAACCCTGCCCAATCTTTGCTTGTGAACCATTGAGTCTTCTCTGGAGGCTCTTTTTATACCCAATCATGACACTCAGCTGTTTCTAACGAACATGTTCCAAACAGGTGTTTTTTGAACATTCCTAAACTTTCCCAGTCTTTTGTTGACCCTGTCCCAACTTTTTTGAACAAGTTGCAGGCATCAAAATCAAACTGAGTGAGTATATGCAACAACAACAAAAAAAAAAAAAGTTGATCAGTTTAAACAATAAATATCTTGTCTTTGCAGTGTAACAACTGAGTAAAGGTAAAAAAAAATCATTGTATTCTGTTTTTAGTTACTTTTTACACAACAGTACAATAAGATTAATTTCCGCACAATTAGTGTGATGGAATATCTCATGTAGCGATATTATTTGTTTTGTATGATGCTATACAATATGATGTTATGTAATAGAATTCAATGTAATGCATTTTGATACATGACAAACTTGTTCTTTTTGGGAAATCTGCCTTCGACTGAAGTGCTGCCTTTTTTTTACCGTCTTCCAGAGGAAAAAATAAATAAAAATAAAAACTGTAGAAGCAAGTTAATACAACTCTTTACACTCAACCTTTTCTGAATTATGAGATTCATTATTGGAGTTGTATAATATGTTGTTCAAATGTACACCCACTTACTGTATGATGTAATTTAATACATATCAAAAAAAATTCCATACATCATTATTTGAATAAAACTGAACAAGTGCTGCATTAACAGTCAGTTTCATGACAGCATGATCTGAGTTTCACACATATTGAGAGTGTATCTTCAAACACACACACACACACACACACACACACACACACACACACACACACACACACACACACACACACACACACACACACACACACACACCTCTGAATCTGTGCGTCTGTATGGGCTGAACGAGCTGCATCTGTGAACACTGATACCAGCATTGATCCAACCTGGCTCTTTGTAATGGACTCCAATAACAACTCCATTACTGCTTGCACACTGATTAGTGAGTGGGGCTGACTATAAAATTGGCTGCAAAGGAGACCTGCATGGAGGGGAACACACACTGAAGGAAACCTATATCTGGGCACACACACACACACACACACACACATACGCGCCAATGTGTACTGTGAGGACCTTCAGCTCCAAACCCGTTTTTTGGTGTATTAGATGGACTCCCCTTTCCACTAGCTCCACAAAGATGTGGATAGTATCAAAAAATCTATTTTGAGCTCTACTATGAGAATCTCACTTCATAACTTGAATACACACAACACAAATGAAAATATAAAGACCTGACAAACTGCTTCATTGTAAGGACATAGATAATGAGGTGCCTAAACCACGCCTATCACAAAAATAGTAATTATAAGGACCAACTAACTTTATAAGGACAGTGGTTATACAACACACAAACATGTCACTGATGTGACTTGAAGGGTCAGATATAACTTGACAGGACTTGGTTTTACACACACTGAAAAGATAGCAATCAGTATTAAGGACTCACCTGATGAGAGGATAAATTGTTGTACACAACAATACCGTGAAATGCAGAGCCATACCTAATATTGACATGTTACTAAAACACACAAACAAAGCTTCTTTTATGTGAACTGGTTGTTCACAGAAGGTACAGCTTTGTAATGGACAGATGATAAAGACATAAAACCAGATGCAGAATGGTCAGTAGACAAGGAATGGCTTTTATTAGTGATTTGTCACAATCTGACAAAGTTTGTAACATAAACTGAAACTGAAAGGAGCTCTTTCACAACATAAAAAACATTTCTCCTTTACTAAAAAAAAAAAAAAAACTTAAATGAAAACTAAAATTAATTCAGTTTTTCAGTTGCCACTTTTCTTTTTTAATGTAGTGCCATGATTTCAAAGGAAGTCTCTGTTTTGAACAGTGCGGTTTTCTAAAGCAGGGTGCTCAGCTCTCTTACACTGTTCGCATTGAATTTTAGTTGCAAATTGTCCTTTCTTGAAATTAAATGAAAATTAATGAAATTAAAAAATTAATAAATGAAATTAAATTAAATTCAAAATGTCTCATGACAGCCGCAACTTCTGCTGGTGACCACCGGTTCTTTTTTTCCCTCCTAGGAGCTGTCCCCGCATCATTTTCGAGAGCAACTATAAAAAAAAAGAAACCAAATTGTTCATAGAAATGCAGCCTGTAAATCAATTTCTTTAGAGAGACTGTGAGGAGGATATGTTTTAATTGGATTGCAGTGACACCTTTTGGCCCAGAGAATTTCTTGAAGATCTGACTTTTAACAAGGTTTGTTTTGGAAATGAATGGAGATTTGATCTCTTTAACTTTACTTTTCTTTGTTCAAGACAACTTTTTACCAGATCCAACGCCACGAGGTAAGGTATCAACAGTCAACAGGTAGAGCTACGGTTTCAAACAAGACAACAAGCTAACTTTGTCAGTTTGTAGCGTAGTTTAGTAGCCGGCTATATTTAGCGCTAATAACAGCACAGTGCTCTATAACTCTCCCATTTAGCTTTCTTCTGCTCTTCTGTCCTTTTTCTGTCTGACAGTTAGGCTCCAGTGTCCACCATCATTACATAATTAATCACAGAAATTGTTTTCAGCAGAGAAAAACAGATCTCTCTCCTCTCTAATAAATATTGTCAGCCGGCGTGGTGTTATTATGGAGTCTTTGACGTCCCTTAAATCAATCCGGTCCTGTCCGACCCATTTAGGAAGCTAAGAAATAGTATTTAGGAAAAACCTATATTGGCGCTGATAAACTCATATTAGGGTGTGAATTACAATCAGGCATATCTCTAGAAGAGACTTTTTCCAGATCACAAAGAAAGCCCTCAGAGTCCCTTTAAAAAGGCATTTTAACATCATTTTTCTGGCTGGAAAATAAAACTAACTTGGAAAGTTGGCCATATCATGCATATCTATGTTGTAATGTCAACAATGAGATGCTCCCATGTCATGGGACCAAGACCTCTGATCTCAGAACATATTGGAGCATAATTGTTTCCAGGCATCACATTCATCACCACCTGGTCATTTATACTCTGTTTGGCAGGATTTGAACTTTTCATGAATCAAGTATGAACCTTGGATGCGTCTCAAAGCGGCAAATGTCCATCCATCCTTCCTCCACTTGCATCGTTCACTTGCGTCGTTCACTTGTGTCTTAGTCCCTCCCACCAGATATGCATGGAAGAGATGCAAGGAAATGAAGAGAAGAGTCGAGGAGATTAGTTTTAAGAGCATTGAAACGTCCTCTCCTCGGGAGCGTCACATGAAGCGATATGTTTTGGTGATGACGGCATCAGCTGATAGCCGGTGGATCATCTGTCAGTCAGTTTTAACAGCTGTTTGTGTGTCTGTACATGTGCGCAGTAATAACTCCAATAAAATGAAAACAGTAACAGAGCTTTGTCTGTGTTTTTAACCTGTTTAACAAACACTTTCACATGAAGAAAACCTGACCTCTGTTTACTCTGGGTCCTGTTTAGACACACACGGATCACTTTACGGCTAAAATGCCTCATTATTAGATTTATTAATTATTGATCCTTTATCTGGAGCATATCTGATCGTGAACCCTGAAACTTCTTGATATAACCTAGTTTATGATGTCTCAGGAACTCTGGATATTAGTTATTTATTAGATCTCAGGGAAAACAGAAATCCTGTTACTCTTTACAAACCTCACAGCTGTTTTTTTCTCTCAGACTTAAATCCTCTTCATAAAGAAAAAGAGAATCAACATGAAAATGAAGGACAGAGATAACTGATCATAACTGATTTGTTTTCTATCTTTTTTTATTGCACTCTATGAATTATTGTTCTGTTTGATGATGAATTTGAGCTGAACAGTTTTATAAACTCAGCAGTGATCCTCTGTTATATTGATTTGATGACGGCTGTCTTCAGTATTTTGAGCTTTAAACTCACATCAGTCTTTTTTAACTCCAGCTTTATGACCTGTTTCAGGATTATCCTCTGGATACTGACTGTTTTCAGCTCTGTCTTTTCGCTCTCATTAAACTCCGGTGATCAGAAGTTTCAGAGTTTCAAGGCTGAGCCGCTGCAGCGTCCAATCAGTGAGTGATATACCATATGGGGGCGTGTCTGTCGGTGAAAAGACTTCCGCAAAGGCAGCTCTTGTGTCTCCTCAATTATTGCTCCTCTGATTAACCTCCTCTCTCCTCTCTCCTCCGGCCACAAGTAACGCTTTGGGACACCCTTCAATATGGCGCCTCTGGTGCCGCGGAGGAGAGAGGAGAGAGGAGACTGCATTTTGGCACTTTGAGACGCACCCCTTGACATCAGATCATTTCTGCACCTGAATCTGTATTTGCTTCTATCCACATGTGATAAATAACGACCTATACCTGCTAACTCAAGCAAATAATCAGAGCATAATAACAAAGAAGCACCCTGCAAAGATAAAGTCATAACAGAATATGATTATCCTGTTACCTGTGACAATGCCACACATTAATAATTGCTGTGCACTAAAGAGTTAGAGGCATCACTAAAGTAACTTTTCAGTAACTTCAGTGCATTGTTCTGTAAACTGTTAGAAAGATAACAACACTAACACAAAATAGGAGATCATACATCTTATACCAATAAAAACTAGATGTTTGTAGGGCATTTATCTGGCAATTATCAATGTGGGTAATGGAGAAACAAAGCAAAAGTGCAAGGCAGGGAGATGTTGAAGGAAAATAAGTGTACATACAAATTTATGACACCCTCCTCATCCTTGTTACTTTTCATCAACATGTATAAAAGTGATTTAATAGTACAGTATCTCATTTTTGTGTTTGTGTGATTTACCATGACGTTCATGGGGTTTGGTTTCTTCTTTGGTTTTTTGGCCTTGTTCTTTCCTGCAAAAATAAGTTGATAAAAGTAAAGTCAGTGTTAACCAGAACTATTCCAAAAACAGCTTATAAATCCACAACTCCAAAGAAAGGTTAATTAATTGTCAATGGCCTTAAAAGGAAACCTGGTGAGAATTTCAGGTTGATATATGTATAAAGGGCAATTCTAAGACCAGATATCAAACTGAAACAAAGAATCTTTGTGTGTGTCCTTTGCATATCTCTTGAACTGTTCTCTGATCTCATTGACTCACTTAACAAGTGTACTGCTGGGGAAAGAGGGAGTGCAATTCCCTTTGTAATAAGTAACACTAAATGAAAAGCACAAATGCTTTAGAGGATGTTGTTTTTTAGACCAAACGCATCCACTCAAATCAAAACTTCAGGCACAAAAAAGGAACAATTTAGGAGCCCAATGTGATCAATCCACATTCTCTTTTGAGATGAAACAGATGTTTTATTTTTTTTAATGTAGCCCTTGTTTTACTTGAAAGGACAAAAGAACATGTATATACTATTTAACGTTAGAGCTGCAACAATTAATCGAATAATCGTTTATTAATCGATTACTAAATTAATAGTCAACTATTTTGATAATCGATTAAGTCATTTAGGTAATTATTTTAGAAAAAAAGTCCAAATTCTCTAATTTCAGCTTCATAAATGTGAATATTTTCTTATTTCTTTGCTTCTCTATGGCACTCCTGAATATCTTTGGTTTGCAAACCAGACATCTGATGATGTCATCTTGGAATCCAAAAAAAACTTTAACATTTTTCACCATTTTCTGAAATTTTATGGACCAAACAACTACTCGATTAATCGAGAGAATATTAAGAAGACAAAATTCGAAAGATTAATCGATTATGAAAATAATCGTTAGTTGCAGCCCTATTAAACGTATCATTTAAATCATCTTTTCATATTTGAATTATTTTCCTTCATATTATTGGTGAATACTTATGCACAACTCATCAAGTGGAGTAATTTTTCTTCAAGTTTTAAAAGTGACTGGATGCAAAGCAATCAGCCCATTCCAAGCTAGCAAACTTGAACAGCAGATCCTCTTCAGTATTAGGCCTTATATATGAATCAGTGTTACTACTCTGGACACAGATTTTCATTTTAAGCAACTTTTCTGTTAACAAACAGCACTGCACTGATAATGACAGCGACAGCGTTCAAGACCTGAGGCCTGTACTACGAAGCTCGATTAACTCATCCAGGATCTCTCTCCGTTTTCTGGGTTGACTTAACGAGACATCCGCAGTCCTGATAAGCGATACTACGAAGCTGGATATAAACTCGCTGAGTCAATCCAGAGTCTTCCAGCCTTGATCAGAGCGCGCTCACATTAAAGGGGTGGAGTTTGCAGCATCTGACCAATCACAAACATGGAGAAAAAGGGGAGAAAATCTTCAAAGCAGCCTAATTTACCGTGGAGGAGCAGACAGTTATTCTTTAGAAATACAAAGATTTTAAACACTTCATCAAGGCTCCAAAAGCGACACTGTTACTGCAGCAAAATCCAGATAGAAATGCGGTAAGAAAACTGAGACTCTGTTAATGCGTAATTCGTGAGATTATCAAAAATAAATTCATTGGACAATATAAACGGACAGCACTCTGATCACTGAGTTTGACTTTGAAGCATAGACGTTTGGAGCAGAGCTCTTCCTCAGTGTCCAAACTTTGGTTTATATTTTCCATTGAGTTTTGAGGCTCAGCAACCCGTCTGAGCGTGTTTTGTGTTGAATATTAATAAATAATATTAATATTAATTCCTCAACTCCCAGGTAGTTGCGCGTTTGATAAATTCCTGTTTCTACAGTTCTGCCATGTGTGACCATTATTATTAACATCATTATTTAAGATGCAAACAGTGGAGCTGAACAGACTTGGGGAACAAGTACAAAAACCTCCTTCAAAGCGGTCAGTGACAAGGCTTTGTTTCTTCACTCTGTCTCTGATGTTTGGATGAAATCAACTGAATTTATTTATTTATGGATCCATCAGCTGACAAATGTAGTTCAGTCCACTTGATGAAAATCTGAATCTCTTGTACAGGATGTCATCGTGAACATTAAAAGGATCGCATCTCTCCCTAACAACTCTCTCTCTCTCCTGAGCGCTCTGCGCACCAACATTGTCTAAAAATGGGCAGGGTCTTTTACAAGAAAGCTGATTGGTCAGGAGGTGTCGTTTTTCAACTCGTTGATCTCTTATCAAGATCTTAACCTGCTCAGGAGCAGGTTAGCCTTTCAGCATAAGTTGCCACAGCGATTCATCTCGGTAAGAAGTGAACCAGCTTCGTAGTACAGAAAATCCAGGGTTAACCCAGAAGTTACCTCGCTAAGAGAAAATCCAGCTTCGTAGTACAGGCCTCTGACCCCTGCTAACATAATCTCTCTTCTCTCTTTGTTATGTACTTATATCTGTTTTGTTAAGCGTCTTTGAGTTTCTTTAAAAAGCGCTATATAAATATGATTTATTATAATTATTATTATTATTATTGACATTCTTAATCATACCTCTAGAAGCTCTTTGTAGAGCAGAGTCATCTGTGAATGAAATAAATAGTTCAGAAAAAAAACTAGAGAAGTTGCGTTTCAAACCAGTTTGTCACTGACAGTTTCTGAATACACACACTGTCCTCATAGTGTCTATACCTGACCAGTATATGTACAGTGAGGACCGTCAATACACAACTTGAAGGCCTTGAAACCAGTTTCAAAACAACAGTTTCTGAATACACACACTGTCCTCATTGTGTCTATACCTGACCAGTATATGTACAGTGAGGACCGTCAATACACAACTTGAAGGCCTTGAAACCAGTTTCAAAACAACAGTTTCTGAATACACACACTGTCCTCATAGTGTCTGTACCTGACCAGTATATGTACAGTGAGGACCGTCAATACACAACTTGAAGGCCTTGAAACCAGTTTGTCACTGACAGTTTCTGAATACACACACTGTCCTCATAGTGTCTATACCTGACCAGTATATGTACAGTGAGGACCGTCAATACACAACTTGAAGGCCTTGAAACCAGTTTCAAAACAACAGTTTCTGAATACACACACTGTCCTCATTGTGTCTATACCTGACCAGTATATGTACAGTGAGGACCGTCAATACACAACTTGAAGGCCTTGAAACCAGTTTGTCACTGACAGTTTCTGAATACACACACTGTCCTCATAGTGTCTGTACCTGACCAGTATATGTACAGTGAGGACCGTCAATACACAACTTGAAGGCCTTGAAACCAGTTTGTCACTGACAGTTTCTGAATACACACACTGTCCTCATAGTGGTTATACCTGAAAATTACAGACACTTTGGGGACTGTGTATCTGCACCCTCCATTACTCACATTAACTCAAACGATTTTGCTTCTGAAAACAACATGATTGGATTATCAGTAATAAAAGAGAATCAAGTCACCTGGTCAGTGTCCTCTCTGCTCTCAGATGTTTGATGCAAGTTTGGGTAATCTGCTTCAGTTGAGACCTTTTGCAGATAAACAGACAAATGTTATTTAATGACTAGAAAGACACAACAGGACTCTACCTGTTGAAATGTAGAGCCTCAACATCAAAGTTATGTAACCAGAAGAATGAAAAGACTTAAATATAGTGAAAGAAAACATTAAAACAACATGTTCAGCCTGACAGAACAGCTCTGGTTTGGCACAAATTACTGTACTTATTGTTAACTCAAGAACTATCGATACAGTTACACACTGAGCATATGATAGAGGATAGTGTTGAGATATTTATGTGGTGTAATGATGACACTTAAGGTAAAGTTCATCTTGACATGAACACCAATCGAAGACTTAACAAATTACACACTGTCCTCATAGTGTCTGTACCTGACCAGTATATGTACAGTGAGGACCGTCAATACACAACTTGAAGGCCTTGAAACCAGTTTGTCACTGACAGTTTCTGAATACACACACTGTCCTCATAGTGTCTATACCTGACCAGTATATGTACAGTGAGGACCGTCAATACACAACTTGAAGGCCTTGAAACCAGTTTGTCACTGACAGTTTCTGAATACACACACTGTCCTCATAGTGTCTATACCTGACCAGTATATGTACAGTGAGGACCGTCAATACACAACTTGAAGGCCTTGAAACCAGTTTCAAAACAACAGTTTCTGAATACACACACTGTCCTCATAGTGTCTGTACCTGACCAGTATATGTACAGTGAGGACCTTCAATACACAACTTGAAGGCCTTGAAACCAGTTTCAAAACAACAGTTTCTGAATACACACACTGTCCTCATAGTGTCTGTACCTGACCAGTATATGTACAGTGAGGACCTTCAATACACAACTTGAAGGCCTTGAAACCAGTTTGTCACTGACAGTTTCTGAATACACACACTGTCCTCATAGTGGTTATACCTGAAAATTACAGACACTTTGGGGACTGTGTATCTGCACCCTCCATTACTCACATTAACTCAAACGATTTTGCTTCTGAAAACAACATGATTGGATTATCAGTAATAAAAGAGAATCAAGTCACCTGGTCAGTGTCCTCTCTGCTCTCAGATGTATGCTGAACCCATCCTTGTCCTTGCACAAGGACGAATAATATGCTGCCTCTTCTTTGGGTTTCAGCTTTGTTTGTTTTGGCCTCATGCTGACATCTCTTGAAGATACTGATGAGTAAAGAAATGGAAAATAATTGATAAGTGTAACTATCACAGTTTGATGACTAACTCGGTGTAGACCTGTTTTACAGTTAAGTTTCAGTCTTTAATTGTATCATTACAGCAGACGCAGTGAATATGGCAAACAAAATAAATAACCTACACAAATAAACTTGCCTTACTTGTCAGCCATACTGGTGAAAAATCCACAGCTTTAAACTTGTATTAAATTAAGTCAAGGGTCAGAGTGTAAAAGCTCTAAAAAGGTAGTGTAGGTATGAATGAAGTGCATTCACAAACTTACCTGGTCATGTATTGTAATCACTCTACACTCAATACAAGTTACTCAACTTTTACTTGAACTACATAAAATCAATAAATAGTGTATACTTATACAGGTGACATAGCACAGCTTTTCTAAATGTTTACAGTAATGAAGAGTAACCAAAACAAATCTTTGCTGAAATATTTTCATAGAAAAAAAAATGCAGCAGTTCACAAAATAATCACTGATAACTTCATTCATTTCTACTGGACTTATGACACTAACCCATAATTTTACAACCATCTATACAGGAAACAACAAACAAACAGTGAACAAACTGCAAACAACAGTGCTACGCAAGAGTACTCAGTGAAAATAAGTATAACATAATAGGGATGGAACGGTTCTCAAGTCCATGGTTCAGATCTTATCACGGTTTTGTGGTCACAGTTTTCGGTCCGGTTTGGTGTACATTAGGGATGGAACGGTTAATGCCAATAATCCGAACCGTTCTGTTTTCCTCACTCGGTTTGGGGCGCGTGTGTTTGGTTCGATTCATGTTTTTCCTTTTTTCTTCATTTTACTACTTGGTGTGAAGCGAGTATGTAGCTCTGATCATACACATGCACAACTCGAAGAGAAGGCATACGGCAGGACACTGTGGGGAAGCGTGTGTGTTGTGTACATGACGAGCGGGGAAGACAGAGTTAGAGGATGTACCTGTGGCGTTGCGTTGTTCTGCTGTTCTGTTCTGTTGTCTGGGAGCACTTCAGATTCAGTGTGAAATCTGATGACAGAGGTAAGAAAGTTGAGGATAAAACTGCGAGTGTTGCCAACTTAGCGACTCTGTTGTTATATTTAATGACTTTTTAGACCCCTCTGGCGAGTTTTTTTTTTTTTTTAAACAACAATTCTAACAACTTTTCTGTAGTTTATAGAATCTGACATTAAAGCATGTTTTGATCTCCTCAGTGGTCAGTGTGAGTCCCTCCCCCTATCCAAAACACAGACAGACAGTCCTCCTCACTCACAGCAGCCTCCTACTTCTGCTCCCAGAGCAGACAACTGCATTCAAATGAATCACACAAGTGCCTGCCTCATTATGGTCACTTCTGGTCCCCAGCCCAGATAAAGGAGGAGGGTTGTTATCTTGACATAAAGAAATCCAGAATCGACAGAAGAAAGATAATTTATTGTTCTAAACATAAATATGTTTTTTTTTTACTTATTTTCTGTCTCTCCCATGTTATTTCTCTCGCCTACAGAGTCCATGACAATGACATGCAAATGGATTATTATGCAAATTAGAAAACAGTGTCATTTAGTGGCTTTAAGTGACTTCTGGGTCAGCCAAAAGGATTTTCCTTACTGAGGAGTAGGCATATTGAAACTGGTAATGTTTCACTCAGCTTTATAGTTTTAAATGGGAAACAGCCTCATTCTATCGGGTTTTTCATGACTATACATGACAGAACTCATTAAAAATAATCTGTTAATGGTGAATTATTAGGGTATATGGTAATCTGGGGTGTTAAAAAGAACAACAACCTACACCGAACCAAACTGAAAACCAAGACAACAAAACCATGATAAGAACTGAACCATGGTTTTTGTGAACCGTTCCATCCCTGGTGTACATTGTTGTTGTTTTTAACACCCCAGAATACCATACATACCAATAATCCTACCGTTAACAGTTTTTTTTATGTAATGAAAAGTCAAGTAAAACCTGAAAGAATGAGACATCATAATGATGACATCATTAAAGATGGCTATGACATGCCAACTCCTAAGTAAGGAAAATCCTATTGGCTGTCCCAGAAGTCACTTAAAGCCACTAAATGACACTGTTGTCTAACTTGCATAATTATTTATTTGCATGTAATTGTCATGGACTCTGTAGGAGAGAGAAATAACATGGGAGAGGCGGAAAGCAGCTAAAAAAAACCCATAAATATGTTTAGAACTAAAAATTATCTTTCTTCTGTCCATTCTTGTTTTTTTTATATCAAAATATCAACCCTTTTCCTTTATCTGGGCTGGGGACTGGCAAAAGTCACTTAAAAGAAACATGCATTTAATTTGAATGCAGTTGTCTGCTATGTGTGTACCAGGAGGAGACTGCTGTGAGTGAGGAGGACTGTCTGTCTGTGTTTTGGATAGGGGAGGGACTCACAGTAGCACACGCTGCCCATTGAAGAGATCAATACATGTTTTAATGTCAGTGTCTCCAAACCCCAGAACAGTTTCAAGAATTATTGCCTTTGGAAAAAAAAAAGTACCATAGGGGTCAGAAAAGTCATTGAATATAGCGACAAAGTCGGTAAGTTAGCAACACTCAGTCACGGTTTTATCCACCACTTCCTTACCATCATTGTCACAGCTCACACTAAATCGGTGTTTGGATCATGTGCCTTTTTTGCAGCACCTGTCTGTGTGAAAAGCTCTTCTCCACAATGAACTTTAATAAGTCAAAGTTCAGGTCCAAACTTAAAGCTGAGCATCTTAAAGCCATACTGAGGGTCTCAGTTGCTTCATCCTTCAAGCCAAATGTTCTGAAGAACTGTTCATGTTCTGCATGTTCTGACCTGTTTAGACTGAGACAATTGGATCAGTTGTACTTTTTTTTTTTTTTTTGAATACTTGAAGCCCTTGATGCGGCCCAGCCTCACCCAGACACTACCTCCAGCAGCCCGTTGGTAAACTGAGTTTGAGACCCCTGCTCTAAATTGAGTAGTAAAAAGAAGAAAAATTGAAAACTAAGGCTGTCAAAATTAAAGCATTAATCAGATTAATCTCATCATCGTAATTAATCGGATTAAAAAATTAATTTATCTGCTGTGCAGAATGACTCAAAATCCCTGAAATGTCACTGGCAACGCATTTTGGGCAGTTTGTCCAAGTAGACTCAAGTACAAAAAGTAATTAAATAAATAAATAAAGAATAGTGGACCAACATGAAGTATTATGCAAACTCTGCGGGAAGGATCTTTCTTTTCTGCTTCAGGGTTTTAGTAAGTCTACTGCGGCTAAGTTGACACGATTGCCAAATGGATTGCAACAAACTAAAGACCCATTAATATCGCTTAGGACACGGTTTTTGAAAAGGTTTTGCAAGTTGCCTCTCAAGATATATTGTACAAGGCTCCATCAAGACACAAAGTTTTTTTTTAACATGAACTGTTAAAAGTGTTTAATAAACACATTATGATAAAAAATATTTCTTTTTTGTCTGTTTGCTCATGCAAAATGAAACATGATTGATATCCACAGCAACCCTGAGATTAATCTGATTCAATATTTTACTTGTTTGACAGCACTACTCAAAACAATATTCAAGTCAATTGTAGTATTTTAATAGTTTCTACAGACTTTACTAAGCCCAAGGGAAATGTGTGATTAATCATGTTTAATCACAGAATAGAGGTGATTAACTTCATTATTATTATTTTTAATCACTTGACAGCACTAGAAAAAAAGATGAACGCCCCAACCCAGTGAGGGAAACCGAATAGTTCGGATTTTTCCCACGAACGTCCCATCCCTACTACATAACGTTAGCATGGTTAGCCTATTAGTCGTGTTGTAATTTACTTAATTACGCCACAAAACACGGACGTACTGAGATACCAGAACTTTCTAGAGGACATGTATACATTCCTATAACACACCAGCCAATATGAAACGTTGATTTAAACACTGTCACAAAAGCAGAAGCATCATATTGTCTCTTTCCCCTACGCCATCCACGATTAGCTATGCTAACTTTAGCTATAGGCTACTAAGCAAGAGTAAATTGTCACGGGCAGCTAGCGTTTGTATGAATTTCCCTGAAACTGATCGGATCAATTGCAAGATAAAAGTGATACTTTAATCTAGCGACCGATATCAAAACAAAACTTCATTGCCTAGTTTCTGGACTTAAAATTAAAGTGTGCTTTGAGTCTTACCTCTTCTCCACAGGTGCCAGTAAAACTGCTAATAGCAGGAAACGGCTTGTTCACGGCCAGCGTGATTTGCGTTGAACTGCAGGGGGCGGGACTTACGATGTAAACGCGTCATGGCAGAGGAGAAACGGACTCTATCTTCTTCACTGTTGAACTGGCCATCGACCGAGATTTCGGTACATTTTGAGGCACACACACACACACACACACACACAGAGATGTTATAGACGGCGGCTTTGGCAGTGTCAGCTGTTCGTCGGACTCTTCCAGTTGCGTGTTCGTACCTGGAGACACGGTGCGGTCCGTCAAAATCTCCGCTCACTGACGCCTGCTTCGTCCTCATCTGACACAGTGAATCTTCAACTGGCTTTGCTGAATGTGAGATCCATTACCAACAAAACTTTTACTCGGTGACGGAAACCTGGATCCTTAAAGGTGAGATGGTCCTATTTCGGAACTCCTTCCTCCTGGATGCGGTTTCTTCAGCTCCCCTCGCATCACCGGTAAAGGCGGAGGATTGGCATCCATATTTAAATCCACCTGCCAGCTGTCTCCGGCTGTCAGACTCCAGCTTCGAGCTTCAGCTCTTTGAGGTAAACTTCCCTGCAACTGTTCTCTGTGCGGTGCTGAATTTAAGAATTTAAGACTTAATTTAGGACTTTGCAGAATTTGAGTCGGCAAGGCAAGTTTATTTGTAGAGCACAATTCATATACAAGGCAACTCAAAGTGCTTTACAGCAACATAAAATCACAAGATTAGAAAAGAAATGAAAAAATAAAATAAAACATTAAAACAATTAATTTAAAAATGAGGAGTGCAGATAAAATACTTTCAGTTGTATGTAAAGCTAAACAGAACTGTTTTCAGCCTGGATTTGAACATCATCAGAGTTGAGGCCTGTCTCACATCTTCTGGAAGACTGTTCCAGATTTTAGGAGCATAAAACTGAAACGCAGCTTCACCATGTTTAGTCCTGACTCAGGGCACCAGAAGGAGACTCCTCCCTGTGGTTCTCAGAGTCCAAGTTGGTTCATATGGCTCTAACATGTCAGAGATGTACTTTGGTGCTAAGCCATGAAGAGACTTGTAGACAAGCAGAGCTGTTTTTAAAGTCTGTTCTCTGGGTGACAGGAAGCCAGTGCAGAGACCTGAGCACTGGACTAATATGGTCGTATTTCCTGGTTCTGGTCAGGACTCGCGCAGCAGCATTCTGGATGTACTGCAGCTGTCTTACAGCTCGCTTAGAGAGCCCAGTGAGCAGGCCGTTACAGTAATCTAACCTGCTGGAGACAAACACATGGATGAGTCTCTCTAAGTCAGGTTTAGACAGTGTTCCTTTGATTCTGGAGATGTTTTTCAGATGGTAAAAAGCCGCTGATGTTATTGATTTAACATGGCTGTTTAAGTTGAGGTCTGAGTCCAGTATTACCCCTAGATTTCTAACCTGACTATTACCCTTTAGAGAGAGAGTCTCAAGGTGACTGATAACACTTTCTCTTTGTTTCTGTGGACCACAGACAATGATTTCAGTTTTGTCTGAGTTTAGCTGGAGAAAGTTGTTTTGCATCCACACACTGATCTGTTTGATGCAGTGACAAAGTGAATCTACAGGCCCATGTTCACCTGCTCTCAGGGACACATAGATCTGAGTGTCATCTGTGTAGTTGTGATAGGAAACTTTAAAGCTGCGTATTAGCTGGCCTAATGGCAACATGTACAGATTGAACAATAGGGGTCCAAGGATTGTCCCCTGGGGGACCCCACAGGTCATAGCAATTTGTTCGGAGACACAGTTACCAATTTCAACAAAGAACATCCTGTCCTCAAGATAGGACTTGAACTAGTTCAAAGCAGTAACAGAAGTTCCTGCCCAGTTTTCTAACCTCTGTAATAAGATCACATGGTCATCTGTGTCAAAGGCAGCGCTCAGGTCCAGCAGAACTAAGACTGAAACTTTGCCTGAATCTGTGTTCAGGCGGATATCATTTGTCACCTCGATCAGAGCTGTCTCAGTGCTGTGGTGGGGCCTAAAGCCTGACTGGAATGTATCAAAGGTATTGTTAGACAGAAGAAAGTCAGTAAGCTGTTGGTATACCACTTTTTCCAGGACTTAAGCTAAGAATGGTAGGTTCGATATAGGCCGGTAGTTGTTCAGTACTGTGGCATCAAGACTGCTCTTCTTCAGGAGAGGCTTAATGACAGCAGTTTTAAAGGCCTTTGGAAATGTCCCAGTCTGAAGTGATAAGTTGACTAAATCAGTGAGTTGTGGTGACAAACTGCTCACCACAGACTTCAGAAATCTAGTGGCTAACTCATCAAGGCAGCACGATGATGGACTCAGACTGCAGATGATATCTTCGACTGTTTTGCCCGCAGCTCGTTCAGAACGCTGCAGCTCGTCTCTTCACTGGGACACAGAAACGCGAGCACACAACTCCTGTACTTTCTTCACTGCACTGGCTTCCAGTAAGGGACAGGATTGATTTTAAGATCTTTTTATTTGTTTTAAATCTCTGAATGGTCTGGCCCCTACCTAACTTTGTTAAGCTGCACCAGCCTCCAGGTGAGCCCTCAGGTCAGCTAACCAAGGGGTTTTAGATGTTCCACATTTATTTATTTATTTATTTATTTATTTTTAAATCCAGCGGAGATCAGGCATTTGCAGTTGTGGCTCCCACTTTGTGGAATGGACTACCTTTAACTGTGCAGACTGCAATTTGCGTCTCCACTTTTAAAATACCTCTAAAGACTCACTTGTACACTTTAGCTTTTGGCAAAGGATCGCTGCTTCATGGGTCTTTTTATGTGTATGAGTATGTTTGTATAAGTTTTGTTGTTTTATAGTTTTTATATTTTTTATTGTTTCTGCATTTTTACTGTTAAAGCACTTTAGGAGGTCACTGGCTGTTTTAAATGTACTATATGACATTGACATTGGTGGGCTAAGACAAGATTAGATGATGGATCTCTGTCTATAAATTGAAATTTGTTAACGTTTGCAGGTCGAGACCTGTTCATGTTTTTGGAAAGTGTCTTGAGATAAATCTGTTATGATCTGGCACTGTATAAATAATGGATGACTGATTTCTTGATCATTTGGAGCAGCAACTAGAGATAAATATAGTGATTATTTCTGGTGTTACTTGAGACTGTAGGAGACTCTGATGTGGTCTTAAAGCAGGCAGCCCAGTCTTCATGCAACAGTCCCCCTCAGCTCTCAGTCAGAGCAGGAGATGTTCAGCCCTTCATGTCCACAATGCGAGTTAACCACGCTGTGAAGGTGCTTTGAAAGTTTTTCCTATGTTCTTTTTTGGTTTATTAACCCAAGAAAAAAAACTGTTCATGTCTCACTGGGATTTGTTGTAGGCTCTGAAACAGATCATGTGTTCAAAAAACTAAACCAAAGTAAAGAAAACTACACTTGAAAAAGAAATGGATTCAAGAAAATCCCAGATAAATAATTAAGGTTGGAATTGTGACATTATAAGAACAACAATCGATAGAAGGAAGTTCATTTGTAGTTCTAAACATATTGAGGGTCTTTTTTTACTCACTTTTTTCTCTCTCATACCGTTATCCCACTCTTTGATAGCATCCATTAAAAAAGACTCCAGGTCTGAACATACAGTGGATAATTTGTGGACAAACTGCTCAGTCATGTTTTAGGGAGGTGAATCCCAGTTCAGGCACGGTGTGCCTTTCTGTGTGGAGTTTGTATGTTCTCCCCGTGCATGCGTGGGTTCTCTCTGGGTACTCCAGCTTCCTCCCACAGGCCAAAAATATGCTCACTAGGTCAATTGGTGATTCCAAATTGCCCGTAGGTGTGAGGGTGTGCGTGAAAGGTTGTTTGTCCCTATGTGTCAGCCCTGCGATTGACTAGCGACCAGTCCAGGGTGTACCCAGCCTCTCGCCCTAAGCCAGCTGGGATAGGCTCCAGACACCCGCGACCCTGAACAGGACAAGTGGTATAGAAAATGAATGGATGAGTATGAAAGAATGCTCCATGCATCTCTTGATATAGGTGGATGAGATTGAGAGTGAGTCAGAGGCAGGGGCAGCATTCAGGGGCAGTGGAGACAGCTCTGTTGCTGAGGAGAGTGCTGAAAGGTGGAAGGAAGTTTAGTATTTTCAAAGTCTTCTAATACCCTGTGTGTCAGTATGCGTATAACAACTATTGCAATGCAACAAGTTTACTGTGAAATTACTCCACTACTCAAAAAACCTAATCTCAACCCAGCCCAGATTGAAAATTACAAATGAGTCTCATTCTTGTTTAAAAAAGGGAGCGCACAGTCTTCAACCAAGTCTCTGAACATCTGCAAAAAAACAACCTGATTGATGCCTATCAATCTGGTCCTCTGTCCTATTACAACTGGACCTGTCTGCTGCCTTTGACACCGTGAACCATCAAATTCTCCTCTCTACACTCTCTGAGTTTGGCATCTCAGGATCTGTCCTGTCTTGGTTCAAGTCCTACCTCACAGGTAGATCCTTCAGAGTGTCATGGCGAGGTGAAGTGTCTGAATCACGTGGCTTATTGACAGGGGTACCCCAGGGGTCAGTGCTTGGTCCTCTCCTCTTCTCCTTATACACCACCCGCTCACATGGCTTCTATTACCACTGCTATGCTGATGACACTCAGCTTTTCATGTCTTTTCCACCTGATGACACAACTGTCTCAGCGTGTCTGGCTGAAATCTCCACATCGATGAAGGAGCACCACCTTCAGCTAAATCTGTCCAAAACTGACCTCATTGTCCTTCCAGCTTGTCATTCTATATAACCACATATCAGTGTCCTACTTGAAACAAATCAACTTGTGCCCACAAACTCTGCCAGAAATCTGGGTGTGATGATTGATGACCAGCTGACCTTTAAGGTTCATGTGGCCTCGATTGCTCGGTCCTGTCGATATGCCCTCTATAACATCAGGAGGATCAGACCCTACCTGACACAACAGGCTACACAGCTCCTGGTACAGGCTCTTGTGATTTCACACATTGACTCCTGCAGCTCTCCTCTAGCAGGCCTCCCTGCTTGTACATTCAAACCTGTGCAGATGATCCAGAATGCAGCAGCACGTCTGGTCTTTAACCAGCCCCAAACAGCACACGTCACCCAGCTGTTAATCTCTCTTCACTGGCTCCCGGTGGCAGCTCGAATCAAATTCAAAGCTCTCCTTCTGGCTCATAAAACAGTGACAAGAACGGCTCCTTACTACCTTGAGTCCCTCATCCAGGTCTACACTCCTTCCCGCCCGCTACGCTCTGCCTGTGAGAGACACCTGGTGCTCCCAGCCCAGCATGGCTCTAAATCTCTACCAGACTGTTTTCCTCTGTTGCTCCAAAATGGTGGAATGAATTACCCAACTCATTACGATCTGCAGAGTCCCCTTCTACTTTAAGAGAGGTCTGAAGACTCACCTGTTCAGGGAACACTTTGGCACTTATCTGACCCTTCTCCTCTTTGTCCTCAGGGGTTGAATCAGAAGGTCTCAGACTGAGCTCTTAATAAATGAAAGCACTGAATATTGAATGCTGCTGAATTTTGACTGATATTGCATGGATGATATTGAATTGTAGTTGTGGCTACTATTTAGATGGAATACATTTATAAAAACAAAAAAAAAGCGAAAAAAATGGGGGGGGGTTGTCTGTGGGCACTTGATGGCAGAGTACCTGTGACCAAACTTGAAGTATTTCTTCGCACTTAATAAGGTTTCTCCTTCTTGTTTAAGTTCTTGCTTGTGTTGTACGTCGCTTTGGAGAAAAGCTTCTGCTAAATGAAATTGTAGATCGTAGAATTGTAGAAAATTGCATCTACTTCTTGTATAAATTAAGTATCCCTATCAATGGGAAAGTTTCAGCTAGAGCTATTAGTCTGGTAAGGAATCAGGTTATAATGCAAAAGTGACAAGGTTAGCTGTTGTCTTATGAAGTGCAACACTTGATACAACCATTCATCCTTGATAACAATTTCCAATACTTATTGACCTAAATTAATTTGTTAAAAGACTATTACTTTTTTTTCTTCCTAAAACTAGACTTAAACCTGTTTGAGTTTTCATTGTCTATAACTGGACTAAAACTATCCCATACAGAAATGACTAAAATGTTACTATAACTAATTCACATTTTGATCCAAAAGACTAAGAATAAAATTAAGATGTCTGCCAAAAACAACACTGCACAGGAGCGAATAAAAAGTGAAAACACCGCTGTAAACACAACCAGTTTGGTGTCAGTGACAAACAAATGAGACGTCAAAAGCAATGACAGGCTCCAAATGCAAAGAGAACAAAAAAGATAAGAAAAAAGATGAAAAAACGACTCTGAAGACAGAGATACTGCAACAGGCAGCCACTTGGGTGGCATCTCCATGTTATTATAAAAATAAAAGCATTGCACCTTCTAATGACACTGTCATCTCTTTCTTTCTTTGATAAAGATATAGATGTGTATGTTTTAGTAAAACCCAAAACATGTGGATGTATTTATTTCTATGTTCCTATATATGTTAGATTACTTAACTTTCTTTCATAAATACAAGTGTACTGATAGGCTGATATTGTGAGAAATATTGTACTAGAGAATTAAGGGTAAGACTAGAACATGCAATCTATGATAGATGGTGTAATTTATAATCTTTCCTTGATTTCTCTCTTCCTTTACGTTGTTAAATTATTATTATTATTATTATTATTATTATTATTATTGGTTGTAGTAGTAGTAGTAGTAGTAGTCCCTTAGAGCAACACAATCCTTTATTTAACCATCCAAATCCTTAATTTATATCAAAAGCTTCATTGAGAACAAAATCTCAGCATACACACATCACACAGCATTTCTGACAAAATGCATGATTATGGGGACAAGTGACGGACAGCCAATCACAAGCTGCAAAATATACACAAGTGTGAATTATTCATGAGGGGGTGCAATACCATTTCTGACCTACAGGGGCGCTATGTTATACACTGCAAATACACAAATTCGTGTAAATATGGACTATAAAGACATGAGCTGAAACTTTGAATTTTAGCTTTTTATACCTCTAGAAACACTTCTGCATTGTCCGAATTATGAGGACTCTGACTATGTCCTTACAGTTCAAAATGTCCTCATAGTGTTGCGTGTATTCATACGAAATGTCTCCACAAACCATAAAGGCGCACACACACACACACACACACACACACACACACACACACACACACACACACTTACAGATACCGGTCAGGCAAAGGGGCAAATATGTGCATGAACATTAGAAACGTTTTAATTCACAAAGATGGTTGTGTAACTGGACACACACACACACACACACACACACACACACACACACACACACACACACACACACACACACACACACACACACAGACGCTGTGTCAATAGTCTCTCAGAATGCAGGCACAGATTAGCTGGATCCAGGAGAACAAAGGTGTCCCCTTCATTGGCAGGCCAACATCCTACTCGTCAAATTTGGGTTGAGATATTGATCCTATAATTTTTCAATCTCCCTTTTTCCCTTATAGAACGCCAAGAAGTGTGAGCGGTAGTGGACTTAATGGGAGTGTGTGGTGACATGGCAACAACTTCATGCACGCAAACACCCTTTGATCACTCTTTGAACTCAAGTTCAATGAGGGATATGTGTATCTGTCGCCTCCTTCTATAAATGCACAAAGTGGGGCCCTGGTTGCACTGGGGGTAAAAACCACAAGGCAAATTAAATCAATGGGCTTCCCACTGGCAGATGGCTCACTTTAACACTCAGTTAGCCTTTAGATAATTGAGGCGTTGACTCTGCAGTGGTCGTAAAAAAACGGATGGCGCGTTTATACGTTTGAATGGAATAGATCAGTGGAGGTTAAATAAATGAAATCCCATTTGTCAGGGAGAGGAACCCCGGTAATAATAAATGCCCCCCTTCGGCTCCCCTCCCCACTGCAAACACCTCCACTGTTTGGCCTCATAAATAGAGAAAGAGAGGGGAGATGTTACCCACTCGCCCCAGCCATCCGCGCAGCCTGGCCACAACGCCATTTTGCCATTGATAGGGTATCCCTGCTTAATGAAACGGTCTTTCCTTTTCCCCCTCCTCTCCGCTTGTTTTCTGTCCCTCCTCCCTCCTGCATGCAGTGTGATAAGTAGCGAACCAGCGAAGCCTGTAATTACAATCTTACCGAGGAACCCTGGCCCAATCTGTGTATAAATCTCGCCATCCAATTACAAGATGTAATAATTTTGCAGTCAAGCTGGTAATGAGGTCTAATACTCATGCATGTGATAATCCCCCCTGGATGCTGACTCTATCAGATGTTAGCTTTGTAATTATACTGGCAGAAAATCATTATTTCATGTTCAGCAGAAAAATGAGCTTGGTGGGGGGAAGTTAATTTTCTCTATGCTCTGTGAAGCATAGACTAAATTTTAATGATCTAATCATTACCCCCGACTATCCTCGGCTGCAATTGACCCATGTTACTTGTGTGAGGCAACATTTTGCTCGTTTAAGAGTCCCTGATATGCAGTAAGGTTTGCCAGGTAGGAGCCTTTTTATTTAGTAATTATACAACAATAAAACTATTATGCTAATGATATGGAAATCGATATCGTCGAGCCGCCGTGTCATTTAACAGCTGCACGGAACATAAATCACATTTTTAATTGTGAGCTGTTAACATTTCCACATTATTGCTTTGTGTTTTTTTTTTTTTTTTTTTTAATACTCTGTTCATGTTTCATAGCTGATGGGTTGACACCAACAGTGAGAGAAAAGGTCAAATGCAGCAGTTTGAGCTGAGGACATCTTTGCTGTATCCTGTCTTTCTCTCTTTCTCCTGCGGACAGATGTAAATACCTTGAACATGACGCCTCTCGGAGTGATGCAGTGTGAGCACGTGCAATAAAACCAGTACAGCTCTATATGATACGAAACAACAACAAACGAAGGCAGAGCAGCATAATTGTTCTTGTCCATTTCATTTTGCATGAAGTTGCAGGTCAGCAAGTCGTGATGTGGTCTTAAAAATGTCATTGAAGTAAAACAAAAACTTTTTTTTACCAAGCCTTGAAGGTAGTTATATAGACCAAAGTTTCTTGCACATGCAGGCATAAACATCTGAATATGCATGCACCAATGATAATTATGTTTTGAATAGGTGTTTCTCAGCATTATGTGCATATTACCAACACGCCACACAAAGGACATGTTCCCACAAGAAAATGAGCCTGAATGAAGGGAGGAAAGGTTCTTTCTATGTCTGTATTTGATATTCTTGAGATTGTATGCTTTATTTTAACATAAATACATGCCTTAACCATTTCAGGCCAATCAAACACACCACAATTTGGAAAAAAAACTGTTCAAAGCAATTCACTAAAGAAACGTAAATATTCAGTCAATTTAAACCTCCAGTTATTTGGTTAAGAGTTATATTAATAAGTGAAATGCATTTATCAGACTGGCTATATTGTGTTGCATTGACGTAAATTCTGTGTTGTGATTTCAGGTAATAATTTAAATGGACTGCCACACTTCACAGCTACGTGTTCAAAGTTCAGATGTGGATGTTTAAGGTTATTCAGGTTACCCTGCAGGGCCACTGTGAGCAAATGTAACAGCCAGATAAAACAAACCACAGGACAACAGGATGCCTAAAACACCACATGAGCCGACAGCAGAGAGAATTGTAAAGCAACACGGGGGTGTCGGGAAAAGTAAAACGCGGAATGCATGCAGTGATAAAATCTGAGCTCAGCTGTCCAGGGGTCACGGCTGGTGGAGCAGGAGATATGGTGGTTAATAGAGATGATTGATTACAGGGGGGGAAACCCAATAGCGTCTGAAACATGAGAAATTATAAAACCTGTGCTTTTACAAAAGCTGTTTTTTTTTCTGGATGCAACAGAGTCTGATGCAAAGGTTTAATATGTAGATAATACACAGACAAGGTAAGACAAAGGTTAGACTTTCTGACAAATGTTGGCCTAATCTGAATGTCGGTAAATGTCAGAGATTACACACTGTTTTTATGTCCCAAGGAAAGTTCACTGTTGATACATATCCTGTTTGAAGTTTAATGCTTTGTGCTGAACCTGACCCGTAAATTTAAAGATCAGCTCCGTTAATATATGCAACTACATTTTATGATAAGGCCACATGAGGTAGTGAAGTTATCGCTGTACTGCTCATACTGATACGTATTCTCTCAGTGAACGCAGTAAACACAAACACAGTGTCACATTTGTGGCAATCTGAAAAGTTTACTGCCAGATAACAAACACTACATCATCAGAGTGCTCTCTCCACCTTTATCACTGTGTAAATAGTGTGTACATTTTGAATATCGAAGACAACAATCATTTTATCTTTTTCTTATGGGAAATGAATCAACAGTACATCACATTTAATCGTAACGCTGCTGTAAAACTTTTCATCACCGAGTTGAAATGAAATTTCACCAATGTGATACAAATATTTGCCTAAAAAAAAAAAATGAGAGACCTCTTATCGCATATTTGATAAGCACAAAATGTTAACACATTTGAGACTTTGCCTCTGCCCTTGACACAGTTATTGTGGTACGAGTGGCATCACAATCTGAGCAGATTATGTTTTCATACATGCTCCCAGAAGGAGTGATATTGAAATCAGCATGCATGGCGCACTGGGGCGTACTTCACCTTTTTCTCAGCATGATGGATGTGCATCCTACGCCGAAGTGATAAGAGTCATTATTTGATGATCAACCATCCATTGTATAGCATACATTTAGTAGCCCTCATAAATAAGATTCACTGAATAAAGCTGTGTAAAATCACATCAAATGGTGATATCTGACACTCAAGATTGAGGTCTTATTTCATGTTTGTAATGAGTTAATTCTGATGAAATTGTCTGTATTTTTCTTTGTGTAATGCAAACAGAGTTAGACATGTTAAAGACCAATTAACGTGTTCTTTTAAAAATTTCAAGAGTCAGTTTAAGGGATGGAAATACTTTATACAACTCCTCACTGAACGTTATTTAAATATAATTCAAGGCCTCCTGTGCATCTGGCATCCACACCATGAGAAATTTATTTATTGAAAGTTTTAGTCACACATGGAAAGTTTAGCAGATGGTGCATCTACATCAGTCAAACACTTGTGCAGACACCCAGTGACACACACATGCACACACCAAGACACTCAGGGAGTGTGAGACCCCTTTGTATCCTCCTCTCTCGCTCTCTTGCTCTCTCTCTCTCCTCTCTTCTCCTGTTCTCTATTCCTCCCCCTATTCTCTCGATGCCGTTATATGTATTATCTTTATGCCTGCCCATCTCTGGACACGGACGCCTCTTGTTTCGCCATTTTAAACAGATCTAATCAGCAGTGTGTTAAACAAGAGTGGATCTTTTATGCATTGGGTGTTAGGACAAGCAAATCACCGCTGTAGATCAAGCGAATAAACAACTCCACCCTGATTCAATTACAACAGCTGGGGTCCGTGCTTTTATCTGGCGTGGACATCATTTCAATCAAAATGTAAAATAATCCAATCCAATAGTGGAGATAGGATACAGACTGCTGAGCTTAGTTGTTTTAATAAAAAAAAGAGAAAGAAATACAAGGCATTCTCAACCCCCTCTCTTTCTTTCTGACAGCTATCAAGAAGTTCCCATTCCCAAACTCCATTACCGTGTGTAATAGCATTCAAAACGGAATTGAAAGGAAGAAGAGCGAGAGATTGTTGGCTATATTTTTATTACTCAAAGCTGTTTTCCAAGACACAGCCCGGTGCACATTTATTCATTTAATTAACAGTAGCATCAAATTCTTCTTGTCCCCCTCACGGTCTTTCACGCCTTTTTTTTTTGTCTCACAGGCAACAGCAATTATTGTGTAAGATCATACTTAGTGGGAATTGAAAAGTCGGCAAAGGCGGTGTTAATGGCAAGTTAATGTAAATGTTTTCTCTCAAAGTTATGAATTTGATGGCAATAGGATGCAGGCCACTGCACTTTAGCCTCCTTTAATTAACTGAGCAGAATGCACCATGACAGAAATTTGGAACAA
Source organism: Labroides dimidiatus (assembly GCA_030710495.1). NCBI lineage: Eukaryota > Metazoa > Chordata > Actinopteri > Labriformes > Labridae > Labroides > Labroides dimidiatus. The sequence continues at coordinate 25,270,536 of CM061148.1, read as the reverse complement.
TCTCGAGAAGGAAAGAGAGAGAGAGAGAGGGAGAGAAAGCACGAGAAGAAGAGTGATTTCTTGCAATAATAATGTTCAAGGAAATTGAATGTAGGAGAATGTACAACAATGTTAATAATAAGGCTGGGTCTATCTACAATAATGTAATCTAATAGAAAGCAATTAATTTAGGACACAGGCCACTGCACTTTTTACTCATTTAATTAACACATGGGATATTTGCAAGGGTTGAGAATCTAAAGCTTTATAAAGTATTACACCTCCCCCGTCTCACCATGAGATGCGGTGTCTAAACTCTCTCTGAGCTAAATTATATGTAATGTTAGCTGTAATTGAACTTGTTGACTAATTTTCTCATTGTGTGCAATAAATTATATGGTATGCACGGTCAAATTTTTGTTAGTTACAGTCAGTTTCTTGTTATAAGGTCAAACTACCAAACTAAACAAATGTTATGTCAATGCTCAAATAATAAAGGCAATGTGTTTGGCTATGCACATACATTTGATGTCCTTTCATCTCACATCGTGTTGAAGGCTGCTCTCATATACACAAATCCATTTATCTCTTAAGCTAAAAATGTAAGGTAATTATCAATTTTGAAGAAAAAAATGTACATTGAAAGCTGTGTATAACAGAGATTAATGGGTTGTCAAACCAAAATGGATTTTTACGCAAATTCTAATCTTGACAGGGTGAGCAAGACTCCCCTTCTTCCCATGGGGTATCACCAGTTCACTATATATTAACACAATTATTACCCAGCTGCCAATTTACACGATATTTATTTAACAATGATTTCGTTGATTTTAAAAATGATTTATCCAGATGGTTATGGAAAATGTAGTCTCTCTGATTCCACAGTCAAACAATTAGCATCCTGGTGGGACAAATTAACATTTAACTGAACATTTCATTCACACTCAAGTTAGAATATTACATCTTACATCCAACATACCTTGAGTCATAAATGAGGTAAATGCCCCAACTTCAAACACTGCTTCTGTTATCACCACCACTGTTCACTGGCTCAGGTTAGTTTGTGATCAACACTTGCTCTCTTGTTGCTGCACTGGTCACAGGACACACGATCTTGCGCACTTATTACCCATCAGACACGGTTGGGGCCCAGCTCCTGATCGCACATCTGTACCCAATAACTTATTTTTTTCATGATCCCCACAGCCAGCCTGAGACTAATGTTTTTGACAGTATCAACAGGCAAAGGTAAAATGTGCTCAAACTCCTTTTCCCAATTTGATTTGATATGATAAATCTGATCAGTTTGTCACTCGTGTAACTTTGTTGTTCAGATTTATCTTTTCATTTGTAGGCATGTTGTGAGTGAAATCAAGAGTTCATCATAGTTTGTTTTTTGCCCCACCACTCACAAGTCCCATGAAGGCCAATACAGTGTTTTCATGCTCAGAGGAGACCCTGCCTTTTATTGTTAAGCAAGCCAGGACCCAGCCCAGTTGGTACAGGCCAAGCCACTTGTACTCACTCGGGCTACCCATTTTCACACATATTCACAGGCAGGACAAGCAATAACATGCATTTAACTCCCCTTTCCATTGAATTGTACCAACTTTGATTATTCCCTCTCTTTTTTAATGCAGGTAGCAAAGGTTATAAGTAAGGAGAAGGAGGGAAAGGCAACATCGCCACTTCTCCAGCTCCCTCACACCCAAACAAGCATTTCATAATTCATCACCAGGCCATGACAGATGAGTCCTGCTGGAGAATATTAGAAAATGTCTCAAATCTCATATATATGCTAATGGTATGCTGAGACCGGTTGGGTAGTGTGGCAGACTTTTTAATCTTCTCTTGCAACAACTAGGACCACGGAGTGAAAGTGGAGGAGACAAGTCATTGCACTTCAACAATTTATGATCAAACAAGTTTGGTTTTGAAAACAGGACAGAGATGCAGAAAGATAGAAAGAGGTAGGAAGAGATATTACGGTGAGGATGGTATAAGACAAAAGAGAGCAGGGCTTGTTCTTGTAATTTAGCAAATGTGTAATAATAGGAACTCAAGCCTTTGACTATAAAAGATGTTGAATCAGTCTTGTCACCTGCTGCTTTGTCACTGTGCTGCATTGTAATCCTTTTCATTTTGATTTATGACATTTTGTGCTCTGCGTGGATGCATTATGCATTCATGTTAAGTCACTTGTAATAGAGATACCACTGTGATAAACATGTGTGCTGAATGCACATATGAGTTTTTTTTTTTGTTTGTTTTTTTTTTATAAAGGAAGAACTACAAGTTTCCTCCTCTTTTTTTTCTAATTTGTCGTTTAACAGAAACTGTTAGTAGATAAATGGTACAGTCCACTAAAAGAAAAGGAGCAAAAGAAGGAAAACAATTAGCATTACTGTGATTGACGGTGACGCTATTATACTGCTCCACATGTTCCCAGTGATAAACTGAAAGGGATAATTGAGATGGACCCCTTCTAAAAGTCTTTCCATTTCAGTAAGTTTTCTACCCTTTATTAGAAATACAAATCAAAATGAAAACAGACCTCTATCTGCCGACTGTTTTAATTTTTCCAAGCAAAGAACATAATACAGTTTTGTCAAATACGTCAGACGTCTATATGTATTTGAAGTATAGTTTGCTCATTTGTATTTTAATGTATCGCATCAGTGTAAGAGTATCCCTGTGAGAGACTGTTCTCAAAGTATCCCTCCTTTCTTTGAGTCTCCTTCTTCGAAACCTGTGCACGTCTATGCAAAACATACACTAAAAGTGATAACATAATCACTCAAAGCCGACGACTCCCTGCTCTATTGGAGCTTGTGATGAGGCATTAATAACAGTGAAGCGAGTGCTTTATTTTTCATAAATTACATATGTCAAAGATAAAACTCCTTTTGTTGAATGGACACATAGGTTGGTTTGGGTGCCAGATTAATGAGGATGCACAAAATTCTGAGGACATCTTTTCTAAGTCATTTCAAATATTATTAATAACAAAAAGTGCACCGGTGAGTTAAAGCACACAAAAATTTAACTTTTTGTTGTTTCATCACCTAAAAAAAAAGCCAAGTGAAGGGTAAGCATTCAAACAATAGCTCTGCTTCTACAGACTGATTGGTAAAGTGTTGCAATGTGACAAGTGGATTTTTTTTTCTTCTTACTATAAGGGCTAACTACAAAGACGATTAATTTTGTATTCTTTTCATAAGACAAAGAAAGAATAATCTCTGTAAGGAGACAAAAAAAAAAAAAAACTCATTTACGGTAAACCAAAGTTTTTTCTGTAATGTGGGCAGGACTAAAAGAATAGAAAGTATGAAGTATTTGGTTTATAATAATAATAATAATAATAATAATAATAATAATAATAATAATAATAATAATAATAAGAAGAAGAAGAAGAAGAAGAAGAAGAAGAAGAAGAAGAATGGTGAAGGCAGTTTGGGAGTGCAAAAGCTGCGGTTCCTTTGTGTCCAGGAATCCCCGTTCACTTCAAAAATTGTTCATTAAAATGTATGTAATTTATTAACATTGTTGGTTCACACATGGAACATGGGGTTATAACACACAATTTGATTTATCATGGGTAATAAACTTAAATATGGATATTGATAGCCACAGCTGACTCATCATACACTGACAGTTAGGTTGGACCAGCACCAACACAGTGCTGCCATTGTTTAGCCTCATAACATCTTATCCGAGACCAATAGGTGACTTCACAGAGCCTACACCTACATTTTATTCTAAGTCTGGATGTTGCTTCCCATTTATCTTCAGCTTGGGTTAAGGAAGACTTAAGCTGGGTGCACATGTTTTCGTTTTTGTCCTGACTTTCCTCCTTCTCAAACCAAGGGCGATAAAGACCCGATTATGTCTTATAAGATGATCCTATCCAATCATCCTGTGGTCTGAGGTGGGTTAAGAAGGAATATGTCCCGATAATCAGCTATGAAAAGGGTTGGGCCGAGAATCTTCATGTGTATAGGAAAAGCCAACAACTCCTGAGTCATGACTCTGTGGATTGTGATGTAGAATGAAATGTAACCAATCAGGAAGTGAGCTGACTGAGAAACAAGGAAGCAGATGTGAACAAAAAAAAGCATGGCTGACCTGTAAGGTGTTCCTGCCATCTCAAGGTTTTTTTCCAGTCTTTTTTTTTTTTTTTGGTTCGGTCATTTTCATTTAAAAGTAGTCCCAAGACCAAGTGTATTCAACGTCCCTGTTCGATGTCCCCTTCCATGTTGTGTTTTGTGTTTACCAGTTGTTGCTACGTGTTGTTATGTTTCTCCTTCTACATTTTGTTGGATCACGTTTGGTCACGTAAAATCTAAGTCTTGGAGAACTAGATTCTCGATCGGTAGTGGGACAGAATCGTTATGTGTGTGGTGAGCTGTGTTGAGATTATCGGAGCACACCACACACAGTACAATCAAAAATGTTCAATGCCTGATTTTTATCTTCACGAGTGGGGTCTCTAACAAATAAAAAATCTCTTCAGTTTGGAAAATCTTTATGCGTGTAACCTGCTTTAAGGAGCCAAAAGATTGGTGGGTTGATGTGGTGGGTTATGTAACCTCTCACTGGGGTCAGTATTTGGATGAGGGAGTGTTGGTTGAGTCTCTTCAGTGGGCACTTTTTGTTTCATTGGAGATAAAGTGCCTTGTGTTTATTCAATCTAACTCGGATCTTTTCCATTTTATTGCTGCTTATTGTGGCTGTTTCCAGTGAACCTCTGAGAATGATGAGTAAAAAGAAATTAGAATGAGTTCTGGCGACTGTCTATGTCTTGTAATACATCTTCGGCACCTGTACTCTCATTTATTTTCACTTTCACAAAGATTAAATTGCCTTGATTGTAAGCCGTTTCCACATTACACATCATGTCCTCTCTGATTTGTTTGGAGTGAATCCAACTTCCTGTTTTTCTGTATCCCTCATCCTCACCCTGTTGAGAAGACCTGCCTTGTCTTCTTACTGACAACAGTGACAGAAAATTATTACACATCATTACACTTCTTAAATCACAATTTACCCAGCCTCAGCAAATTATTCTCCGGTGGGTGCCGGGGGTAATGGAAACTGTCTTCTCCACTTTGTGTCCCGTGTTTCTCCTGCTCTATCAAAGCCCCACCAAGTGTTTGTCTCTAGAATCGCTTTCTTTCAGTTGCTGTCTCCTTCCTTTCTCCTCCCCAACATACTTGCTTTCATCCTTCCTTCTCCGTAACGCCACATCTTTATTGGCTCCTTCCTTTTGCCCTCTCATCTCTCCTCTGTTTTCAAACCTACAGGACTCTGGTGTGTCTCCTCAGGCTGACACCATTTGTCCCTAAATTAGACATTATACAGGAAACTAAAAGTGCAGCACTCAGGTGTCTATTGGATTTGCTTTAGATGGAGCAGCTCTGACAGGACGTTGTCGTTCTCAATTTATTTAACCCACTGAGCAATGATGGACTTTCTTTTTTTCCATGTAAGGCTGTGTTGGAGGATTTTTTTTGAGAAATCAGCAAAACAGTTTACAGCCTTGCAGAGGAAGTCCTGGATACTATTTCAGTTCAGAGAAAGAAAGTCTATTGTCCGCTAACAACATAAGACTGAATATGCACATACACACACATATATTCCCAAGTTGTAAAATAACAGCAGATTGGTCTGTTGTCAGTGAGTCAAAATATGTGGCCACTAGTTTCTCTTTCGTGTCATTTGTTGCTAATTTACCCTGAGTGCGCTGTGAGTACAGCAACCTAAAAACAAAAAGCTGATGCTCACATCATTTTTGGGCTTTGGTTCCATCCCTTTATTTAATTTATTTATGTCTTTAACCATCAACTGATTTGTAAATTTCCATTTGTGATTGGATCCTCCCACCCTCTTCCTTCATCTTCTCTCTGTTTTCCAGAATTTGCAATCCTCGTCAGTTCTTCCCTGCTTTTACCATAGCCATCCAACATTGCTGCCAGCACTTCTTTCACAGATCTGATATATTCTTTTTTCCAGGTCCTGTCAAACCCAACAGAGGCCAAAGCGGTGGAATTCCTGAAAGCCAGAACCATCAGAACAGTAAGTGCATGTTTCTGACATGTGTTTCAGCCTGGGTCAAAAGTAATATTGAGGTACTATATAGACCAGGATGAATGGGCCCAGCTTACTGAAGTGTCCCCCTAGACTTTAGGGGCTTGAGTAAAGAGGAAGGGGGGGAGCTGGAGCTTGAGAGTAAGGAAGAACGGGGAATTGATGAGAGGAATTGAAAATGAAGCTGTTTATTCACAAACCCTTCCCCTTTTACTCCCCCATTGCCTTCCTCTCGACGTCTTTACTTTCCTTAACATTCAGCGCTCCTCCCTGCCTGTTCTATTACGCCTCAGTGGGAGAATGATGATGAATCACCTGGCCGCAAGGAAGCAAAATATATCAAGTCTGGGTGGGTTTGGGAATTGGTTAAGTACTTCTGCAGAGCCCTGACCTCATAATCGCTTTGAGCCTGTAAGGACCTCCTGATTTATAAAGTAGTCGTTGATTAATGCCCTTTTAAGTGGACAAGGCGGGCCAAAGACAGAGGCCCAACCACTCAAACATGAACACCACTTGTGAAAGAGAAAAAAGGACTGAGTGTTTGTGTGTACGTGTGTGTATCTTGGTGTGTGCACATGGCAGTGGCTGTGGAATAACATGCAGTCAGTGTGTGAGTTTAGCAGTAAAGGTAATTGTGGCAGCAGCTTCTCACCAGTCAAATCTTCCCCCGCTATAAATCATTGCCGTTTGGCCTCTCTTTGACACCAATTGCTGCCTGTCCCCAAAGCCTGCCTAAAGCCTCTGTAGGTCAGACGCCAGCTCTTTAAATGTGTCTTGTCAGACAGACAGGCTGAGCAGATAGCTGCTGCTGCAATGGAATATGTTTGGGTACAAATAAAACCCTGCAATGCATGCATGCACTGAAGCTCATAAACTACTTCAAAGAATAAACATCTTATTCTTTTAAACATGCTACACTTGAATGTAGAAGTATTTGTGTTCGCAAATCATGAAGCTAAAAACCGAATGCACTTTTGTCAAAGAGAAAGGGATGATTCAAGTCCTATCAAGTGTTAGCTTTTGCATATGTTGGAGCTGTTTTCGTATGTAAAGCTAAAAGTAGGGGTACTAGAAGATTTCCTCATGTTAACTGATAAATTGTGTTGTCCATTGGCTTTTCATTGTTATTAAACACAAACGCTAAACAAGCTAACTGATTACATGATGGAGAATAAAATATTAAAAATACAGTTCAACTAGTTTGGGAAATGGTCTCTTTCTTCCTTCTTACTTTTTCTTACGATTCAGTTCTTTAAAATAACTCTAATCAAACCTTTTAATGAATAATAATAATAATATTTAAAGAAAAAAAATTTTTTTTGATGTGCTCTAGCGCTGCTGCTTCACAGCAAGAAGGTCACCAGTTTGAATCCCAGTTTGCTCGATGTGCCTTTCTGTGTGGAGTTTGCGTGTTCTCCCTGTGCATATGTGGGTTCTCTCCAATAACATGCTCATCAGGTCAGTTGGTGATCCTAAATTGCCCGTCTATGTGTCAGCCCTGCAACTGACTGGCGACCAGTCCAGGGTGTACCCGACCTCTTGCCTTAAGACAGCTGGGATAGACTCCAGCCACCCGGGACCCTGGGCAGGATAAGCGATATAGAAGATGAATGAACGTCTCAACAAAGCTCTTTGTTAGCTAAACTCTTGTAAAAGCCAGTTAACCTGAAAAGCACTGGAGGTGCTAAGGAAGTGTACATACCGTTTTCATCAATACTGGCAGCATTATTGGATGTTGAATCATATTGTATTGTTTCATGTAATGTCAAAATTTGTGTTGTTATACCAATCATTTTGTTTCATATCAAAATGTAGCATAACATATAGCTGTATCATATTTTGTCATGTCAGATGAAACTGTATCATATGGTTTCAACATGTTGTATTGTTTTGTACCATGCTGTAATGTATTGCACTGAACTGTACTGTATTGAAATGTACCGTATAGTTTCGTATCATATATCATATTCACATCATATATATGTTGTGCCGTAATAAAACACTATCCAATTTTGTCCCGTTCTTTGTTATTGTAAAGTTTTAAAAAGGGGGGTGGGGGGCAGTATTCACTTGCTCGTTGTTATTCAAGGCTCAACTTTTTTTTTTATTATTATTATTTTATTAGGTATTGGGGGGGGGGGGGGGGGGGGCGTGTTCATTGAACAAATTCATCACTGAATAAAAAAGAATCACTGACACATGGCACCACTAACTGGTCCACAGGTCAGGTCATGAGCTGCCACCTGGGGGTCAAAATGGCAAACCATGACCGAGTCTTCTACAAGTCTGTATTCAGAGACACGTCCTGATCTCATTAAGGTTCTTCAATTAAACAGTGCCTCTTTCCATTTCAGAGTCAGTATGTCATTCTGCTCCAATCCGTCTCCTTTTTATTGCTGTAAGAGACCAGAGAATGTATGAATTTATGACTGAATGAAGGCTGATTCAGTCATAGGATGTTAATTGGTGAATCAAACCTTGGTGGGGACATAAAAAGTGATGGATTTATAAAGTGTACAACTCAGAAGTGGTGGGAAGGTGATTAAGAGGAATCAAAAGTGAAGAAATGCATTTTAAATACAGAGAAAATACAGAATATGAAGAAAAATTTCAAACTTGAGTTATGTCTCTGAAGTCTTAGATTTTTCTTGAGATGTTTTTGCATTCTAGTATTCATATCACTTCAGCTATTTGTTGTTAATAGCCGAATAATACTTTTTAAGATATTTTACAGGTACATGCACAATATTGGTCATGTTCCACATCACTTGAGTACGGTGCCCCTGCAATGAGGTGACATTTTGAAACCTATTTTTCCTCATCGCAAAACTTTCCCCTCCTTGTCTCTTTCACAGCGCTGTGCGCGGAGATTGACAGCTTGCTTTACGGGTTCTGGAGAAGGGTTTGAAAGGAAATTTGCTCCTGCAAGTTCTTTCCTCTCCTGTCTTCACCTGCAGCAGGCGAGATGGCCTGGCGTGCTGGGTGAGATGTGCCGATGGGGGACGAGACTTCACCGTGCAAGTGGAAATGGCAGTGTCAATTAAATATCACTTTCAATTTCCTTGTTTTATGATCCCCGGGCTACTAAGCACCAATAATCCCCCCTCGGCAGGCCCTCCTACCTTGTCTTGAGGAAGATTGATTACACTTGTCGCCTCCTATAAAAAAGACATTTACATGAAAATAAGAAAACAACTTCTTTGTTTGCATGGAAGTGAATCAAGGAAAAAAGCAATTCCCAATTTGATTTTCATACAAAGGCGAGGCAAGATAACAATCTCGCCGCGTCTCATCTGAGTGAGTTTTGGAGGTAGAGCATAGAGGGGGGCGAAGACGTATGTAGATTGAATAAAGCCGGCAAATTATTTTCATGCAACATTGATGGATGTCGTCTTCACTCACACAATGAAGATGTCTCCGATTCTGCAGCAGAGATTGCTTTCGACACGTGTGTTACATGCAGTGTATTCCATATATTTCTGCACAGAAGATGAATCGCTTTAAAGACTCAGATAAAAGTTTGACTTGAAACATTTCAATCATACCATTACACAATATGAAAATGATTTCATGCTACATGATCATTATTATTATTTATTTATTTATCGGCGAGAGAAGAAATGAAATTTAGACATCTAGACTGTACGGAGCGTTTTTCTTCTTTTCGAAAGACGCAGGTCGGTTTCCGTGTCATGCGTTGTGTATTTTATGTATCATGGCTCAATGCTTTTTGTTTTTCTAATCTTTACCCTACTGGTGAATAAGAAAAAAAAATGGGTGCAAATTTTTCAATGCATGACATATTTTAGTGTGTGTTGCACGACTTTCCTTTAAGAGTCTCATATCACAGCTGGTGTTCATGTGCAAGAGAGGAACTGCAGCAGTAAAGAGTGAAAAGAAAGGCTCTTACAGCCTTGGAAAAAAACGTCTTCAGTTGTAAATCTTGCTTTACTCAAGACAGTAAGGAATTTTTTGGAAAATCCTGTTCACTGCATTTTACAGACTATATTGTCATCCTGAAGGTTTGATTTGTTGTCTGCATGAGTTGTAATCAGTTTGAAGGAAAATCAGCTAGCAGAGGCTTGAAGTTTTCACACGCTTCGTAGTCAATAACAATCTTAAATTTCAAGGCTTTTATGGGTAATGTAAGATCTGTGATGCTAAAATGCCGTGACCCATGTGTTCATTCATCTATTCTGTGTGAAGAACACACTCAAACAGACTGAATTAATCATCATTAGACTACAATACAATAGTAAAGATATATTCTTTGAAACTATAGCAGAAGAAGTAGACTGCTTCAAGAGTCCCGGTTTTGGTGCAGATCAACCATTTTTCAAGAAAGACGTGGCAGGATATAACAAAATGACTGAGCTCATCACCCGGCTAAAGAAGATGTGAAGTTGTAATATTGTCACTGAGACCACAAGAAAAAAATGTTTTCTATGAAAACTAAATCAAAGGAAAGTGTAACAGCCAAGCTGCTAACGTAAATAAAGCAGGCCACCAGTAATCAGTCATCTTCTGAACCGCTTATCCTGCTCAGGGTCAGGGGTGGCTGGAGACTATCCCAGCTGTCTGAGGGCAGAGGCAGACAAACTTTTATGCTCAAACCTACAATTAACCTGATGTGCATGATTTAGGACTGTGAGAGGCCAGAGTACCAGGAGAACATGCACACTCCACACAGAAAGGCCCACCTTGCCCAAACCGGGATTCAAACTGGTGACCTCCTTGCTGTAAGGCAGCAGTGCTAACCAGTGTGCCACCATGCAGCCTGGCCACAAGCACATTGCATAAAACCACTTTTGCATGTTGAAAACTTTTTTTTTAATCACAAATGTAGAAGCAAAGTTTGTGAATCATGCAGAGCAAACACATTTAATGATTACAGACTTATGAATGTTAATTTTTGTCTTTTAGAGCACATAAAAAAACTGAATCTCTCAGGCTGGATTAACAAGAGAGTCTGACACATGATCAATACACTCTTCCTGGTCCATTTAACTGCATACTGTATGTGTGTGCTGCTACACAAGGCAGCAGTAGGATCTGTAAGATCTGCTTTTGAATGCTATATAACAAGATAGATTCCCATTCTGATACTTTATTTAACCATATTAATGTGTTTTAATTGCTTGTGATAGCATATGAAAGAGTGATATTACCATACCACAATGCAGAGAGGAAAAAAAAACATGATGGGAAGGAAAATAAGAATGAATTGAAACAGATTAGAGATGGAAAGTAGACAGGTGCTAAGGTAGAATCAGAATAAGAAAAAAAAGGAGGGTTGGGTTAGTGGGGGTCAGAGAGAGAAAAAGGGATTACACCAGCCATTATCAGATGGAGCAACCATAGGTATTTCTCAAACAATGGCAGCAGCAGCTGATATGTCCATGCATATATGGTAAACAAAGAAGAGAGATTAGTTTAAAGCAAATCTCCTCTGTGCACCTTTAAGTCTTTTGTCAGTGCCACAGAGGCTGTGTAGCAACCGGGTGTGCAGAGCATGTTTACACAAAGCATAAGAGCATCGGTGTCCAATAATTCGTGTCTCACATGGTCTTTCACTACTTAAACAAGGTCAGAGCGGCGGCTTGAACAACTGAGCCTCCACACGCACACACACACACACACACACGGTCATATCTGGACTTTGAACAGGGCTGTATTGTGCCCCTCTGTGTGTGTGCCGAGATAAGCCAGGCCACTAATGCCATGCGTAAGACACTAATAAACAAACAGTGTTTAAATTGGCCTGAAAGGAAGCAGTGATGCGTAGGAAGCACCCCTGGCGCTTCAATGGCTTAATCTGCCTCTTTCTCACTCTACTTTTTCACTTTCTCACCACAGATTAGGTTGTAAATGGTCAGAGAAGAAGGGATCGGGGTCTTCCTGACTCTAGATCTCTGCCCCTACATGATGTTTTTTTTCTTTTTTTTCCACTGACTGGCTGCGTATTTGAAAAGGTTGATAACGCTGATCAATAATCCAATAAAAGTTTTTTTTTTGACTGCAGTTTCGGGTAACATAGTCAGCTGTAGGTTTTGTTGGGATTGTAAGAATGATCAAACTTTTCAGGCTTTTGGTCTTGAAAATACAAGTTGTTAATCAGTTCCTCTTTCACTTTTGATGCTCTGCTGAGAGACCTTTAACTTCAAGCGTTTCACATTTTATCCCACTTTTAAGGATATTATCTTAATTGCTGAAACAGCAGGTTAAAAATCTGGTTTGCATCATATAAATATCTGAATGTGTGAAAATGTTAAAAATAATTATTTTCATTAAAACATTAAAGTTTTGCAGTAAATGTGTAAATGTTGCTGACCAACAAAATCTTAATGTACAGATTTTATGTTTCAACGTTATGCGTGTGACATATGTCAAGGCACATAGGTGTTCTGGAGGGCAGTGTTTGGCAACTAGAGGGCAGACATGACTGTGTGCAGTGTGAAATGTGTTAAAGTGCAGCTGTGTGAATGTTTATGCTGCACACACCTTTTCTGTAACACTTATGTGAAGTAACTGATTACTAAGACAACATTCTGAATGTGATTAATATATTCAGTCTGTTTCATAAATCAGATTTTTCAAACCAGAAGCATAACTTGGACGTCCTTCCAAAAAAAAAAAAAAAAAAAGGCCCCTGTGTTATGATTTTTCCGTGGTGTTGTAGCAGCATTCCAGCAGGGCATTACAACAGTGCCGAACCCTTGGAGTCATGTGTTGAAATGTATTAGTCATTGTGCTGTTGGAGAAGGCGCAGGGGGGAGAAAAGCACGGCCCTTCCGGAGAGCGATTCATCAGGTTTTTCCCAGAGCCCTCCTGGGTCAAGGTTTTATAGTGCCTGTTTGGTTTCCAAATGCTCTTTTCTCTCGCCCCCTCTCAGCCGGGCTATAGTGTCCAAACTTGTCTACATTTGCTTCTCGTGTTTTTGTGCATGGTCGATGTCCTTTTAAAAAGACCAATCTCAAATAAGTCTTTATTCTTGTTTTGTTGGCTCATATTCTCTGTTTTCATGAACTCTGGCCTCAGCCATGGCAACAGCTCGAAAATGTTAACATTGATTGACAGGATTAAAAAAGGCCCCCTTCCCCGGTACGCATTTCAAACACTTTGGGAACAATGGTGCTTGGTGTGATTGAATTAATGAGGTATCGCCGACTGTCAAAAGAGCACACATACTTTACATAAACCTGATTATCTTTGCATGGCAGAAATAGAAGAAAAGGGGAAGCGAGAAGAGGAGGAGGAGGAGGATGGAGGGAGCAAAGAGGAAAGAGAAGAGAGGAGGAGAGAGATTTGGATTTCAGTGGGCATCTCTAAAAACAACAACAAAATAATAAAAAAACAAAAAGAGCATCAAAGTGTGCAGTGCATGGTGGGGGTGGACGGAGCGCTCACAAAGTAGTGATGTTCCGGCTTGGGCCTCTCCCTCATGCTTGTGCTCTGTTTAGCATAAACCAACCATAGGGGCTTTAACAAATCTATTCAAGGAGCATGGGGCCCCAGAACAACATACTTTTTCACAAGCCACCACCCCCAAGCAAGACGTTTTCTGCATGGCGGCCATTGTTCAGCTTGAACCGCGCCGAGATTTCCTCGTTTCTTCGACCCCAAGCCTAAGGAAAAAGAGCAGCGGCGCCCTTAGTGAACCCCATGAAGTGACACCCGGAGTGGCTGCCAAGAGTCCCGCTAATTCTACGAACCTATTGAGACGGGAAAATAGAGTGGAGAAGAGGAGGGAGGGATGGGGAGGGAGAGTGGAGGGATGGATAGAGGTTCTCTGACTGAAATGCTCACCAGATCAGCAAAGTGAACCCTCTGAAACGTGAGCTAATTCTCTATTTAATCCTTTTAGCTGCTTTTTCTCCCTCTTTTTATCTATGTCACTTCTGTCCTCACTCAACCCCCCTCCCTCCCTCCCTCCATCCCTCCCTCTCTCCCTCTCTTTACTCGTTCTCTCTCTACTCCTCTTTTTCCTCTGAGGGACGTGTCAGCAAGAGTTCTTGTTGAGCAGCAGAAGGAAAGGCAGGGAAGGACGAAGCTTCTAGGAATTATTTGGTGTGTGTGTGTTTGTGTGTGTGTGTGTAAGTGTTGGCAAAGTGAAAGGGTAAGTGTGAAGAGAGCTGACTGTGTAGGCTGCTCCTTTTCCTCTGTTTTTTCTTCAAGAAAAGCTCTGACAGCTGCAGGTTTGATTTCTCGGGTTGTCAAAAGTCATCTTTGTTAGTCCTCCGCTTCCAATGAATGGCAGCGGATTAGAAAGAAAAAAGGAAAAAAAAAAAAAAAAAGAGGCGTGTTCACACATGGAGTTGTAGGTGGGCTCTGCCTCGAGTGGTTTCCATAAAGAAAAAGGAAAAATCACACAACATTACTCCAGGGGCCTCTGAAAGGAAAAAGAAAATCACACATTGCTCCAGAGGCACCCATTGTCTTACCGACTAACACCCAGCATATCAGATGCCTACAGATGCCCTCTTTCCTGCGCCTGAACCAATAGCTGCGCGCCTGCACAGAAAGATACAAATTGTCTCTCGTGCTGTGAGGTTGCTGGAACATAAATTGAGGGGTGAGGCATTGTTGTCAGTGAGTAATATACTTAGCATTATTCATAAAGAAGAGGGGGAGGGGGATTAAAAGGTGTTGGCTGGAGTTGAAAAAAGGCACTTGACTGCAGAGCTGACACAGCAGTTACATATGGCCTGATGTGGGTTCCTTTTATCTGCTGCATTTATCAACACTTTGTGTTTCAGAAGCTGCATCCACTGTCTTTCTGCAGTGATATGAACAAAAAAATTACAAGAATTATATAAAAAAATAACAATCAGATTTGATAGTAGAAATCTACAAATTAAAGATTTTACTTATTTCAACTTCAACAAAATTAACACTAAAAGTTTGTAAATTTAACCACTGTTTGTATTCATTATTTGATATTTGATGAACTGTTCCATTTTTTTGTGTTTAAATCATAAATTCCATTAAACAGGAAAAAAAACAAGCAAAAAAAAAAAAAAAAAAAAAAACAACCTCAAGATATTTTTAAAAGTTATCTTCAATATCACCTTTTAGGGAAACCTGTTTATATCACAGTAACTTCTCCAAATGCTGTTAAGGTTGTCTGAATTTGTCTAAATTAAACCATTTTTTATCTTTTACTTCATTCTATTTTATTTTATTTTAGGTTTTTTGCTATATACTTGCTTGATATTGTTTCTCATTCTATCTCTCACTTTCTGTTATTTTTTCTTTTTTTTTTCAACCATTTAAAGGCACAGTGAAGAGCTTCCATGTTTTGCCGTTCCCCTCTGGATGAAATCAATAGTGTTTCTGCAGAGTGATGAGATAATGTAATGATTTATGTAAAACAACATAAAAAACAAACAAACAAGGAAACAAAGAAGAAGAAGTTTACTAAAGGTGATGAGACATACTGGTTTAACCTCACCTATCACAGCTCTGGTGTTGTGATTCATGCTTCACTGTTCTAATAAAAGTGTCTTTTCCCCCCTCAAGCTTTGACTCCTTAGTCTTTAAATTCCAGGTGTAGAAAAGCATTCAGAGATTATCATCAACATTAAATCTTATCTGGATCTGTTTTGCTCTTTTACTGTCCAATTCCAGTGTGCTCAGTGTTTCAATCTAAAGACAGAAAAGTTCACAGAAAATTATCAAAAATTAAATATATAAACACAAAACACTCTTCACTAGCAAACTCTACTCACGAGTTCTGAAAACCTCCAGGTGGAAGCTGAATCGACTTTTGTTGCTGAAGACTCGACCTGAACACAGGCAGTAAATCTAATAAGAGGATATAACAGCAGGGATCCTTTGAACAGTTTTAGTTTTTCTGCCTTGTTGAAAGTGTTAATGAACTAGTTGTTTACCAGTTTTGTTTGACAAATTGTTCCAGTGTGTGAACACATTTCAAATCTATGTCTAACACCATCAGCTGGATTCTATTTGTAGCCACACATAGATCTTAATCTTGACACTGCGCTCCCCAGGCTCCTCTTTTAAGCCTTAAAGACTTAAAAAATATAACTTAGTATATGATATTTAATCTCTGCAATTACATAATCATTTGTACCTGACAGTAAAAGTCAACCTGAACTCAGTGGACAATTTTATGTGTGTAATCCTCACATATCATCTAACCCCAAGCGAAGAAATCTTAACTCAGCTCTCGAAGCTTGATTCTGTTCTATCAACACTCTAAATTACTTGAACATCTCACCCCGAACTAACCAGAGCCTTTTCTTCCTGCTGTCATCAGTGTCAGTAGTAAATTAATCAGAGGGCTGAGCAACAACCTCTTAACTTTTATTGAGGCTGGGGTCTAATTATAATTCACTGGACCAGACCTTTTGTGTCACTGAGTGCTTCATTTGCAGTTTGCATGAACCCCTGAGACATTAACTCCGTCCCCTTCTACATTCATTACTATGCTATTAGTCTCTACGAATTGATCAATATATCATGTATAGAACATCTTGAATGTGGACGTCTGGCTCTTTTGTGAGCCTGGAGATAATGGCTTCCCCATTCAGGCCTGCTTGTAGGAACATGGAGATAAAGCAAGGCAGGAAAGAGTTATACCGCTTAAAGCTATATGGAGAGGGAGGCTATCTCATCCAGATTATAAGTGGGTGAACTAAAAACGCATAAAAGGGGACATTTTATTGTGAGGAGGAAAGCAGCGCTGGAGGAGGGTGTAAAGATCTGAAAGACTAAAATCTGGCACCGTTATTTCTCCTCAGGTGTCCAAGTGGGAAGAAATCATCCTTCCGCTCTTCAGAGAGCTGCCTGAGATAGCAGTGGAGCAGTGCCAGACATGAGGACTCATGCAGCTGAGGCAACAATGCGTGGAACGTGTATAGGAACTTTATTAGCTAAAAAACTCACACTTTCACTCTCATCATCTCTCACCCTCATGTCCAAATTATTATGTTGAAAAATACAAGTGTGTGATTACAAATTAGGAAACTAATTGACACGAAAAGGTGAGTTAACCTTTTGAACCCTGAGCTGATTTTTCAGGTCTCTGCTCGAAAATTGCATACCCATAATAAAACGAATATATCTCTGCAACTATAAGGTCTATTTGAATAATTTTGGTGTCACAGTAGAAGAGAAATATGTGGGATTTGTTAAAAGTGTTAATATAAGTATACTGGTAAAAGGTAAATGAAGATGGCACACCAAAAGAAATCAATAAAAAATGTAGGTTCACCTTAAAAAAAAAAAAAAAAAAAAAAAAAAATCAGGATGAAATCTCTTTGAAAATGATGCAGCTGCAGCTCTAAACCTTTATCAGACTATAGTGCAATTATCTCTGCAAAGGTTGACTCTGATAAAGTAAAGTAGAACAAAATAAGAGAGGTTTTAGTGCAGAGAGTTCAGGCGAGCTCTCTTTTGGCAAAGTTTGTCACCATCTGTGTCATTTGAATTTTCTCATCTACAAAACTACAGATTTCATTTTTTTTTTTTATCACTAATGGTGATCAATACATCCAAACAACAGATTTTTGACATATATATATATATATATATATATATATATATATATATATATATATATATATATATATATATATATATATATATATATATATTTTTTTTTTTTAATTCACTCACCAAAATTATACCTATAGAAGTGTCAGTCAGTCAAAATCAGCAGAACTCTGGCGTTATAGGGAGACCCAGCCTGCTGCAGCCTGCTACATATTGAAAGGGTTTCCCCTGGGTCCTAAAGTCCAACAGCAAAAGCCAGAAAGTTTTGAGTGTAATACAAGACACAGGGCTAACAGACAGTACTGTGGATTTCTCTTAAAAATGAATGTTTCTTTGCAAAACAGCAAAGGTAAGAGAAATTTTAAAACTTTCATTTATCTGAGGTGATGATTTTTTGCTGAGCATGTAGCCATGCAGAGCCGGAAAAAAGGCGGACACAGTGGAGCTGTACAGAGTCTGATATGTCGTGATTCATTTAGTTTTTATTTGAGTTGTCTTTGTGCCGTGTATAAAAGGTTTATAAAGTCATAGCCCGTAGTCTGCTGTTTAATTTAATGTACAACATCACTATATTCCTTTAGATGAGTGCATTATTTCATGCTGTGATTGCGGAGTGATGTCAAAGTCCCCCAAATGGGGGGCCTTTGGGCTCAAAGGGTTAAAGTAGGTAAATGGCCAATATTATGTCTTCCTATAAAGCTTTTGGAAAGCAGTCTTTATTATTTTATGGGTCAGTCAGTGGGAAAACCCCAGGTGGAAACCTCCTTAAAAATCAATGAAAAAATAAAAAATAAAAATAAACACAACGGTAGCCACTGTGACAAATAAAACAGCAGTTCCTTCAGTCTCCACCTGAGACTAGCTTCAAAAACCAGATAAACTGGACATTTGGCTCATTAAAAGCTTTTTTCTGTCATACCCCACTATGGCTGCTTTCATGATTTTAACTGTCTATGGGAAACTCACTGAAACCAAAGCAAAAATATTTCCTGGAGAAACTTCTCTATTGTTTTTCTTTTTAACAGAGCAATTAAAATCCATATTTGTAAGCCTTGGCATCACACAAAAGTAGCTACACAATGCATCTCCATTATTTTTACTCAAATATATCCTGTACTGGCTTTTACTGCCAAAACACAAAGTTACAGTCATGTTATATCATTCTTTTTTTCGACATAAATTTGTATATTGCACATTAATTTAATCAACAGGAAAGGGAGAAAGAGTACGGTTTGAATTATCTTTGGAAATATAAGTGAAGGTTAAGGTTTTACAGTGAATGTTACTCTTCTAGTCATATTAGATAATTGACATCACTTTACTCTATCTTTGCTAAATGCTGATGTAGTGGTTGGTGGGTATCCGCCTGCATGTGTTGAACTCTCAAAAGTAAACACACACATTCAGAGTAACAATCTGGGCCTCATTCTGTTTCCCTGGAAGTGCATTCTGTTTCCACTCATAGTCTGTGTACTGCAGCATCCCCAGAGAAAGCAGACAGAAGATGGTCCTCGATAACATTTGTTATTTGGAAATGAGATTTGGTGCCTTTACAGAATCTCTAGAGGGCAGTAGTACAAATGTTTTATATTCGGTGAAGGCTTGCCTCAGCCTTTGATAAGCAGCAGCGATCCATTTGGCCTGTGTGAGAGAGCTGCAAGAGGTTTCAAAGAGAAGAAGAGGCTTCTTAGACAAACTGCAGTTGAGGCCTCCCTCTTAGACACTTGGACCTCTTTGTGATTACAAGATGAAGGGACCACAGTCACACTAAACACCCCTGTGCTAGTATAGATTAATGTGGCATTCGCGTGAGCCAAATGCATGCTAACATCCCCATATAGAGGTTGAGAGGGTTTAACAGTCTTAACCCTTAAATACTTCACCATGACAGGGTGCAGACAAGTGGGCTTAGTGTTTATGCTTTATTTTATCACATGGGGCCATGCACCTTTCTTCGTTTTTTAAAGAAGAACACATTCCCTTATACAACTTCAGACAATATTATCAAGTCAAGGGCAAATGATTTCCTGCTTGTAGTGTCATTCTCTTTGTGCTGTAAAATCCCTCTGATTAATAATGAAGTATCTGGAAAACAGAAAGCTAGTTTTACCCCACTGAGACAACAGATGCAATAAAATCGCAGGAGCATTGTCAAATTCTGTCCCCTGTGTTGTTACTTGATATTTACAGCGGTACTTGGGCCTAATCGATGGTGTAAATGCATCTCTCCTGGCAAAAACTATTCTTCCTGCGGAAGCTAATCCATGCACCGGGCTGTCAAACAAACCGGTCCAATGACGGGCTCTTGTTTGCTGTCCTTCGTCCACGTAACCCTGCAAAGTTTTGACCTTTAAGATTTCAGCGTCGAAAAGAAATAAATAAGATAAATAAAAAAGCATTCCCCCACAGCTCTATGGTTCTCCATGCAAGAACATACAACACCCCCCCCCCCCCAACCCACACACACACACCTCTTGGCAGACTAACAGCCGTGGAGCCTGGGTTTGAATTCACTCTGCGGTGGAGCGTTTAAATGAGCTTTAATTTAGCATCCTGCTGGCTCAATTGGGATTGTAATAGAACACATTACACCTTGTCCTGCAACAGAAGCGCTCTCCCTTCCTCTCTCTGGGCCTCGCTCTCTCTTTTCTGCTCACCCTCAGTCCTGGGAGAATTGATTTTTCCAAATGCAGGGGAACAAATCAAAGGACAGAATGATTGTGTTGCACAGAGAAACCGTAGACATGGCATTGTAATCAATTTGACTATTAACTCACCAATGTTTTCCTTTACTCGACAAGAATTTTTTAGACCGTTTATGTAATGAGTTAGCAACGCATCACTCTTCTGGTAATTACAAACTTGATAAACAAACAGGTAGCGGTGAGTTGGTGGAGCCTTTAAAATTGTCAAGAGGTGAGTTGTGGAACACGCACCGGCGTTAAAGTAATCAAGACGGAATGTAATTGGATGCTGAGGTATTTTTGCAATCACAGCCAGCAGCTCTTGTTCTGCAGTGAGTCAAGACTACTGCAAATGTCACAGAGATGCCCCACTCTCTCGCACTTTGAATCTCTTTACTTGCATTCTTTTCTCCTCTGGAAACCAGCAAAATCAATCAACAACATTTCAGTGACCTTCCTGCTGTCTAAACCTTCAGACCTCACAGGGCCTCAAAATGTACGTTCAATGTATTCCTTAACAGTTCCCAACTGACGTGAGTGAGAATGGCTCTATCAGTTCAGTATTACTTTATGTATGTGCATACAGAAGCCAGATAACATTGTGAAGACCACACACATTAAGACAGTACAGACTCAGTTCAACATTACATCTTTGGATCACACTCTCTAAATAATTCCAAAAGACCACAAGACCACACATTTTATGTTTGTGCAGACCACTGCAGATATGAGCTCTCACAGAAACAAACACAGAGGGCCATCAGCGTCACCAGCCGCATGTTTTAGCATGTGTTCTGTCATGAAGCAACAGAAACAAGGATGAAAATGTGAATAAATAATGAAACTGGTTTTCTTTTTCCACGTTTAGTTTCATACTGAAGCTGTAACATCCTGTTGAAGTCACTTCCCAGTCTGCTCCTCTCATTGGTTACTGTAGGTGTTCTGTCAAAGCAGCCCAAACCAGGAATCATAAATATGGAACATGATATTTATGATTCAAGATTGAACAGGCTGTAATGTGGTTGGGAGAAGTAAGATAGTCATCAGCCAAATAATCATTTACAACCCCAATCCAACCCCAAAATGTTTTTGGAAAATACGGACGTCATGTCCTCCAGGCCAAAGAGGAAAATGACAGTCCAGATTGTTATCAGCATCTGTGATGGTATGGGGGTGTGTTAGTGCCTATGGCATGGCTAACTTGAGGTTTTTGGAGAAACATACCATCCAAGCCACGTCTTTTTCAGGGACGCCCCTGCTTATTTCAGCAAGACAATGACAAGACACATTCTGCACCTGTTACAACAGCGTGGCTTCGTAGTAAAAGAGTGCAGGTACTAGACTGGCCTGCCAGCAGTCCAAACCTGTCTCCCATTGAAAATGTATGGAGAATGTGAAAGGGCAAAATACAACCACAGAGACCCTGGACTGTTGATCAACTGAAGTTGTACATCAAGCAAGAATGGTAAAGAATTCCACCTCCAAAGCTTCAACAATTAGTGTCCTCAGTTCACAAACACTTATTGAGTGTTGTTAAAAGGAAAGGTGATGGAACACAGTGGGAAACATGACCCTGTCTCATCTTATTAGGAACGTGTTGCAGGCATGAAATTCAAAATGAGTTTTAACAGCAAATATCTTGCTTTTGTAGTGTATTCAATTGAATAGTGGTTAAAATGGTTTTGGAAATCATTGTATTCTGTTTTTATTTACGTTTTGCACAATATCCCAACTTCATTGGAATTGGGGTTGTAAGATAAGCCCTGAGTCAGGTCGTCCTAAATCTGGCTTAAAATCATCTAATGTTTGGCCAGGCCAAAACAAAACCAAGTATTACATTATTTTCATTTGCCCTGCAACATTAAAGTATGAACAGATGTTTAGGACGTGTTTTATCTTGGCCCAGCCTTATCTAGTGAAGTATTTTTATTGTCAGACCCAGTGATGTGTGGGATACCATGCTGAAAAAAGGGGTTCACATGTTTATTATGCAGGTCAAAAAGCTATGATGAAATACGTTTATCTCCCTTTCTTCCACAGCATATTGTACATTAAAAAAATCCCTGAAAATATTTTGATGGTATGACATCATTACAGAAAGTCAGGATAGCTGTTTCAATGCATTTAGCTCTATTTAATGTTTTGACCAATAATTCTTCGTTTTAATTAAACTTCAATTTAAAAATCTTCAAACACTAAATTTAAGAACCAAACTGCAGATGAATGTGTGTAATTTTGAATAAGAATGTAATCATAAATGTCTGTCTGATTGCAATATACAGCTGTTTTATGGGCTCCAGTGGAGTTATGCTAATATCTGTGACATTTTGTCAGTGACCTGTACAACAGGTTTTAACAATAAACATCTTAATGCAGATCTCTGCGGGAGTGTAGAAGGTTATATTACTTTCCTTAGCTGCACAGATACAGTCAGGACACATTTCTTTGACCACTAGAAGTAATGCAACTGAAAAAAACTGTGCTCATTTTAAAAGTGAAGCAACATGTCGTCTGACCCCACCCTCTGTCCCACAATATATCCATTCTCTTCCATCGAAGGAGCTCACCTTGACAGCTCCTCCAGTCGCCCTGTTCTAAGTGGATGATTAAAAAGAGATGGAGGGGTTTTACCAGGGGCTGGTATGCGTGGCATCCCAAGAGTCCCCGCTCCAAGCTAGCCAAGCGGAGCGAGCTACAGCTGTCCTCCAAACAAGCCCCGCCATCCTTTATTTATTTCTGCTGAAATATTGATGCATGTTATGAAAGGTTTAAAATAATGTGTCTGCCTTCTCTTTTTCCTTTGCCCCAGCACACTGTTTTCTAATGCATAAATAATTCTCTCTCGGACGCTGCGTGGACACAGGCTCTGGCACATTAGGTTGGGATGTATCCGCTGTATCACATTCTTTCTGCCTGAGAGAAAATACCCATCCCTTGTAATTTCCTACACTTATACAATCTGCGTTGACAGTAAATTATTGATGTATGAATTTAGGGCTAAAACTCCAACACAATATGACTTCATGTCAAGGGTTAGTCCCTGCAGATTTGAAGCCAAATCATCTCGCAAAATGGGTTCTTCCTCCCCACAAAAAGGGGATCCTTTTTGAGTTCCTACCTTTATATCCCCCTCCCCCCAGTAGAAAGAGGAGGTCAGAGTCTTGCAGCCCCACTTGATGAGGTCTTGCTTTGCATGGCTTGTGATAACTGAGTGATTTTGCCAATTATTAGCCAAGGATGTGTTTTATTTTTGAACACAAATGGGTTTTTCACACCAACATGAGCCTGTCTTTGGTTGTGTCGAAGGAGTATGAGCAGAATCAGTATGGGGGGGGCGCCCTCTCACCTCACATCTCGATATCCGTGTTGTAATGTACAATTATGCCTTAAACTTGCAGGTGGGGTCCGTTTATGAGATGAGAACAGAAAGGAGATGAGACAAAAAGGTGAAAAATACTTTCGATCTCTCCGCTTCAATTAACACGTTGTGGCAGGTACAGCTGCTTTCTGTGCTGAACAGTCGGAGACGTCTCCTACAGGAGGGTTGTTTGACACCAGGGGCACAAGAGTTTTTCAACTGGAATTTTCTTTTAGCATGTTAGAGTACAGGGTTTTACCTAGATGTCAAACAATATAGGAGATGATATGAGTCACATGTCTGTGTTTTTATTAAACGTTCACTGAACATTCAGCTTAAAGGTAGTAAAACTGAATGTCTGAGAGAAAATCCAAACCTGCAGATTTCCGAATATTCAGTTGAAAAATCAATCCACCTGGCAGACATTGACAGTATAATTTTTATACTAAACAAATGAAGATAAACTTTGGCAGCAATTGGTAAAAGTGTATTATAAAATTTTCATTCCCCAAAAAATTGGCTGACCAGATCCAGTTTGTCCGTTTGGTTTTGTTCCCCCTTGTCCATCAACACTCACCCGTTGCATTGTCATGATGCAGCAAAGAGACTGCAGGGGAGCTGGGGTCACATGACCAAGGGTTTCTATATTCCCTACCTCAATGATGAGCCTCTCTTGTTTCAAAAACTCAACCATTTCTCAGCCATGCAATACTCAATCAAAAAAGGACATAATTAGTCTGTATCATAATGATTGGTTAGTACTCCTGTACCGTGAACTGGACGTAATAATTTCATCAACGTTTGCAGTGAAGGTTTTCTGACCCATCTGTGTAACTGTTGACATCTTGAAAAACTACAACCTTTCTATAACTTTCACTTGGTTAGATATAAACAACCAAAACTTTTTAAGCCAGTAAAGGAACATTTACAATTTTGGTCAATGATATTTGATCAATATTTACAATTGGTGTCAAACTGACACAAGAACAACTCATGATGGGTTTGACTTATTGACTCCTACTAAATTACAATGAAAGAAAAAGTCAAATGTAGGTGAGAACAGGCGGAATTTTAGACAGTGATACATACTGATGGGGTCAGGTCACAGGTTGGAATAGGGCAAATCAAGCACCTTTTTCAAGCTACTTTTAAATGTAATACTTCAGTCAGTCAGTGGCTCCTTATCATCATTACCCTTATTAGCATAACCTTATTAAAACACACCTGTCTTGAACTCGAGGGGGCTTTTTATCATGTCATGTTATCATTTGTTTTGCACCCCCTCTGCACTTATACAGAAACGCTTCAACTTGAATAAGTAACACTGTGCATCCAATGCTGGTGCAGGGCTTGAGAGTTACATCTCTGGTCAAATCGTGATTTTTTTTTTTTTTTTAGGAAGAAAAAGAAGACTTCCAGCAAAAATCATCAGTTTTTCATTTAGTCTATCTTCACTGGCCCACAAACATACGCCAGGATAATAAAATGGCCTTTTTACTTCTGCTTATATCTGAAACAAAAAAAAAAATAAAAGAAAATAAAAGAAAAGAAAAGAAGAAGTGACAGTGTGTGTCATTATGAATGATGTGTGTAAATGTGCTTTTTTCTAGTTGTTGAAAACAGTTGTTGGGACAGTGGTTGTGTTGTATGGAACCAAAATAAGCTAACGGAAAGAAAATCTTAAAAAAAAAAAAAAAAAAAAAAAACTTCAAATAAGCTTAAGTTTTAATCTGAATAGCTTGATTATCTGTACTATGTAGACATTATATGAAAAACTTTTTTAAAATGTTTTTTATCTTTTTTTTAAGAGGAAACTGGAACAGGAAAGTAAGAACAAAATAATAAGAAAAAATACATCAAAAAATACATCAGCTTTTGATAGCTATGGAGGATCTATAATGAGTCAATGGCAAAAACAGATATTGTTTTGATATAAGCCGGTCAGTCCCCACACCCTCAGGGGTTTTCTCAGACATTTATCGTGAACAGAAATGACCCCAGGACCTGCCCTGACCTCTGAGGGACTGTTGGATCAATGACATCTTTGCCTTTCCCCCCTCTTCCTCCGTGCTGCTGCACTGGCTTTAGAAACAAGAAGTGCTTGAGGCTACACACATTCTGCCTGCCACACACTCTTTAGATTGACACGCATGTGTGTGTGTGTGTGTGTGTGTGTGTGTGTGTGTGTGTGTGTGTGTGTGTGTGTGTGTGTGTGTGTGTGGGTGTGTGTCAAGTCCCTCTAGTGTACCCTTGACCACCTTGCACTGTAATCACCACACACACAGCTGCCACCTGCCTTACTCTCTTTCTCTCATTTTGTCCTGCCGTCTCTCTGCTCACCCCCTCCTACGTTATAACTGGTATGATCTCAACAGTGGATCCTAATGTCTCTAGCCATGATTAATCTGATAAATAATAAATATATCAATCTAGCCTCTCGACAAGGACTAATTCTAACCAGCGGGAAGGCACAAGCCCCCTTTAACTGCTGCCTGTAGCTGCCGAATTAATTATTTAATGATTAATTCTTTAGGAAATGGGAAAGTTTTGATTAATACTGTCCAGGCATCTGTCTTCAGTTGTTTGATGTATGTCAGAGAATTCAACCCTCGCTGTCTCTGTGCCTGACCTTTACACACACAAACACACACGCTTGCAATCACGCATGTCCACATACACACACACCTGGGGTCGGAAGAAGAGACATTTCAGTTCTTATGAACGAAGCCAGAGGCTACTGTCACAGAGATCAGATGCTGAATATCTCACAATAAATTACAGCTGGCTCTCAGAGGCCCTCATCCCTGAACCTTGAACATGTCAGCTCTGGATAACCCTCTATGTGTGTGTATGTGTGTGTGCGTGTGCATCTGCCCACACACTCACATTTGAGTGAGTTTTCAACCCTATTTCCTAATGGAAGCCTCTAAGGCCCCTGAGTCGCTATGCATTTTTAATGATGTCAAATTGTCATTTCGCTGCAGTGTTTGCTGTTCAAAGAAAAAGGAGCATTGGTTCAAACACAAATGTATTAAACTGTGTGTAGACACAACAAAAGACCAAAAAAAAAAAAAAAAAAAAAAAAAAAGGCTGTCTGACATAAAGATTGTTGAAATTTAATCGTGGATCGAGGGTGTTTTCATTATTTACACAATCTGAAGTGGCTTTTTCTGCACAGCAGTAAAAGATAACAAATTATATACCACAACATATTAACAAACTGATGATACTGAATAAGTTAAGTGTTGGACAGTGTTAGACAAATTGTTACTAAATTAATGTAACAAGTAACCTGAGATGAAATGAAGCTTCACAACTCCGAAGTTACTCCTTAAAAGAATAACAAAAAATAAAAATAAAAATAAATAAAATTTACCTCACCTAAGTAATTTTAAAAAAAGAAAAAAAAAATTATATTCTTAACAGTTTATCTGTTTATCTAATCAGGTCCATGAGGTACATGTTACAGACAAAATGCTCATTTTGATGCATTGCATCATGATTTTGTTTTGCATTATGTCAAGTGACAAATGCCTTAGATTGGGTGAACACGGTAATCTGTTGAGTTTGGTATTTCTGAACACACTTCCCCATTGACAGTCAACAGAGATTATCTGTTAAGCTTAACATGTCATGTGGAAAGTTTCATTGTTTCACTCTGTAATAAAAACGGTGAGAGCCCAAAACTGGATTTTAACTTCCATTTGGCTTTTGGGGATTTTTAACCCCTGAATATTGAAGAAAATCAGTAACAAATGTCAGAATTCCTGTGTGTATGTGTGTGTTCAGACTCTGGGTAATGATTGTCCCAGACTCCAGGTATATATGAACTGCTAGTATATTTTGATATACAGTTCTTGGGCATTAGCTCACAATTTTCATACCTGCACCAACTGGTTGCTTAGCTAGAAGTTTAGCTAAAAGCTTAGCTAGAAGTGTAGCTAAAAGTTAAGCAAGAATTTTCTCCGCTCCTCCCTCTGTGCGTGAGTTGCCTTTGATGTCAGAATCAGTCATCATTAAGTTTGGTTGTATTTTTGTCTCTGAAGCTCAGTAAACTGTAGCCCAGCTTCCGAGCTGTTTCTCGTTAAGCTGACTGGCATCCACTGTTCTTAGTCTTCAGGCTTTGGAGTTTTGAGGACTTGGGGTGCTATGTGGTACGTGACGTATCAGTAAAAGCAGAAGGGAGTGGGGTCAGCAGATTTCAGGACGATTTAATAAATAAATACCAACTTTAACAGTAGCTGATCACAGCTTTGACTGGGATTCATAAAAAAATGAGTTTCAACTGGTTCTTAACTTCTCCCTCTCTGCCTGTTGGAGTTTCATTTATTGGACCCCGGTTTGTCGCTTTCTGATAGCTTTTATTTTATTTATTTATTTATTTATTTATTTATTTATTTATTTATTTTGTGGGCACTGTTCTCATACAGTTTGCTTTGGTTGAGTTAGTTTTGCTATCTTAATCTGTGAAATTCCAAATCTGTGTCTTTTAATGGTGTTAGTCAAAGCTCTGTGTCATTTTGCTTTTTTTTGCACCTGCAGCAAAGACATTTGAGGAATTAGCTGAAGGTTCAGTATGTGATGCACTTTTGCTTCAGGGATGCTTAGGAAATAAAACACAGCTCATGTTCAGCCAATGAGATGTTACAGCAATGAGCTAGAGCAGGAAACTGATGCGAGAGAACTGTGAAAATGTGCTTTAGCTTGTAGTGTAGTGAGGTGAAGCACAGGGTGAGTACTGAGACAATGACGTAGTCATAATAGATCACGCACAACATGTTGTCTTGATACTGGCAACTTTTCCTTGATCAGAGTTGAAAACTACGAAATAAAACCATAACCAACACATTTGCCATTTGATCAAAGCGACCTTGGCCAGATAATATTCAAAAACAACACTTTAAATCAAAATTGTGTTCTATTTGAGTCTTAACAGTAAGTCTGAAGTTCTCAATCGGTGCAGAGAAAGAAGGCTGAGGGAGCTGTTTAATGGTGACACTAGTCACATTGCCAAGTCCTGACTGCTTCTTTTATATTTGAAAAAGTAAGAAGTTGATACAATTATTTGTGTCACTTAGTTAAGATATTGTGGGGAAAAGAAAGAAGACAAAAAAAGAAAGAAACTAAAATTATTGAATTCTTAGAACGGAGGATTTGGGCCAAGTTAAAAAAAAAGGAATTTTACGAGAATAAAGTCATAAATTCACAAGAAAAAAAATCAAAAATTTATGAGAAAGAAGTCATAGATTAACAAGAATAAGGTCAGAAATTTCCAAGATTAAATTCATGAAACAGTTTAATCACGTTAAAAAATAAACTTTATTCTGAAAGGTTGTGTTAAAGGAGCGACCATCCACCTTCTCATTTTACTACAGGCAGCTGCTGCTCTTCTGATAGACAAGCTATAGACTAAAATAACTTAATTCTCCTGAATTTAGGAGATTTGTAAATTTATGACTTTATTCCCATAAATTCACTTTTTCTTTCTCTTTTTTTAATCAATATATGGCTTCCCATCCCCTCTGCTCTTTTGTGGAGAAACCAATGTGCCCTCAGGGTGAGGAGAGCAGACCTGCCTTTAATAGGGCCAACAACCTGACAAATCTTGCTCTGTCTTCAACATCAGGTTTTCTCACAGAAAGGGAAACAAATACACACACATCTATAAATCACACAAGATCCCTACTGATGTTCAAGGCTTACACACACCTGCACACGCAAACAGGCACTAAAAATGAGTGTTTCCATCGTTGAGAAAGATGTGGGGCCGGCGACTTCCCGTCAGAGTGACAGCCTGCATTGTCCGAGCGAGCTTTGGTGGTTGTAACAAGCATTGGGACATTTGAGCAAACAAAAGCAGGATTGGGAGTGTCATCAATCAGTCGGTTGACAGGTGACTTAAGTTTGTTTGTCCCACACGCTGCATAATAAGTGATTGGATCTCAGCTAATTAGATATTGGGTAATCAATCATTGCCAACAAGGCACTTGGCTGGCTGTCGGGACTCTCCCCTTGCGTGTGCCCGTTGTCATGAAATAAATTAGAAATAAAAATTATTTAGTGCCAGCCAAAAGGTAATTCCCACCAGTGAGCCGTCCGAACGCTGCCTTTGTGCAAAAGAGACACATGGAGCAAGGGAGGAGGGGGGGTCTCATGTCCTAACCAATTACTGAAATATTCAGCTGAAGAATTTACATAATAAATGAAGCAATGAAAAATTGATATATTTGCTTGGAATGATGTTTTATGCTGCACAAACATGGATCTGACAATGTGTCCACATAGACGTAGGCTTTTTTTTTTTTCTTGAGAAAAATACAAAACATTTAGGCGATTAGTTTTCAACTGAAGTCGTCATTATGTTGGTTTAGCAACAGCAACCTGTGTTTTCTGTCATATTGATGTAAATCAGCTTAATTTTAAGTCAACTGAAAGCAAAAATAATAATAACTCACTTATTTTATTCCTTAAAATAAGAATTTTATAGTTTGTAGCATAAGTGGCATGATATCAGGTTGCCATCTTGGCCTCTCGTGCCATAAAAATTACATTTTAAATTCTTCTGAGATCAAACCTCAGCCGTGAAACACACACACAGTATTTGTAGTGTCACAGTTTGTTCCCACCTTCTCTCTTCACGCTGTCAAAATGTCTCCCTCACGCCTTTTTCTCTTTTTGAGCTCAACACTCCAGAGGTACAATGTTTTCTACTCGTACTCTTCTCTCTCTTTTTTTTTTTTTCCACCCTCAGGTAGCCGCTGTAAGATGCACAATGTGTGTCTCCGCTAACGCTGCAAGGGCACGAAACATGCAGTTGGGGAAATCATAAGACATGACAGAGAAAGAGAAAATGAAGAGACGGTGGGAGGGAGGGAGTGAGGAAGTGAGTGTGAAAAGAAATGTGAAGGAGGAGGACAAGTAAAAGAGAGAAAAGAAGAAGAAGAAGAAGAAGAAGAAGAAGAAGAAGAAGAAGAAGAAGAAGAAGAAGAAGAAGAAGAAGAAGAAGAAGAAGAAGGAGGAGGAGGAGGAGGAGTTAGGAACAAATGAGGGAATAAGAGGAAAAAAACGCAAGACGACCACTTGAGGTTGAGAAAACACTCCTTTATTTATTTATTTTTGCTCAAAGTCAGAGTGTAAGTAGGTAAAGCAGCCAGCTGGGCCTCCGTCTCTCAGCAGTGTGTCGGAGCCTGTCACCGCCGCTGCCACCGAGACAGCTACAAGTTTACAACAGCTGCCGACTAATGTTTGATCAGTGATAAAATATGCCGGGGTGACAACATCATGCTGCCCGTGCATTTGTGTGGGCCTTCTGTATTAAAAATTCAGAGCCTGGCAAGTAAGTATGGAGGGCCCTGATGGCCTCAGTGCTGCTGCTGCACCAGCTCTCCCTCCCCCTCTTAAAGGTACACCCAGGGATGGAGACAAGTTCACAAGATGTCAGAAAGCATCTCTGCTTTATGTTCACAGGATGAGCTTTCCTCAAAGTAAACCCGCCCTCACGTCAGCCTTTGTACTGGAGGACCACCGCTGAGACCATCAGCGCCTCACAGGCAGAGAAGAAGAATTGAACAGGAAGTAGCAGATGACAGTGACAATGGACAAATGGGGGAAACGTGGATGACATCTTATAAGTCTTGCAGAGAGCATGGCGAGGAAAGATGACTGAAGGAAGAAGTGGCAAGGAAAATGCAATGTCAGAGTTGGATGAAGACCAAAATGCAGTTTGGTAACTTTCTTTAACCCTTTGGTGGTGGCTGTCGTGAATTTGCAGCATACCACGTCAGGTCTTCATGCAGCTGAGATGACATTTGTATCCCACTTATTTCATATTGATTCATACCTGTATTCATATCTACAGTATGTGCTACATTCAAATTTACAATCTCCACTTAATTTAACATCTTTAAAAATGCAAAAACACAAAACAATTTTCATGTATGACTGAACAGAACTCGACCAGCACTTCCTGGTTTGTTAACCAATCACAAGATAGGACTCAGATGATGTTGAACTTAAAGAAAACTATAGGGTCAGGCTGCAAACAAATTTGAATTGGGAATAAAGAAATAGTACATTTGTAAACACATAAACAGTAAAGAGTCTTTACATGCTGTCATAACTTAACTCACTTGCAGGAATAAACTTGAATGTTGAAACTTTTTTGGTTGGATTTTTGTTTTAATTTTTGTATTTGACTACAGAGAATCGTGATTCTTTGTCATTGTGATCCCATCATATGAATTTGAGTGATTACCCATAAAATAACATATAAAAATGTCCTTTTTTGGCTTCTATATTCATTTATTAGGATTTAAAGGTTCATTTGTATATTTTTTCCCTGCCTTTCAGACATTTGTCCATTTTTGTTAATGATGTATTGAAACAGTATATATCGTTTAAAGTGAGGGACCCCCCCCCCCAACCTCTCTCTCTTTCCAAAGGCATTTCCAGCTGTCTGCTTGTCTGTTTGTTAGCGCTGAAGCCAACAATGTGGGCATGCCAAGGAGAGTCTCCTGGTAAATGTCAACTGTCAGAGAATTGAGGCTTCCTCATCAATCGCCCTGCCATGGAGCTGTGGGCAACCAAACCCGGAGAGATAGAGAGAGGGAGGAGTGTAGAGGGGGAACACAATGGCAGCTAAAGGAAGGAAGTCATGGTCAAAAAAGGGAAAGAGGGAGAGGATGAGAGCGAATCAGATTCCATGTCCCCAATGACAAGGTCCACTGACAGTTCTGTTGCTGGCAGTCTGAGCAGTGGGCTATGATTGCCAGAGTGCATTAGAGGCCCTGTGTGTAATTTGACATCTCAATATTGAAATAGTAATGCATCCTCACACAGCATAAATTGCTGCCTAGTAATTGGATTCCAGACATGCGGTTACGAGGAGCCGAGATGTCCTTGCGAGCTTGATAATGCTGCGTCATGGTGGCTCGAGAGAGAGCTGCAAGGATGTTAAAAAAGAAGAAAAATAAATAAGTTTGGTGGTTTGCAGGAAGTGGAAATGAGATCTGATTTTTTTTTTTTTTTTTTTACAGCATTTTCCTCTGTGATACGAAGCCGTTTTGGATTTTTTACTTTGCCTATCTAAAGTCTGGAAAGCACTGCTGCAGTGCCCATTGAAGCAAGTTCAACATGTCCCAACCCCCTCCACATACACATACCTGTGTAATGTACACAGAACATCCTCTACTCTTTTGTTCCCACTTGTTCAGTTGCAGCTTCTTGGACACCTAAATAATTCAGTCCAAGTGAGAATCAGCATAGCTTACAGCATACTTAACATGCCAAAAAGAGCAACAGACCAGGGGCAGGAGGCCTGGGCTTCAATTAGATCTTTTGTAACACACAAAAGCCCAACAAATTCATTTTGTTACAATGCCCGCTGTATTATGAGCCATCTATTTTGTACCTGGCTCCTTCCTCCACCCTCTTGTGTTTCTTTGTTCCGCTAATGCTGTTGACGTCTGAGCCCACTCCCTTTCCCTGCCTCCTTTTATCGTCAGGTATCAGGTGTATGTGCGTGGTGGTGTTTATGTGTACGTGCATGTGAGTGTGTGAGCATGTGTGTCAGCAGTCCCGGGTATTTTGTTACCTGGGATCATATGACAGTGGAGCCTCGAAAAGAGCTGGCTATTCTTCAGGGTCGCTGAGATACTGCTGACTAATTGGATGAGGTGTAAGTCAAGCCAACAGGCTGCAGACTTTGATGTGACACACAGGAGAGAGAGGGAGAGAGGCGCTCGAGACACGTCACTTAATGTTCCAGACGCAAACCTCTTGTAACCACCTCCACCTGCTCACATACACACACATGTGCGCCATGCATGGTGGTGATCCACTTCGTTTACGGCTGTTCATTAATTTTGCAAACACATCTTTGGTTTCCTTATGTTAAGCTCCTTGCTTTTCATTTGCTCCTTCTTGTTTGTTGGCTGTTTCTTTGTATACAGGAAACATAGAAGGTAATTGACCAAGGCGGATTACATTTTTGTTATGACAGGATAGAGATGTCATTCACTCCATTGATAAGCAGCAATGTTAAGCAGTGTATCATTTTCTGCTATTGATGTCAGCAAAGGAACAAATTTCTGACTGTCTGTAAAAATAAATATATAAATAAATAAATGAATAAATAAATAAATAAATAAATAAATAAATAAATAAATAAATAAATAAATAAATAAATAAATAAATAAATAGTAAGAAGGTAAATAAGTAAGTAAATAAATAAATAATGAACAAAAAGTCATTTCCTTAGTTTGGAGTATAACTTGAAGTTCTTGATCAAAAAAAAAAAAAAAAAAAATCACTAAATTTTTATTTTCCCAACTTTGTATTACAAACTGACTGCAGTAACTACAGCTCTATAAGGCTGAAATGGAAACATAATGAGGCCTTTGAATATGGAATATTCTTTGTTTAATACGACATGGCAATTTGTAAACACTAGCCTTAGAATGTATTCTCCCTATGCATCAGATAATTCAAACAGAACAAAACAAATAAGGTTAAAAAAAGGGAAAATATTGAATTACAAATTACCTTCATAAATAACAAACTGGTAAACATACCACAAAATAGCTAAATTAAAGTAGTGACAAGACATACAGAACACACTCAACACTCAAGAAGTTAGATAAGTAACTGTAGAAAAAAAATCTTTGTGCCAAAATAATATCAAAAGTATGTTTTTTTTTGTTTTTTTCTTTTCTTTTTTTTTTTTATTGTTCTTATGCTATAAAACGTTCTGGTTGTTGAAAGTATGATGTCTTATTTTCAGATGGTGAAAGCAACCACAGAGCTGCATTGTATTCCTGAGCAGAGCCACTCTGCACTGCTCCTTTGGCCTCACTCTGTCTTTCCAACTTGTCTCAGGTCCTGAGCTCACAGAAACACAAACTGAAACACTTAAAGTTCAGTGACTGCTCACAGGGAGTAAAGAGGCTGAGGAGAAGGCGACTGTCGCTCCACCAGCTTGGTGGTGGGAGGGGATGGGGGGGTCTCTGGAGCTGCATCAAGATTGTCAATGCTGCCCTCTACAACAAAGCCTTAATCAAAAACACGTTAATCCTGTCATTGCATTGTCTTTCTCAAATGTCGCCTCAAAGGACAACAAAGTGGTAGCAAACAATCATGTGTTTTAAAAAAAGGAAGAAAGAAGCGCTCCTACTTCTGTGATGGCATATCATCAGATACTTGAAAGGAGGAGCTTGTCACAAACTTTCACTTCTCCTGCCTAAACAGTTAGAAAACAGAGGCGGTGAAAAAAAGAGGGTAGGTGTGTTCTGTGGGGTGAAGTTACAGCAACAGCTGGTGTATACTGGGATGTCAGCCAGGATGTTGACTCTCTCTTTCACTTCCCATCTGCTTTCATGTTACCTACAATCCCTTGTCTACTTTTCCTCTCTGCCCTAACCTACTGTATACCTTTGAGTCCTGACTTGTGTCTCCCATCCTTGTTTAGTTTTCCTTACAACTGCTTGGAATCTTAAGAGAGCAAAGGATAGCCCAGTAAAAAAATAAGAATGAGCAACTAATGTGCTGTGATATACAAGCTGAGGAAGCTATCGAGGCCCAATCTATGAAATAATGCATTTAAGTGTTGTTCACAAACACCAATGATACAGAGTAAAGGTTAGCCTCATTTAAATAACCCTTAAAGAAATATTTCACCTTTTTGTCAGTTTGAAATAGAGGAATTTAAAGTCTCACCATAAATGATTTGGTACTTATCGAATGGTATGAGACACATTATATATGACTGAGGCAGCAGGTTTCATAGCATGGAGTAATTACAGTATTAACCTTTAAAATATGCCAGGAAATTATTAGATAGTAGCAGCTGCACCAAAACAAATACTAGCAGAAGGATTTGTGTTGCCTCCTTTATAAATGTCATGACAGGACGTGTTATATACAATGTAATTATTATATGAACACATGATACTCGCTGACATTGTGTGCTCCATTCACTCTCTTCAATTGTCTGCGCCTTGCCAGCGTTTTCAAATGGTAAAATCACAGAGAGGCCATTGTATGTCATGGCGCAGAATGACACGTCCTACATTGTTCAAAAATAATCCTTTTAAAATGTGTGAAATAATTTTGTGTCCCATAATCCCTGAAATCCCTGGTAAGTAGTACAGGGTGAGGGATGGTTGGGAAAATGACTATTTACAGAAGAAAAGCAGCACTCATTAAGGGTATTTCACTGCAAGGGTAATTTGACATGCAATTTGGAGAAAAATGTTTAAGAAAGAAGAAGAGGAGGGGGAGAAAAAGGTGGTTCCATTGGCTTCTCATCAGCTGTTTACTAACTCATCTTGCCACGTCACGTTGTTTAAAGTGCTACTTGCGATCACTCTGTTCACAGCGGGCTTTAATCTCAGGCAGGAAGCACAATCATTGGAGTGACTGTACAACTACAGGGATTTTTTTTTTTTTTTTTTAATTCAGAGTGCTGTTTATTAGCTTGAAGCATCTGGGCGAGGATCTTGTGATTAATTGGGGTGAGCTGCCCCTGATATAACAAGGTCAGCCCTCTCCAAGCCTTCTTCACTTCTTCCATTTACATCAATTAGAAGTAAGAGGGGTTAGAGCCGCGCCTTGGGCCGACACACACAAAGACACACACACACACACACACACTTACACACACTGTATGTGTTGGTAAGTGGGAGAGGACAGAGACAGTGTATGTAACACAGAAAGTGAAAAGACAATATGAAAGGGGAGAAAAATGGTATATATAGGTCTGGTCAGACGTGGTTTAAATATAGCTCTGAGTGGCCTTTAATTAATTTAATGCAAATGAGACTTCTTGCTACATATATGTGTCTGTGCTGCTTCAGCTTCTTACAACTACGACTGCTACCATTGTACCACTCCAGCCAATTAGAGAGCCAGCATGTCACTGCTGAAAGAGAAAGGACAAAGAGGAATGATTAGAGGGTTGTGAATCATGTGACATTTTTTTCCCTCTCTTTCTATGACTTTAAGTCTTTTGAATCATTGTGCATAAACCGAGCATTAAAACAACGTTTGCATCTTGGTTATAGGGCTGTATTGATCTCTACAGTCTGGCCCACACTCTTTAAAATGTGTTGAAAATTAGGAGTGTCAAAGCCTCCCTCTGCTCTGCTTCTCAGTCCCTGATTAACTTTATATTCATTAGTAAATCATATTAGTGATTAGATGCTCATCAACTCCTGTTCCACTTCTGGGCCAATGGCAGC
This sequence comes from Labroides dimidiatus, assembly GCA_030710495.1. Classification (NCBI taxonomy): domain Eukaryota; kingdom Metazoa; phylum Chordata; class Actinopteri; order Labriformes; family Labridae; genus Labroides; species Labroides dimidiatus. Next base: position 25,233,676 of record CM061148.1, on the reverse strand, counting down.
CCACCCACTCTCTGGAATTATGGATGCTATTACAGAGGCACACACTACAGAGAGAGAGAGAGAGAGAGAGAGAGAGAGAGAGAGAGAGAGAGAGAGAGAGAGAGTCTCAAAGCCATCCAAATAGAGCATGTATGTACAGTAGAGGGCGTTTTCTTGTACTTCAGACAGAGGGCGGCCTTGTGTCAGCTACCTCTCTCCTCCTCTCTCATCTGTCCTCTCTCTCTCTCTCTCTCTCTAGGATGTCTGGTATTTTTAACAAAACTGCTTTTTTTTAAAATGTATCACTCATTTTTACTCTCTTTGACGTGTACTCAGTTTGCTGATATGTAAAGAGAACACTGAAAAGTTTTGTTCCTGGAGTCTCTTGATGACTAAAATGTACAGACATGTTTTATTGTAACTCTATAGTGATGAATAGTGAGTTAATGCCAAAGTTTTGACATTAAATGGTTTTAGTTAAGTTTTAAAGGGTTGATTTTCAAAACAATAACAATAACAATAACAATAATAATAATAATAATAATAATAATAATAATAATAATAATAATAATAATAATAATAAAAATAATAATAATGATAATAATAATAAAATGTAAGAAGTCCTGAATTTAATCATTTAGCTGACTCTTTCCTTAATGATTTGTTCAACAGCAAAATGCAAAGGAGGGAAAAGTATTAAAACAGTTTTACATCACAGATGTACGACTGGCTAATAATGAGAAACTGGTTATAATATACAGAAGAAAAGGAAGCAAAACAATGGACCAGAAAATAGTAGACAGAGAAAAAAAAAGGTGGCTGACCACGACATTTCCTCCCCCATCAGATAAGGAGACAATACGTGGATGAACACATGTTTTCAACTGTAGATTATGACAGAGCACTGTTATTTCCTGTACGAATATACTTTCAATTTCCTGCCCGGCACTTTAGTTTTATTACATTGATAACACGATACCATCGGCTGTAGCCATGGGGACGAAGCGACAGTGCTTACAATAGAGGGGAGTGATAAGAGGAATGATGTGAAAGACAGAATAAAAGAGAGACGGCGGAGAACAATCAGTCCCTGACAGAAGTCCGACTGCAGCCAGTGGGGTGATCATAATTACTATTATCCAGCTATTAGTTACAGAATGTTATGGGGGACATCATTCTCACAATTATGATTTTTGAGCTCCTTTCAAAGTGTCTCAGAGGTTTCTTTGTGCAATTGTGTGTACTCAACCAGCAACTGCTTTGTATGAAAAGACTGCTATCACATCTACTGGTCCTTTAATGGAGATGGAGAATGGGATCTCATAAACTTAAAAGTCATGACAGATTAATCAAACCACACATAGAAAGTAACAAATCAGTTTGCATGAGTGTCCCTGTATGTGTGGGAGATCAAAATGTACCATAGAGCTAATTTAGGTGCATGAGTGTGCATATGTGTGTGTGTGTTTGTGTGTGTGTTTGTCCTCTGCCCTGTCCTCGTGTCCCCTCAGGCTTCCATCAATGACCTCTTGTTTCCACAAAAGGTCCACAAAACTATTTCCTAGCTGCACCACAATTTTCCAGCCAGGTCCTGATCCCCACTTAGACCAATTGAAGTCAATTTGTTATTGCAAATATAAATTTGGTAACTTGTAATAACCATCGAGCCAGGCGGGGGGAGGCCACTGGCAAAGGCCAACGCTATTTTCACTTCTGACCCCTCACTGAGGCAAGCCTTTGTTAGCTTAGGCATTCAGCTGCCAATCACAGCAGAGTTTTTCATTAAATTCACTTGAGAAACTCCCCAGGTCCCCACTGGGCAGCTACTACAAGAATTCACAGGATGAAAATAACTATAGGAAAATATGTTGACCTGGTTCTCATTACTATAGGTTTAAAAATGTCCAAACGCAGTTGGGGGGTGTGTGGGGTGGTACATTGTCTTGCTTTGAATCAGCTGTTCTTTAAACAGACATTAAATGTTTGTATATTCACTACCTGTGAAAAAGTGTAAGTAGCCTTTTTTTCATGGATAAAGTATTAATCCACGTGGTTGAGGAGACTCTAGTGGGCAGTTTAAGTGCGTTGACTCTTTGGCCTGAAGCAGAGCACATTGACACTCAGTCTTTCAGCCTGGTCCTATTCCCCCCTGAAGCGGTTGACATTTCTCACAGAAGGATAATTGAGGAATAACATTTGCGTTACAATTTAACATGACCCCTGCCTCTAGAAGGCCTTTTATATATTACCTCACTGAAGATGGCTACTGACACCCACTTAAGCAGGGGAGAAAATGTGTGTGTTCGTGTGTGTATGCATGTCCACTTTTGTCTCTGTGGTCCTATATTGTCCTCATGTGTGTGCCTTAGTGTGTCAGAGTATATTCAAATGTGTGGGTGTGTGTGTTCATGGTGAGACAACATATGGGAGGTGGATAGATGGCTTTGGGCATCGTGACTGGTGATTGTTGATGTTAAAGGAAAGAAAGGAAAAGAGCTTATTACTACAACGGCAGAGTCAATGTCAGGAGGAGCTGCACTGACCTTTTCAAGTCTTTGCCTAGCAACTATTAAAAATAATTATCAAGGCGGGGGATGGTGTGTGTGTGTGTGTGTGTGTGTGTGTGTGTGTGTGTGTGTGTGTGTGTGTGTGTGTGTGTGTGTGTGTGTGTGTGTTTGTGTCCACGTGGCAGCACACACATTTGTATGTGTGTCTGAGACTCAGAGGCAGTGACATGAGGCGGCCGCTAAAAGCTAAGGTTAATGGATTGACTGTTACCTGTTCTCAAAGCTTAACATTGGTCCATACACAAGGGGAATCATCGGCGGCCGCTCCAACAGCCTCAGTGCTTCTGCTGGAAGGCTAAATTAACAGAACCGAGGCTTGTTTGTTTTAGGAATTTCGGAGGGTTTATCTCAGTCAAGGATACAAGGTCGAGACACAGTCTTTAATCACTGTAGCTCACAGTGATGGCTTTATCCTGAGGTGGTGGGTGGTGCTTTCACTTTATGCTGTGTACACATTGGACATAATCCTTGTGCTGTGAAACAGACATCAGCTCTGCCTTATGGTCAGAACGTAAAGGATAAAACCCTTTACTTAACACGCACCAGCACTGTATGTAGAAATGCAACATACATTGTGTATTACACATCTAATTGCTAGTTTAAAGTCTTCCTTAATACAAAATTAATTTTCTACGTCTTGATCCAGTTAAAACATAAAAGAGTGGAGAGTAAAGCAGGTTTACTTTAGGTACTGGCTAACCTGAAGCTTGGTTTATGCTTGAAACATCCACAAGGTCCATGTGGAAGTATGACTTCATTTTAACAGCCTCGGCCCCCCATGAGGTCCTTTTCAAACAGGAAATTTCCGCATTGAGCACCTTGAAAATTTCCGACTTCTGTGCGGAGATGTGCAGACTAACAGGAGCTGCTCGTGTTTGAAGTACAAAAATACTGGCATTTATTAGATTCAGCACACAGAGACAACCGCGATAACTGTGATGAATAATAACTGGCAAAAAAAAAAAAAAAGCCATAAACTGTGAAAACAACTCCTGCTACTCTGGTTTAGCACTGTGGTGGACGTGTATTTGCGATACACCGCCCCCTGGCTGCAGTTTGGGAACAGACTCTCGCACCTCATTTCCACACTTCACAATTATGCGGAAGCAAAATCCAACCTTAACAGTGCTAGTTGTCAAATCCTGTAGTCCAACCGTGGTTACTTCTGGTTTGGAGAAATCAAGATCGCAACAGCTTAAAAGCCAAATGTTAGACTTTTAAATAAATAAATAAACAATAAAAATAAAAACCACTGGAATCATCAGAATCAGACCTTTATGAATACTATGAGTCTATACTCTACATTGCCTTAAAAGAAATAAGAAATCCAAAAATGGAATATATTTATACAAGTTGTAGGGGACAGTTGACAGTCAATGACTTTTCTACATTTGTTGAGTAAATATAACTAGTAAGGGTTTCAAATATAAACACTGAAGAGTGCATCATTTATTTATATCAGTGCTCTGGATAGTAAGGGCGACTTGAGTGAATCCATGCTGCTACACAAAGATCATGACAGATCGGAAGTACACTAGAAAACTATTCTTTAGAAGTCATTCTCATAAATCGTATCCAAGATTATGTCATATACAAGATTATGCTGGTTTACGATCAGGGCTTTAATAAGATCACTGCATTACATAAAAATGCCTTTATCTTGCCAAATTGTCAAAATAACACCAAGGCACTTCATGAATCTGCTTTTGGTGTCTGTCTGTTATGTGACTTTTGAGCGCAGCAGTATTGAAGGTGGTATTATAAAGTAGCCCTTCCACATTAACTGCATCTTTATTCCACAATCTTATTCCAATCCCTCTTCATCAGAGCAGCCAGGCACACCATTTCACACCAGCTCGCTCCACACAGACTGCCTTCCACTGATAAATGAGAGGATTAGTGACTGGTACACTTTATTAAAAAGTAATAACAATTTTTGTTGGCATCCTTCACATGGTAAGGAGTGCCATGAATCACAGGATATTGGCTGTCTGTATCTGATGAATGCATCGTTTACCAGCCGAGGAGTTATTTAGTAGCGGCTATTAATTTAAATCACATTTATCTCCCCCCTCAAGCTCAAAGGATGGAGGAAACACAAGCTCTGCAGAGGAAGGGAAGCTGAGAGCTCAGAATTAGACTTGCTGGAACCAGGGTTTATGACATCTTTAAAAACTTAAAATTCAAACAGAAGGGTTTTCTATTAAAGCAGTCTTAATGCTAAAGTGTATCTGCTAGCTTTCAGCTGGGTAGATGCTAAAAATTGCAGAGTCTGTGTTGACCAGACATTAGAAGAATTAGTATTCTAAGGAAAATAACTCAAAAACCTTGCTTAACTGTTTCTCTTTAGCATGCTGTGCCTTTATTTGGTGAGGTTTTGGAAAAATGGTACCCCTTATTAAAGTCTAATAAGCTCAATTACCACTCATAGAGTCATAAGCCGTGCCTGCACTTTAAAGTTTCTTTCTATGTTTCATATCTCTCACCCACAAGACCATGTCATGAAACGTTGGTGGTCCCTCATTTCCTTTTTCCTGCTCAAGGATTCAAGGGCTATCCAAACATGAAATGCAGGGCTTATATAAACAACACAAAACATCCTTAAACATACATATCATCAAATATTTAACACAATAACAGTGTTTCATGACTGAATACAGCAGAGGGTTTTGAGACACATCAGCATGAAGAAGTTACAAAAGAATAAAAAAAATAAAAAAAGATAAAAGAAAAGAAATAATAAAAGGTTCCTGTTTCAAATTATTTATTTTAACAACACTTGAATTTTCCATTTTCTAAGAAACAAATCAAATTTCTCCAACAAGACAGTGATAACATGCACCATCTGTGAATATAATTTATCTTGTTTATGCTTAATAAATGTTCTCCGACTGATGAATCACTTAAGATTTTGATTTGGAAAATAGAACATTTCAGCAAATATTAGTTTACTCCATGATATCTTAAAAAAACAGGCCATGTTACCTACTTTGTAATATTAATAATAATATAGATTTGTGGGTCTTAAACTGGGTGACCCAAAGGCTTAAAAGGCCACTGCCCAAATTACCTGCTCCCTAATAAACAGGCCTCGACTTATATTTACCCAAAGTCTGGGCTTAAACTTAATTGAATAGGCAGATAGGAGCAGTTAAGCTGGAAATGTGTGCATCTACAGCCCAAATATATACTACGTCATATTTGCTTAACCTTTCATTGGACGCCAAAGGTGCGCCTGGTAATTGAAACATAACAGAATTAGGTTACAGATGTCTGACAGAGCTCTGTGTGTACAGTAGAAGCCCATACACCACTGAGCTTAGCACATGTTTTCATTTAATTAGTTTTTCATTTGGGCCTGAATGCCTGGTGTCATTACGAGCAAACAAGTTGGTGTGGAGGATTTCGCGTGCACAAGTTAAACCCAAATATATGTTTTCAGTTATTTTTTCTGCCAAAGGCTAACAAGCAAGATATTCATGAATGAAACTGGGGCCATGGATGCCTCTGTCTCCGATGACCTTGAAGAGAAAGTGGCTCATTTGAAACATATGATCCTTAAAATGTTGTTATAGTTTCCCTTGAATCTCTTGTTGTCTGCATAGTTTTTGCTAATGAACACAATTTTGGTTCCACCCCTGACTCCACCTTTGTCCTCACAATGACACAGTGTAAGTGTGTCAAAAGTGAAGCTCTGAGAGGTCTTTAGCGCTAAAGGCTAAAGTATAGCTGGCTGCGACGTGTTATAATTGATCTTTTATCTTTTTCATCTCGTGTTAAGGTGGAAGCATCTTCCATGTCAGCCTCTTTTACCTTAAATCTTCACGGCACTCAAACAGGTATTGACATTTTAGGGGTTAAACCCATAATACTACACAATGTTTTTATTATAGTTTGATCTTTTAATGCTAACCAAGTATAATGAAAAAGAACAAAACGTTAATTCACAAATGGCTGTATTTCAATGATAAAAGCAGTGCGTTTTGAGTGTTACGTTTCTGCGTGCATGATCCACTTTGTACTTTTGATTTTGTGTGGTTTCATATGAGATATGCTCCTCAAAATCAGACAAATCCAGCAGAACAAAGAAAAAACAGAGTAAGGAGGAACAGTCAGTGTTACCTTATTTTCACTCTAACTTTGGTGAAAGTTGACTTTTTTGATACTGTGGGAGGTTTTTGTGTTACATGTATGATATGCATCTTTATTCTCACAACACTGTCACTCTGTCCTGATGATTAATGTAAAAGAGTCTGACAGAATTCCAGGTCTCATGTCCCTCCTGGGCGACGAGTGATAATCTTTCTGCTCCAGGCAGCTCTGGAGCGAGAGGGGAGTCTTCATTGGGCCTCCTGTCCCAGGTGAAGAGCCCCAGGGGCCGGGGTGTAGAGCCTGGAGGCCGCGCAGGTGTTCAGAGTTATTACTGACTGTCTGTCCCAGCTAGGGAAAGAGAGCAGCAAAATATCAGTGAATGTAATGTTTGCGTTCACTGTCAGGTCATGCTCTCAGTCTGTCAGGTTTGTCTGACTGACTTTCTGCCTCTCGTGCTCAACCTTCCTGACGTTTCACCTGCACTCAGACAGACACTTTGTTTTGATAAAATGTTCAACATGACACTTTCATACTGTTCACTGCTGGGCAGCATTGCTCACAGTGTTAATTTTGCTGTTACGGCTGTGTTTTTAAACCTTTCAGAACTTATAATCCTGCATGAGATAATTTCCTTAAAAAGAAATACATTCAGCATTTTTTGAAAATTGTAAACAAATTAGGATTTACTGAGCTTTAAACTAGCACTGATCATGCTGCCGCTGTACCTGCACTGTGAAGCAGTTAAAGCTGGCAGAGGCATGCAGCAAAATTTCTAGGGCACAAAGCCAACACTAGATGGCTGCAGATAATGCAGAAAAGGAGCTAATGATACCACATACAGTAGGCGGGCTAAAAGAGAGGGAGGGAGAGAGAGAGAGAGGGAGAGGGGTGCAGATGTGAGGGAGGAGGGTAGTTTCTATGAAGCAAATAGAGACTGAAGTGAAAATGGGTAATAAACAAGACAGAACAAGAGCAAGGAAAAGGCTTCTGCTGGTTTAGATGTATATAGGCTAGTTATAAAATAACATTGACCCCAAATCCATTCACATGTCCACTCAGAAGATCAGAAGATGTGCCACTCTCCCAAATTTCAACATACAAAGCTAAACATGTAGAGTTTAAGTAATCAATCTTTCTTTCTTTCTTTCTTTCTTTCTTTCTTTCTTTCTTTCTTTCTTTCTTTCTCGAGCAAATCAATTTCTCCATTAGAGAATTTAAAATTAAATTGTCCAGTAATGTGCAGCACTAAAATATAATAAAATTAAAAAGGATACTTCTGCATCTCCACTCAACCCCATAATTCCTAGACAACAACAACTAACTACACATTTCTATAGATACAAATAAGAAACTGAGCACAATTATATCTGGATGAGCTTACATCTGTCCAAAGCCCTTTGAACTGGATTTTTTTATTCATTTAAGGAACAAACTGTTAACAAATTTCCTTAACCCTTGAGCTCTAAAATGCATGTAGAAAAAGCTAATACTAACACCTCAAAGTAAAGGCTGGGAGAGATTTATTTTTTTTTGTTTCCATAAAGATGTTTATAAAACTGAGGTAAGGTTTCTTTGCATGTGAGGATTTACCCACTCACGAGGACTGATACTGTTACTGCAGTGTTTGTGAATAAAATGCACTTTGTCTTCATGGTTTTGAGTCAGATCAAATGTGACCAACTTCAGGTAATTCTTTTCACCTATACAACATCCAACACTGCTGAACAAAAATCTGGGCCCAGTGGTAATAAAGCACAGCATGGTTGTGAGCAGCAATATTTCAAATGAGAACGTATTGTAATGTTTCTGGGCCAAAATGGGTGGTATACATCTCTTTGTCTATGAAAAGATTAAGCTATTTCACAATCAATAGAGCAGTCAGAATACATTTTTATTGGGTGCATTACACCGCAAATGAATTGTAGAGCTTGGTAAAAGCCAATTGGATGGGTGATGGAATATCTGTGAGCATCTATCTGACAATTGGTTATATTTCCAGAACATGTAGATTAATGGTGTTCACAGCGTGCCAGATCTTGGTTATTCATTACACACACACACACATTTCATTTTCTACCATTCAACACCCAAAGAAGGCTGTAGCGAATGGGATAACAAGAGTCATTGATTCTCTCTAAAAGGTGAGAGCAGGATCCTAATCTCACTGGAGAGGGAAGTCTTGAATGTAGTTTAAATATGTTCTCAGCGCCTCTGAAATATTTATCACTTTCAAGAAATGCAATTGGTGCATTTGCTTGGAGTTTATAGCATTTTCCTCCACAGCTGCTCAGGGAATAAATGGGAAAGGGGGGGATAGAAAGGATACGTCTTTATCAGGATTGGTTCAGACAGACTTATTAGGAACTGCTATGGTAAGTACAGTAGTGGAGACTCTTGTCTCAGGCATAGATCACAGCATGAATATCAGAAGAGAGATTGCTCTTATAAGCTGTAGGGTATAAGTAATGTAATTTATTGGTTTGGGGACTCCTGTGTTATTTATGTTGTGTGATTTCAAGGGGACTTTCTCCATTATTGAGATAAAGAGGCTGGTTAAAGTATAGCTATGTGTATACAGTTTCTCTACCTTTCGCTTCTACTTGAGAAATGAGGACAAAAAATGTAGCAAGGTAATCAGAAAATACAGTCATTTCATGTGATTACCTGAGTTCATCTTTGGAAACCAATGGAATTTTACCAAAATCTGTGTAGACGTGAAGTTATATGAGGCACTTGTAAGTAGTGTGTGTGTGTGTGTGTGTGTGTGTGTGTGTGTGTGTGTGTGTTACCCGCAGGGGATTCCAGTCAGCTCAGCCTCTCTATTGAGAAACCTGGCTGAAAACCATCATAGAAGCAGAGCTATTCCCAGCTGCAGACAGGGTCACCTTCACCACATAATTTAACTAACCTTAAGACAGTCTGATCCAAACATCATGTAAGCCGTAGCAACAGAGAGTAGCTTCACCATGCTGTCAGAAAGACTCTTTTTTTCTGGCACTTTTTTTCCCTCTTTTTTTAATAACATACATCTTCCTCCAGCACAGTGGTCAGCTGTTTGGGAAGTGTACCACTCAACTTGAATTTTGCATTTTGACTGACAGTTTAAGGATCTCATATATTGAAAAAAAGACTCACCCTTTAATGATCTATTCCACTTTTTCAAATCCATGTAAGGATGTTTCTCTCTCGAACCAAACACTATCAATATGTGCACCTGGCTCCTTCAATCACAAGAACTTAAGCAAAATGTCTGGAAAGCTGTAATTGAAATTATCCAGCCAGATGAGTGGACCTTCCTGACTGACAGAAAACTCATTTTAAGGTATATGGTCACACTTGGTATTAGATATCCAGCTTCCTTTTGTGAATGCGACCCTGATTCCCATGATGGTAGCTTAGTAAAGTCAGTATGCCCAAAAAAAACTTCATAACTTGATTGAGACATGATTGGTGTGTTTCAAAGAACCTAATTTTCACAGAACACACACATTTAAATGCGCTTGCACTTATAAATAGATACAGTACTGATCATGGAAACAAGAACATGAGCAGATATCAAGATTCTATCATTACACTTAAAGCAGTTTGGAGTCCAGTGTCAGTATCCTCACATGGCGTTTGTCATTTATTAACACTATATGATAATATCAAACAGTCTCTTTATTACACAGCTGATGTAATACCACAAATTAAACCACAAACAATAAAAGTTTTTTCAATCTGTTTTGACAGTTTTAAAACAAAGAATTACACTTAATATTTTACATATTTATGCAACCTACAGAACAAAGAAGAATCTGAATCACAGAAAACTGGTCTCGCACAGTCTGATTGGACGACACGAGTTCTTTGAGGGCAGCCTAAAAATCTGCATACAATAGCTCTCAGAGAGTTAAATTAGACTCTCCCTAAATGGGAATTTGATTCTTATTTCAGAACTTCAGAGGCTTGTTCATTACATTGGCAAACAACATCCATCCAATGAGTGATCTGACATCGACAGGCTTTGTTGTTACAAAAATGCAAATACTCACGATGCAGGACGGATGCAAAAACAGAGGCAACGCACATCCCGCCTTTCAGTTCAAATTAAGGAGAAGGCAAAGAAAAGTGGTTCCATCGGGACGTGTTATCCTCTTCTCTGAGTTAATCTGGGTAGAGAAATGATTGGAGCAGCTGCTTTTAGACACAAATAAACAGAATTAAAAAGAGATTGTGATGAAATTGTATTTGGGTGATACATCAATGCATCATTAAGCTTAAAAAACAAAGTTTGGGTGGTTAATTACTGCAGTTCACTCTCTGTAAATTGTTTTAGCAGTATTGAGGGATCCTGCCAAACAAACATTCATTCTATGAAAAGAAACAGTGTTGTTCTTCAGCTGCGGCAGGGATTGTTGAAGCAGAGAAAACTTCCTGTAACCTGAGAAATATCTTTGTTTTAGGGAATTTAAAGGGAAATGTGGCTGTCATTTGTACAGTGCCTATCATAAGTATACACCCCCGTTGGAAGGTTTATTGCTTTGATAAATCAGTCAGGGTCAATAAAAATTTGCCTTTTTTTTTACACAAAAAAGGAAAAAACTCAAAAGTCAAAGTAAAAGCAGATTTCTACAAAGTTATTTCAATAAAGCAAAAATATATCATGAAAAATCATTGCTTGCGGAAATATTCACCCCCTTCAAGTCAATATTTAGTAGATGCACCTTTAGCTGCAATCACAGCACTGAGTCTGCCTCAATTTTGTTCCAGAAAATAAATCTTTTCCTAAACTGTCGTTCTCTTGAAGACTGAATGAGACTGTCCACCAGGATTTCAGCGTATTTTGCAGCATTCATTCTGTCCTCTACCTTTACAAGCCTTCCAGGGCCAGCTGCTGAGAAACATCCCCACAGCATAAAGCTGACACCACCATGCTTCACAGTGGAGATGATGTGTTTTTGGTGAGGTGCAGAGTTTGTTTCCACCAAACAAAAAGTCTTGTATGATTACCAAAAAGCTCAGTTTTGGTCTCTTTAGACAAAAGAACCTTCTTCCACTTCACCATGGATTCTTACAGCTGCCTTTGGCAAACTCATGCTGAGATCTAATAAAGGTTTTCTTCAGCAGTGGCTTTCTCATTGCCACTCTGCTATAAAGCTTTGAGTTACTATATGCACAGCCTCTATCATCTCAGAGGCTGAAGCTTATAACTCCTTCAGAGTAGTCGTGGGGTCTTGGCGTCTTCTCTCATTAGTCCCCAACTTGCGTGGTCACTCAGTTTATGGGGATGGTCTTATCTAGGCAGATTCAAACATGAGCCATATTCCCTCCATTTCTTGATGACTGATTTCAATGAACACAAGGGGATGTTCAGTGTCTTGGAAAAAAATGTTGTACCCATTCTCTGACTTCCATGAGTTGCTTGGAGTGTTCTTCTGTCCTCATGGTGCAATGGTGGCCAGGAATACTGATCAATCAGTCTCTGGACTATCCAGATACAGGTGTTTTATACCTCAGTCACTTGAAACACCCACACCACTCAGGTGATCCTCTTCACTCATATTGGCACCAACGGGATGAACCGCTATGGAACTAGACCATTAAACTTAAAAGGGTGTGAATAATTATGCAAACAATTATTTTTCATTATATATTTTTGTTTCACTGACATTACTTTGTAGAAATCTGTTTTAACTTTGATATTAATTTCTTTTTTTCTGATAATTTTTTTTGTGTGGAAAAAAAGCCAAATTTTATTGACCATAACTGATTAATGAAAGCAATAAAAGGTTAAAACATCCAAGGGAGTGAATACTTATTATAGGCACTGTAATTAACTTTTACAGCTTTCAAAAGACAAAAGGCCTTAACTAATGACCTCGCCATGAACATTTCATGGTTTGTTATAAATATTCAAAGAATAATGTTGACGTCTGTGTACTAGCAGACATAAAACATTTTAGATGCGATATAGATTGACTGATGTTGTAATTACATACTGCCTTGCATTGAAGAAGGGGTACATCTTCAAGTTTTGGCTGACAAAGTTACTTTCATCACAGACCACTTTGTATTTTTTCTGTATTCAGGCAGAAATAATACAACAGGGAACAAAGTATTTATCTCCTGATGTTGGAAACAGGGCTCCTCTAGGGCTGGCCTGAGGCCTGAGCTCCAGAGAGCAGGGCAAGGAGTCCCCTGTCACACTGCTGCTAGCATTTCATGAGGCAAACAAGACACGAGAGAGCACTTATTTGTGGATTTATCTGAACTTCTAACAAAGTTTGCAATTTTTTTCATCATAAGGTTTTTAGTTTTTTTTTTTTCCATTAGGTCTTTTTTTGTTGTTGTTGTTGTTTTCCAAAGTTATCTGTACATCATGTAAGTGCGTGCATCTATTTCATCTATATGCATTTGTTCTGGTGCAGGTGAATAAACCCATTGTTGTAATGCTTTTATAAACAGTATAGCTTCTGTATTGAATTATGTGATGGGTGTGAATCAAAAAAACTAGAAAAAAAAAAACTAAAGAAAGAAACAGTTCCCGGTAAGTATGGATATTAAGTAGAATATATATATATATATATATATGTGTGTGTGTGTGTGTGTGTGTATATATATATATATATATATATATATATATATATATATATATATATATATATATATATATATATATATATATATATACTTTTTTTCATTTAACCCCACATTATTTACGTGCCACAAGGAACAGATTAAACACCAAGGCAAGTAATAATGTTTTCATTAGAGCACATGTATTACCGTCATTTTATATGATATTTGTCAGTCATGTGATAATGTTGTTAATGGCCCAAACGGCATGTGCACACAAACCTTTCCTTCTTCACACTTGGCTGCCTGGAGAGATAGGGAAACTGCCTTAATTCATCATCCAGGGACTCCTATCATGCCCTGCAGCATAATAATATAGTATGCATATGACCTATGTTAATTAGTGATATATTCTTAAATATTAACATGCTATGGTCAAGGTAAACGAGGATCAGAGTTAATTTAATTAAGTGCATGGCTTCACGTTTCTGTGGTTATGTTTCAGTGGTTTCAGCTAATTCCGGGTTACTCATCAGCCATTATTCCACTGCACCTCTGTGGGCTGTCATCATCACGAGGAGAGAAAAAAAGGAACAGGTAATTAGCATAAATACTTCCAGCAGAGAGAGTTTCAGGAATCCTCTGCCTGATGGAACCATTATTTAATAGAGTGGTATTCATAATTAAACATATTATATCTTTACATTACCTACACTATAAAAACATCCCAAAGGAATTCAGTGGCATCAACTCATCTTCTTTTTCAATGTAATCTAAATTAAAAGGTTTTACTGACATGAGCCCATTAAGATTTAATTCAATTACTTGTAAAAGACTAGGTCTAAAACAATTATTGTTTTAGACCTTTTTTTTTTTTTTTAATATGACACAAAAAGAGTTACCACTCTGCATTACTATCTCTTTCATGGTGTAAAGGGAGAAAACTGACATTATTAACCTATCAAGTTAACTGATTGATTATTTGATTTATTGAAGAAAGTTGAAGGATTCGGCAGCATCAGTGCATAACAAATCTTATTTCACGACACTTAAACTTTACTCTTGGTTTTACCAATTACAGTATCATTTACAGAGACCCTACGTTAATTCACCACATCCCCATGTTGTCATAAGTTTAAATCAGGGGTCGCAAACTTGACTTACCAAGGGGCCGCTGGAGGTAGTGTCTGGGTGAGGCTGGGTGAACTTATACTTATTAAAGTTCATTGTTGAGAAGAGCTTTTCACACAGATAGGTGCTGCCAAAAAGGCATGTGATACAAACACCAACAAATACCAGAACTACAAAAAAAAAAAGAAAAAGATATATTTTCTCTCCACTCGGTGACACAAACATGTTACAAGTGACCAATTGCTAATTCTTGTTGTTGTCATGAGCCTGAGCTTTGGTAGCCCACAAGTGTTAAAAAATATAAAACACCCAGATGCATGTAAGAAAAAACACACGGGCCGCACTAACGCAAGGCTTTGATTTCAGGCAGGGGGCCACAAAATACTGTTCTGGGGGCCACAATTGGCTGGCGAGCCGCGAGTTTGAGACCCCTGGTTTAGACGGCAACAAACAGAACAAGGGGTGCATTATGGGCACGTCTAGATGAGTCTGGAAATTAGTTTTCTTTGAGGTAACCAATCACTCAATAGGCCTTGTGTTTTTCAGTTAAACCCACTGAAGATAATTTACAGTGTAAAGTAGAACAAACCAACAACTCTTTTTTTTCCTTGGGTCTTTTCTTCCTGAGGCATTTCCTCCAGCAAGCCCAGCCAACAAGCCCCTTAGCACCAATCTACAGTCAGTCTCTAACTTGATTTTACACTACACTTCATCACAACAAGATCTTGAACACTGCTTGACATGGTTTTTCTGTAAAGTTTGTTTTGTTGTTTCTTAATCACCACACCTGAATAATCCTTTCCGACACAACTGACCTGCTTTTTCTTGGGAAACATTTTCATAGTTTGAGAGGGAATATGGCTGTTTTACCACAGAGAG
Organism: Labroides dimidiatus; assembly: GCA_030710495.1. NCBI lineage: Eukaryota > Metazoa > Chordata > Actinopteri > Labriformes > Labridae > Labroides > Labroides dimidiatus. Next base: position 25,218,470 of record CM061148.1, on the reverse strand, counting down.
ATTTCCTACACATCAAGCTTTTGTTTCTCTCTTTCAGCTCTTTCCGCTGTGATGTTTGAGACGAGCAGGATGCCTAATTCCTATTAGTCATGAGAGGTTACATGAATGATCCTTTAAGCCAGATGAGGAGGTAGAAGGACAACGGTGATATTCCAACACAGGTTTTAGTTTCCAGACCGTCTCATGTTTTCTCTACGTCATGTTAACACTGCTATTCAATACGTCGGGCAAAGTAGACATATTCATTACAAACAACTAGTACAGCTTCTGACACCCCTAGCTAAGATGAAGGCCTGGGTAATGGAGCAGGGAGAGGCGGAGGATGTCTTGTTGTTGTCTAAGCACTGTCATTATAACATTTAAAGGACAAAATAGGATTGCATGACTAGGTTGGGCATGGTTACAGTGTCTGCTGCTTTAACATGGAGGAGACGCATAATCCAAGCACACAGGGATCAGGTTTCACATAGCAGAGGAAGCTACGGGACATGTGACCATACCAGGAAAGCTATGAACCTAAATTAAACATGCGTTTTTATTTATTTTCATACGTTCTTGGGGCTTTGAGTCACGTGGGAACTTAAGCCAAATGTAGGAGTATTTCGGGGACGAGGGGATTTGAAAAGCAGACATGAAAGAAATCATGATCGTTCATTGGCTGTGAAAAATCTTAATAACAGGTGTACTTATCAGATTATTTATTTATTTCCCCTTTCCATTTGAACCGTTCTAACACCCTACAAAGAGAATCAAGGCCCTTACAACTTAAAACAATTACTCATGCTTATTGAAAGGGATGATATAGCAGCACATTTTCCCTCTCCTGGTGCCTCCTCTGTGGAAAAAAAAAAAAAAAAAACCCTGCATTTGTGCATATCTATGCATGGTTGGTCAGCCATATAGATGCTCATCTGTGTCTTTCATCAACTTGACAGCTTTTTTTCCTCCTCAGAAAGATAACATTTATTATAAGCGTAAGCAATACATATTGGCCCGGAGTAAGTTTGTGGCACATTCCCGCACCTCATAATCATGGCTGTCTGCGGTTAAGTATCCCCCATGATCTATTGACTCCATTTTTATTCACTACGTTTCCACCCTAGCAGGTAGAGGGAGTCAGTTAAGCACAGAATGCAGAGCAGCCATAATTCATAAAATCACAGAGAATTAAATAGCAAGGCTACGTCTACATCACCAACGACGCCGTGATTAATCAGATTTAGCTGACGCACAAATGGATTCTAATTCACAGCATGAGCAAGAGTAGAAATAAAACAAATACATAAAATAGGGTCAGTAATTAACTGAATACATGCAAAACAAGCACATATGTAAATGATCACTGCTTTTAGCCTGAAAAATCACATACAATTCAAGACTAAAACCTCTTAAATGCACAGTATGAGCCACATTTATGAAATTATTTGACTTTTTATTCTTTATTTCCTTAGACCATCTCAACCCTTCATTACAAGCATTAGGGATATTCCTTTGTTTGTAAGATATGCAAATTATGCCTTAAGAGAGTTAAACCTACAGCAAAGAACAAGAGAGAAAAGATGAAGCAAACCACAGAACTCAACAGGAAATGAATGTTTTATTAATTATGTTTAAGACAATATATAAGAAGGCTAATTTTGCCCCTTTTATGAGAAAAAAAATACAAGGAAGAGATATCTCACGAGAGACGCCACCTCATTCTTTAATTTATCATGAAATTAGCTTTTCAGCGCTAACTGCCGTTGAGTCATGGGATTTCCCATTGTGCTGTGTTCTGTTCTCATATTTTAATCACTCCATGGGAAAAGCTCTCTCTTGCCCCCAGCATTATGCTAATATTTATTTGGGTTTGTATTACCCCTGTGTTTACAGCAAATACACCGGGGTCAAATGAGAGTCAGTATTGCTAATGTGATCAGGTTTCATGTAATTTTTCTTCCTCTTTTCTGTTTATTTACAGTAATGTGCATCCTTATATTACACTGTGGATCATGTGCATGCGGTGATATTAACAGAGTCCAAGAGGTTCTGCAGGACAGCAAGAAAGTAGAAAAACAGAAAACTGATAGTGTACGATATAAAACTTTAATCCAAATGTATATTTTATACAAAGAATTGGGTTGTTTTGCTTGATTTGTAAAACAATGGTTATCACTTATGGTCTTCCTCACCATTACATGTTTTAATATTTTCTCTTTGTGTTTCCTTCGTCTTGTTCTCCCATGCTTTTTTCTGGGCTAAAAAATATTTTAAAATATTTGGGTAGTGGGAGGATAGTTGCCAATTTTGCCAAGCCAGTGTGCCATATGGCTTGTGCTGCTACGTCTCACAAGTGCCCCTCGTTGTCCCAGTCGAGCGGCTTTCGATTACCTAGCTGCGGCAGCTCCTTTCCCAAGCTGCCACTACTTCTGACAGATTATAATAAAGATGACTCTTTCACAGTGTGAAATGCTCTCTCATGGCCAGAAAACCACACACACACACACAATCTCTCACACACACACACACACACACACACACACACACACAATTTCACACACAAGGCATAGGCATAGCACTCACACCACACACACACAACTGTACTCACCTCATGCAAAATACACAGGGACATCACAGCGTGTTAACAGCCGGCTAAGGCTGAGCTGGGCTGTGTGCTGACTGACTGGATGAAATGTGAGGATTAATGGATATTTATATTTCATTATGTTTTTATAGTGGCCGCAGAATAATGTATCACTCTCTGGGAGTTACTGAAACATATGTCAGCCCCTATCCACTTACTAAACTGATTCGATTAGACTTTAAACGTGCTGATCAAATTTTATTAACATCTAATATGTCCTACAAAAAGACTCACAAATGCAATACAACCGACCCACATAGAGGGGCACGTGCAGGGTTATAATCCAGTTTTTGGTTTCATTTTGGATGAGCTGAATGACAGAGTGGGAGCGAAAACTCAAGGGTTATACTATGCATATGATTCCTAAATGGATTTAGGCTCGAACTATCAGCCAGATAATATTTAGGTTTAACACTTAAGTATTTTTTTTTTATTACAATCATCAGTCTGCAATTAACACATTGTATTTTTTTTGTAAAATAACTGTATTTACCTCTTTGTTACAAATTCTAACAGTGCACATTTAAATGGAATCTTTTCCACATTAACAATCCAAGACTCAAAAACATCCAGTCCACCATCACTGCAGAATTAAAAACCACTCAAATGTTGCATCCAAAAGCTGTTTTTTTTCTTATTGGATTTGTGCTTCTAAATGACTGAAATCAAACATTATTTGTTGCAAGGAGGAGATGGAAATCTATTTAAGCTGTTGTTAAAGTCTCTTATATTAACTTTTGTTTCCTGTACTTCAGATATCAAACCATCACAGAGTGCATCACTCACTGATAGTTGTATTACTTAGAATTAACCTAATTATTTTCATCTTGTTTTAACTTTGTGTATAATGCCATTAGCCTTTCTTCATTTCATTTCTTTTTCCAGTTCACTAAAGTGGGGGGTATTTCTTTTTAGTGGCCCTGAAAGCTCTAAAGTTAACACATGGAAAAAAGCGCTGCAAAGACCACAGCACAAACATTTTGAGTCACAGCCCTATTAAGGTTATCTTTTCATCAGTGGTGTTGGAATATGAGATAAAGAAGTAATAGTTTTTGATTTATTTTAAAGATGTGGACATGTGCATCACTTTTAAGTGTCCTCTGAAAACACTTCTGTTGTGTTGCGGTCTATTTGCAGCGCGTTTTCTAAATGCTGCTCATGTGTTGTCAAATTGATGAAGATGTTTTCTGAATTTGTTTATGTTTTGTCTTTTTTCATGTGCTTTCTTAAGTTGTAGTGCTGTCAGCTCTCAGAGCCACCGTATACTTCCACTTCTTAATGAATATGGCGCTGTTGAGTCAAACTTTTGTAGTTCATGCTTTGTGTTGTATCATGTGGGGTGCAAGGAGGACTTATTTTACTGCTTTGAATATGGAAAATATACTGAGGGTAAAAAGACACTTTTAATTTGCAGCAAACAGAGATAAAACCAGCAGTTCCTCTCCAGTCACCAGTCAGCATGAAAGGATCCAATCAATAACTCAGCAACAAACAAAAACAGTGCAAAGCATTTAGCCATCAACTTCCTGACTGAGGTAACCTGTCACCCGCCTCGGCCAAATAACTCACCTCAGTGAGAGGCAGCTCAACAGCCAGGACAATGTGCTTCACAGACAATGACAATGGCTATTCTAGAGCTACAGCCTATGTGGGTGTGTGTGCATGTGTGTGTGTGTGTTTGCATGAGTGCTCTGCAGGTTTTGTTCAACCCGTCACACTACACTTGGCTCCTGGTGTCGCCAGTATTCAATACAGGCCTGAAATCACCTCCTGTTACCCGCCTCCCATACTGCCTGTTTTGTCCCTGACTTAATAATGAATTAGATCCCCCTTCAAATGCAGTGGCGTCACACACACACGTGCACGCACACGCACACTCGGATGGACACATTCTTATGTGTGTTTGTGTGTGTGTGTGTGTGTACAAACATGTTTTAAATGTTGATCTTGTGAAGTAAATAAAACAGTAAACGCAGTTACACATTTGAAAAATAATACTTTAAAAAAAGGGGCTGACAAAAGGTAAGAGTGGTGTCACACGCACGCGCACACACTAAGCTCAGCCGGCCAACATCAAGGGTAACATTTCTATTGCATTTGTTAATCACTGATCAATAATTCAGAAGTCCCTCTCATCTTGAAGGGTCCCTGGCTTCCTGAAACATATGGCAGCTGCATGTGTGTGTGTGTGTGTGTGTGTGTGTGTGTGTGTGTGTGTGTGTGTGTGTGTGTGTGTGCCTGTGTTTGCATGTGCGTGTATGTGCCCAGCCTTGTTTGACATCTTTTTATCTCCTGTTCAGGTTACCAGCTCCTTATCACAGAGGCCTGTCTGCTGTGACGGCCAAACAGCAAAAGGAAACAACTTAGTTGAAGTTGTTTCTCTGAACGTGACTTTTGTCCCTCCCCTCCCCCGACCATGTCACATCTAACGACGCAGCGTCTGATGCCAGTTATAACAGCCAGCACAGTAATTTAGTGTGTAAGTCGACACGATGGTTATCTGCGTACAGGGCACCTTTCATTTCCTCCGAGCCAGGCTTTGACTCGATTCGTGCTGTCGTTATCTTACTGGCTGGGTCTTTTGGTAATTTGTCCAGCATGGGTTGACTTACTAAAGGTCTCCTGATCCACTCCTCACCAGCCACACACCCCCACTCTTTATTTCTTAATCTGAGAGAAACTCTAATTAAATGGCTTGTATCTTTTATATCACTGACTTGTGCTTCTGAAAAACCCTGATAAGTGCATGAATAGTTTAGGAACAGTTACACAGATTCTCTTAGTTACACTTATCTTTTTGCACAACAAATGTTAAAACAAACGATTAATCTGGTTCTTTTACAGCATTTTTATTTTTTCAGAATTATCCTTTAATCTTTAATCATTTTATTGTTGTATTCATTTTCCCATTTTTTGAGTTTGCCAAAGTCTCCAAATCACAGTGAAGGTTCCAAATTGTTTTTGTCAACTGACTTCTTTTATTCCACTTTACATTCCCCGTGCTTCTTTAAAATAAGAATCACATCCTTTCTCATTACACTTAGTTTAGTAAAGCGGGGTACACACATAAAGATTATAGGGCTGTTTTTGTCCCAATTTTCCTCCTTCCCCACAGACAACACCCAATAATTTTATGTATAAGATTATGGTATCAGATTATCCTGTGGTCTGAGGTGTGTTAAGATTGAATTTGTCCTGAGAATCAGATGCGATACCAGTTGGGGCCAACAATCGTAAATATTAAACTTGTTCAATATTTTTGACCAAAAATCTACATGTATGTCGGGGAGGCTGACTTCTCCCAAGTCATGACTGTGAATTGTGCAGTGGAATGGAATTTAGCCAATCAGGAGGCGAGCTGTCAGGAACAAGGAAGCAGAGGTTTACAAAAACAAGCATGGCTGACCTGACACGGAAAGTTCATGAGGAAAGTCTGTGTTCCCACTGTCTCCAAGATTTTTCCACAGTCTTGTTTTCTTTTGGGTTTGGGAATTTACGTTAAAAATAGTTGCATTCCACCACCATTCCTCCTTCTACAATTCCATGTTGCGTTTTGTGTTTACTGGTTGTTGCTACGTGTTGCAAGATTGCAAGATTTCTGTCTTAAATGACTAGATTCTAGATCAGTGGTGAGTGGATGAATTGTCCAAGATGGAGCCGCTTCCACTACAACCAAAAATACACCACTAATTAACAAAGCACATGAAAGACACTCTTTTTTCATGCCCTACTGTAGATAGAACAGTTGTCTGAAGCAGTTCTGGCAAACAGTCTGTTTTGTTGTGTACATGTGCTCCCCTATTGAATGATGGCTCTTCACAGGCCTGCCTAGATCAAGCTGTGCTGATGATAAATAGAGAGAGATGGGCTTGTTGGTTTATAGGAGGTCCATCCGTGACCCTGCAGCCCCCCCTGTGGTACTACAGCTCTGGGCTTTGTCTTGAACACACCTGTGAACTACAGAGTAAATATTTTAGATAACAAATACAGTGAGAACTGGTTAGATTTTTCATGTAGGGTGAAAAAATAATGGTAGGATAAAACGCATTAGGAAGTTTGGAGGAAATATTATAACAGTAAAAAAAAAGAAAAAGAAAAGAATGAACACTTCACTCAACTATGATGAATAATCATCTAATCACCCCACTATCTCTGTTACATGTGATCGGTCATAAGTGATCAGAGTGGATAATTCTATAAGGAGATTATCATCATCATCCTTATATGATCTCCTTGGATCACTGCTCAAATCAACCCTGAGGACTGAGAGAAGCGTATGTGTTATGAAACTGAATCATATCCTTTATTTATTTATTTCCCCCCCTACCTCTCCCTCTCCTCCCAGGCTAATTCTAATGAAGAGGCCTCAAATGACTTCATTTAGAGTGAAGTTAATTGGGTTTGGTCCTACACGACTGCACTTCCTGCCTGGATACTTTCCTATGTTTCCCCCCTCCCTGTTTCTTTCACGGAGAGACAGGGTGCTGAATATGAAAGAAAACAGAGATTGAGAAGAAGATAACAAATAGCAGAAAGACAGAGAGTGAGATGAGAAAATTAAAGGGACTAAGAGAGGAGAGGAAGTGACAAACACAGAGAAATAGAGATGAGTAGAGGCTGGGGTCCCTCATATCAGTGGCATCCCCCCCGTTAGCCCAGGACTGTAATTAGATCTGGCAGCCACCCCATAATGATAAATGCTAGGATGATGAATGGAAATGCAAATGTGTGTGAAGTAGCCTCAGCCATCAAAGGGGGAATATCATTAACACTTTCCTCTTGTCAAATCCATCATTGTCAAGCGTGGTTCCCTGCGTCCCCCATGTCCCACCAGCTACTTGAGGGCAGCAGAGGAGCTACGGAGGAGCCCATGAAGACAGGGGTGAAGACGGAGAAAGAGGAAGAGAGCATGTGTGTCCCAGTAAGGGTGCCAGTGGTTAGTACATGTAGTATGCTCCACTGAAACTGGACACTCTACGTATGAAGGAAGAAATTCATTGAAAAACAAGTGACTCTTTGTGAAAACAGAGTGTAATTCTCATTCAAATATGAGACATATTTGACTTTGGTCAAAATACTGAGAAATGAGAAGAAAATTGAAATAAAAAATTAAGCAAAGCCTGGTTTATAGTTCTGCGTTTGGGTGGTGTGGTCTCTATGAAACATCTGACTTCCACTAGATCAGTGTCTGATTCATCTTCATTCCTTTGTGTTCTGGCCCTGTCCTTGCTCATCTGACTGCATTGTCAGGACGCTGGATCGCAGTACAACTTGAGTCACAAGACTCATACCATCTCAAGAACCATCTGCGCTTTCTCACCTTGGTGATGAGTCATGTTGTTTTTATTGGCTTCTAAAACCTTTCAACAGTGGTGCCATGACAGAGTGGAGATGGACCAGACAGATCTGGTGGAATTCAGGTGAAAGGATGGAAGAGGTTGAAAGTGAGCCAAAACTTTGAGGAACTCCTTTATCCAAGTGACCCGTCCTTTAGAGGATGAAGCCCCAGGGGGAGCCTCGTCCATCTCCTTGGCAGGGGTTGCTGGAGTTGCCATAAAGCTCATCGGTGATAAGGCACCAGGGATGGATGAGATTTGCCCATAGATGCTGAAGGCTCAAGGCATTGTTGTGTTGTCTTGGCTTATGCCTCTTTTCAACCTCGCATGGAGGTCTGGAGCAGCGCCTGAGGAGTGGCCAGAATGCTGGAAAGAAAGCTTCTGCTGTTTTTTAAAAAACTACGGATTCAAGAGGGACAATGTTGGTTTTATCCCAGTTGCAGGACAGCTGACCAACTCTAGTAGGGCTTTTTGAGAGAGCAGGGGAGTTGGACCATTCAGTCTATATGTGTGTTTTGGAGACTTGGAGAAGACCTACAGTCATGTCTCACAGGGATCTTGCAGGGGGTTCTGCTCGAGTATAGGGTTCAGGGGTCGCTGATGCAATCTATTTTATTCCTGTATGATAAGTCAGCTGTATCCTCAGTGTAAAATCAGATATGTTCACAGTTTGTTTACTTCTGCCAAGATTTCCTCATGTCAATTATTCTGTTTATAGTTTTCATGGACAGAAACTAAAGGCACAGTCAAAAGGAGCAGTTTGGGGGCCTCAGAATTTCAGATCCGCTGTTTGCAGATGATGTTGTTCTGTAAGCTCCCTCAGGAGTGGACCTCTAACAGTCTTTCAAGATACCAAACTCGACTGAACTTTCAGGTTCACTTTGCACCCCCAAGACAATTGATTCTGTAACTTGTTTCTTACGCTTTATTCATTTAAACTGATAATCGTGACTTGATCTAAACACAGCTAAGTGGTAAGGCTTATCAGATTTAACAATGCATTTACAATGTATAATAGACACTGCTTTTTTATTTCTTTATATGGTAATTATTATTTGATTTTGTTCTGCCTTTTGTTTTGCCAACCTAGTTGCATTTTTTTTATTTCTTTTGGCATCTTCCAACTCTCGTCTCCATAATTATATTAAATAAAAACCCTGCAGTGTAATTGTCTGTAAAATACAAAACAAAGCCAAAGTGTTAGGAAAAAAGAATAATCCTTTAAAGTCCTGAGATGACCAGTTTCAGGTGTTACCCAGAGCTTCTTTTCATCATTACTGTGGTATAAAAAAAGGCCTGAGCTGCCATAAAAAACTGATGGAAAACTGCCGACAATCAAATTTTGAATTTTAAACAGCATACGGTCATTAGCATTAGCATTAACCATTAGCAGGGATAGGCAGGTGACAGGAGTAATGCAAACAACCAGAGAGTAACGACAGCTGCTTCTCCTCTTGTCCCTGCCTCTCTTTCTCTCCTCCACACACCTGCTTCACCGCTCGAGCATCTTGTTCTCTGCTCTTGCCAAGTTCCGACACCCTGCCAAAAAAGAGCCAACACTTCTGCATTCAGGGCAGAGAGGCCTTTACTCACATTAGCCTGGATTCGATTACGGTGTACGTGCATTTATGTGTCCGAACAACGTGTGTCTGAAAGCCCCTGTCTGCTCAACACGTGTGTTTATGTGGTCACATGTGTTCCTGCTGGCCCTTCAGTGTCCCTTTGCCTGACCTGCTGTCTCACTGTCTTTGTGTTTGTCAGTCTGTACGTGCATCTGTCAGTCAGGGAGCAGGTGTTGCAAATGAAGCCTGTCTGCATCACTTCCTTGTTAACATATTTGAATATTTTTGCTTTTACGCAATATCTGGATCGCCCCTTGAGTTACAGACACTCTCCAATTACCTGCTCAAGGACACATGGCAAGGTTATAGATGAATAAATCTCACACCTGTGGTGAAATAAAAAAAAGAAAGAGGAAAAAAAAGGAAACAAATGAAAGAAAGAAAATAACTATGTAACTCACAAAGTAACTAATTTGCTTTGCAAGTTGCCATTATTATGCATCTTTTAGATTGGATAGCGTTGACACAAAGTTTAAAGTGGTGTCAATACATTATGGGTCCTGCATACAGTCTTTACCAATCTGACCCCTTAATAATTATGACAAGTCAATCTTTAGGTGGAAATACAAATAAAAACATTGAAAACTGTGACATTCAGTCAGAACTGAAGAAATATTTTGTCGAAGTGTGCAGAACAGGCTGAAATACTGAAAAAATGGGCTTCGCATTTGTTACTGTTTTGTCTACATGCATACACCTCTAAACACTCAGACAAATGTTTAATTGCGACAAGGAGGTGCTGGGGGTAGAGATGTAAATCAGCAAAGCAAGCGGTGGTGTCTTTTACAGGGTTCTATGAGCCAGGGCAGCTTTGTCTGACACCGTGCTCTGAATTATTGAGTGGTGGGGGGAAAAGCGGACACGAGGACACTGTGACATTAGTGCGTGTTGTTGTGGCTGCTGCTCAGTCTCGCTTATAGCTGGACAGAGATAGAACATTGACATGTCTGTACATAGGCATGGTATAGTAAAGGAAATACAATTAGAATGAATCTGTATCTTTTTTTCCTGAGAGGCTCATTCCATGTAGAAGACATCATCATCTACATATCAAGAATTTCCAGATATGCTTACATACTAAAACACTGATTTCCGAAACTTGGATGCAGTTCACCTGAGTCCATTTCAGAAAAGTACCTTGCCAAACCAAGACGTAACAACAAAGTGATGCCACTTGAAGACGCTGTGAAAATGTGTCTCCAGGTCACACACCCTGCTATCCTCTTCCCTCTTTGACCCAGACACTGATCTCATCTGCAGTAATAAGGGGGGGCCTCTCTGTCCTAATCAAATCACTCATTAACTATTTAGTGGATCAAAAGTTCAGTGAACCATCGTTGCCTGCATCAAGCATCTAAAGCACCTACACCACTTAAATGAAACACACACACAAACACACATTTGTGCAAATACCAGCAGGAGCTAGCATATGCGTGTGCAGTTGAAACACACACACAAACACACACGTGTGTGTGTATGTGGTCTGTCACACAGAAAGACACAAAGACTTTGATGAAGTCAAATTAGACAACAAGAGTGGGGGTGGTTGGCTGGTGTGCAGCTTATAAATTATTTGGTATACAGGCGACTCTGCTTACTGCTGTCTGTCGGCAACGACGAGGTCATCTGGGCAACTAGCAGGAGACCAGATCAACGTCACTCAACTAAAACTTAGACAAGAAAAGGATCCACACTTTTGTGTGTGTGTGTGTGTGTGTGTGTGTGTGCGCGCGCGCGCGTGTGTGTGTGTGTGTGTGTGTGTGTGTGTGTGTGTAGATAATGTAACACAGCTTTATGTGGTGTGATGTGGTATATTTTATATAAAGCTGTATGCTTTTGTAGGAAGTATATTTTTATTGTAAAAATGTCTTTATAACCCCTCTGATACCTGTAATTTTTACTCATTGAACCTCATTTTTTCCCAACATTTTAACTTCAGCTGTCAGGGATGTTATCCATCAGCATCAGAGAAGAAGAGGCTTTTTGTTGACATGTAAAGATGTGTCCTTTGTCCTTTTGCTTTGTTAGAGGGTAAGTCTCTGGACACTGCACTGCATGTATCTCACTGTCAAATATAATTTGTACTGAACTGACAGGCTCTATAGTACTGTCTCTTCATTCACCTGTCCAGTTTAATGTGTGGTGTTTGTGTGTGTGTGTGTGTGTGTGTGTGTGTGTGTGTGTGTGTGTGTGTGTGTGTGTGTGTGTGTTTGTACTGCAAGGTGAAACATCCCTGACACAGCAGAGGGTCTCAGAGATGCATACAGCACTGTACTCCTCACCCAGCCTGTCTTGTTTGTTACAGAACAGGGCATCTCTGGAGGAGTTTCTGATGGACCTATCCCGGGCTTTAATCTTTCATGGACAGATGTCCTCTGAGGTTTGCTGCACAGTGTCCTCAGGACATAGACTGAGGCTAAACACTCTCTGGTCACTGCTGTATTCCAATACTTGTCTGTCAGCTCTTCACAGGCCCCAGAAGAGTGTAATGTAATGGAAAGGACTCACACCTGAAGGACCAAAAAGCAAATGTGAGCAAACATCTGAAGAAGTTAAGGAGACATGAAAGACCATTTGTCATTTCCAATAACAGACCATGTAACAACACAGTGACCAGTGTTCTTTGTTTTGGGGCATGATTTATTTAGAGTTTTTGCCCCAGAGAAAAGTTTCTTCCAAGACACATGACAAGTGTGTGCGTATGTGTGTGTGTGTTTGTGTGTCCATGGAAGCTCTATCAACAGATGTACATTAGTGTTTTTTATTGTGCAGTCTATTCATGTATCTAGTGATCTGACAAGATGGCACAGTTCTTACTTTTGTGTTTGTTGAACTCAAGTTTTTGCAAATGATGAGGGTATGTTATTTGATGTTATGGTTGTAGAGGAAAAAAAATTAAAGGCAGGGTTAAAGGCATTTTTTGTAAAATTCTTGACCCTATTTACAATAAAAATGGATCCTTGCAAAAATTTTGTGAAAAGTACAAAATATATCACATGCTCAAAATAGTCACACTGAATTACATTAAGTATTTCATTTTAAAATCCACTTACATAAGGCTTCCAGTCAATAAATGCATGCAGTCCTGAAACATAAATTCATTGATCAATAAATGACACTTTAACAATATTTGAGTGAATTTTGCCAGAGGGCCAATTACGACTAAAATACACTGGCTGCATCTTCTATCTGTCTCTCCCGTCACGACCCTGGATCAGATAGTTTCCATTCAAGTCAATGTGTCAACTTACACTGGATCTGTTCTGTTGCAGTCCAGCTGCGAGGCTGGAATAGAGAAGATTGAGCAGGACAGGAAGTACTGCACAGAAACTACCTAAAAAGAGCCTGAGACTTTCAAAATAAAACAAACTCTGTCAAACCAGATTTTATTTAGCTTTAACAATGCAAGAAAACATCACATTGAGCAAAGACACACCAGAAGGTAACATGTTTGGTTTAACAGCACACCAGGAATAAATAGTAGCTTATTAATGAAGAGGGAAGTGTAGGGAACTCCAGCTGACTGTCAGTCCTGCAGCTTGCTGGACTAAAAATGCAGCTGGTGTGAGTTGACAAATACAGTCAACATGCAGCAGAACGGAGCTGGACTGCAGATGCAGCCGGTGTATTCGAGGCGTTATGCAGTATAACATCAAGAATATGTCCAATGCATTAATGATTAGATAAAGTTAAAGAGGTTCAAATACATTACACAGTCAGAGAGGAACTGGATTCTTTTTGCTAGGTTGAGTAGTTTTACTTATAAAAGACCAATTCAAGAATTCACAATTCAAGGATTCATTATTCAAGGATTCATGGTTCAAGGATTCAAGGAGTTTTATTATCATTCTAGCACACATTTACACAAAATTGGTATCACAAAAACAATTTTGTTAGCCTAACACCGTAATTTATCGTTGAAACTGCTGAACTTCTTTTTTTTTTTTTTTTTTTAAATATTCAATCATTTTGAATTTGATGCCTGCAACATGCTTCAAAAAGTTGGCACAGGAGCAACAAAAGACTGGGAAAGTAAAGGAATGTTCAAAAAAACACCTGTTTGGAAGATTCCAAGGATGAACAGGTTAATAGGAAACAGGTGAGTATCATGATTGGGTACAAAACAATCATCCCTGAAAGTTTAGTTGTTCACAAGCAAGGATGGAGGAAAGCTCACCACTTTGTGAACAAGTGTGTGAGCAAATAGTCCAACAGTTTAAGAACTAAGTCTCTCAACATAAAATTGCAAAGAATTGATGGATTTCATCATCTACAGTCCATAATATCATCAAAAGATTCAGAGAATCTGGAGAAATCTCTGCACTCAAGCAGCAAGGCTGAAAACAAACACTGAATGCCTGTGACCTTTGACCCCTCAGGCAGCACTGCATTAAAAACCAACATCCTTGTGTAAAGGATATTACCAGGTGGGCTCAGGAACACTTCAGAAAACCATTGTCCGTTAACACAGTTCATCACTACATCTACAAGTGCAAGTTCAAACTCTACCATGCAAAGACAAAGACATATATCAACAACACCCAGAAACACCGCCAGCTTCTCTGGACCCGAGCTCATCTGAGATGGACTGACACAAAGTGGAAAAGTGTGCTGTGGTCTGACGAGTCCACATTTCAAATTGTTCTTGGAAATCATGGACGTGGTGTCCTCCAGGCCAAAGAGGAAAAGGAGAATCTGGATTGTTCTCAGGTCAAAGTCTCAAAGCCAGCATCTGTGATGGTATGGGGGTGTGTTAGTGCCCATGGCATGGCTAACTTGACCATCTGTGAAGGCTCCATTAATGCTGAAAGGTACATACAGGTTTTGGAGCAACATATGCTGCCATCCAGGCCACGTCTTTTTCAGGGACGTCCCTGCTTATTTCAGCAAGACAATGCCAAGACACATTCTGCATGTGGTACAACAGCGTGGCTTCATAGTAAAAGAGTGCAGGTACTGGACCCTGCCTGCAGTCCAGACCTGTCTCCTATTGAACATGTGTGGAGCACTATGAAGCACAAAATATGACTTTTGAGCAACTAAATATACTGTCTGTTGTGTATTCAATTGAATATAGGTCAAACAGGATTTGCAGATAATTGTATTCTGTTTTTATTTATTTTTTTACACAAGATCCCAACCTCACTGGAATTTGGGTTGTAATACAAAAAAACTATTTAAGAGTTTTATTTTCTTGGGAAAGAAGTTAAGAAATTAAATGTTTTTGTTGAGATAAGGTTTAGTGTCAGATGTGTGCTGGCCAACAAGAGCAACAAAACAATCATGCAATCATGTAAGCCAACTGAAACATCCATCAAATGGAAAAAAAGAAAAAAGGAAATAAGCAACAGTAACCACATTAGCAGCAATGTACTGAAATATGATAATGATGCCAAATAATCCAGAACGCAATTTCAAAAGAAAAACACTGCCTTGCTTTCTGTTCTTGCATGTGCACTATATGTTTCTCTTAATGGAGGGTGTTTATAACTTATAATGTATAATTTAGTAACCGTGAAACATCTTTTAAAATTATTAACATTTGCATAAGAAATTTTGTAAACAATTGCAATGATGCCACTGACTGCAGTCCATTTTGTCGGGAATAATCAGACAAAACCCACTCCCCTTGTGCTTAGCAACACAAGCCCAAATATGCTAAAAACACAGAGCCACACAATGCACTCAGCTATTTCTTCAGGGCTCACGCTTTGATGTGACGCCGTCTTAAGCCTGCCAAGGAGACTGCATCGGGGTCTCCGCCAAGACTCTTCACCTGCAGCTACAGACATCTTGTCAGACTCCAAGATACACACACACACAAATGTCACTCTCTTGCTTTATGTCTGTCTCTCACACAGTCCTTAAATGTCTTCATCTGAGAATTTCCACTTCATCCATCTAGACAATCTGATGCAATTTGTTCTCTATCTGCCTCAATATTACACACACACCTACACACACACACACACACCTACACACGCGCACGCTCAAACACAACCTTCAGCATTTAGTATATCCAATATTCACCACTTTTTTTTATTTTATCTAGTCCCCTTTAAAGCTAGAAACACACACACAAATAACTACATCCTATATGGTACTTCACTGAATTTTTTCACTTTTTTTTTGGTGTGTGGATCCGATATATAAAGCTTAGTGTGTAGCCCTGAGGACAGGACCGGACAGTGAGAGCAACACAGCTCAGCATGTTTGCTGCAAATCCAATTATTACTCCCCACCTTTGAATTCAGGAGCGGATCCACAGAGTCCTAAAGCAATTATGAGACCTGGTGCAGGAAGGAGGGACTCCCACACAGAGGAGTGAGAGAAAAAGAGGAAAACTGGCTAACAGGTCAACTTGTCTGTTTTATAGTTTTGTGTCATTGGTATTGAGCTATGAGGTGTCACTCCATTACCTACATGTTCTACATAAACAGACCCAAGGACCTGAGAAACAACTATGTAGCTTCTGTGTGAACATAAATTCTAAAAAGACAGTGATTAACTTATTCTTTCATCAAAGTGTGATATGAAGGGCAGGTCACATGTTTCAGAAACTGTTAACATGACTGTGAAGTGTATCCTCTGCAACCTTTGATAAGTATTGTGAAATAAGTTTTGACATCTGATTCAGCTGTATATCACTTTAGGGAGGGTGTGAAAATGGGAGGTTCAAATTGGAATCTGTTTGATTTGGGCAGATCTGTAGCCTAGAGCTCTGTCTGTCTGTTACCTGACATAACGAAGCACTGTTCAGACATGCCAACACCATTCAGAACGTATGACATTGCACTGTAAAGAATTTGTTTCAACAAATTTTGACAGACAATTTGTAAAGGGTTATCACACAGCTTTAATCATAAACTCTACATAGGTGACAGATGGGATTTATTTAGAAAAAAAGACGAGAAGACTCCAGAATCATTAAATTCTCCCATTAATCACCAAATGCACAGAGAAACTGTAGCTGCAACCTTCTGTTACGTGAGCATGTTAGTTATGTAGTTCTTTAAACTTCCTGTATTTGTAAGAAGCGGTTATTGTATTTCCCTCCTTTACAGGGTCACATTTAACCAATTTATTCATTGTGTCAGCTTCTAAAGCTTTGTTTTTTGCTTTTTTTTTTAAACTATGGAACCAAGCTTTTGTTTTCAGATGGACATGGACCTCCACAGCCAAGCCATCATTTTAACTGGCACAGAACTAGTAAATGCAACCTGTATGTTCATTTTACTGTCACTTTAAACTGACCCTCGCCATCCTACAACAGGCCCAACCCACCTAGATTTTTCCTGGTTGTTTTGTGTATTTTCTGGTTGTCATCGTCGATTGTTCATTCATTTCTGGCAATATTATGTTTTTCCGGCTACATAAATATTCAGTGCTCTGGCCTTGTTATCTGATCTCAAAATGTTCATAGATCGACCTCTGACCTTTTCCTAGAAAACCAAGTTATACTTTACCGCTTTGCTCAGCTGAGGCAGCTGATTAAAATCTAATCTTTACTTTCATCTGGTAGCTTAAATAAAACATCCACTTTTGTTTATTTACCAAAGTTCATCAAGTCCAACTATTAACTTACTTTTTTCTCTAGATAGCTTAAAACTCCTCCCAATGTTGTACATGAAGACACTACTCCTGACTGTCACATTGTGGCTGATCATGTACAGTTAGCGATCACACTGAGATGATAAAAAGGGAGCTGACATTTCTGTTTTTTTAGCACATGAAATACACTTTAAATGTTACAGGAACAGAAATCGTTTTGTTGTCTTGGCATGGAAGTAGATAGATTTGTCTGCCTGGGTGGGATTTTTAGGAAACTGTGGTGTCAAATTAGCTAGACTAAGTACAAAACAATGCCATTGTTGATTTGGCAATGATTTGCTGTTAAGCCAAAGACAAAGCAGATCCCTCCTCATAGACAATATTCCATGATCCCTATTCAAATGTGTAATACCACAGAGACATAAAAGACAACTAGAGGTCTTATACAATCAAAACTAACAACTACAGGAGGACATACTGCTCGTGCTGCATAATCCTGACAAGCAACCTTGTGATGAAGATGAGACGATCATTGTTGTACAACCCGAGATGCTTTGAATGAGCTCTTAATGCCTCTACTCTAAATATTTGACTTGGCACCTTGTCCTCTTTGTGACTCTGCTCGCTGCATTTACATATCAGTTGGGAGGAGGCAAGCAAAGACAGTGAAAAAAAAATGAAGAGCATTTTTACAGAGATTGGCAGCAAAGGTACATCAGATGATCAATCACACTGACAGAGCTGAAACAGAGTGGAACGGAGATGCAGCGTCCTGTTTAAGAGCCCAGGTGTTTCTCTTTCTGATGCTTATCAGTCCTGACTGACTTCTGCCGCTGTTTTTCTTTCTTTTCCTCTCTCACTCCTCACTGTATTCCCCATCTTTCTCTCATTACTGTTTTGGTAAACTAGCAGATAAAACCCTTGTTTAACTCTTGTGTGCTGGTAGTACTTTTGGCACGGTTTCAAGTTCTGGATTCAACATACTGCATGCAAACTGTGGGATTAGTCGTCTGGCAGGTACGCTGCAGGCAAGTTGTTGAGTTGTCAAATTTTGCATCTAGGAAAACTTCTGTTTTTTTTCAGACGCACAAACAAATGTCGCTTTAACTCCTTTTTTTTTTCTTTTCTTTTTTTCCCAAGGAGCTTAATTCCAAGACGTGCTAAGACCTAAATGCTGCAAATATTTTGACGCTTGTTTCTGACCTTACTTTTTAGTAACTTTTACAAAATGTTTTGTAACACTGTACTGAAGTTTATACCCTTTACATTTTTTTTAAGGCTAGTTACACTGATGTGATACATCTCTCTCCCCAACAAGGCTGATTTAACTATTAAATAGAAAGGACAATTTTCAACTGTTTATTATTAATAATATGCTGCTTTTCATCCTTTTTGCAGCTACTATTTAACTGTCACAAGGTTCGTTTAGCTTTGCTCTGTAAAGCAGGTAGAAATGTCCTTAGTCTCTATGATGTCATACATTGGTGTTTCAATAGAAGTTGTAAAGCTCGACAATCGCAAGAGCCATGTTGGAAGTGCTGACTTAAGCTATCTTTCAGTCAAAATAAACCAATGCAGACATGTGGAGCTTAGGCAAGCTTTAATCTAGGTGATAAACACGATAAACCTACTTCCTTGTCTACATGTGCTGGCCTGTTACACTGAAAATGCACCCTTGGTACAGTGTGTGCAGTTAAAAAAAAAAAAAAACACATAAAAACTATTTATTGAACGTGACTTTGGGAGAGAGAGAGGGGGGGGGGGGGTATTTTTGTATTTTCTCTTTTTTTTCTCTTTTTTTCTGGCTTTTTATGTCTTTATCCAAAGTAAATTGCAGGAAAAAGACCATGAGTTGGAACCAAATCTAGTCTGACTGCTCAAGGGCTCGCCTCATGGGGCATGCAACCTTAAAATGGGTAAACCAGAAAAAATCAAATCAAATCAAATAATAAAAAAATAAATAAAAATAAATAAAAAAAATAAAAAAATAAATAAATAAATAAATAAATAAATAAATAAATAAATAAATAAATAAATAAATAAATAAATAAATAAAGATAAATAAATAAATAAATTTGCAGTAGACTAGTCATTCCAACATAATGGGGATTACAGGGTGCCAGCCCCTGACTTCTGCATGAGGCTCCTTTACAACAGCCAAGGCTGCTGCTTGGTTGCCACACAGTAGTGATGGCCTTAAACAACAGCAAAATTGCAGTGAAAGGTTAAGGAAGGGGTTGTTGCCCCTTAACATGTTGAAATATTAGAATAAGATTTTAAAACAAAATCATAAAAAATAAAGTCCCACCTTGTAGCACATAGATTGTTTTCCTGTAAGTTAGGATAAAATCAACAGTCTTGATTGTTTTTTAAGCTGGAGGGTAACACAGGGCAAAGTGCACATTAATGTGACATGTGGTTGAATATTATTATTTCAGTGTATTTGATCTCCACAGACTTGTTGAACCTGTCTTTTTATGGCTACCTTTCGTTAATGAGTTTATACACACTTGACAACATGACTCAACTCAGTTTCAAACACAGGTCACTGAAAGGCAGGGCAGCTTCCTCCATGCAGGCCACTGACCACAGGGAGCACTGCTGCCTGTGGGTGTGTGTATGTGTGAAAGATGGCTGCATCAAAAAGCTGTGGATGCATCTACACTGTACTTTGTAAATGTGTGTGTGTGTGTGTGTGAGACCATGTGTGTGCTGTGCTGGGGCTGGTTGACTGCTGGGAGACTCATAAAGCTCTCAGTTTGATGACCAACTGAGCAGTAAATTAATTAATCATCATTTTATGCCTCATCAAGCGCTTTGCCCGCACCTCGCCACAGGAGCCCGTCCCAATTAGCCAACAGTGGAGCCGATTGTTGTGTATCGCTTAGGTATATGAGGAGGAGAGAGAGGGATCAAAACAGGAAAAGAAGAGAAAGTAAAACAAAAAGGAGGATAATTTGTGAATCAGTCAAGACAGTGAGGTAAGTATATCAGTCAATCATAATGAAATAAAGTGCATATCTTATTTTCTTCTACCTCTTCGTGTGTGTGTGTGTGTGTGTGTGTGTGTGTGTGTGTGTGTGTGTGTGTGTGTGTGTGTGTAAGAGAGAGTTAAAAAGTGTGTGACCACGGGGTAGGAGGGCAGAGGATCTGACAGGCTAATAAATATGTCATCCATCTGTGTCAGGAGACTGCAGGCCTGCAGACCTGTAAGTAACAGAGACCTGCTGGCTGATACAGGTACAGAGAGAGAGAGAGAGAGAGAGAGAGAGAGAGAGAGAGAGAGAGAATATGCTTCTACAGCAACATCCTCAGTGACCTGCCCCCCTACAGCTACAGTAGCTTATATAGAGCCAGGGTCGACATAGAAATGTCAAAACATGTTAGCTTTCAGAAGTGTAATAGATGATTTTCTGTTATGTGAAGATTAGAAAACCAGTAAAGTATTTGCTGAAAGTAAATAAAGAAAAACATGTATTTGTCTCACTGTAGGTTGATTGGGATAAGCCGAATAAATAAGGTGAACTCCCTCAAGTGAAATCATCAGAACTACAAATAAATAAATAAAAATTTTAAAAAAAGAAAAAAGTTAGAGGCGCATCCTCTTGGTTGATGCCAATACAACCCGACCTGTGCAGCCGCAGCCAATGGGGAAGCCTGATAGTTGCCTAGCAGCAAACACACAATCTATCAATCATAGGAGAAAGTATCCTACTATTCAGAACCTAGGACCCCATTGATACCGTCATCCAGGAGCTGCTCTTGATTGAGCATCATTTGGTTCATGGATTCGTAGAGCTCATGTTAAACCAGACAGACACTCTCGAGACTGCAGTGTAAATGTTGAGGTGAGTATGAACTCTCTCTGTATGCTCAGAAGGTGGGGGATATGCTGGTGTTGTGGCTAACACCAGCTGCACAGCAGACAACATGCATCTGGACTGAAATTTGGCCAAACTTCAGTCATGTGGCTAAAAATCATATATAAATATATATATATATATATATATATATATATATATATATATATATATATATATATATATATAAATATATATATATATATATATATATATATATATATATATATATATAAATATATATATATATATATATATATATATATATATATATATATATATATATATATATATATATATATATATATATACTGTGTGTGTGTGTGTGTGTGTGTGTGTGTGTGTGTGTGTGTGTGTGTGTGTGTACACTCTGCACTTACTGGAACAGTGCACCAAATCTTACAGGTAGTGTTGTCCCAAATCAACTGATCTCTTCCGCCCTTTTCTGGACATAGCCAATATGGCTATCATTGAGTGTGAGAAGTGTCCAGCGATCCAAACTCAACTTTTAAAACTTTTAAAAATATTGAAAGTGCACTGCAATTTTTATACCATGAGTATGAATGCACTTATATACTCAAACATGTAAATATAAGTGCATAAGAATGCAATTTGGGACACATTGTAGGTATGGGTTGTTTATTTTGGGCTGTGCTTTTTTCAGTGAGGGTTGTTAGTTGGATTTTAATTGTATTACTCTTCACTTATTAGAAAGACGATTTAACAAACTTCATTTAAGTCTCTTCTCTGTTTTCCTTTGAGCAACACTCACGGGCTCTTTTTAACTGCTTCACATTGTTAGTACTCCACTCTCAGCTTTTTGAAATCAATAATATTTGAAAGGATACTAAAAAAATTATTGCTTCATGTTGAGCTGAGCTGTTGCAGAATAAAAGCTGAGATTTTCATTAAAAAAGGTACAACAATTATAAAAAAAAACAGTACAATATCCTAAAATGCTGACACAGAGCTAGAGTTGAACAATCAAAATATAATTTTGGGAAACTCGAGTTAATAAATTTATTTATTCATCTGCTCTTTTGTTTGTAAGTCTAATGTCTTTTCAAGACTAAAAAACTTTTGTGATGACTTTACTTAAAGATTTGTAAAAAAAAAAAAAAAATAGCCTCACTCTTGAATAATAACCGTATGATAAAATAAATAAACTATTGCTCCCTTGGTACAATAAAAACAAACAAAAAAAAGAAATCAAATCGGAATCATTTTTGTCTCAGTAATGTGATAAAAAATGCTTCTGCTGTGATGGAGTGAAAAGTCACTGAGGAAAATGAGTTTTGGTTTGTCAAAGGAGAAACATAGAGGTGGACTTAAAGGACGTATGTCTCACAGTGTAGAGGGACCTAAAGTAGCCTGTACTTGGTAATCAGTTATATTTTCACATTATCAATAGTAGGTCCCATCATGTACAGTCTTGTCCTGAACCTTGGGAATACACCGAACAGGCCCGGAAGATGGCACCCATCACTTCCCTGAGATTCCGTACAAACTGATGCTACTGGTCCCAGTCTGACGAGAGAGAAGCTGCCTGTGTTTCAAAAAAAAAAAAAAAAAAACAACCCTGATTGTCACTACACATTTCAGTAATGGCTGACAGAGAGGCAGACAAGATGACATTGTGGCAGAGCAGCCAGGAGGAAGCCAGCAGCCACGCCAGGGGCAGGGACGGAGGGACGGATAAGCAGATGTTGTTCATCACCCAAGGGTGCAGGGGGTTGACTGTGTGAGCAGACATGTATATGTGCGTGTGTGTTTGAGGAGTCACAGGGTAGAGGTGGTACATGAGTGTGTGTTAGTCAGCTTGTATGTGTTGGCGTGCTTGTGATAATGTGTCCATGTGCATCAGTGAGTGAGTGCATGCTGCATTGCATGTGTGTCCTAAGGTATGACTGTCCTGGTTTTTGTGAGACAGTGCATGTGTGTGTGTGTGTGTGTGTGTGTGTGTGTGTGTGTGTGTGTGTGTGTGTGTGTGTGTGTGTGTGTGTGTGTGTATACCCGGCATCCACAAAGTGCTGGAGGGAGAGGCACCTACAAAAGGCATCTGGCAAGGAGAGCCAAAACAACAAAGGTAACCTTGCCTGTAGTGATGTACTCTGTGTTCAGCTACTGTAGTGGAGGACAGTGTATTGTGCTGTGTGCAGAAGTGTGTCTTTTCCATGATGTGTGTATTTCAGCTGTTCCTCTGTCTCTCGTTTCCCTATTTCTCTCTGTTTAACTTTTAAAGCGGTGCACAGGTGTACATTAAAATGAAGGCTCCTGCGTGCCATTCCCAGAGATTGTAAAACAGTGTATACCCCCGGAAAACATAAATGTTTTAAAGCCTCTTTATGAAATTAAGAGTGTATGATAAATATTCAAAAAGAACGAATCATCTCAACCTTGAAAAACCTGTATAAACATAGTTTGATCAAAGCATTTACAGTTACTGTTTTGTGTGTCCTGCTTAGCCCTTCATTTGTTTTCCAAGCAAGTGATATTATAAAAGTCAATCTTTACAATCTTACCGTGTTATCAAGAACAGATCCACCTTGGCAACGTTAAAGGTCACATAATGAGACCTATAATTAAAGAAAGTGAAATGCTACACGTAGCGAGAACAATGTCTTGTTATGTAACTTTAAATTACCCCTGCTGTGCCAGAGCAGTTTCCACAGTCCCCAGCCAGATCAGACCACTTTAAAAGGTTCAAGGTTACATTATTATTATCTCCGGGGGGGGGGGGGGGGGGGGGGGGGTTATGTTTTAGTCAGTGGTGAAACATAAACAAAACATGACAACAAATTAATACACAACATTCAAATATGTAAAACAGTAACAACATGAAAACAGTTGTTTTATGTGGCATGGTTTAGCAGGCCAGCTGCTACCGGAACGACAAAAAGAGTTTTTCTTGCTGTTTGTCCTGCTTTTAAGCAACATAGAAACCAGTGAAACTCGATGGACCAAGTTCTGCTGGGGGTTCTGGTTCGATAAAGGTTTGTCATGTCAGGCAGGGATGTGCCTGCAACCCTGCTGCATACCTTTACAATATCCTGAAGTCTCTTATTGACCAGTACCAACATTAAAACCCCTGAGCTTGAGATAAAAACACATTCTTTGATTAGCCTTTTTGCACACTGCGTCCACCTGATGCTTGAATGTCAATTTGTTGTTGGTAAAAGTACAGAGAGATTTGTGCTTTCGCAAAATCAAGTGAGCAAACTCAACTGCAATGTTTTTAAATGGTGCAAGAACTCAGATTAGTAATTTCACTGACATCATCCTTGTAAAATGAACAAAAAACAATCTTCTTTAGTTATATACATTGAACTGCTTTTCTTAATTTTCCTACTTTGTGAGATATCAAGCCAGACTGACTCCCATGGTGCTGACATACTGCACTGGTGCAGCCGAGGCATGCACAGAAATGACCCGGCTGGTAGAGTCATTGGGCTGATGTCACACCTTCACTGCTAACATAAGTATCCATTTAACTTTATCATAAAAACGTTAAAGATCCCTAAAGGCATGTACAGTCCACAGCAGAACAGGTTTTTGTGTTGATCTAATGCAGACACTCATGGCTATGGGAAGTTTAATGACTCTTGTGTCAGGGTCTGTTTTATTTTCTCATTCTCTCCTCCTCTGCTTGACAACCAGAGCAAAACGCCAAAAGGAGCTTGTAATCACCAATCATGATGGCATGTTCCCTCTATTTTAAACTCAAATAACTAATTACAGCTAAACCTGTCTGCATGTTATAAAAACATAAATTTATAAGATTTTTTTCTTTGACCTTTTATTACATCATAGAATTCAGTTTGCACGCCTCATGACCTGTACTGCAGACAGCCAGCAGGGGGAGCTTTAAATCTTGTGGGTTCACAGTCAGTCAACACTTATAGCATCACATTTGACTGAAACATCATCCTACTTCACTGCACTCAAATTACATCTACACCTATTTCAAACATTAGAAATAGCAATACAGAAAGAGTCCGTCTTTATGTTGATTCTTTCTTTGCTTTAATAGCGCTGCTGAAAGAAACAATATTAATTTCATTTTGTATCGTACCTTGATAAAAAAACAAACAAACAAAAACTTCTGTCAGGAGCTGTAATTGATATCAGACAGATTCAGCTTTTAAAATTCAAGACAGAGGATTTTTCATTATTCCATCAAATTGAAAGCCTTATGAAAGAAATACATTTTCCATTGACAAATATAACCTTTCATCTGAGGAAGTTAATTAATGTCTAATTTTACTTTAATAACAACTAAGGAACAGGTCAGGATCAGACAGATTTTTCAATATAAACTGAAGCCCATGCTCGTGCTTCAGTGTGCTTTAGTTTTTGATGATGCCTTTAAATAGTTTTGGATGGCAATCAGAGAAAAATTCAGTGTGTGTTGTGAGGCTTATGATCATTTTAAGTGCATCAGACAAAGTTTTAAACGGTGCAATTAACTTCAGACTCTCTCCCATCAGACATCCTCCATTTGCATGATCATAAGTGGATTTTTCCTTTCTTACGCCATGCCAGTATAACCTGACCTTCATCAAAATCCTGAACATCACTGAAGTGCTCCCGAAACAGATTCACTGAAGATCACATGGCATCAAAAAAAAAAAAAAAAGAAAAAAAAAAACATTTAAGAAATATGGTAGAAGAAAACGACACCTGACAGCTACTAATTGGCCATTTCTGGATTCAAAGCTCCACACTGGAGCTCGCCCCGCTCATCTTTCCCCCAAGAAAACTCTGATTGACAGCCAGTTCAAGATGGGAGTGTAGGAACTGCTCCTCCCACATCCTTTTCATGTCTCTTTTATCGCCTTGAGAGGTTTTTTCCCCCCCACCAGAGATGAATTTACTATGGGAAAAAAATGTATCTCTGCCATCTGAGCTTATCTTTCCATCAAGTATCCTGCAGGAGAAGTGTTGGTGGTGGAGTTAGAGCAGGTGGGAAGGTTATCAAGCTATGGGTGTGAAGCAATGTTCGACACAGTCAAACCACCCTAATGCCCTACATAGTGATTTATCAAAATGAGCTGTGCTGGAGAGGGTTATTTATAACTTTGTGGAGGAAAAAGTGGTGTCTGCTTGATCTCTGTGTGATCAGAAGTTTGCCTCTTGCACTTTAATTCAACTCCAACATTCACCGTTCTTCCTTAAACGCTGCTATCTTGTGTTTTCAAGTACTTAAAAAAATGTTCAGCACTTGACAAAAACTTTCAAACAAATTATACCAAGTCTTGTCTTGCCCTTAAGCTTTCTCTGCATACGTGTCTCCCTATTTTTTTTTTCTCTGTCCAGGCCTCTTTGGTGGTTTTTCAAATACTTTACCTTGAAATAAATTCCCTCGCAGGCAAAAAGCACCACCTCAGCTGCGGGGCTTTGATAAATCGCTGGCCAGGTGCTGCTCCAATTTGTCTTCATCATTAATTTTTACTGGGCTGTAACCTATCTGTCATTGAGCAGAACCCCTAAGCCGAGGTTTTGATGTGTTCACATGTGTGTGCACTTGCTTAAACCCTCCATTAATTGAGAGAGCCTGAGGCGTTTTGGAGAAGGTGCAGACTAGAAACACCTTTTTCTCCCTATTTAATTCTCTGTTGTGCACATTTAGAGTGTAAATCATAGAGGATAACATCAATACAACCATGATTTAGTCAACCAAGGCACAAATAGAGTCCCACCTGTACCATTGTTGTGCTTGATCTTGGTCTGGTTGGCGAGTGTTCTGCCTGTCGTCTTCACAGCCTTGTGACAAAGGCCTGTATTGTGGTGTGTTCCCTCCTGTATGTGTTTGCGTGTGCATACGTACGTGCATGTATGTGTATACACTGCTCTTCCTGTGTCTATATCAAACTTGACTTGCAGGATTTTCTGACCCTGTTGGCAGGCACCTTGACTGTGAAAGAAAGCCTCCTAACAATTTATGTTGAAAGCTTCTGAGTGATCCATTACACAGTCAACTATGAATGTGTTTGAGGTGGGTGGAGGCATGCAGGTGTTGTGGGGGTGAATCCAGGTAATGTCAGTGAAAATGCTTATAATGGAGCTGATATAATGCAGCCAGATGTCAAACTGATGAACTGATAATGAATATGTGTCACCACCCGGGGTTTGGGTGTGTATGCGTGTGTGTATCACATGAAAGACATAGTTTGTGGAGAGGATGAGGTGGAGATGAGATGAAGAAGAACAGTGGGATGGTAAATGATAAGTGTTTCACACACACACACACACACACATTGACACACACACAACTTAATGCATGCATGCCTGCAGACACACTTCTGGGTAACTAGGACTCTATGTTATCTACTCCAGCCTGCGGATTCTTTGTAAACCCCTAATTCCCTTGGTTGTGTGTATGTGTGTGTGTGTGTGTGTGTGTGTGTGTGTGTGTGTGTGTGTGTGTGTGTGTGTGTGTGTGTGTGTGTGTGATTTAAATAGTGTCCTGCTCCATCTGCATTGCAAAGCACACATGTGGTAAGTGACAGAGGAGAAGCAGCAGAAACAGAGCAGGGTGAAAGAAGGAGTGCTGGCACTCTGGACACTCAGTGGTTGCTATGATTTTTCTCTGGGCTGAAAACAATTTGAGTAATTTTTTGCAATTTTTGCAAGTGAACAGAAATACATTTCTTTCATTCAGGACATTAAACTGTAATTTAAAACCAAGTTTTTTTTCCACCAAAAAATGCGATTTCTTAAGACTTATTTAAGTTATTACATTACGATGCACATTGTAATACTTTATTAAACAGGTAAAAATATTTTTAAGGTGGTGTTTTTTGTTTTTGTTTTTATTTTTTTCAAGCCATAAATTTCCCATTTTTCCCATTTTTTTAATGTTGTCAGTTCAAATATCAATGTATTCCTACTTCAGTATATCTCAAGCAAACAACAAAGACATTTTCATGCCAGTCAGTACAACCATATTATGTGATGTTGGCACATAACCTACCCCAGCAGCCTCCAGGGCTTTCTGTTCGAAAGCTTCAGTTTCTTCCACCAGGTGAGCCGCTGCTTGTGTCCCATGTGAAAAGCAGACGTACATTTGACCTGGAATTCTTACACAAGCCACAGTTTGTTATGAAACATAATCAAGAGCTGTATTGTTAAAAATCAACAAAAAAAGTTTCAGCTGGGTTAAGTTTAAGCAACTAAACACTTGCTTAAAGTTTAGAAAAAGGTTTTCTTTCAATCAACATTTGGTGCTTTAAAAATATACACACATATATATATATATATATATATATATATATATATATATATATATACATATAAAGACAAATCAATTTTTCAATGTGAAGTTGAACCCAGAGTTGAACCTTTTTCTCTGAGACAAAATATCTGTTTGTTTAACCCATCCATCTGCACTTGTCTGTTACTCGTCTGTCACTTGACTTCTTAAAATGCTGTCAGGTCGTCCAATCTTAATTCCAACTGAAAGGAACAAGTTTAATTCAGTACCTGCCAACATGATACAAGACCGTTTGCATCTATGTACACAAATTTGTGTCCGTATCATAACTTTGATACTTTGGTCAACAGTAAGTGCATTAATGTTTGGAAACAAACAGACAAAAGTACATTTCACATAGGCAATGTGTACATGAATTCTACTGTAGGTGGATGCATGATGACTTTATTTGTGGTAATGTTAGTGCACATGTAAATACAGGCAACTGCCAATGCTGTAAGTCTCGGCCTTGATGTTGTGTAAATGTGGATACATAACAGCAGGTTTTGGTATTAGATCAACCTATCTATTGTTGAGCCTCCATCAAGTATCAGCCCGTCAGGGGTTTATCTAACACATTATATTCTTCTTTACCCAAAACAAGTTCAGGGTCATGAGTTGGAGGATTTATCCCACTGTGTTGCAACTGCAGAGGAACAATAGGTTTAGTTTGAACCCTGGACCTCCTTAAGCTCATTGTGCCATAAATACTAAAGATGGAAACAATACAGTATAGAGTAGTTGGACGATCACAGCTGCACGCTGAGGACATACAGGAGTTTCAATTATATATTCATATTATACATTCAAAGAGGTGAAGAAGTGATATATGATGAATTGAAACAAAGGCCTTCTTCCTCCATCCTGCTAATCGGCACTGACGCTTAATGAAGTTTTAATTTACACCTAATCAGATCTTGTAAGCCATGCACAGTCGCCTCGGACTGTACGGGGAGATGGAACGACCAATAGACTGACTCCTCAGAGACCAACACTCCATTCTCATTAGTGTTCAGAGGTCTCTGCTCCTCTTTGTTGGCACAGGACTCTTCAAATATATGCTTAGAATAAGTCAGTGTGTAATTTAAATGTTATTTTTATGTCAGGTCCTCTTTGCTACATGGTTAACTAATGACACTGACAGGCAAGAGATGGGGGAGAGAAGCTACGTACATGTTAGGCCATCAGCTGGAACGTTAAATGTCCGCACTGAAACCAGATGGGACACAAATAATTCATAGGCCTTGCTTTCTTTGTTATTTTCTTTATGATTAATGATTGGTGGAGATCTTCTGAACATCTCTATAATACAGAAAGATCACTAGTAGGGGTGTAAATCAACTATCCTGAATGACAACAACAATGGCTCTGGATGTAAGCTACAAACAGTGTAAAACTAGATGGCAGGTTTTGTACGGTGAGCTTCAAGGAAGTTCTCCTTACATTCAGTGTGGAGATTCATTCTGAGTGGACAATTAAAATGTTTGTCAAAGAAAATGAATTCAACAGTGAAGGAAAACTTAAACATCTTTGCAGGTACGAAATCAGTAAATGAGTTAGCTTGTTAATACATGAAGGATACATTATGATAAACAAGAGGGTTGGAATAGAGTGAAAGTACTACGTCTTAATGACCAACAACAGCAAACAAGACCTTCAGCATGAAAACGGCTTGCTTTTATGAAGTTGGTTTTACCATCGGAAACCTCTGCCCGGGGTAGGTGTCAGACTAAGTGATATACTGCATCCTGCCAAAGTAGACTTGTTTTTAGATTTTCCAGGAAAAGAAAATAAATCCCCATACGCAAGACACAAACTCAAAGGCCTTCATGCAAGCATTAAAAATTGCTTGAAATTCCTCCATTGGACCTTTAAGTCCAATATAATTTATTCACAAAATAACTGTGTGTGAGTGTGAGTCCTGGTTTTACAAAAACTCAACTTAAGGTTTGTAAATAAATATATAAATAAATAAAAAATTGAAAAAAGAATAATTGTGAGGAAAAAGTTACTAAAAAAAAAGAAAAAAAAAAAACACTATGCACATCTTTATTTATAATACTGGGCTAAAGAAGTGCTTCCCTTCATGAAACTGCCATGAGACAACTTTTCCCTGATGTGGCACATTAAAGAATAATAGATTGATAAGAAACATATAAGAATGTTTCTATTCACTTTGGTATTATTTCTTTATGGAAGCACACATTTCTAAAGTCAGCAAAAAACTGACAGCTTTCTTTTATGTGTATTTCAGAGTATGAGACAGTTTGTTACTGAGAGCTATTTTGAATTTCATTGTCAGTTGCAGCACTGCCTCTGACTTTGTGTGTCACAATGCACATTCGAACACTGAAGACGTTTTCATTGTTTAGAACAAATGTTTTATTATAATATACACAGTTTCAGACTTCTACAGCTTTGAGGAACGGCGTTATTTTTCTGTCACGTACCATATTTACCGCTGCACAATAAAAACTGAGCCAACTCAAACAGGCGGGGGTGTGATATGAAAGAGCCTCTTCCTATTTTCAACTCCTGAAATTCCTGTTTTATCTTCTTAATCTTTACACTACCCCCACATCCCACACATTAATTATCACACCTAGGTTGACTTCTATGAACAGTACCGCTGACATCTCATTTGCTGGGAAAAAATAAATAGTAACCTGTTGAAGCTGTTAGGAGCCCTACTTTGAGATGTTTCATTTGGCACGATGAGCGCTTTAAGAGAATAGTTCTATCAACCTGGCAGCCACATAACAGAGATGGGCTAAAAAGACTGAAGTCAGGTGGAGGCATTGCACTTTGAGGTTGCTCTGACATGCTTTTAATTAAAGCTTTCCCACACATCTCTGTTCCAAAGCCCCGCGAGGCAAAATGAATCATTGTGTGCCTGTGTGTGTAAATAAGTGTGTTAATGTTTGACTGAAAGTGAAAAAAAGGGGATTGTTTTTCATCACCCGACAGTTATGCAGAGGTAAGGAGAGACTGTTGAATCTATCATCTCCTTAATGTCCAGAAAGGCATCTTAGATCTGGGTTTGTTTGCTGTTTCCAAGCACTTATCTTTAGTATAAAATTGAAGCCAAGGATGTGCAAAATAAAATGCAGTTCCTTGATTATCCACTTGAGGCAGGCTCTTAAATTCTAGATGTAGGGTCAATTCAATTATAGAAATTATAGAATTAAGTTAATAGAAACATGTTTACAGTTTGGGGGAAAGATTAGTTCTGGTTTCCAAACCCAATTTCTTTATGTGTAATAATGACACAGGGCATTTTTCTTTAATTCATGTGTTTTTATTCTATTACATTATTAAGACTAAGTCTTGTGTTCAATGCATGGTCGAGCTTAGACTGAAGTTAGTCGGAGTCAGCATTTCTCATATTGTTACTGCAATCTTGCATCTTCAGAAACCACTTGGTGACAGATCCATTTCATACTAGTGTTGGTTGTGCCAGAGTCCCTGGTCAAGAAAAAGCATGGGTTGAGCACTTGCTACTTTAAATCCAGGCTAATCTTTGGTGATTTTTTTACAGCAATACTCCTATGACTTACTTATTTCCAAAAATAAAATTAAAAAAGGAAAGAAAAGGGCAGGGAAGGGTGCTTTTTAGTGAAACCGGTTAATATAAAAGTTTCCTCAGAATTTTATCCTTTTGTTGACACATTTTTAATTATTGCTCATAAGTTCCTTAAGATTGCACACTCTTATTTCAAAATATACCTTGGCAGCTGTTTCTTTGGTGCTGTTAATTAAAAAAAAAAAAAAAAAAAAAAAAAAAAAAAAAAAAAACAGTTCTTGCTTCAAAAGTGCTTCACATAATCATAGACAAATACTAATAACAGGTTTTTAATTATAGTACTTTACCTTGTTGCATAGGCACCAAAATTTGTCTTTAAATCTCTGAAGCAAATTTCTAATTAGCCAGTAATCTCCCAACTCTGTTAGTTTGTCTTGAGTCTTTATTGGCACCCAGCATGTTGTGTCATCAGAGATACAGTTTTAACTTATGTGCTTATTCCTTATGTCTGGACCTGGCCATTCATCAGCATCAGTGTATTTTAACCAAACCTTTCAACACTTCCTGAAAATAAGAGAAGCTAGGTGATGTATTTAAATTTCAGGGTCTGAAAATCGAGCCTAACCTTCAGTCCTATGTAAAGTATATGTTATAATTACCACTTCAATTAATCAGGTGTTATGGAAACAGACACGAAAATAGAGGCTGTACCCCCTGTGACTGCTCTGTAAGTGCACATTCTGATCTATAAAACAACCCAGTCACCTATACTGGAATAACAGGGTGTGCGTTCCCTTGATATACGATCTGCTCCCTGGGCTCTCTGGCTGATTTTTTGTCTCCCCTCAGATGTGATTCAGTGGATCATATAAGTCATACCCCTCATAGGCCAAATGTCCTAACTGCATACTTTCTCATGAGAGGGAGAACTCAATCTGTGTGTAGTGTGAAATCTACGATATGTCCGAGCAGCCCCATCAGCTGTGCCGTTCATTCACATACTGTATTGTTGACTCAAAATAAAGACGGTTTAGTTTCACACTCCGTAAAGATCAAATTCCGGTTAAGATACTGTCAACCACAAAATGTATTATCCAGGGAATGTGACGTTTGTATATGTTGATACATGTGTTGATGGAGGGGAATGGAAAGCAAGGCTCTGTGGTTTGTTGGAGATAGGCTAAATACAAAAAAATGCTACCACTGTGGATACATTTTTGTAACCAGCAATGAGAAATAGTGTACAACTAATCCTAAATAAGCCCAAACCTGTGAATGACATCTGTTTTTAATGCTGTTTTTCATGTTCCAACAATCCTGATCTTTTGAGTGTACCCTTTTTTTAAACCATTACATGCTCAGTGATAATCAGCACGACAGTTTTGATCATTTATCACATTTATTTAAGTAAAGTTAGACATAAGAATACAGATGATTACCAAGAGTTTCTGAGTTTTCCCCAGTTATATATAGGCTGTCTTTAAGTTAGGTACTTTTTCTGGAGTGTGTTGTTAAATATATTGTCACCTACCCCTTTGAAGCGATTTCAGACAAAAACAATATTTGCATAAAATTCTCCAATCATAACACAGACAGTCCTTATGATTTTTGCAGCTCATAGAGAAGAACTGATCTTAGTTCTAGCCTGTTTCATGACTAGCTAAAATCTCATCACTGTAGCTTTAAAGTCTGATCTTGTAAACAGGGCTTGTTCTGCTAGTGTTGCGTGTTAAAGGAACTGTAACCACAATGTGCTGTATTACTGAAATGTACTGTGAGAAGGTTGCAGCTGGTAATAAAAATGATGTTCATTTATCACTTATACTTCTTTATGAGACACAAGAGCAAACGCTATCACCAGTATGATGCTTGAATGCCTCTTAATAGTTATGTTTAATTCCTGTTCCTGCTGCCCAGGGTTGATGTGCAACAAAGGAAAAAACAGTACACTACTGAAAGAGCCTTTGTTTACATTTTCTTTTAGGAAAGGATTAACAACTCTAAATGTGAGGTGAAAATAGACGTAATGTGAAAGTTTGCCACAACCGATTTCACTATGTTTGAGAAGTTGCTGCATGTTAAGTTATTTTATGCATGTTTTAAGGCAAAGGCATGGAATAACATTTTGATAAAGCAATTTGCCAGATGTAACTGGGTGTTGTGTAGATCTTCTTTTTCATTGTTCATGTCAGATCTGCTCAAATTTCATTCACTTACTGGACATAAATTAATCTGTTTAACATAAAATTATTTCTGATAATAAATGCAAAAACACACAAAAAAGCCTACTTAAGGGATCTACCTGTCTGCAAAGTCTGAAAATACAGGGTAGAAGCTTTTCTGCAAAAATCATGTTCTGGTTTCTCAGTGTAACTCATCAGAATTATAAAAATGCAGCTCGACGCTGACGTATTAGTTGCACTTTGGGATTAAGCATTTAATGAAGTATAAAGCATATGTTGAGCAAGGCATCTCTTTCACCCTCTTCCTCTCTTGTCCTCTCTCTCTCGCTCTCTCTCTCTCCCTCCACTTCTGTTCAGTCAAACAGAAGTAACAGCAACTGCCAGCAACACATTTTGACATCTGCTGTTGGTGGCAGTATTTCATGACAAACATCCACCCTGCCTGTCGACATCCACATTTGACACGAATGTGTAGCCGTCATCACCGCTTTCACAAAGCAGCTACAGGCCGCTAAGCCGCATATCCTATTTTTGACCGCAGCCGATAATTCTTGCAAAAACCAGAGAGTCAATATTTTATCACAGGGGTACAGCAAACACATGCAGATGCATTGTTGGTATGTTTTCCTCTTAAATATTGATTCCTAAGCCACTCTGCAGCCATCTGGTCTGTGGAGTATATTCTGCATAACACACACACACACACACACACACACATGCACGCGCACACAGACAAGCGCACAGAGAAGTCTTTTTGTGCAAATGCTTTCACGCACACGCATAAACATGCATGCACAGACACATGACCATGGTTCCTTCTTGCCAGGACACGCATACTCACACACTTGCACTCGCCTCACTCTCGCCTTGTTTGGGAAAAAAAAGAGCCTTCTTTCCAAAAATTAGACACAGGAGACATGAAAGGAGGTCCAATTTGTTTTGTCCCGGACTTAAAAGGCATATTGTGTGTCCACTCTAAATCGACGCCATGCTGCCTGCAACAATCATCATGTTCGACTCATTTTTCTCTTTGTCTTTATGTCACCACTGAAGTGCCTTTTGGATGGCATGAAGCTGCAGATGTTACCACGGCACCTCCTTCCCTCTGTACAAGCACTTTTTTTTCCGTCAGCGTAATTGTATTAGAATGCACCTTCAATCCGCTGTAACAGAAAGATGTAAGCCGCTTCGCTTGCTTGTGGTGGGATCAACAGTCTCTGCTGTAAAAAGCCTTGCAAAGCTATGTGTGTGTGTGCATGTGTGTGTGTGTGTTTGTGTCCACTAACATGTACAAGCACAGTTGTGTGTGTGTCTGCAGATTTGTGTTCTCAATACACATCCCTTCACCTCAAACACACACACGCACACACACACACACACACACACTGATGCTCACACAGTCACAGAGTATAAGCAGAACCACCTCTGTGTAGTGTGATTAGGTATAGCTGTCGCTGAATTGTGCTGAGCACAGCCGAGGCATTGCTGAGGATTGGGTTGCCCTGTCTCCACAGAGTAGGAAAAGAGAGAGAACACACACACACACACACACACACACAGAACCACACACACACACACACACACACACACACACACACACACACACACACACACACACACACACACAGCCTGTCTGTCTCCACCTTGTCTTTAGCCAGTCTCCAGGAAGCAGCTGGCCTGAATATCTGAGTGCCTTTAATGAATTGAAATCTTTTGGGCGCGAGGATTCAGTGATTAAATGCAATAAGACTAATATTCCTGGGTGGTTTCGGAGTCGAAAGAGGATTGTCCTCAGAGAGGAAGAGCAAAGACTGCACTTGGCAAAGTGCAGTCTCCTTGGTCTCCTTCACCGCTCTATACCTCCTGGGGAATAACCCTATTTGGAGCAGAGGAGTACAATTGAAGCTCTTGAAGAAAGAGGAGAGGGAGGGGGAGATATTCAGTGGTGTGTGGTGAAGATCATGTTTCATTTAAATAGTGATGGAGACACGCTGTGAAACTTGGGTTTGACCCCCCAAAATGTATAAACATTCTTCAAATGTAACAAAAATGCTGTAGAAGGTTTAAAAAATAACGAAGAGACTTGTGTCTGCACTTATCTCAAGCTTTGGTTTTTGAATGCTGTCATAGATTTCATCCAGGGTACACACATGATAAGCCCCCACAATACCTAAAATCTTTATCACAACTTTTTTTGTAGGAGGTCAGTAAGGGATGACCTGCATGGATGACTGTACAGAGTATGGAAGATCAGAAGACATGTTTGAACCTATTAAACAACAGAAAAAGAAAATAAAAAGGAAAGGGATCATGGATGAAACACAACAAAATACCCCAGGAATCAACAGCAAAGAAAAATGGTGCGGGAAAAAAGCCAAGGACAACTTTATGGACAACCAAACGGTCCGATTCTGGAGAACAGGCTAAAAAATAGCTTTGTACCACCAGAGGTTTGGACAGCATCTTCATAATCTAACTAATGTTAATATTCAATGACAATTTAGTGTGTTTGTGACTTTAAAAGAAAACAGTGGACAGGAAATGGTGAGAGTTTTTAGAATCCTCAATGTCAAATAAAAAATTATAATTTTTTAAAAAAGGGGGACTTTTTTGGAGTACAGTGAACAGTTAAATTTAGCAAACATTTTGAAAGCTTTCGCTGGAAAATTTCTGACCCTTCTGGGTTTTTACGCAATATTTGGGTAACTTTTTTTTAAAAAAAATTAGGGTTTTCTTATGGAAATCTAAATGGTTTTTATAAAAAAGAAAATGCAGAATAAATCACTCATGTGAATTGACCCAATAAACCTGAATCCACTTTGTCAGGGTCGACATTTCAAATAAATAAATAAATATAAATAAATAAATAAATAAATAAATAAATAAATAAATAAATAAATAAATAAATAAATAAAAACACTGTTAGCCTGCTCTTCAGGTCATATATTGTGGTCAAATCAACTTGACTTTTCCTTTGGTCTTTAACATTTTTTTTCCAAACACCTCCAAGAAGCTTCTTCATCCACTTTGATTTGTTTCATTAAGATTTAAACTGAGGTGATGCAACGTGTTTCAAGAGCAATCCAAAAATGAACATTTTGGCAGATGATAAAGAGTGCCTCAAACTGTGCCTTGAGGCACGTCTGCCTGGTTATTACTACTGAACCAACATCTTGAGACATATTTTGTTCTTCAATACATTTACATGTAATGCTGTTTGACTTCCACACACCCCCATTACTCAGAGAGAGAGAAGCTTAGGTTGAAGCCCTGGAATCAAGTGAAAAGCCATGACACTAAAGTGCGCGCTTAAAGCAAAGCTTCATTTAATTAGCCGACAAGTCTGACAGATACTATTTAACATGAATCACTTCCCTGATATGTCTCACAGAGCATGTGATGGAGAAAAAAAAAGGTTCTGTGCAGACATGTTGAGCTCATTTATTAAACACTCCAGACAGACAGGAGGAGAAAACCACGTTTTCTCATGTCTGCCTCATCCACTTGTTGGATTCACTGATCTTAAAAGCTGACAGTTTGCAATTCAAGATGAGCGTTTAACTGAGTGTTAACTGCTCTTAGAGGCACATCACAGCGTGTAGGGAGACTCTGAATACTATGGATATACCAAACACATTGAAACACAAGCTCAACCTCTAATACACAGAGACATTGTTTCACTTTCATTGCTTGAAGCGAAAGAGGAGAATGAGTGGAGCTGTTCACTTAAACTGCATCAGGGGTTTGAAAAAAAAAAATCATGGAAAAATGCTGCAATACATTTCAAATACTCCTGAAAGTGTCTGTATTATGCAAGACTTTCAGTATTAGCCAAGATGTTGCTTTTTACTAACAACTCATGTTTGATTTATTTTGTACACTAAAATTAAGACCTGTGCTCTATGGGATGAAATGAAAGTCACCAGATGTCACCTGATTTATTTTCTCCATTGAGAAAAGCCTTGACTGGTCTGTGTACAGTACGTGTCAGTGTATTTGCATGTGCCTGTACATACTGTACCTACTCTGACGTGTGTGTTTAGGTGCACAGGTTTCATTTAACTGCCTGAACTTTTGTTTGGAAGCTGTGTTTACTTATGTTGAACCTGGACTTGATCTTTCCACTTTGTTTTTTGTGTGTGCTCACGTATCATGTTTCTGTTTCTTGCACTTGGAGTTTGTGAGTTGACAACAGAGCAGGATAGAGTGTTAACAGTTGCATCCTTTTTTTGTAACTTGTGTTTCTTGTCCCCATCTTTGCCATACATGTGGTTTAGTTGTACAACAAATGTAACAGGAAATTTAAAAGCATCATTTTTCATAACCAGGATGTTGAATACTTGAATCTGATTGGCCAAACCTCATGATGATGATGATGATGATGATGACATATTTTTCAGACAAACAATACAGGGACATCCTGATAACATTCTTCATGTCAAATCAATCTTGAAAATTTAAACTGTACCTTTTGACACTGCGTAAAAATGTTATTTTCCATCATACATTCATCACAAAGTAACTTAAATTTAAAGTGTTACCTGAACAAAGTTTCCAGTTTCCCTTGGCTAACATTAGACTGTGAGTTGAATGTTTGGTTAAACGATGGGCAGACTGATCTTGAAATTGTTGATATAGAATCAGAAGTACTCCTTATTTAAAGCTTTACAGATAAAATATTCTTCATCAGTAAAACCATATTACAATCACAACATTCATGTCAACTTGTTAATGTCTCTTGTCAACTGGGTAACACTCGTATTATTCAGTAGTGAGTAAGCGATTATGCCCACCGAATGGATTAACCAGTATAACCACCAACTCACTATTCATCATCCTGAAACACTAAAATTTCACTGGATTCTGAAATTTCTGCTCTAATAAGTCTTTTTTTCCCCCCTTGAGTTAAATGTTTTAAACTCTCATTGAAGTTGCATGAGGATATTTTCGTGCCCTTTTGGATAGGGTTCAAACACCAACCAGGAACTTTTGGTTTGCTAGCATGTGATAGGATCATGTTGGCATATTAGCTCGTGTTAATCATAGAGGATACCAAATTTTGTACTGACAGATTGATTGGATGTAATAACATACTTTATGTTTGTTGTACAGTTGCATAAGTGCTGTGACAACAGTCGCAGAGCGATAAAAGATAAAATAGTAATTCCTAATTATAGGTGCAAACAAGAGCTGCACCTACTGTAGGCCTATGTTGTTTTACGTGTTTGCATTCTTGTGGATGTCACACAAAAAACACTGCGCACAGGTGCGCGACACACACACACACACACACACACACACACACACACGCGCGCGCGCACACACACACACACACACAGGTATTCTTTGCAGCTCACCTTTCACATTCACCTTTACTGGAGTATTTCACAGCCGCCTCAAACACGGTCTTCTGGGATTTTTTTTTTTTTTTTGGCTGATTTACAGCCTAAAGGTGCAGTCTGCTACTCTGAAGTGTTTACTCCCCACAGGCATTAAACATAACTGTCAATTAGGAGTGGAAGTCAAAGCTCCTAATGGCCTTGTTTAGACCTTCGTGTGGACAAGCGTTAGCGTCTGCGAGTCTGTAAGCCTGGGTGTGCATGTGTTGTAGAAGCACGCAGGAATCAGTGTGGATTTAACAGAGTTTGTGAGAGTGAGTGTGTGTGTCAAAAAAAAAAAAAAAGAAAACTGCACGGCACACTTCCCTTGATCATTCAGAGTGGTGAACATTTCACCTGACACCTTTATGAGAGGACAGGACCCCAGACTCATTTTAAAGCCCTCTGTCCACTTTGATGTGCGTTATTAAACACACCTGTACCTGATTTGTACACCGCTCCTTTTCATCTCCCAGTCCCCCCTGAATATTAGTGCTACTTACGGCTAAGTCCGAGCATCAATTGCATTTATGGTTTAATGGCTTGAGTTACAGTGAAAGATATAAGAGCACCAGAAAATTTGTAATAATAATGAAAAAAAACTGTTGAAGGGATATCAACAATGCAGATTGAATCATTTATTATCCCTTAAACTTACCCTTTTTAGTGTTATTTTGCCAGTTCTTCCTTTGTTCCTGATGAAAACACTAAATAAACAATAGAATTATCTGATACTGCCATTGGTTTTAAAAGTAATCAAGTCCGATTTTGCATCCTGCCATATGAACCACTACAATAACTGTTTGTGAGACATAACACGCCCCTCTTTTGCTGCAATAAAACTTCAACAGCATTAACTTCCTGTCGCAGGTGTGCGTCAGAGATTAATGTCTGAAGCATTTTGTAGGAGAAAGGGTTGATGGGAGGATAAAGGATACAAAGAGCTCATGAATTATCTGCATATGCGAGCTGCTTATTTGATCTACGATAAGGGGAATGAGTCCACTTGCTCTCCAGTGTGTGCTTGTGTAGAGCCTATGAGCCCTGCGATAGCATCAATTTAGCTTCCAATGACAACCAGTCCTTAGCATGGATGAACACAGCCTCTTTCGTAAGCTATATGATAGGATTATGACTGTTTTTGATATGCAATGCATGGAATTAAAGAATATATAGATAAGTTTCAATGATTTCCCTTGCTTTAAAGCACAGGCTTAGCTAGGCTACATACTCTGCAGTACACTTGGCTGCACAGTAAATTGCCTGTTTCACCCTTGAGGATCAATACCCAGGCATTGAAGGGCACCCCTGTTTTTTTAAATTTCTCCTCCAAATACTTTCCGTACATGAGGCAAAGAGCAGGCTCTTTAAAAGGGCCGGAAATGCAGCAGAACAATTGTGACTAATTGTGGCATAGATTCACAATTGGTTCATAACGGCCTGCACAGCTTGAGGTTTGTCATGTGTGGTAGAAGCCTTGCTCCCATTTTCACCTGCCATTGCTCTCAATCAAACAAAGACGAGGGTTGGAAGTTTCTTTTCATGTGTTCAAAGGCAACCGGTTGCAGAGCATTTTTTTTTCCTCTAACAGAAACAATAACTCTTTTTATTGAGAACAAATGTTGACATTTCGAGGGTGCAGCAGCGAGTGAGAGAGAGTCAGGGAGAGGGAGAAAGAGAGAGAGAGTGAGAGAGAGAGAGGGCCTCTGTGTGCTTTGGGCCTCTGGAGCTATTTGACAACAGTGCTGAGTCCTCGGGGGAGCCCACCTGAGAATAAAGCATGCATTTCAATAAATCATCTCCTAATGAAAGAGTTTAGGCTGAAGAGGAAGAAGCAGGCCAGGGGCCACAGTGTGAATGACTGCCAAAAAATGAAAGATATAAGGTGAAATACCAGCATCAGGAAGTGATAAACAAAGAACAACACAGGATTCCGACAGAAATCCATCCGTGATAGTTTTAAAGCATTTCTTCACTTCGCTTCCATCTCATTCCTGACAGTGTGACACTGTTCACTACAAAGAACGCCATACATTTATATGACAAAGACTCATGACAGCTCAAAACAGGGGGTTAAATGAGTTTAGGTGGGTTTATTCTCCACTGCATCCCTGGTGGCAGCCAAATATTACTTCCTTGGATGATTCAAGGCAGGAGGAGGAGGAGAAGGAGGAGGAGCAAAACCAAGGTGAGAGAAGTCCCATGAGATTTGGACAACACTCAAGCTCAAATTCAACTGGAAAATGAAGGATTAGCTTTTAGTCTGGCTGGGAGCGATGATGGAGGCCTCCTCTTGGACGACAGGAAAATAAGATATTTGATCTTTGAGGATTGCACATTTTTCAAGACTGCAAGTGTAGTCTGTGTGACCGTAGATTTTCAATAAGAGTTAAAGGAAGCATGCATTTAAAAAAAAAAAAAAAAGATTTGTAAAGTAAAAGATGGAATGTGTAAAATAATAATAATAATAATAATAATAATAATAATAATAATAATAATAATAATAATAATAATAAAAGAGCTACAACATAATTAGCATTATGCTATTATTAATGTAATTAATGGTATTATTATTATTATTATTATTATTATTATTATTATTATTATTATTATTATTTTATCCTTATTCATATAAATAATTATTAGCTTTTGTACAGCTTTTTTTTTATTTTTTTTTTTTTGTTAATTTTGTTGTTGTTTTTACTAACCTAAACTCCTGTTTTCTTGACTCTTTGCTTTTAAGGTCTGATTAGCTGTGTCCTGGAGCCGCAGTAATAACCGCGCCATGATGAAAAGCAAAGGAAAGCCTGTCCGATTAGGGCCCATCACACAGCCCATTGGAGCTGGCAGATGCTTAGATAGACTTTTATGGATTGCTCAATGCCGTGCCGTAATGAAGCAGGAAGGGCTGACCCATGCTGAACCAGGCTAAAAAAGCTCCAGGGACGGGCCCCGCTGGGAGCCCATAATGCCCGATGCGTCCCCCGGTTGTATTAATCACACTGAAATATAAATGTGCGGCAGCCTGGGCGAGGAATGAGAGCAGGGAAAAAAGGAGGGAGAAAATGAAATAAGTACGTCGTTTATCCCAATCAAGGTCGTGAAAATGTGACCGAGAGAGATTCCCCCTGACCAGAATGAGGCCCTAAAAGAAAATGATGGTCCATTTAGACTGAATGGATTGTGCAATCTGTGAAAACTCATAATGTTTATGAAAAGCGAGATTCATCAAACATTTCCCATCTGTGTGTGACTGTCAAAATAAAAGCGCAATGAGAGCTGAGTGAATTCAAATAAAAACGTCTCAGTGTTAAATAAAGGTCTGTGATGAATAAAAGAATGACTCCCAAAGATTGATGTGATAGTTGGGAAAACAGTTTAATTTTTTTCTCCTTTGAATAATGAATATCATAGCCCGCCAGTACATCGAGACCAGCGCCTTTTATTTTATTTACATTCAAAGATATAAATTAGTAAAAGTTCTCCTGATAACAAGATTGTGTAACTTTTTTCCCAAATGCGTCTCAAATAAAAACCGTCCTTAATATATATATTTATATATATTTACAAAACAAACAGACGATGTCAGTTTCCCGTTTTGCAATACAACTTGCATAAATTACAGGCATCATTTCGCCTTCATTTAAAAAAATAAATATCAAATGTAGGCTATTCCACTTTGAAGTCCTCAAGTTCCCTTCAGCTCCGTCCGCTGTGCGTCCCAACCCTTTTAACAAATACGGTTTCACAGAAAGGCCAAATGATGTTTTCCACACGTAAATATATACCAAATAATATACCGTGGCAAAAGCAAACCATAGGAACCTGAGAAATAACATGTAAATCACATATAATGGGAGATCTGTTTCAAACCAGCACATGAAATCGTTATCCACATTGCATCAGAACAAAATAAAACAAAATCAACTGAAATGATACAGTTATAATCATAATCTGATGCGTTTCAGCCATGTGTGCAGCTGAAGATATAGCAGCTTTTATTCCGTCTGGATGGTGGCACTAGATCCGGTTTGGAGCAAAGGTTTTGGGGGTT
The DNA here is from genome assembly GCA_030710495.1 of Labroides dimidiatus. Taxonomy (NCBI): domain Eukaryota; kingdom Metazoa; phylum Chordata; class Actinopteri; order Labriformes; family Labridae; genus Labroides; species Labroides dimidiatus. The sequence goes on along the minus strand of CM061148.1, from coordinate 25,175,088 downwards.
AAAACGCGGGGGCTTAAAGGTGGTGGCCTTACTCGCTTTATACTCAGAGCAATTGTGACACCTACCTGCAGAGCGTGGAAATAAAGATCCCACGCGATCAAATGATCAACTCCCTCCACAGACCCCAGAAAACACAAAGTTTACTGCAGGTTGGCTCTACAAAAAAAAGCAGCCCTGAACTGTGCAAGTACTTATTAAAATCCCCACTGCCTAATTACCGGTTTAGAGAGAGAGAGAGAGAGAGAGAGAGAGAGAGAGAGAGAGAGAGAGAGAGAGAGAGAGAGAGAGAGAGAGATCTATGCTCTACTCAGCGCAAAGCTTTGAATGTGCACAACAACCTCGGTGACATTTGAAGATGTGAAGTTGCACGATGAATGCACGGTGCAAACCAACTGATGTTTGCGTTTGGCTGACCCTGTGTGATTTTAATTATCCTAAACCTGAAAGGTAAGATTCAGGGCCCACTGTGCACACACCACTCACGCGCATGCACATCTGAGGAAATATTAAAAATAGAATTCCTGCTCAAAGATATGGCAACATTTCTCAGCTTGGGCTGTCACTGCATATTCACGTGGTACTTTTGTGTGTGTTCAGGTGTACGTGGCTGGGCTGATTTGGGGCCTCTTAAATGAAAATATTTCAGTGTCAGTCTGCAGGTCTTGCAGATTGGTTTGAGTAAACCTGTAACTGATTCCTTATTCGAGTTTGTTGCACGTTAAAACCCCCACACCTCTTTTCATGAACGAGACTGAACTCTGTTAAAGTATACAAAGTGATGAACAAAAGGAGAAGAATTATGGATTGATTATTTCAGAAAATGTACCTCGCTGAAAACGATTTCTAGGCCATGTTACAGGTCCATCCGCTTAGTCACTTGCGCTGTAAAAGTCCATCTTAATGAGTCATTTTGTCCTCAAATCGTGTTAAATTTAAACAATAGTGAAAATTGCAAATGGTGCCACTTGTTTCGGATGCAAAGTCGCGTTTGAAAAACCTCTTACGATTACTAAAAAAAGGCAAAATCAACCGAATCCTCTTGTGGCATAACTACAGGAAAAAACATGAAAATGACACCTTGAAAACAGTTGATTTGCATTGGAAACAAGTGGACTCGCGTTCCCTCTTTAACATATAACCTCAACATCCAACACCAGATTTAATAAGTTCTTAAAACCACTGGAGAAGCGCACGTTATTACGTACCTTTCTTTGCTTCTAAATTTGCGGGCCTGAAATGCTGTTGTTGCTGCTGCTCGACAACAACAATCTGGTTCGCGTTATTTTTAACGAGGGGGGAGTCAGGCCTGTGTTTGGGGTTTGTGCTCGCCTCCACGGCCTGCTGAGAGGAGCTCAGACCCTCGTTTGCAGCAGCAGCGGCGGCGGCGGCGGCAGCGGCGGCAGCAGCCAGACTCACTCCGGATGAATTAGTGTAGCGCAGGATCCCTTGGCCCTGCAGGGGGCTGAAGTTGCCATAGTTTGTGTAATTGCTATAAAAGGGAGAAGTGTAATAAATAGGTCTTCCAAGCATGGATTGGGCCGAGTAGAGGGAGGGGGAGCTGGCAGCAAGGGAGGTGGTAGAAGGCGTGGGGGGAGAAAGGAGGCCACCGCTGGAGGAGGGGCAATTTGGTTGCCCTGGTGCAGGCTGCCCCGGCTGCTGATGTTGCTGCTTTTGGTCCGAGGTAGCAATCTCCGCCAGTGACCACAATTTAGGCTTGACTGTAGGGTTCTGAGAGGGGCCCGTAGAGGGTCTGCTGTCAAGACAGGAAGGCGCTTTACTGGCGGTAATATTAGTGCTGCTCACGAGGCTCCGGGCCAAATCCTCGCGCTCTCTGTGGAGTTGGTGGAGATGATGCAGGTGGTGGTGATGGTGGTGGAGGTTATGTGGGTGGTGGTGACCGAGAACCGGAGCTTCTACTCCCGTGAGAGGCGATGACGTGACGGGTTTGGGTGAGAGCTGATCGCGCGGGTCGTGGCTCTGGTCGTCGCCGTCCTCATCGCACTTGTCGCCGGCCTGGTCAGAGCTCAGCTCCCCGCCTACGCGACAGCTGACCTTCTCCCCATCAGACTCCGCTGAGCACGAGTGATCCGTCAGGGTGTCCACGTGCAAGCTGATACCTGGGATAAATTGAGAAAATAAGACATAAACTTACAGAACAAAACAATCACATAAAGATTTCTGACAGATGGTAAATAAATACTAAACGAAGAAGATTAAAAAAAGGTTAAGGAGTGGAAAAGACCTCTCAAAGTCCATCATCAAAACGAGAGAGATAACATCTGAAAATGAATTATGTGAATATATTTTAAAACTTGAGCATTAAAACTGAACAACCAGGCTTGAATCAGTCAGGTGATAAGTATTCTACAATTTTAAATAGTAAGCTGCTAATAACAGCTATTTATTAAATGTGTGGAAAAAGTCAGACAATGACAGGAGCAACATTTCCTTTTCTTAAATTGTATTCATGTGGATAGTTATGGTTTGTGTCCACTTTGACATTGACCTGCCATTAATCATGGGCAGAAAAGTAAATGTTCACAATGACATTCAGTGTTAAGTCAATATAACCTCGTTTTGGATTAATGGATCAGTCAACATGATGGCTACAATAAATGTAGCCACTTATGTAAAAAATAAAAAAATAAGTAAATAAATAAAACCAAACATTTGGCTTGGATTTTTTGTTTGTTTGTTTTGTTTTTTCAAATTATATTTTTTTATTCAGAAAATTCTGGTATTTAATACCTTAAGCTGTAAATAAAAAGAGGCATCCACCTCCTCCCCTCCTCCTCGCCCCATCCTCCCCCTGAATTGTTAAACGGATCATTGGCTCGGTCGCCAGATTATACCCCACCTTCATCCTCCGCTGAAGCCTCGCTGTTGTCCAGCGTTTTCTCAGAGCGCTCCACCTCCTTCCTCTCCCCGTCCCCGTCCTCCTCGTCCTCGTCCTCGCTCTTATTCCTGGGTGCCCAGGTCATCTTATTCTCCTTCTTGAGCCTCCTCCTGGCGTTGGCGAACCAGGTGGAGACCTGCGTCAGGGTCATCTTGGTGATAATGGCCAGCATGATCTTCTCGCCTTTGGTCGGATACGGGTTCTTTCTGTGCTCCTGTAGCCAGGCCTTCAGGGTGGCCGTGGCGTCCCTGGTGGCGTTTTTGCGGTAAGCCGGGTCGTTGAGCTGGTAGGGGTACCCCGGGCTTCCGTATGGGTGGTAACTTAATGCCCCGGCCATGCCCGTCGTGTGCGCGTCATACGGAGAGCTCTGGGGGAAAGTTGAGGAAAAAGTTAAGGGTATGCGGTTGTTTTTCACCCCCGGAGTCTTGTTATGCAACTTTGTTGTGGCTTGAGAGGAATTAACAGAAATCCTTCATATAGTTAGGAGTCATTCCGAGCACCCGACGTGCTGTCAAATAACTACAAAATAAGAAATAATTAACCGCGTGTTGTTATTAGAAATCTCTCGGTTTGTTTCACCAACACTGGCAGGTTTTTATTCAGAGTTTTGTGTAAAGTAAACCCTGATATCACACCATCATCTACAATGTTAAAAATAAAGAAACGATCATTTCATTTTATTATTTAATATGATTTATTCATTTGTCAGCCTTGCTCGTGAAGTTGTCACAAAAAGACTTAAATTATAGGATGCGTTGGAAGCCTTAACACACCGTGCGTAGAAGCAGGCCGCAGAAAGGCATGGACTAATGGTTAACTAATGGTTAAGATCATTATCGGATTAACTAATAACAGAGCTCCAGTTAATATGGCCGTAAAGATAATAAAAAGGAAATTTCAATTTTCGGTAATCACCTAATAAGTCCCTCATTATCTCTCAGCGGCTGCTTTTTTGTTTTGCTGTGACAGCCAAAATGTGTTAACATATCTTCTCTTTGCAGCATTACAAATCCCATTAGCAAATCACTTGATATGCACCTTTCCTCAAACGCTTGAAGTGCCCTGTGACATTAGCATTGCGAGTCATGCTTTTCATGTTAATATTCCGTTCGTTCAACTCACAATAAAGTCATGAAGCGACTCCATCCGCGGTGTTTTTATAATGAATTATTGAAGAAGAAAGAGTTATGGCTTGTGCTATATTAATTTCTTTTTACGACACATAAAATAACAGCTTAGAAGCTGGTGGCTCGAATAAATATCCTGGTAGGTGGTTTTACATTATTAGCTGCGCAGTGAGTGTTAAGCGTTGGTCAAGCCTTTGCAATTTGCAGCTCATGCTTCAAAAATCCCATTTAAGCCAAAGAGGTCAAAGATTTACACCAAGAACCCGGTGAGTAGGATATTAAATATAAATGTATATAAACAGTGTGATCAATAAAAAAAAGGTTCCAAATCTTACAGAGCGGTAAATGAAACTAAAAACGTTGAACACTTGCACCGACATTATCTCGCCGAATGCCAGAGAAAGACAGCTGAAGGGTTTGTGTACTAACAGACTTTAACTTGTCGATTTACCGTCTAAGATACCTTTCCCCATACAATGATACACCTTTAAATTAGGAGATATTTACCATGTAAGATGGGAATCCAGCAGCTGGATCCGTGGAGTATGACAGCGGACTGGAGAATCCCGCACCGGCCGAGGCGGAGAAAGCAGCCGATCCGGGGTAAGGACTGAAGGCTGAGCCAGAGGACGATCTCGCCAAGTCTTCGCTCCGCGGGGCAGCCAGAGCCGAGGCCCCGTAAGCCGGACACGAATAAAGCGCCAGAGAGCCCGGGGGCTGGTAAAGGTAACCCTGAGGATAGGACATTGGTGAGCGCGCGATAGGTCGCCGATTCCAAAAAGGGAGGAAAAAACGCGCAGGGCGTCGGGCAACAAGAGCCAAAATAAGAAACAATCAACTCAATAACCAGCCGTGCAAACAGTCATCAGACAATGAGAATAGAGAAGTCCTCCCTCCACAGCCCCCTTACTGGGAAAAAACCCCGAAAGATCAGTTAAAGTGCCCTCATAGAGGCAATGTGGCATGCGTCTTGATCCCCTAGCGTCCGATGTTTTTAGTACGCAGCACTATGAAGTGAGGAGTTAGCAGGGAAGGAGCCAGTGGAGTTTCAGACACACAGAGCATTGGGGGAAACTGGAGCTGTCACTCCGGTTCATCTGAATATCCCATCCCCGCCCCCTTTCTGCCTCACAGAAATGGAGCCGAGGAACAAAACCAAGACTCCACATTGCTCAAGTGGGCACCTTCCAGGAGTTGTTGAGTTTAGATTTGGATTTTAAAACACATTTCCTGAGTAAAATCGGAAAGACAGTGACGGGGGGGGGGGGGGGGGGGGGGGGGTATAATAAAGTAGTTGCGCGTGCAAATGAAGTGGTTTACAGCCTCTATCTTCGTGGTTCAGTATTTGTTTCATAATGAAGTTGATGTGGATAAGTCCCCCCCCCCCCCCCCCCCACACACACACACACACAAACACACCTTTTTTATTTATTTCTTTATTTCTCATCTAATTCAGTATCAAGTTCACCTTGTTTAGGTTCAAGTCATAAAGCCTGTTGTAATTGCAGTTCACTTTTTTTTTTTTTTTTTTTTGACGAAAATTGTCTTTGGGAGAAAGAAAACATTTTGTTTACCTTTTTCACCCTCAGTGTTGTTGTGGTTTTTTTTTTTTATTCTTTCAGGTCAGGTTGATTGTGTCACAATGTCTGTGCATGTCTGATCAAAACTTACGCGCACTCCAACAACTGCTTAAAGGAGGGTGGGCGAGGGAGAGAAGGAGTGAGGGAGTGGGAGACAGGGAGGGAGGGAGAGAGAGAGAGAGAGAGAGGGAGTATAAAATGGCCAGTGCTCTCCACTTGCAGCTGGTTGTTACGTCAGTCCGGCTATCATGCTCGGACACAGCCATGAATGTATGCGAGCAGCGATAAGTGTGCACGCGCTCCTCAGGCAGTGCGCGCGCCGGCCTCCGGGAGTAGCACCCGGCTCCTTAATTTCCGCCACTTAGCGCGTCTCGAATACGCACATCCCTTATTATGACAATGACGTTCATTAGCAATAATAAAGCTGTTGGTGGTTTGTTATTGTCGCTTTATGAGAGACAATCTTCACACTACCACCACAGTGTTTGAGGGTGTGTGGCACTGTATGTGTGTGTGTGTGTGTGTGCGCGCGCGCCATTGTGAGACGTAAGTTTGACAGTTTTTGCTGTTACACTTCTCTGCAGTGTTTGGGTACTCACCCGTCCACACTGCTGTGTATCTCTGTGTGCGCGTTTGGACGCGTCTCCCTGCAAACCAGGGCACAGCCTTGTCCTTTATTATTGTGATTACAGGCATTATGACCTCTGTTGGAGACAAGCGATACAGCACAGCATGCTGGAAACCTGAAACTGTGACAGCGTTTTTTTGGAACGGGCAGTCAAGGTGGCAACTGTTGGGAAGAAGAGTGGCCTTGCAGTCCTCCTCATCAGTATTCATCCGAATCAATGTATTCATCCATCAGATGCTTGTTCCTGCACTGCAGTGTGGTCTGCCAGTGATGTAAACAGCAACAGTACTACTTGAATAGGTGCAGTACAGCTGGCCTGTTTGCAGGAGTGATTAATTTATTTATAACATCTAAATACATGCATGCATTGAACATGTACATTAAGCAGACATTTCGTCTGGTAATTAAAACAAAATATCCCAGAATGCCTTGCTCTGAATTCTCGATCTAATTACGTTCATATTGAGGTTGTCTTTGCATAGTATTTACTGACATTAAAGGAAAAAAAATATAGTAAAATTATATAAGCTGAACTGTACTAAGATTACAATATCAGGGGTGTTAGAAAATGCAGTTTATTATAATACTGTAGAAGTGCTGTGCTGTAATGAAACAAGTGCCCACATTTAGAATTAAAATAAAAGAAAAAGAAGAAGTTCAAGTAAGTTACCACTTTAAAAAATGGAAAAACATGTAAGTTCTGGTCTTTTCATGTAGATAAATCCATCAAAAGGCCTTTATTTTATTTTATTGTATAATATATATATTGATAAATCCCGTATATTTATCGTATGAACACACATCTAAATTCGTTGGCATATATCAATAATGGTGTCAAAACACATGATTATGACTCTTTATACAGATCCTGTGTACATATTTTACACTGGAAACAAAATATTTTGGTTTGTTTGTTGTTGTGTTTAAGCTTGAACTTTCATTGGTTTTTAGTAAAATCATTTCTGTACACATGGTTATCCAACCACACATGTCAGTAGTGTACCAAGTATGCATTATTGTCAACCTTTAAGAGTTCTGCATGCTGGTTTAGTTATAAAGCACTTACTAAATGATTTTTTATTTTTTTTAAATCCTATGTGTCCTGTTATCCAGGAAGTGGTAAAACATTACAGGAAGCTGTAAATGGTTCCTCAAAAGCAGGACTAATCAACCCCAGAGGAGTAAATGAGAGCTCTTGATATAGATTGGGTCAAGATATGGCTGACTGGGAGTTCTGTTCTCCTCTAGACACAGACCAAAGGCTAACCATCAGTACCATCACTGTGGATGCACGAGTGTTTTTTTTTTTTTTTTTTTTTTCCCTTTTTTGCATGTGTACAAGTGCACATAGAGTGAAGTGTGTATGTGTATGAATGCCATTTTTTGTGTGCACATATGCATATTGTCCTTGCTGAAGTGTACCAGTAGTTCTGTCAGTGTGTGTGTGTGTGTGTGTGTGTGTGTGTGTGTGTGTGTGTGTGTGTGTGTGTGTGTGTGTATGTGTGTGTGTGTGTGTGTGTTGAACTCTGCAGTAGTACATTCCAGGTCTCAGTTTCAGACAGACTGGGGCTCCTCAGATATTTTAGTCCCGGCCTGATGGAGATACAGGAGATGGGCATGGCGAGGAGATTGACAGATAGACAGGCAGGCAGGGAGACGAGGCAGACAGAGAGACAGACAGATAAAGACAGTATAGAGTGTATAGAGACAGGCAGATGAAGCGAGACAGAAGAGCATCAGGTCAGAGCGACAGAGAGGCAAACAAGGAAAAAGATGTCGAGGCAGACATACTGATACCCTCTCTCACATGACCTTATCAGCAGTTTATACTCAGATAAATTCAGTGTTTTGACTTTCACAGTTTGTGGAATAAAAGTGTGAGTTAATAATGTTAAGGTGGGTGATAATCTGTATTACACACTGAAAAAAGACACATTTTTAAGCATTAAGTTTCAAAAAAGTAATTAAAATGAGCTCTCTTCAAGTGATTCTTTTTTGTATCTCTAAAAACAGAAACATTTTTTTTCATATGAATAAATGAGTAAAATTATAAAAGAATAACAGATCACTAGAGTTTGGAGGTAATCTTTTTTTTTTTTTTTTTTTTTTTTTTTTTCCAAAAAGACAGCGACTTATAGGCATCATATTAGAAGTACTGCTACCTGATTTGTGAAGCAACAGAACTTGATATGGATATGCCTTCCTCACCTCAGTTAACTCCATACCAGATGCACTGGTTTTATGAAAAATGTCACCCTTCATGAATGAAGGAAACAGCCATTGATTTTTCATTTATTCTTTCCCAACAGAATTCACCACTGAATAATGTAGACCTGGCATAGCTGTTTGTATTATATTGTCTGATGATTGCTAACAGCTAACCCTTTTTGGTGAGGTAAATGGCCCAGAGTAGAATCGACTATCTAAAGGAGAAAGCTTTGATGTCATGCCCTTTGTTTATTACACATGTGGCTAAATAAATATTGATTTCTGATTTTTCATCCGCTTTTGAACCTCTGCAGTGTATCCGCTGTGCACCCTTTGCATGCTCCCAACTTCACAGTCAGTGGATTGTATTGAAACGCAGCATTAAGGTTGATGGGTTAACTAGGTGGGTGCGTTTAGGGGCATTGTTGGAGAGGAGTAAATGTGTAAATGCATGTGTGTCAGTCTGTCACTCTTAGATATGCTTGGCTGTAGGTGCGGGACTAACAGTGCAGTGCTGGAGCAGAGAAATGGAGTAGTTATGTAGTCATATCGACCTGGAATGAATCAATATGGTCTGGAATAAAGCAGTATGATTAAAGCCTGAACCTGGTTATTGTTCAGTGTATCGTCATTGTGACTTATTAGAACAGCGCATTGAGGTTTTCCTACTTTAACCTTTTTCTATTGTCTTCCAATCTGTCTTCAGCCTCTTTTGTGGGTTTTTATTGAGGAAGGTTTTTTATAAATTATTTCTTGTTACCCAAAATTTGCATCAACTGAAACAACACATGCTCTTTAAACATAACTATTTACTCTGAGGCACCCAGAAAGCCTGTCCCGTTGTATCCTCTGTGGGCTTCTAGGAGAACACTTAGTATCCAAATCTTGCAGGAAGTAGAGTGCGTGTGTGTTTGTGTGCTAATGTATGTGCGTGGGCTTGCAGAGAGGAGCAGAAGAGCTCTATTGTGATCTTCTTTTGTACCAGCAAGTTATCTAAGCAGACTCATTGTCCACTTTTTATGATCAAAACGACTCCCCAAAACTCTTAAGATCATTTGCAGAAATACAAAAAGTTGTTGTACATGTGTTGGTTGTGGGTGATAACAATGTCATATTTGTTACATTTTAATACAAAGCTACTAAAATCATCCCATCCCCCCTTTGGACTGATTACGGAAATGTCTTTGGTCTTTTTTGTTGTTGTTGTTTTTGTGTGTGTGTGTGTGTGTGTGTGAGTGTACAACGGGGGAGGGGTCAGCAGGGGAGGGTGCAACTGTGGGGACGCGGGGTTGGGTGGCAGACTGGCGACAGGCCGTCGTCTTTCCCCCCGCCTGGCATCTGCCCACTGCTGCCAACCCTCCTCTAATCAGCAGCCGTCCATGCGCTTGGCAGCGGAGGGGGTTTCAAATCAGCTTCTCGCCCCGAGTTAAAAACCCTAAGCCCTATCACTTTGTAAACGGGTACCTTTAGGGCGACTGAAGCAGGGACGCCTCTGATGTGCTGGAGTGGAGAACATCGGTTGCCATGTTGCCTCGAATATGTTATGCTGCTAGCGCTGTTGTTGCTGTTGTTCTCGTTCTTGTTTATCATAGTTTTCTCTTTAACAAAACAGAATCACAAGGCAGCTCTTTCTTTAGGTTTGATTTGTTTAACATGCCACTAACTGACATGGATGTTGGGGAAAACAGTTCTTGGGAGGAAAGTGAAGCAGCAAAGCGATGGGCTTGAAGTGTAATTCCTCTTGAAAAAGGAGGGGAGACAACAGCCACACTTGTAGTGAAACACAAGTCTTTATTTCTGCTGTTTTCTGACATAGTGTCTGAATTGGTAAGACAAGGAAAACAATGTTCCTGCTTTCTAATTCAGAGCTGGAAAAAAAAAAAAAAACATCTTCCTTTCCTCACTCTTACAAGTGCTGTCTGGCAAACTACAAATATAAAAATTCTTTAACAGAATACTTTCCCAGGGTGCACTGCAGTGAGTTCAAAGATGATGACACCGGGGCTGAAAACCTTACAACTCCAATCACCATGACTTCTGAACAAATGTTTATTCTGCAACAAATGATGTGGTGTAAAGCATAAAGCTACAAGGCTCATGTAGCCATAGGGTGGAGGGCGGGGGGATTTAGGTGGGATGGCTGCTGGCTTCAGAAGTTACAAACACAAAGAACCGGCTTTATGTGGAAGAGGAAGGTGAAAAAAATCCACAAATTATAGGAATTATGTGCAGCATGGGTTTCAAACACACACACATCCCGACAGACTGATTGATGAACCAAACAAGTCGCCGAAAATCAAAGAGGGGAAATAAAGGGAGACACAAAGGGGGAACAATTTGAAATGGACTCACCCTCTCTGGTGGCTCTGAAGCCAAGGGTCGAGCAGATAGGGTTGCCTAGAAAGAGTCTGCTGACAGCCAGTGTCACTGGGCTTTGTAATCATTGTGCTGGACCTGATAGGGTTACTAGCGGCTAATCCAGGCTGACCTTGGTTAGGTGCCCTGAATGAGGATGGCTTTGTACAGTTGGGACAAGCTAACAGTATGACGGGGATGCTGACATATAATGTCTGCATGGGGACTTGCCACCGCAGCTCTTTTGTTGTGCTATCGAGTTGCGAGTCTTAGCTACACGCAAACACACACGCGTGCAAACACACACACACACATGCACACAAAATGTTTTTCTCTCTCTTGCTCTCTCTCTCTCTCTCTCTCTCTCTCTCTCTGGATGGAAGAAAGGTGGCATTTAAATCGTCACTGGGGAGAAGGTAAGGTTGTATCTCCGGGGTCAAAAGGTCGGCTCTCGTGTTGGATGGTGTTGGAATGACTTCAAAACAAATCCTATCGTGATGAAACTTCATGTTGTTGCCACGCAATGACCCATGTGAGAGGGTGTGTTACCTTGTAAGTGTGTGTGTGTGTGTGATCAAAATGCTGGCACACATCTACAACATGATCCTACAAAGAGTGTCCCTAAGACGAGGCCTAACTGATAGTGTAAGATTGTGTCTGTTTCCCATGAAAAGCACCGGTACGTTCGCAGGAAACTGACTTTATTTTTATAGAAATAAGAGAAAGTAGAGCTGGCATGTGACCGTAGGTGTAAAATATGGACGTAGTCTCTGTGACGTCACCCGTCTGTTCCTGATACGGTCAAATGAAGCCAATCCTTGGCCAGGGCCATCTTGGATATGATGCAGACTTTGAGCTTCCTTTCTAACAGCTATAGGGCGCCCGTCAGTCACGTGAACCGAACTCAGCCTCTGATTGGACAAACCCGTAATCCTACTATCTAATAAACTGCTGAGTTAGAAAAAAAAAATTCACTCCCCGAACAGTGTGTGCCAATAGCAAAATTAATGTTTCAGACCCAAGCCGATTTTTGAACCAGGCTGTAAATATGGTTTTTAATGCTGAAAAAGTCTGTTTTTTTTGGCTTGGTGTGTATGTGACCTCTTGTCTTTCTGCAGTCAGCCTCTAGCGAATTCTCGATGAACAGCAACTTTTAGCACTTCCGCATAGGCTTCATTTTTCCCTACTGAATGTTGCCCCTTGCTTGTGACCTTCTACCAGTCAGTTTTACGCCTCAAATACGCCGGCTATGTCTGCATTGCAGCTCCGCTCTGCTGCGTGTTAACTGCGTTTGTCAACTTACACCGACAGCGCATTTAGTCCAACAAGCCGCAGGACTGACAGACAGCAGGAATTGCGAGACTGCGGAATTCCTGCACTTTCCTCTCCATTAATAAACCTCTCTTCTTTCATGTTGTGCTGTTAAACTTCAAACCTGTTGATCCCTGGTGTGTCTTCGCTCACTGTGTCATCTTTGTGCATTGGTAAAGATATACACAACCTAGTTTTTGACACTGTCTGTTTTATTTTGAAAGTCCCAGGCTCTTTTTTCGGTAGTTTCCGTGCACTACTTCCTGTCCCGCTCGATCTTCTCCACTCTGAATTGACGCGTCACAAAAAAATAGGATGGCTGTAATTTGTGTTTATTCTAATAAGTTTAGTCATTTTATTTAAATGTGACACAGCTACTCAGAGAACCCAATGAACTCATGATTTGGCAAACAGTTTAAAACAAAACAATATATATATATATATATATATATATATATATATATATATATATATATATATATATATATATATGTATATATATATATATATATATATATATATATATATATATATATATATATATATATATATATATATATATATATATATATATATATATACACTCGACAGTATCAGTTTAAAATCCACAAATACACATCATCTGAACAAACACACACACACATACACACCTCCAGGCTCCAACCGGTGTGAAGGCAGCAGAGAGAAGGCATCCTTGCCTTTCTTCCTGCCAGGGAGAGCTGTAAACGGGAATGGGATTCCCATCCCCTGGAGCCTGCTACTAATCCACAACAGGCCCACTGCTGGATTACTGGGGACATCAGCTGACATGCCAGCTACTGCACACACAGGGGCACAAACACATGTGCACACTCACCTATGTACACACATGATCTGACACACACATCAGTGCGGACACATACACTCATGTACCCTCACGTGCAAGCACATCAGTGGTCAGATGTACAAGCATGGACGGGAGCCCACTCACGCCAAAAACATACACAGACAAATCACACACACATAATAAAGACCTGGAATGCAGCTCATGGCTTTAATACATTGGCAGGACAATATAGAGATTGCCATATTTCTACTGTCAGGATTTGGCACTATAGGCTAAGTCTGTCCTCCATTGTCCCTGCTGGTCTGGATGTAGGCGCTTTGTTGAGTCCCTCACCGTGCAATTATACACATCCATCCTGCATTATAGATAATAACAGGCTTTGTGATTCCTGTGATTATTTTTCAACTCCAGCTAAACATTTAACTTAAGTCTGTTACACTGAAAGACATCAAGCTTGTCTTTTCTCCTGTCCACATATCCACAAAGCAACATTTGAAGAGTACCAGTCTCTGAACTCATCAGTCACTATCAGCTTGTGTGACGACAATAGACTTTCTGCCCTTTGAGAACGGACTCTAACTTCTCAGAAACTCCAGCCGTCATGAAGCCAGCGGTTAGCGAAAGACGTTCTTTTCCTGTGCAGTGTTTGCATCAGTCTAGAAACATATTTACATGTGCGTTAAATAAAAGCTGGCATTTCTTGGAAAATTGCATCCCCTAAAGTCGTGCTAATTCATCTGTTTACGGTGAGTCTCAGTTAATTAGTAGACATTTAGTTACACAGGTGCTGAACTCTGACCGCCTGGCAGAATGAAGTCAAGAAACTGATTCTCATGTGATTCACAGTTAACATTTTTTTTTCCGGTTAGCTGCAGCATACTGATTCAGATGCATGTGATAGAAAAATACTAATTTAATAAAAAATAATAATATAATAAGTCTTTCATTTCTGAATAAAGGTAGACACGACAAAATATTTCATATTCATAACAGGGTGTCCAAAACCCACGGACTGTATAATAAATGGATGTTTCATCTCTGTGAGAGATCACGGGTCTGTTTCTGCACTGCAAAAATTGAAATCTAAGTGTGTGTTTTTGTCTTATTTTTAGTATTAAAAAAACTCTTTTTAGACATTTTTCAGACCAGACCAGTCCAGAAATGTCTCTTTCAAGTTATATTAAGACAAAAATGAGGTCTGAACTGCTTGTTATGAGTAAACAAAACAAAAAGAAAAAAAGAAAAAGAAAACAATCTGCCAATGTCCTAAGAAAAATTGACTTGTTTCTTATATTAACATTATTCTAACTCTTAAAGAACTGTTTAATAAACTTGACAAGCATTTTTTTTACACCACTGGCAGATTTTTTTTTAACTATTATTATTTGTTACAAGCAATTCAGATCTCAGTTTTGTCTTTTAATATCTTGAAATAAGATACGTTTTTCTGAACTTGGCAGTTGAATGTGGCTTATATCAGGTATAATGAAAGAACTTTTGCTGAAAATAAGACAAACACTTGCTTGGATTTCAGTTTTTGCAGTGTGAAAGACGTTTTGAAGATAATCGATTGGTGCGGCCATATTGGAGATTGGGCAAATTCACGTTCTTAATATCTTCTAAACTGTTGAGTTAGAAAAAAATCCCCCCCTCTCTTTTTTTCTAATCTTGTGATTTTATGTTGCTGTAAAGCACTTTGAGTTGCCTTGTGTATAAATTGTGCTCTACAAATAAACTTGCCTTGCCTTGCTAAATGTTTGCCAACATTGAAACCAGGCTGTAAACACGTTTATTTCTGTTGTGAAAACTTCAACATTGATGCATTTTTTTTTTTTAATCAGAGTTGCCGCTTGCCAAAAACCCAGAAGCTGATTGGCTTTTGTGCCCTAGCATCATGCAGTCCCTGATGTTATTATTATATAATGACATTGACATTTGTTCAACTTGTTTTGTTCTTGTGGAATCTCCATTGTGTCAGCTGTCATGTGACTCCATTTTGCATTTTATTGTCAAACTCATTTAACGTGGTCTAAGTGGAAGTCAACCTTCCCATGATTCAAACAAAACTCAGGTGTAGCCCAACAAAAGTGAACATGCTGTTTAATAGTCTGGCAGTTGTATCAGGGCTTCATCCCCAGCACTAATTCAGGATAGACGGAACGCTGATTGGAACAAACTAACAGCTCAGAAACACAAATCAGCTGTAACACATTTCAAACGCAGTCAGGTAAATTTCAGCCCATGATTAGGTCAAGCGTGGTGGTGGTATTTGTGGCAAACACTGTTCCGCTCTAGAGGCTAAACGTTTGTGTCAGTAAAGAATAATTACACCCTTCCACGCTGTATCTATCGTGTTAATCTCGGGCCGCAGCAGCCACTTTATTCTCTCGTTTGTTTAATAGCTCACTAGCAGCTTTATTGTTTCAAAGTGCTCGATAGCAAACCTGTAAATTCTCTGTTCAACATTTGCCCCCGTGGCGTTGTGGTTCACCAGCGCTGAATGTTAGAATAAAGCAAACAGTCATTGATCTGCAATCAAAGATCCAGGACAGGAGGTCATTTACATGTAGAGAAGAGAGTCATTAGGAGCTGTGCTGCGAGGCATGTGTGGACTTAAAGTCATTTAGCAGTGGGTCGCTGGAGCCATTGACTCACCTGCACAGGGTAGCTCCAAAAAAAAAGGAACAAAACAAACCTCAAAAATCACTAAAGTCTTCAAAAATAGTGTGTGTAGTAGATGTAAATGCTATCTGCTGCTGCTTTAAAATGGATGTGCATGTGTCCTGTACACAAAAAAGCCAAGTTAATTATCTGGGGATGCAAAAAGAGAGAAAGGGAGAGGCTTTAAACTGCAGGCCTTGATATGCAGCAAAGGAATCAGATAGGAGGCAAATAGGTCTTTAAAATTAGGCACAACCTCTTATTGGCAGCTGGTCAACACTGCAACTGTCCCAGGAGTCCTGAGTGCTTATGCAATGAGTTGCAGCTTCTGTTAAAATTTGATGATTAAATGGCAAAATACTTCCCAGATTTGTAGACTGAGAGTGTGGCCTGTTTATGTTATTTATTCATAGCATGAATATGAATAATTTAACTGTCAGCATTTTTTTTTTTTTTTTTTTTTTGTTAGAGGAGAATCGTTATTGTTTGTGGCAGGCTAAAGGTTTGTGATTTCTGTGTATGGCACTTCTTTACAGTATTGACAGCTGCCAGCTTCAGTCAGGGTCATCACTCTTTATTTGCTTAAAAAGCTCTCAGTCACTTCTGTTGCTGCTTTTACGGACTGACACGAGCTTGAGGGTTTTTTTTAATCTCTTATTTAATGTGTTATTCCCCACAATGTTTATTAAAAGTGTACTTAACAGCAGAACCAAACCAGCAGCAGCTCTTTTTTTAAACTGTTTGCCATACTATAGCCTACATTTTGCATTGTGCACTCTCTCTGTGGCTAAACCTTCACTATCAGGGATGAGAAGTATCCTCTATAATCAAGAAGCAGACAGCGTACAAAGTTGACTTTTTTAACATGTTCCTGGCTTACCAGTATTTTCCAAACAACACTGATAGTTGTTCCCACAGTTGCTCCAAAACCACTGCAAAACATCACTATCCATATCCGCTTCTGTCTGACAGCCAACTCATTTTTCTTTCAATATGACCACAGGCATTTCATTACCCAGCCCATATGTTTATCACTCTGTGACTTTGAGGGTTCAGCGCTGGTTCTTGAATCTTTCTTTTCATAAGAAACACCAGAATGAAGAAAGATAAGTTTTGCATGTTTTCCGCAAGGAAAACTTTAGAAACGACTCAAAGACTAAAACGACTAAGCTCAAAGTATGTAGGAAAAAAAAAAAAAAAAAATTCAGAATATCACAGTTAAACTCCTGAAAATGCATGTTAGCTGCTGCATGTAAATAACTTTGTAAACTAATCATGTAAATAGATCACTCTATAATTCAGTCTTAAAGCTCCTATGAGGAATTCATAGCTAGTTATAGAACTGTAGGGTTGGCATCTCAAAATCAAAGGAAAGAGAAGTGTCTCAAAGGAGCTTTAATGCAAATCTACAAAAGTCTTTATTTCTCAAGTTTACCATTTAAGTATGATGATTAAGGACCCCGAACCTTAGAAGGGGAAGTCATGGGTTTAGCACATAAATCTCTTTCTGTGACCAAGTACAACAATTTGATCCTGCCTATAATAGTTAAATAGTACCAAAATATATTCACACAATAAGTCACAGAATAAAACAGACTGACTTTTCATCCTACACGTTTAAAAATTAAAACAGGTTCACTTACAAAGTTAAAAGGATGGTTTCATTCCCCTTCTTTTTCCACTCCAAGTGTTGACTCTCCTGAATCTGGTCAAGGTCAATTGAGTTCTCCAGTCTGTTATCAGTACGCTTTTTGATGGAATAGTGAAGATAACAGAGAACTCAGAGAATATGGAAGGAAACAGGAGATCAAGAACTGCTGGTCCTCAAGTAATTATTGGACCTTCTCCCCACAGTAACAGATTTATTTCTAACCTTTAACAAACCACCAGCCCGTGGCTTTCAAAGCAGAATGGTGGACTTATTGATCTATTGGTTTGGGAATGGCTTGAAGTGTTGAGATGATTTTATAGAAAAAGTAAATATGGATTTGGGGTGTTTTGTCCTCTTCAGTTTTAGGTTTGTGCAGAGCATCGTGACCTATTGATTAAATGTGGATACAACCATAAAATACTGTAAATGCAGAGACAAATTCCCATAACCTGGGAGCCTGTCCATCCATGATTTGTATGGCTAACCTGAGTCATAGTTTTGCCTAATTTTGTGTGTTGTTTTTTTCCTCTCTCCCTGGAAACAGACAAAAGTACAATAGACACTTTTGCACATTTAGCTGCCTCCACAGTACCCACTAAAACACACACCTACACACTCCTACACACACTGTAATCAGGATCTGACTCACAGGATGGGATCATCACTAAAAAGTACCGACAACGTTTTGACGGAGCTCCATCTAACCAGGCCTTTTTCCCATCAAGGCACGATTATGTGACTAGCCTCGAGTTACAAGCAATAAAAGAAATGTCTCTCTTTTTTTATTACATCTCCCAATCGTGAACAATGGAAGGTTTGCCTCTGAGCCATTTATTCAGCTCTGATGTATGATTAGCGCAGGGCAAATCAATACCATGTTGGATGATCTTAACGGAAAACTACTGTGATTTCCCCTCCGTCACAGAGCAGAGCGCTGATATTTGTCTGTCAGCAGTGACATGCTATCTCTAGCAGGGGCACTGGGGCCAAAACACAGGTATTGATCCTGTCAACATTGATGGCCCTAATGGTACAGAGGATGAGGAAAACTGCCTGCCACTGGAAATGTAATGCACTATATGGAACAGCCTCCTGAACCAGTGAAAGGAACATGATGTTAATCTGTTTTTACTGTGAATTACACTTCTGCTGTTAAACATTGTAAAACTGGAAGTGAATATGCTACCAAGAGTTTAGCTGAGGTCATAGCAGATTTTAATGCATTAAAACACACAAAGGAAGCAAGCTGCTCTATTTTTATTGAAAAAAGTTGATTTTGTTGGTGTGTCTTTTGTGTGTTCAAATTAAGATTGCTTCTTAAAGCTCTTGATAGGATTTCTTATAAAACAAACAAGACTATCACACCGATTAATCATTTCTGTGCTAATTTTAGTTCTTTTAAACATTGAATCTCCAGATGATGACTGGCCTGCAGTTGGCTGACACTCATTTAGTAAACACTGTAGCTAATTTCAGTACTATGGGTTCATCCAATGGTTTGTGGTGATTTGCACTGGCTTTTGAGCTGCACCTGTATGCTTAGTTCATAGGTTGTAGCTCAAACTTAGAGTTCTTAGTTTTTTTTTGTTTGTTTGTTTGTTTTGGTATTGTGGTTGTTTTTTGTTTGTCTGTTTACCTTGGATGATCTAGCAGTACTTTCCTTTTGCAAAGCAAAGATATTTAGAGGTGTTGTTGACATTATGGTTGTTTCGAGATGTGGATGTTGAAATCTATCGTCTGTTGAAGTGTTAAGTTTGGAAGTCAGTTTGATTTGCTGTATTATTATTTTTTTAATCAGATAATCCTAGAAAAAAGCTAAACTACTGAAAAAAACTTCACATTTCATTCAGCAAAAGTATGACAACATCAAAGAGACTGGCTTTCTCTCATCAGCTCCAGCTATTACTGACATCCAGCTCCTTTGTGCTGTTCAATACTCGAGAGGCAAATATATACATGAGAAGTATCAGAGACCCTTTTCAATAGTCTCATGCATGTGCTGTGTTGAGGCATATTGATTTCCAGCAGCCCTAGTATGAATCTGTGAGGAAAATGGACTTTGAGGAGATGTAAAAACAAGCAACCTTTATCAAAAAGCCAGCAGCTGCACTCCGGAATCAAGTGGTACTCCCACCCTCTTTACACCCCATCTTATATTTATAATTGAACAGCATGGTGAAAAGTCTGGCTGAGCAGTTAATCCTCCAGTTTGGCTGAAGTTAGAAGAAAAATGTGAATAAAGGGTGTAATGAACACGACCTGCCTTCAGGAGCCAGTGCCTTTAGTCCAAAGAATCACAACTCAGCATGGGAGCCTCTGATTGCTTTAAACAGCTGGCATGCTGACCAGTCATGTCCCAGCTTCTATGTGTGTGACAGGCTAATACACGTAGCACAGAACTGTTGGTATGCATATGCAGAGCGTTCATGTCTGTTCATCTGTGATGCATTAGTGTGTGTGTGTGTGTGTGTGTGTGTGTGTGTGTGTGTGTGTGTGTGTGTGTGTGTGTGTGTGTGTGTGTGTGTGTGTGTGAGTGAGATAATGTGTGCAGTGCCCCTGGCTAAGTCTCTTCAGATCTTTCCTTGTTTATGTATTTCCCCTTTTCCAGACTGAGGCCTCAGGAAAAAGCTGCAGGCGTTACAGACACAGAAGAGTGTGAGGAACTTTATATTTATTCATTGTCAGAAATTATCACTCAGCATTAATATCAACACAGCAGAATCTTAGCAAGGTTGGAGTTCTGATAGCATAGAAAATGATGGAGAATTGGAAGTGAAGATATGAAAGATGTTCTGATCTGTTATACACACACCTTCAGGTCAAAATATTACTAGCTTCAGATGGAAATGTAAAGGTCTTAATGCAAAGGTAAAACTGAGGTAATATTTCATCCATAGTTAAAGAGTTACTGCTAAATTCCACAACAAGCACGTGCAGTGAAAGCAGGAATGGTCCAGAAGCAACTCTTTGCTCTGCTCCACTAAAGATAGTCTGTTCATCATTGATCACAACAGGACTTCAATCTGTGAATTTTCTCCACAGGTTACAGAACAACACATTTGAGGCTTTCTGGACCCGAGCTCATCTGAGATGGACTGATGCAAAGTGGAAAAGTGTGCTGTGGTCTGACGAGTCCACATTTCAAATTGTGTTTGGAAATCATGGACTTCGTGTCCTCCAGGCCAAAGAGGAAAAGGACAATCTGGATTGTTCTCAGGTCAAAGTCTCAAAGCCAGCATCTGTGATGGTATGGGGGTGTGTTAGTGCCCATGGCATGGCTAACTTGACCATCTGTGAAGGCTCCATTAATGCTGAAAGGTACATACAGGTTTTGGAGCAACATATGCTGCCATCCAATCCACGTCTTTTTCAGGGACGTCCCTGCTTATTTCAGCAAGACAATGACAAGACACATTCTGCACCTGTTACAACAGCGTGGCTTCGTAGTAAAAGAGTGCAGGTACTAGACTGGCCTGCCTGCAGTCCAGACCTGTCTCCAATTGAAACTGTGTGGAGCATTACGAAGCAGTTGCTCATCAAAGTTTCAACAATTAGTGTCCTCAGTTCACAAACACTTACTGAGTGTTGTTAAAAGGAAAGATGATGGAACACAGTGGGAAACATGAACCCGGCCCAACTTTTTAGGAACATGTTGCAGGCATCAAATTTGAATGAGGGATTATTTAAAAAAAAAAAAAAAAAAAATAGTTTATCAGTTTGAACAATAAATATCTTGTCTTTGTAGTGTATTCAATTAAACATATGTTAAACAGGATTTGCAAATCATTGTATTCTGTTTTTATTTATGTTATACACAACGTCCCAACTTAATTGGGGTTGTAATTGTAATGTTTATCACAGAGAGAAAACATCTTCTTTTTTGGGGAATTTTCCAAGCTAACCACCAGAAAAAAAAATAGCAACTGTATCTAAAATTTGACACTGTTTTTCTGCATTTCCCAATGCAGGAGTATAACATGTAGCTGAGGATTATTTGTATTTATTTTTACTCTTTTATTACTTGAACCACTTTAGATTATTTTGGTGAATGTGTAACTGTTCTCCTTCTGTCATATACTTTGTCACCACACGTGTTATTCTTGCTCCTCAAGTTATGAAAAAAAGGCCTCATTGAGGTTAAGCCACAGTACATAACACAGAGCACAATGCCATCAGATATCTTGTCAGTCATGGACAGCTGGAAAAAGTCACACACACACATATACAAACACAAATGCTCCCACGAAAACGTGCCAACACAAACTGTGAGTGCTTCTGGATAGAAACAGAGAGTGACAGTGATAGAATTTACTGTGATGCTATCAGCAAAGCAGCCATCACAGCTTTGGCAGATTGGAAGGCCATCAGGACCCATCTCCCTGGCTCTGATCAGTGTTCGCATCCTGACATCAGCCTGCGATGTTAACTCCAGGCCCTGAAAGGGGGCTATGAACCATGATCAGTGATATCAAGCCACCAGAAATAGAAATCCATTTTCTTGCCTGGAGGAAAAAAAAGGGGAGCGGATGAATGAATATCAGTGGCCTCCTGGTCTGGTCTGGTCTAGTCTGGCCAGGTCTTAGTCGGGTGTCTGTCTCTCTCCCTCTGCTGCACCACGTGGGGCCCTTCAGCTGTTTTCCCCTCTCCTCTTGTTCTGAAGGTTAAAGGATTAGGAGCTGTGTTTTCAGACCGGATTGCTGTCCTGGCATGGATTTAGATTTTGGCCACACACACGCAAGAAACCAGAGCCTCAACACACATGCAAGGTGCACATATGTACATGCAAACACACACATGCACAAGGACCACCACTACCAGCGCTGAGCAGGAGGTTATGGGGATTAGCAGGAAATACTGCAAGTTGGTGGCCAAAGCATTTTTTTATGGTGCTAAATAACAAAATGAGAACAAACCAAAGGTGCTTTAACAAAGTTGTTTTTTTCCCCCCTCTCCCTCCTCCTCCCTCCTACATCTCCCATCCTCCTTCCTTCCTCTGGTCCTGTCCAAACATGCTGACCAAGTGCGTTGTGGCATTTCCAAAAGTGAAAAACCATTAAATATAAACAAGACTTACGAGTGTGTGTTTCTTTTCCTCATCTTTCTGCTTTCATTTGATTCTTTTCGGCTTTTGCTGAGAAACTTATTGAGATGCCCGTATAGCCGAGCAAAGTCCTGATGAATTATTGATCGATGACAGCTTCATCAAAGCACTGTGTTGTACACGTACTTGGCATTTCTTACCGTTGATTTACAGAGAACCGACACTAATGCGCTCATGTCGTTCAAACTTGTTTACAAATTGGGGCGAGTCTGCGGACCTGGTGCTTTTAAAAAAAAAAAAAAAAAAAAAAAACAGACAGAGCTGGCGTCCAGGTACTGACAGACCTGGCCTGAAAACATTTATGAGTGCAGGGGAGAAAGTGTGTCTCTTTGTACGACTGTGTGTTTGGGTTTGCATGAGGGAACATACACCAGAGTTTAAAAAATGTATGAAGAACACAGCCTTTTTCTTTCTTGAAACATAGAGCGAAAGAGAGCAAACGCTTCCCAGAATGCCAGGGGAAAACACAGTTCAAATAGTGTGAGGGCGAAGGGAGCAGATCAGAGAGAAAGCTGTTTGCAGTTCAGGCCTACAAGGCAATTCTTCCCCCGACTCCCAGGTGAGAGAGCTCAAAGAGAAAGAAACCTGAGGTACCAATTTGCTGAGTTTTGTTCAATAGATGGGCGGGTGCCTGGAGATTTTACCTCGAGTGCAGAGAAGCCAGGGCCAGTAAACAAAATTACTTAAGGATGGTTACATATTCTCTCTCTGTCTTCCCTCATGCTTGAAGGAGACAAGCTCTTTGTCTTTGCTTTTGCCCGACTTGTGTTTCATGTGAGTGCACATAGATAGAGCACGGGCGACATGTGCTCTATCGTCTCAATCTCAACAACTTCTGGGCTGCTCTCCTTGTCTGTTCTACAAATCTGTTTTTTTTTTCCCCACTCACATGAAGTGCAGGCTCGAAAGCTGGATGAAAACTTTATCAAAGTACATTTTTTAACTTTGGCGGTCTGTGAGGCTGCTGGATTTTTCTTTCTTTTTTTTTTCCTTTTTACCTCTACCGCTTTGCAGGTAACACTTCTTATCTACTGTGTGTTTTTATGTAGCTGTGTGTTGATTTTCATAATGTGATGCTGATTTATGTACACACAATTGCGCCCAACTTTTCATACGCCGTATCTTCTCTTCCGTACACATGAACAGAGACAGGAGCTCTGCAGGTTTGAATAATTGCGGCAATGAATATTCCACGGTGAAGATAACACATGGGCACTATTTCAAATCCCACAGACACAGAAGTTTCATCATAACGCTCATGATAAAACTGACTGTGACATACATTGCGGGACACCCCTCGCCCATTTTACAATATGCCCTTCCGTGCTAAACAGTGAAATGAATCCCCACGCGTCAACCATCGCCAAAAGCTGGACCCCCCTTCTTCTTGGAGCAATACATTCATTCAGCCAGATCCCAATCTGCACAGATTCAATTATTCCTGAAACCATAACCATAACACAAGGCTATGACAGGGCCATATATTCAAACCAATATTTATTTGTAATAATGCCAGCACTCTTTCTGTCAAAGCCTCGGCAGACAGGTGGGAAAGGCACCAGGCGGAAACAGGACATAGTCTATTGAAAGGCCTTGCTGATTTATTAATGCTCACCCATTTAAAAGTCACTTCATTTTTCCATGCCTTCACTTCTCATGAGCTTATATGTGTATATGTTTTGCCCTTGAATCAGTGTTGCTGAATCAAACACTTTTTTTCCCCTCCTGCGTTTTTTCTGATGGTATGTGAAGGCTGTATCATTTCAGAACACTCAAACTAAAGTTCTCACAGAGCCCAGGACATGAGGTTTATATTGTGCACGTTTAAATATTTTGATGAAGCCTTCTGCACACTGGTGATGCTTGAGAGGCCAGCGCAGAGTTTGGCATATTTCTTATTATGACTGACTGCGAAAGGGAGAAAGAAAGAGAACGAAAAAAGATAAATGACTTCGAATTAGAGAGAAAGTGAGCGAATGCCTCAGAGACCCGAGATGTAGAATTCAGATGTATGGTAACAGATGGCAAACCATGCAGAAATCAAAAAAATGGTTTTCATTTTTCTTTGATTCTGCACTGGTAATATTAGATGCAAATGGAACCCATACTACAGAATGGCTGGTCTCGCAAACAAAGACAAACATCCGCTTGAAGTCTGCTTTTTTTCCCCGCTGCCACTTTTCGTGAAAATGAGTATTGCAGATTGCTTCACCTGTTTGTGTTCAGCACATTCATTCCTGCTGGAGCTGGAAAGTACAGAGAAGCAGACTCCAAACAATCATCTGTCAAAATGTAGAGAAGGCCTGGAAAAAAGCCACCATTGTTTACACTTGACCAACATTACCAAAGGCACAAGAAGAAGGAACACAGTTGAAAAAACAAAACAAAACAAAACCCGAGCATGCACGTGAGTGGAGAGGGATATAACTCAATCTCTGAGTTGTTTGATCTTAATTGCAATATGTCTCAAAAAAAAAAGCTGGAGCCGAGTGCGGTGTGGTTGTTTTCAGAGTGAGAGGAATTAATTCTGGTTGTGTTGGCTGTTGTAATGTCACAGATGAGGACCGCCCTGACCTGAGCTTGAACTCATCAGTTGAAATGAAGTTGTTCACTCAGCTGTAGAAGACAAACCATACTCGCCGCGGATTAATCAACCCCATCAGGGCGCGTGCAGCAGAGGGCTTGCTCTCGAAAATGGCTCCATCCCCTTTTCCACTTTGACCCCAGGAAACGTCGTATTAGAGGGAGCGTGCATGAGTAAAGACCTCGACGCATAAGTATGATCTACTAAATTATACGGACACTTAAATTAGATGTCCAACTTAATGTGTGGTTGTGGATCGGTGTGTGTATGAGCATGCTTTATGGTGCGCACTTCCATGTCTACCATTATTTTCTTTTGGTTGTTCTGTCGTTGTGTGTGTGTGTGTGTGTGGGCATTTTGACAATGCAATCACAGCTACAGTGGGCATGTTATGATTTCTGTATGATTTCTATGCAGGAGCGTATGTGGCACATCTGTCGAAAAGTGAAACCATGCAAAGATTGTGGAGGAAAAAAAAAGGCTACGGTGCTGCTTTCCAGATGTCCTTGAAAACACACTTCTGACAAAAAAAAAAAAAAAAAAAGGAGAAAAGACGAGTTAGTTTTGGAAGGAGCTGCCGGTGAAGTCGGAGCGTGGGTCCGTCTGGAAATGTATCAGTCAGCGGGAGGCATCTCAGCTGAATTTTACTGCTGCTAGTCAAGCCAACGCTTGTATTGGGGATGGTGTATCAAGGCACAATCGTAAACATTCCTCTTCAGCAAGAGATTCTGACAAGATAGACGAACAATATATGTGAGGCTGTGATGTGTGGGGTTTCAGGTTTTTACACCACACTGTTGTTCAGTGTGGCTGTTTCTGACACTCATTAAGCAGCTCTGTGGATGTGAAATCTCCTTCAACATCAAAGCCTACAAAGCAGATGCTTTTTGCTTAACTTTCGTTTTTAATATTTTTCGTGAACAGAAATTTCAGTTCTTCCACCATCGGCTTGTGTAGGTAAGTTGATGTAGCTATCACAGGCTGTGATGGGGCTTCACATGGGCTAGATACTTAAAGCCATACATTATGTAGTTGTCAAGTCTTTGTAATTTCCTGGGTATAGAAACTAGACTCTTTTTTTTTTTTTTGCTTTTGTATGAAACTTTGATAGGCGGAAGAGAGTGGAATATGATCCCATTATTTTCTGGCTTTGCACAAGCCTGACCATATGATTTACTCACCGCCTTCTAAACACAGGGAGAGGAAGCGCGAGAGGGGAAAGAAAGGAAACCAGAAAGAGAGAGAGAGAAAGAGAGAGGGAGGCAGCCTGCTCGAGTCATTGCATTTGCACGCATTAGAGTTTGCAAGACTAATGTTTTGGAAAACAAGAATAGGGAAAAGTAGAATGCTGCAAATGGCTCTGCGTGACTGGATTTGGTTTTGAAAAGGATATGTATGCTTCTGAGGAGAGGTTCCCCGGCGATATATCCAACTGGAAATTTTTAATCTCACAGCTGAAAACTTTAAATACAAAAGCTGCTCTTCAGGTTCACTCACACTGTTTGGATTCACTATTGTCACAGCTTACAGTATAAAAAAGTGATTACTCCTCCCAACTTGTGCCATTGTTTCTGCAAACTTAGACAATAATGCAGAGAAATTTCTAAGAATGCCTGGATCCAAACCAGATTAATCAAATATTTAAATATGCCACTTTTATTTTTCAAACTACACAGATTTATTGCACCATCTATTAAATATAGTACAACGTTTCCCTGTCACAGGAAACAATCGGTAAACATTGGCTAAGGATAAGTGCGGTTGGATTGTTGTTTTCCAAAGCTGCTGGGCGATGTAACAATACAGGGAGCACTTCACGTCTCCATCCAGCACCAAATCTCTTCCAGTGTTTGTCATACACACCATTGTTGAAGTACTTACAAAGATTGAAGATTATCTCCCCCTCGCTGGGCAATGCATGTTTGCAGCACAGTCTCACATGTATAATTCATCGGGAAAATAAATCGTCAGGACTTTAAAGAAACACAATGCATTTTGTCCTGGGCAACATTTTGCTTTTTACCCTCCAAATTATTTATTGTTTCCTTCTGCTCCCTTGGGCCTCAGCCTGACCTTAAGTAACTTCTAATTGGCTCTGCTGCCATGCTGTTCTATGTGTTTGCCCACCCCCCCTCTGGTGTATAGTGAGGCACAGTCCAACTAAAGTGCTGCAGCAGACTACTCTGTAATGTTGGAGAATAAGAAACAACACAAATAAACTCTTCTTCCTTCTTTTTCTGCTATGTCAGATACCCCCCCCCCTTTTTTTTCTTTCTTTTTCTTTCTTTTTTAAAGCACAACAAAGAGGTACATTATGTCATGCATGAGGCTCATTTTCAGGTGAAATTTACACAGCGCTTACCTGATTCATTCAAGAGGGAATAGACTCTTTAAATGCAGTTGTATAAACACTAATGTGAACAGATAATGCAAACCTGTGCTCAACTTAAAAGAGGTAGTCACTAGCACAAATAAATAAATAAATAAATAAATAAATAAATAAATAAATAAATAATCAAAATAAATATATATAAAATAAAAAATAAAATAACATGTACAAATAAGAGCTGTTGACATTATAACCTCAATCACAATGCAACTAAGTTCAGACATAAATATGTTTTATAAACTGCATGCAATGTTGTCCCTTACGTCACACTGTAGTGAAGCCACCCCAGCATCTTCCAACTTCCTGCTCTTGTTGAGATAAAAAAAAAAAAAAAAAACACCACTACAATTTTGATTTGCAGAGTTCACTTTAAAAACCTTCCACACAGGTTAGTTGACAAGTAAAAAGAAAAAAATAAACACCAGGTCAAATGGAAATAAAATAAACTACATAGTCTTTCTATTTGGTATATTATTTCTTAAAAGTATTTCATAAAGGAAGACACTCACATGGACAAGGTGGTACCTCTGATCTCTTAGTTAATCTTCTTCAAGCTGCATCCTTTATTCTAGAAAAAAAAACGAAGCCTCTGCAGAAGTGCTAAAAAATAAAGAGAATCTGTTCTTTGAGTGACCACTTGAGATTGACTGCAGAAACATCAGGAACCCCAGACACACCAAACCAAAAGAGCTCAGTCACACAGCAAAAATACAAATGTTTACAGCTTTGTTTGAAGAGACAGTTTTGGTCTGAGTATCAAATTTTTATTGGCAAAAACTGTAAAGGGAGGAATCTATTTAATAATTCAGTATTTTTTTGAAGCGATCAAACTCACGTTTTGTCAATGATAGGAAATGGCTTACGTGACTGACAGGCAGGCCTCCTGTTGCTGTCTGTGAAGAAGTTATTGGCCCGCCTCTAAACTTGAACAGAGCTGGGTTGACATGACATGATTTCAGCACTTCAGTTTGGCTGCTGATGACGACAGGCTTCAGAACGTCACTTCAGACACAAATAAGTAAAGTCACGGACAAGACTTACACATATTACACATTCTATGATGAAAAACTGTACTTTGTTTCAACAGTGAGACACAACCGAGTGGCAGCCTCCGAAAATATGAGACAATGCAGAAGTGCTAAAATCTGCAGTTTGTCGAGTGTCCACTTGAGGCTGGCTCGGTAAGTACCGGATGTCACATTCACACCAAGCCAAAAAAATCCCTTTTCACAGCCAATTTACAGGCTGGTAGAAAAAATGTCTCCCGTCTGAATCGATAATTTTGCCAATGGCACGCACTGTCTGAGGGGTGATTTTTTTTCTAACTGCAGTTTAGAAGGTATTACAATCACGAGTTCACCCAACCAGAGGCACAGCTCAGCTCACGTGACTGACGGCGACCTATAGCTGTTAGTATGGAGACTCAAAGCCCATTCTATTTCCAATATGGCCGTCCCAGCTGATTTGCTTCAAAAGTCTGTTTCAGAAAGAGACGGCTGACGTTGCAGAGACTCTGTCCATTATTATACAGTCTACGGACACAAAACTCACTATGAATCTTTAAAGCAGAAAATGTGAAAATAAAAATGCTGTTTCTGCAACTTGCTGCTACTCATTTCATCCAACATTAACCCCACAAAAGTGGTTAAAAGCTTTTTGAAAATTAGCCCTGATACTCGTGTTTAGTTTTGTGAGGCGCTTCCATTTCATTTAGGTAAAGACGTGGTCAGTCAGTTAAACTGAAAAATGCCAATTGGTGTAACCAATGTTTCTCATAAAAAAATCTGGTGTTGTGTGAAAAAGTTACAATGAATATGATTTTAGCAGTCTATTATAAAAAATGAAATTCAAAATGACTTTAAAGAAAAATAAAGAGAGGAAACACTGATGCATACTGACACTCAATACAACAAAAACCCATATTATCAAGTTTAAAAATGAAATATTTTACCCTTTATGCTTAATAAAAAAATAACTTATTTCATCAGTACACTTGCATAACTTCTAGGAAGGTGAATTATCTAATACTTGTCATGTATTTCTAGTTGCACCATTTGACAATTTAATGGGACTGATTCTTTAATTGGTTTAAAATGGCAGAACAATCACAGAAAATACTATGACAACAACAGAAATGCAAACTACACATTTAAACAAACAACAGGTTTAAAACATATTTTGACACCAGCACTGATTTTTTAGCTGTCCCATTCATTTAATTCACAAATCAAGACGCAGACATATTTTTAATATAGACTTCAACTGTTTTGAAATGCAAAATGATGGAATTTTGAACATTAAGAATCCTAATGAATTAATAAAATAATGTGATTACTCATGGGTCAAAAAGTAGCATATTGTGCCTTCAACATGAGCCATCATACCACAAATATTTGTTTGTTTTTATACATAAAAAAAAAAAAAATCACCTGACAGGTTCATGCTAAACTCTCCCTCAGCAGGTGTGAAGATGGGTGAGCTGCTGAGGATGTGGTTGACCTCACACATCAACATACACTGATCAGGAGGAAGTGAATTTTCTGCTATTTAAAGATACGAGATATCCTCAGAGATGTGTCTTTCCATAAATTTAAAAAGCAGCCCTGATAGGTTTATCCTGTCCATTTTTATTTGATTGGATGACAAACATTTGTTCCACGACATGTTGCATTTTACAATAAAATCATCGAAAGAAACTTTCTAATGTATTGTGGGGGGATGTTTCTCTCAAATATGACACTGAATACAACCCAGTGAGAGCACTCCATTGGCTATGAGAGGTATCTGTGCCTTTCTTCATCTATTGTTTGATGTGACGACTCATCAGTCATGCTGCAGCATCTCACACACTGTAATTACATAAACAATAATATGTGATATGTTATTAGGAGTGGAGGGGGAAGTTTGGGGAGGGGGTTAGACTCCTCTGAGGTCTTTGTAATTCCCTATTTGATAGCGAGGCTTACAGCAATTAAGATGTTTAATTTAAGGATTTAAGCACTAAGGATTCAGACAAGAAGAGAGGAAAAAAATAATAATGGTGTATGTGTGTGGTGGCTGAAGTTTAGGCTGGATCTGACTGCATTTGAATGTTGATTATTCTCCCCCCCCCCCCCCCCCCTCTCTCTCTCTCTCTTATTCTGCCGTTTACCCCCTATCATGGTCTCTTTCTATCTCCCCCAGTCCCCCACTTGAAGTCTCAGAGGGACCGAGAGGATGTGAGGAGAGTTGATCATTGCATTGCACTGATAAGCAAAAATGTTTCCAGAGCGTAAAAGAACTCTGTGGTGTGTGAGAGGGATAAACTATAATCTGCCACCGCACACTGAACTTGACTGCTAATATTTGCATTGGAAATCAGACGGAAGTTATGCTAAGCTTTCCCCATTATAGCCCGGCGCGGTGTGAAAGGTCTTCCCCTACTTCATTTGAATACGGCCTCCCATGCATTAGAAAAATACACGTTTGGATGAGTGGAGGATGGGATGACAATTTATGAGGATGCATTTTTGAAATGATCTCTTAGTGAGGTGCAGCCCCCAACCTTCTCCTTTCTTTTGCTCACTCTTGCTTCATATAGTGTTTATAAACCCATTTAAAGAGCAAGGTGAGATGCATTATTGGGGAAAATGATTCCCATATTTTTACTTTTTTCTTGTTTTTTTTTTTGTTTGTTTTTGCCTGTCTCTCTGTTGAGAAAATAAATAGATCCATTTGATTTGTTTACATGGTAAAGACATGAGGAAATATGTCTAATTTTAATGATGTTCTTGATTAAAAATTACTGCATGTCCTTGGGGTGATGTGCTTTTTAAGTGACAAACACCTTTAGATGAGCTGATGGATCCGAGCATTATCAGGATTAAAAACAGTATTTTTATTCTCTCAATATTTACATTTCTTTATCTTATTAATCCCCAAACTTTTTTTATTATTATTTTCTAAAAAGGCCAGCCACAGAAAATGTGTTCATTTGATCCATCCTGTGTTGTGCAGGATTGATAAGATAAGCTATCAAACGCATTTGTGATTCAAAGCACTACAATTAATGTTCTCATTATTAAAAAGCGGTGAATTAAAGGCAGTGTTTCTGGAGGGGGGGATTACACCACTGCTGTCATGCATATCTTTTAACATGAAGACGCACACTGCGGGTTGAAGCTAATGGAAAACACTTCAGGTTGAAAACTGAACTGAACTGTCATGTGGAGGCACGTTCGTCAATTTAATGAACTACTGCACTCTTAAAGATTCAAAACACTTCCACTGTGTTTGTTTTCACAATCACCTGACTTTATGTAGGAATTAACACCGAAACATTAACACCTGAATTGAATCGCTGTCTATAGCCAGTCTGCAGACTGTCTTCCTCTGTCACCAGCTCAAAAAGGGACATTTGAACCAGCGCGTTTAGACCACACAGGCAGCTTCCTTTTCTTACAGCCTTACCTTATAATCATTGTTTTTAGTCCTCTGCCCACAGGATGTATATAATGACTCCATGTACTGTACATTCAGTGTAATTACACAGGTTGAACATCTTTCAAGTTTGAATACAAACGTTCCCTTACTTATGTCTGCATCACCACTGTATTGGACTTGACTGGACTTGAGAAGGTGTCAAAACTCACAGTATACTGCAGTCCCATATAGAACATAAACTTCTAACAGATTTGATTTCAACATGAGCATACTGCAAAAACTTAAAATCCAACGACTGTTAATGTCTTTTTTGAGTAAAAATTGTCTTAGTAGAGTTAGAAAATTTGCTTGTCAAATTTCTTGAAAAAGGAATACTGTCTTAATACAAGACCCTTACGCCTCAAATACACCAGATGCGTCAGCAGTCCAGCTCCGCTCCGCTGTGTGTTGACTGTGTTTGTCAACTCACACCAGCTGCGTATTCAGACTGGCAAGCCGCTAGACTGACAGCTAGAGTTGCGCGACTGAGGAATTCCTGCGATTCCCACTCTATTGATAAGCCTCTCTCCATTCATGTTGTGCCGTAAAACCTCAAACCTGATGTCTGCTTATTGTGACGTTTTGCTGCAATAAAGCAAGATACAATCTGATTTTTAAATGGTTTGTTTTATTTTGAAAGTCTCAGGCTCAAGTTTCCATTTTTGTAGTGTATGGACATTTCAGAGAAATACACTTAGTGACTCAACATTTACATCGATCTGAAAACCTCACTACTGTTAACTGATGGAGCAGAGAAGAACTGCATTCCATTTTAAATTGTCTTCTTGTTGGGTTCTGACAAAGAGCACTTTCTGATTCCTCCAGATAGCAATGCTAATATAACACTGTTCCACTCTTGCACCTGACCAAAGCTCATTTTTAAGACCACCAACCATGGGCACTAGCATGATGCAAGATGGCTGTAAAAATGGAACAAAAACTTACACTGCTTGCCAGGATTATGAGCCATAACCACCATCAACTGCTGAGGTGTAACAAGGAAGCTGGCGCCATAAGCTTTTAAATATGATATTCTAGCCACCACTGTGGCGGCTGTGGGTCAGTGGTAGAGTTGTCACCCCACAATCAGAAGGTCGTGGTTCGATTCCAGCTCCTGCAGTCATGCCTAAGTGTCCTTGAGCAAGACACTGAACCCCAAGTTGCTCCCACTGTTGTTCAGTGGTGTATGAATATGGTGTGAATGTATTAGATATGTATGTATTAGATTCTGCCTTAGTATCAGCATGGTATTAAGGCATGAGGGTTTCTTTTTGTGTTGGAAAAACATTACTTATACCTGTACATGATAAAATCATCAAGGGTATCACTTTACTACAATCAAACTAGAGCGCAGCACACATGAAGTTGCATTGGACCACTGATCAAACTGTTCAGAAATATCAAAACTATTACCATCTCATTCATCGTGCTTTTGTACCACCCTAAAACATCGTATATTGCTTTTTTCTTTCTTTTTTTCTATTTGTCCCTGCGTGGTAATGCTCCTCACATGCATGCACAGTGTGCTTACCGATACTTCAGTATGGGACATGTGCAGTTTATTTGGCCTGTACAAAAGCACCTTTACACATCAAGAGAAATACCATCTGATAAGCTTCCACACATAGGCAGGCTTTGAAGTGATTTAAAAGAATTTCTATAATGTGATGTCGTTTAGAATCACACAGGGAGAATAGAAAAAAAAAAGCTGTGTGAAATTGTGCAGATAATCGGCTAAATCTCTCAACATGAAAAGATAATTGCTCCAGAAATTAGCTGTACCTGAGGTCCATTTGTTTGGTCATGGCTAGTTTCATATATGGCAGTGATCGGATATTAGCACTAATTAGAGCCGGGTCAGAGTTCTTGAAGGTCGGACGTTAATGTGTAGGATCATTGAAATGCTAATTATAAACAGATTAGAAAGTTACGGTTCTTTATGGGGGGCTAGTTGGTAATTTAACACTGGTCTCTGTGTAATAAAGGGTAATCCACAAGCAGAGGAAATTAAGATTTACCTTTTTTCTATTTCATTTTCTAATTAAATGTTTCTCCTTTTTTAGTGCTAGATAGTAATTGATTTCTTTTTCTTGACTATTTCTCTTTTGTGACGAAGCAACAACATAGAAAAATCTGCATTATTTGCCACGCATATTTGCATCATGAATTGCCTTCCCGACCTGATTTTGCATGTCGGCCGTGTTGTTTCTGGTAATAGCAAGCATTGATATTACTCCACTGTCACCCCTGTGGAAACCCATAGTGGACCCCCCCCCCCCCAGTTGTCTCCCTCTCACCTGTACTCAGACCTCCAGCTCTTCTTATCAGCAGAGGAACTTTCCATCTAAGGCTAACTGAAAACCGTTGACTCACTGCTGCAGCCAAGGCTTTGCTTTTACAGCACAGGAAACCACACTGTCTGTGTTCCTTTGTGTGCTTCCACATGCACACTCTTACAAAGACATGCACGATTTGAAGATTTTTCTCTGGGCTTCTTTTCTATTCTCAGATACTTGAATAGTATGCTCAGTGAACACAGACTGAGGATCAATTTTCCTCTATTATTTGGTCTCAACAAAATTTGGTTGGTTACCCACTATTTTAAGTGCTGAGGCAGATTCTGCTAATGAATAGGTGTTCTCACCAGGCCATTTATATATATATATATATATATATATATATATATATATATATATATATATGTATATATATATATATATATATATATATATATATATATATATATATATATATATATATATATATATGACATCAAGTAGTTTGATAGGAAGACTTTTCAGACCAAATTATCAGATATATGTATAAATTCTTTATCCAACTTGGACTCTATATATATTTTTTTGTGCTTATGTGTGTGTAATAATGTTACAAAATAAACATGAAAGAAAAGATTGGCATGTGGAGCATGCTAATGGTTTTTTTGTTTGTTTTACTTCATCATGTATTATTTTAAAACAAATGATACAGGCACAAGTATGATGACATGAGGCCCATCATCATTTTTTTTTACAGCTCTTTTCAGAGCTTTGAAATACTAATACATCTTTCCTTTTCACACATACATGATGGTCCTCCCCTAGGTTTGTTTTTAAAAATACTTTAACACATATAAATGGTTTAATTCCTCTTTAAGTTATCTGTTGTTTTATGTCTTTAACACGTTTTTCTCCCTGAAACAAGCTGACTGGTATGAAACTAAGTGGACAAATTCAAAGTGACAAGAAATGGCTGCACAGCATACAGTAAATCCAGTGTCAGGTTCGTGGCCTCCATTCTTCTCCTTAGCAGCAGTGTGATTTCTTACTGGTGTGACTACAAAGGTCTGTGTATTGGCCCCAGACAGTATCTCTCTCTCTCTCTCTCTTTCTCCATACCACCATATTCCCCCAGCCTGCACTCATCCTCTCTGATATCCAGTAAAAGAGAAGCAAGAAGTCTTAAGGGGCTCCGGCTGACTCAGCAGGTCAGGAGACGGAGAAGCACTGCTGTTAGCTGGGAGGCTGTCTGTGAACATGTATGTGAGAGCCTGTGTGTTTCTGTGTGTACTGATAGGGGGACATTTTTTCTTTTTTTATTTCATATATGTGTGCGCTGGTAGCCAGAAGGTTAAAAACGATGGCGTCTCCCTCTGTCTCGATGAAATTGCCAACAAAAAATGAAGCATTAAAAAACATCAAACCGGACCTTTAATATTGTGTCTTTGTGCTGATGTGTGTTTGTATGTCTGAAGGGATAGTCTTTGGTGTCTTGTGCATGCTTGTTTGTTGGTGTGTTTGTCGATACACCTGTTTCCATTCATATACCAGAAATCAAGCATATTCGGTGTTTGATTAATTTTTAAGATTGGTCTTTCATGACAGTAAAGAGAAATGATTTGAAGAGGACTGATGTCACCAGAGGAATTGAATGCATTCACAGTGCAGACTCAAGCAAACATAATTTAAATCTTTGACCTCTACGATACAAGTCAGCCCACCGATGTATATTTATTTTATTTTTTTTTACCAATATTTGCATTTGTGTAACTAACTCAAAGTATTGTAAAACCCTTTAAACTGAAAATGCATCCTGAAAGTCAAATAAATTGTGAAAGCATAAAAAGGGCAATGATCACTAAACATTGCTGATGTGTAACCAGATGGGGGGGGGGGGGTTTGCATTTCCCATTATTTTCAGTTATTAAACTTACAAGAATTAAGGCTTTAGACATGTAGGAATAAATTCTAGATTGGTAATTAGATTTATTTTGGATGAAAACACAATCATCACAATTTAAAGCTATTTGCACAATGTGAAGTTGATTTTATCGAACAAGTCGTTGTTGATTAAACTTTGAGATGATCATGCCAAGTGCAAGTCAAAGGAAGTGAAGTGATTAAAATAGTTAAATTTTGGATAAATTTAAATAACTATGAAAAAGTTGGTTAAAACAGATCAAGTTTGCCCCCTTTTCTTGTCCCTTTTCTGACTACTTGTCTTCCTCCATCCCTCACTCCGCCTATCACCGGTCCTTCTGTCCTTCCATCCCTCTGCCCATATGTCCATTTGTCTGCCTGTCAGTGAGTCTGTCCACAACAAAACAGACAAGCCTGTGCATCTCTGATCACAGCCCGCCCATACACACACACAACCCCCACCCACCCACTAGTTCTGCCGAGGCGAGATTAAACAACAAAGTGACTCGATTAATCCATTTGAAGTGATGTGGCATTAGGGCTTGGAAGGAGATGGGCGAACAAACACAGTGCGCCACAGCTGTGTGGGCTGCAGATAGAGAGAGGGGGGAGTGAAATTAATTGACCTCCACGGTGGCAATTAAAAACAAAGAGGGGAGAAAACAAAACAAAACATGAGCTTGTGTCTGTGAAACAACATGGTACTGCTTGGATGAAGAGATGGGAAGAGAAATGGGAATCAGTCTGAAGTGTGGTTGATTGGCTGGAGAGGGAGGAATTGGGAGTTGGCACGCGTGGATGCATGCATGGACATCCTGTCCGATAAACAGTGTAAAGATGTTCTTTCCCATGCATGTGAGAACAAACAAAATCATAAGAAAACAAAACAAGCAAACAAACAAAAGACTTATGGTCTGCAGTTGTCAAAAATGAAAAGGTTTGAATCACATTTCAAGCACCTCCTACCTTTCTAAGAGGGATCAGCAAAGTAATCAAAACTGCTTGCTGAAAATGCTTGGACAGGAAAGCATTTGAACTGTATTACAAATAGGAAGATTCAAAGAGATAAAACTTTATGAAGCTTTAAGATAACTACTACCAGACGGCCTTGAAGTAGAAGAACCAAAATGTAGCCTGTTTTACAACTGCACATCTGAAAATTAGCAGACATTATCCCGGTTGGTTCGCGTGATCTTTTCCCACCTGCTTTAAAGTGCACATGGAGTCAGGGTGATAACATGAGTCACTACCAGGTTTGGGTACCGAGAACCTGTTCCGACTTGCACGGTCACACTGACCATCTGTACTGTGCCGTACTCAAGCATGATTGGCTCCTGACAGCGCCATTACCCCAGTACAGCCCACGGTCACACTACTCCAGTATGAACCAGACTTGAGCATGATTGCCTCTTGTTCATCACGTCGTAATACGACACGCATGGCCCGTCTACGTCATTATGAAGCTGTCTGTTTATAAGGAGCAGGGTCTCATCAGAGTCTGCCCAATGGAGAGTCTTATCCAACTGACCCTTCATATAGGAATCCGCCCAAATTTCCAATGATCTCTGAACCTCTGCATCGCACCAATGTGAACCCTGCCACCATTGTTTAAAATGATTGTCGAGAGGAGTGGTTATATATCATGGACTATGCATCATGTCTGTTGTGCGTACACATGCTTGTGTGTACAGTGTACCGCAATGAAGTGCACAGTACAGAGTGGTCACACTGGCCAAACAATCTGTACTTTAGGACTGAAGTGAGCTTGGGCCCTGTACAGATGGCCAGTGTGACTGGGCCCTTAGAACTGGTTCTAACTTTATGAGGTTTGTGGATTCAACCAGGCATTTGCAATTTGGATCCGTTCCTAACAACGATGCACTGTGAGGAAATCTGCAGTCCACAGAAAGTTTTACTGTTGCCAGGATCTGCTGTGTCAGCGTAACATTACGTCACATGAGTTGGAACATGTTGATACATTTCAGAGCCAGGATGTACTGAAACCGTTTATGAGAACATGTGTGAAAGAAGTCTTACAAGAACAAAACAGCGCATCAAATCTAAAGGTCATAATAATGTGTCTTGAGGTTTTCACAAACAGAACCAGTTTCCACACCTGGGGAGAAAATCTTCATCCCCACTGAAGACTTCACATCTCCACAAGCTTTTAAGAGTTTAAGTGGAAATGTGCTTTGTCTGAGTTGCTTCAGACCTTTTTAACTGAGCGTCTCCCTCTGACAGAGCAGAAGGCCTCTCACACCCCTAGCCTGTTGTTTCTTGTGTAAATGATGTTGTGTGTTCAAGAATTCGTTTATTCTTAATCCTCACTTTATCCTTCCTGATATAAACCCAGTGATTTTTTTGGCAGCGGGGTCGGCAGCACAGCAGAGGCATGCCAGTGGCGGAGGCTGCCTTTGATCCTTCATCTCAACCACACACCTGAGTGATGATGGCTCTGCTTGTAGCGTTATCCCTCTGTACTCCAAGTCTTTCATTACGTACCTCTCCCATGAATGGTGTCATTGATGGCCAGTGGAGACACCCATGTTTAATGTGCTTACAGGCATTTAGAGGAGATCATTTTTAGGAGCTGATGTTTTGTCTTGCAACGTTGAGCAGTGATCAGGGCTCCAGGAGGGGTTTCAGACTCTTAGTAGCTTCTGTTTAGTCAACAAGCATCCTGTTTGTAGAGTGCACTAAAACACATTCAATATACATTAAATCCTGCCTTGAAGAGTGCATCATTTTTAACACAACCAACTGTTTTTTTTGTTTTTTTTTTTCGGGTGGTGCACTTACACTGTCTGGATCCTTTCTTTTTTAATTGACAGGCAGTGAGCACAGATATTATGAGATAATGTAATAACATTGTTACATGTATGAAGGGAGGTTAATGATTGTATTAAATTAAAGCCATGTCTATATTAGAACTCAGCTCAGGATATTGCACTGTGAGATGTATTGGGGAATTTTATAAAACCACACAGTATGATTCATCAGTGGTATACGATGCTATACAATGCAGTATCGTACCAGCTGAAGATTGGTGTTGTGTCAATAGAAAACTCAACGGTCATTTCAGTGTCCAAATCACCACCATGGTCCTTCGATTGTAAACAGTACCTTTGGTCTTTCTTTTCATTACTTGTGTATCTTTCACAGGTATCGTCCCAGTTTTCCAGGAAATTTGACGTTTGACGTAAAAACCAGACTAACATCTGGGTTTCATTTACATTCTTAATACAGTTAAGCCGGCTTTATATTACAACTGGTCTCCTCAAATGACTCAAATGTGAAATATGTACTGAGTGTTCACTTCTGTTTCCTCCCATTTAAG
This sequence comes from Labroides dimidiatus, assembly GCA_030710495.1. Taxonomy (NCBI): domain Eukaryota; kingdom Metazoa; phylum Chordata; class Actinopteri; order Labriformes; family Labridae; genus Labroides; species Labroides dimidiatus. Next base: position 25,135,777 of record CM061148.1, on the reverse strand, counting down.
ATTATGTCATTTTGATATACGCACAGAGAAATATGGAAAATATCAGCTTTCCCCCCCAACCAATTTCTACATTTTTCATTTCTTATGGCCCCTAATCCATCTCTATTGGAGCATCAGGTTATTGTATTACAGACATATGTCTCTGGTCTACCCGGCGCTGAGAGGGGGAAATTGGATTTATGACGGACAAAATACTGCAGGGAATTAAATGCTCACCAGAAACTTGTACAGATTTGTTCACTTGTTACTGCGTGTCATGTAGCGAGTGTTTCATCAAGTGCAACGTGGTGTCTAAGGAGCACCACATTTTTTTGTGGTATTTGTGTTTTTGAAACATGCTTGTAGAGCGGTCGGACAAGGGTTGAACAATGTGAAGAAAGGCCCTGGGATACACTGGGAATGTTGCCTTTCAACAGTCTTCAGTGCTAAAGCTACTGAGAAGCATGCAGAGTAGCAGTCAGGAAGTATAGTATCAATAAACAGCTGGTTTTACAATGATATAAGATCAAATATGAAAGATTACATCAGAGTTTCTATTCTAGCATATTTCTGGCCCCTAACTGAACTAACAGAGAGGGATGTTTGATAAATGGCTGAGTGCAACGGTAGATCATGGGGTCGTTCATTTTCAGTGAAATAGGTACAAGGAACCTATATTCTAGAGTCATTTATTAATAAAGTGTTGTTTAAAAAGCTTCTTTTAAATCATATAAATCCCTCTTTCACAAATTTTCTACCTCCATAATCGTTTTCTGGGCAGGACTGCTCTTCCCACTGGCACTCTTGATAATAGAATAAAATTATACAGTGATGAAAATTCCCATAAAATTATAAGGATAACAAACCAAGAGTCTCAGTCCATCACCTCTTATATGTTTGGTAATGATGTAAACCATAAAAGTCTTTGCAAGACTTCCTGTTTTGGAGGTTGAGACTCTACACATTCACAACTGGAATCCTGTGTTGTTTTGGTCATACTGTTGCTCTCCACACAGGACATTAACAACACTGTTATATCTGTCATTAGCTGTCATTATACAGTTTATCTATTAGATTTGTCATCCTGTGCAGGTTCTCTCACATATTTCATGATCAATTAAGATTTATACTCCAGTGTAGGCCAGCATTTAGTTTGACCAGTGTTGGTCTTGACCAGTTGAATAAAAGCTTAAACCAAACAGGACTTATCTTACATTACTACTCTCAAATGAAAATATGAAGCCCCGCCCTGTTGTTACAAGTGTAAGTGTGGAGAATGTGGTGCAAAAACTGCCATAAATGTTGGATGTTTACGCCAAAAAGTTCTGCCGATACACACACACACACACATTGGTTAGTGTGTCAAAACACAAAACAAAAAATATTACAGTCATAGAGAAAGAGGAGCCGTTTTCACATCTGGAGTTTGTCAAGATGTGTCAAACATCTGTTCACTGAGCTTTTCTTTAATACTTTCCAGTTTCATTTTTTTGTTTTGTGTTTTTGTTTGCCATAAAGTTTTCATTCATAAATTTTCAGCTTGGACACAAAGCGTGTTGTGGGTTTAACGCAGCATTTTTTCCCCTCCCATGTGAACCAGGACTCCCCAGCTTTCATCCTAACAGGTACTTCTGCTACCAAATAGCAAATGGTGCGTGCAAGCATTTATTATTTCAGCACTTAATAACAGACAACCTTAATAGGTCCCTGATGAATGCCATGTCTGCGTGTGTGCATGTGTGCAAGTGGGTGGGCGGGGATATGGAATGGGTAACCGACAACAGTAAAAAGAGGGGGAAAAATGAAAAGGGGTTAATTTGGTTTGGCTCAGGTGAGGTAATTATTCCTTTCCCCCACTTCACTGCACACCCATAATGATTATTAACAAGCTTAAAGTACTCGAGGAGCACTGGGAGCTGGTGGCTAACAACACAAGGCCCAGGAAAGGAGAGAGGGAGGGAGGGATGGCAGGATGGAGGAAAAGAATAGGGAGGATGGGAAATCATTATGCTAATGAGGCTGGCCTTAATCACACAGTGCCCATGATAATCTGCTGGGAGGAACCCAGGTTACTTGGGTCACTGGTTTGTTCCACAGCAGGCTCTCATTTTTCTGTTTTCTTTCTCCTCCTGTTTTCACACATTCTGCTATTTTTTGCACTTATTATTTCAACTCCTTCTGCTTAAATTTCACCTCTTGTTTATGGTGGAGGTTTTGGATTTTTGAGTTGGAGTATTAGTACATTCATTTAAAAAAGTTAAAGTTTCAAGAATTTACACATTTAGTGTCAGGAATTCCAGCACACGGTCTGTGATTTTCCCTGAACCTTTTTAACAACGACACACACGTAGCAATAAACCACAATGAATAAAAACAGAGTAACAGATAATGGAGTCAGCTTTAAGGAACAGAATAACAAGAATGAGTAAAAAGGAAGAAAATCTTCTGTCACATCAAGATGCATGCACCAGTTTGTCTGCTAAACTTGTGAAAATGGCTAATCCTAATTTGCACTAAAACAGTAGGTGACTTGGTTTTGGTGTTTTAAGTAAAAAAATAACTACACACTTCTCCACTGTGCACTAGCTTGAGGCCCTCTTGTCAAATGTGTCTTAATGGGGATTATTTTCTGGAGTTTTCAATAACTTGTCCTTATACTTAATAACTACCTCTGTGTCTTAAATATTTGACTCTGATTGGTTAAAACTAATCAATTCTAAAAAAAAAAAAAAAAAAAAAAACAATAGCAACACCAGGGACAATCTGATCACAGAAAAACACAAGTCATTCTGGGTAATGAGGTCTATGACACTTCAATCCAGTCAGTTGACACTGTGGCAAAAATGAAAAATAATATATATATATATATATAAATATATATATATATATATATATATATATATATATATATATATATATATATATATATATATATATATATATATATATATATATATATATATATATATATAAAACACCCTCAATTTTATCTCAGTCTGGAGAACCTGTAAATAATGGCAGTTATGAGGCAGAGATGTGAGAGCAGCAAGAGGAGCATGAGCCTGGCCTGCAATTCAGGCAACAGCAGCAGTTCTAGTGAGAGCATCTCTAAGTTGCTATTTTGCAAAAAGTAACTTTATCTCAAGTGCTAGAGTTAAAAACAACATTGTTCCAACTTAATCACAATAGATCCATGTCCGATTCATCTCCGTCACAGCACTGGATCTCATAGTCAGACTGTTAACTGACACTGACTCTGCTCCAACCCTGTGGATCAGATATGGAAGACTGAAGCAACACTGAAACATCAGGTTGATCTTCAAACAGAAATACTTTGTGTCCACACCAGATTATATTTCAATCAACTACAACAACAAACCAACATAACCAGCAGAGCCAGGCCAAGAGTCACAGGTTTAAAAGATGAATGAGGAGGGGTTCATCATTGAAAATGCTGCAAACAGGCAACCAGGCTGGTGTTTGTTGTTAGACGAGGCCAGAGCCAAACTGCAAACACTGGGACGGGCTGGACACAAATCTAGTTTTAGTCCAGCATCAAAGGTGGTGAACAGCAATTATACGTTTTTTGAAGTTTGAGAATGTCAGGTCCATCTTTTGGATTGAGTGAGCATTTTGTGAGACTTAAAACGTACGCTCTGACCAACAAATGCAGTAACTACTGCAGCAACAAATGGATTCCTACCCATGAACCATACCCACTAGATTATTTGAAGGATCTCAGTATCCCTGATCCATATTTGAAAGGAAATATAAGTGTGCAGTTGTGGGTTTAAGACAAATAAATCCAGCTTCATCTGCCAATGTCTACATGAATGTGATTTCCCTTTGGCTCACTTGTGATGTGTTTATTTCTTTGGCTCAGTCACCACCGTTTACCTCAAAGAGCAACTTTTTTGATTTTAACCTTTGGTATTTTAAGACTTTGCATGTGAAGAAATAATAATAATCCCAAATGTTGTAGGAACACAAAAACCATAAGCTTAGCAACACAGGTTTTCAAATCTCTGACTGGAATCCCACTTTTCCAGACGGTACCGGCAGATCCTACGGTTCACCTAATCTGCCTCCATGTGCTTCCTCTCTCTTTCCCTTCTTCATCTTCTCTCCCCCACTCTCTTTCTCTTGCTCCTTTTCTCTCACTGGGCTGGTATTTCTTGGACATCTGTTCTTGGCAAGCATAGCAGCAGCACTCGTACTGCACACACTCCCAGGAGGACAAGAAGGGGTGTATAGGCAAGAAGGTTTTATGGGAAGGAGGGAGAACAGAAAACAAGTGAGTGAAAAGGATAGAGGAAGAGGGGGGAAAAAAACTCACACCACACACAGCCGTGAAAACAGTGAAAGGCAGCAATATGGAAGTGGTGAGGCAGGTTTTGGGTAAGTCTGTAAGCGGTAATTGGAAGAAAGGGGACCACCACGGGGGACCAGCCCTCTGGGTCACACAGCAGCACTGGACAGGCTGTCAGGGCCCAGCACATGAGTTAGAGGAACTCTGATGATTTAAATAAGTGCATTTTTTTTTCAGGGAAAACTTTTCTGTTGGACTGGTAAAGGGAATATGAACATTAAAAAAACATTTTGACACCAAACTTCTCGTCCACACCAAAACCCAGTCAGTACAACATGTGGAGCTCATAAAACTGCTTTATCACTTTCAACATTTGGAGATTTTACCTCAAAAATCCACTGACTTATATACAGTTGGAAGAGCTTTACAAGATGTAACTAAATACTTTCATTTCTGGGAAATCAAAATATAATTTTCTTTCTTTTTTGTTTTTTCTTCCTTTTACTTTTTTTTCTCAGACATGCTCAAAACTATTTCCTGAGAGGCGATCTTGAGCTTAGTAAAAGAAAGTCAAAATTCAAGAATGTTAAACTGTGGAAGGTTCAAAGTAACATTTTTAAACAAATGCAGATGGTAGTTTTGGTTTGGAGCGACAGAGGCCGAAAAACAGACTGAAAGGTTGTGGAATTGTCTGGACGTGTAATTGACAGGGAGATCAGCTCAGGGAGGTAGACAGAGTGAGCTGTATCTTGACAGGCTTCAGGTTAAAATGATTAATTACCTCCAAGGCTTCTGTGGGCCTGGCAACTTCCTCTGGTTGCTGCTGAGTTGTGTGCTGTTGGGGCCTGAGGCCCAGGGCCCAAGGTGTTGCTGTCACAGTTGGTTCTTTTTCCAATCATAGAGCTAAATCACTCTTTATTTGCAGCATCCCACCCTCTCATTCCCCTCTTTTGCACCTTTATAGATCTTATTTTAACCACTGTTTCAGACTTCTTAATGCTTAGTGGACAGCCTCTGAACAACAGCAACACGGAAACAACAGAAACATGAATTCAGACATGGTTAAAGCTCTTTTTTTCTCCATTTTGCCAAGGATGAGATCCCAAATTTGGGCACATTTTTGGACTTTCTTTCTCTTTCACCATGAATTGATTCAGAAGTCTGACTTTCTGAACTTTATGCCTGGTGCCTCCTAAGTGTAAATAGTACATACAGGTGTAACACAAGCAGGATTCATGTCTAACATGGAGCACAATGCATGACTTTTAGTTGGTCGTAACCATCAGTTCCAAGTTGGACATAAAGTTACACCCTACTGTTTGCCCACTTGGTGCACCTGGTTCTTCAACCTTGAGAATCAGTTCAAAATAATGTCAAGAATTTCCCTTTGAGTGAGACTGTGACGGACACTCTCAACAACTGGAAACTACTGTGTGACCGAAAAAGTCATCTGTTTATAGGACTGTTGATTTGAACACAACATGCATATTAAAGAGCAGTTTCAACTGGTTTAGAAACTGGCTTTGTGTTCAGACATTTTCAGGACTACAGTGCTTGTCCATAAGTAGAAATAGCTCCAAATAACTGTATTGAGAACAATACAATCTTTGATGAAAGAAATTCAGAGCAAACGCTTCACTGTGAATCATGAAGCAACTAAAAAGTGATAGTGTGACACTGTGATAGTGATCCCTGTCAGTTATGGAGAGGAATCGGTTGAACAGAGCAGTAGAAAAGAGGTTGAAGAACACATAGTTATGGCGTGCAGATGGCCTAGTGGTTAAGGTTGAGCCTCATATGGGCAAAAAGCCCTTGAGTGGGCAGCCCAGGTTCAGGTCTGACTTGTGGCGGCTTTCCTGCATGTCACTCCCCTCTCTCACCCTGTTTCCCCCTCTATCCACTGTCCTGTCCTCTCAAAAATAAAGGCATAAAAAGCTCGGGGGAAATAAAAAAGAACACATAGTCACAAGGTATAGGAGCCAAAAAAAAAACAGTAAAGAATGAATGCTAAATTAAGTATTCTTTCTTGTTGCATTATGTTTTCTTACTTATTCTTGTTACCCTGTGTGTTTTGCTTCGTATTTTTTTTCTTACTTAACCACATTTTAACAAGACGGTCTTTCTCCCCCTCTATTTATCTTCCTCTATCTCCCCTCCACCCTTTTTTATCATCTTAAGCCCACTCTCTCGCTCTCAGTCTCATTCCCCACTCTTTCCTTGTGCACCCTCATACCTCCCTTTTATTTTCCCAGAGGAATTTTAGGTTTGCAATTTATTATTTGCAAGAGAAACTGTTATCAGAGTCAGTTTGCTATCGTGGGCCACTTCATTAATCACCCATCCCTCTCTCTTCATTTGTTCCCAGATAGGCTGTGGTTCACTGGGTTCCAGGCACTGATATAAATATGAAGGTAAGAACACTCCTCACCTCTGTTTATCACCAAGAAGAAAAAAAAATACAGAAAGTTCAGCAATATATAAAAGAAAGTACCATTTATTCTTTTAGAACCTATTTTTCTAATAAAGTCAGGATGGAAACTAATTTGAGTTCTTGTCTTTTGAATCTCAAGTTTTCATTTCTCTGGGGGCACTGTGTTGAAAAACAGAGAGGATTGGATTGGGGGCACACCATATTTGAGAATGACCCCAGCATATGGGACTGATCAGGGTCCTGAGGGTTGTTCACAAAGAAGCAGATCATATAGAACAGAGACCCTATGTTAAGTAGTCTCTTGGTAATTTGGGGATCAGACCAAACAAGGACAATAGAGAATGTCATGTTATGCAGATGATGCTATCATTTATCAAACTGTTTTATATTTTCCTCATAGCAGAATTTTGTGGTTTGAATCTGCTGAGTGACAATCTCTGAAATAACATGATCTGATTTATAAAACACAAAATGTAACTATTTGATTAAACAGTGTTTTTAAACAATAACTGAAAAATCAATTCAAAAAATGTCAACAGAAGTTATAATTCAAAAGAACCATATATATTACAGAAACATGTGAAGAAGGTTCTAATCTATCCAACCAAATTCTATGTTTGTGTGTATCCAGTGACCCACAAGGGATTATGGGAGAGTGAGTGAAAGGTGGCCTTGAACTGTAAGGGGATAATCCTATTTTGATACCTCACAAAGAACCCAAACCCAATTTAGCGTCCCAACAACTGCAAGCCTGGCTGTTTTGTTAGGATAGGTGAACTTGCAGTGTGGGTCCTTCCTTTCATTCCCTGGGCCTTTTTTGGTCATTTTTATGTTTTCCTCTAAGCATCTGTTTTTCCCTTTTTTTTTTTTTTTTTTTTTTGCTTGCACTCCAATGTGTCTTTCTTTCTTCTTGGATTCTTGCTTTCTTCCTGCATGGTGTGGTGATAATGGGAGAGCTGGATGAGTAACAAGTATCTCCGCAAAATTAGGTTAGCTGAAAAAGAAGTTATTCAACTATGTCTGGGTGCCATCACTTTAAAACTAATTCTATACCTATTTTTGAAAAAGTATTGTGAAAAGTTTTCAAGGGTCTTATAGTTTTGGAAGCAGAAGTGCAGAAGCAAGCCTGTAGAAAGTAATACCTTTGGGATTGTAATGTTGACTCTCAGCATAATGTCAAAACACTTCCAAGGTTTGGCAACAGTTGGCTGAATTTTACATTTAAATGAAGGATTGTGATTTTAAAGGGTTGATAAATAAACCAGGCTTTATTAGGGCCAACTATGTTTTCTTACTTCTACAGCTATGAAGCCAAATTGAAGGTGTCTTTTCTTTGTTCCTGAAAATCTGGCAGCCATTGATGAAAAAACAAAACGTCAACATGTATGGTGAGGAGACTGGATATAAACTAAAACTCCAACTTTTCTAATGTGACTGTTCTATCCAAAAATGAGCTCTGCCAATGCCTTTAATTTATTTTCTCAGGTATATCAGAAATAAATGATGCAGACTTTGGAAACAAATTTAAGTAATACATGGAAATAGACCAATGCCCCCCCCCCCCCCCCCCCCCCACACACACACACACACACACACACACACACACACACACACACACACACACAGAGAAAAAAACAAACAAAAAAAAAAAAACAAACAGGTCTACTAAGAGGTCGGAGGCACTGTTTGAACTATTTAAATTATTTTTAAAAAGTATCACTCTTATACAACGCATCTTTATGACCCATATAGTTCAATGAGATTCTCAGTGTTAAGGCTGCCAACATGCTAAGTAAAAAAGTGAAATGTCTGTGATTTGTTTTTGATGTTCTGTGTAAGGATGCTTGTCTGCTCTCAGAGAACAAAGAAGTTCAACGATTGGTACATTCAACTTATTTAAACTTGCATTGTGACCTTTTTATGCTGCTTTCTTGGCCAGGATTCCCTTGTAAAAGCTATGAATGGTAACAAGTGGTACTGAATTGGAGTTGAGAACATTTTCATAATGCATTACCTCATCACTGCATTCTTGAAGTTTTCTCAAAAAAAAAAAAAAAAAAAAATCAATCAATAAAATAAAAAAAAAAAAAGAAAAGAAAATGAAACATCTTTCCTCGCAATTAATAATGATCCTCATAGGAAGTTTGGTCTTCATCCCAGGATATCACAAAGGACTAAGTCACTAGTACCATTACAACATAGGAACTTGATATAAAACCTTTAATGTCACTCATGTTTGATTCATTTTCTTTGGTTTGAAGGCTCTTGCTCTTTGTGGTTTTTGGAGGCTCATGCTGTGTCCCAAATCATCCACTTTCATAAGTACACTCACATGAAGTGCATTGTGTACATTCTGCACTTATAAAACGTTGTTGTCCCAAATCAAACACTGCGGCTTTGCACTTCACTTTTCACAGCCGTTCACAGGTGTTCCTCTGCTGTTCATTGATTACATCCATCATCCATTGTTTGATCCGTTCCCGCCCCTTTGTCTATGTAGCTAATATGGCGACCGTTGAGTGTGAAAAGTGCCCCCGTTCCACACTAAACTTCTTGCTCGATTTGAGTGTGCCAGCTGAGAAATCAAAGTGCATTGCATCTGTCCATTCTGTCAGTGTGAACGCACTTATGCACTCAAAATAGTAAGTGTAAGTACGTGATTTGGGACACAGCATCAGCATGTTTACACCAAAGGCTTTGGCCTTTATGCTTTTGCAACGTGTTGGTTCCCCTATGAAGGTAATATTGTGACCTTTTACTTCTAATTATTTGTGAGAAATAATGTCTACACAACCCTCTGACCTATTTTAATGGTTATAATACCCCACATAATCAAGAAAAATACAATGGTATTCATACTGGAAACTTACTCCTGTATGTAAATGTGAACTGTTTATGGAAGCATGCATGGTGCCATTCAACAATACCAACTCCAGAAGCTCAAAATATCAGCGATAATCCCATTCCTCAAATCCTTTTATACCCTGGCTGTATCAGCTATGAGCTTTGGTAATGATTGGTTTCAGTGGGTATTTGTGCTTATGGTGATTTGTTGTTTTTCAACCCATCTTTTTTCAAAATACGCTAATTTACTTAGCGTCTACACTGGCTTTGTATTGAGGGGCTGTGTTGTTGTGTTCTTGTGAGAAGGGAACAGAGCAGGAGTATTGTGGGAAGCAGGGGAGGGATTCCCCAGATGTGGGTTCAAGCACACACTTAGAGACAGATAGACTTGCTCCCTTGGGTAGGGTAATGCTGGTGGAGAGACCCTTTGGAGATGAGGGGTAGAAATGCAGATGAAAAGTCTGAGAAGTAGAAAATGAGCATTAATAAAATGATAATAATAATACACAAAGCAAGAACTAAGAAGGGGGCAGAGCCTGGAGAGGGATCATTAAATAACTTCAAGAAGGTATTTTCAAGAGGCAGTAGCGGGACATGACAGGTTTGTAAAACTTGCCAATTGTTGTTGAGGCAGCTGCAAATTGACTGCAAAGCTGAGAAACGCGACTCATGTTTAACTTCGAGTGACTATTATAATGATGGGGATTATTGTGCCACTGGAATGGAAATAAAACTTTAATTCCCCCGGCTGGGCTAATCTGTATGCTCCGCTGTGCTCTCGTTAAAAAGAGAAGGATGGTGGTTGGTAAAAGAGAGAGGGAAGAGGGGTTGGAGGGTTGGAGTGCTGAAGCTTGGTGGTGGAGAAGGGGATGGTGGGCAAGGGGGTGGTGGTTCATAGTGATTCCCAGAGCACTCAGCAGCTGCGATTATATGGTGAAAAAAAAAAAAAAAATCAGTGTTGCTTTCAGTTTGCAAAGGTAATGAGAATCTAATGAGGCTTGACTTTTTTCTCCCCTTAGCATTCGCAGCCATTCGACTCTGGACTCCACAACAGGTTCCCTGAGGAGGAGCAAGCAAGACGGGAGAAGTGGTTAGGCTTTTCTACTCTAGAGTGTGTTGATGGGTAGACAGAAGAATGAATGGGTGGAGGGTACAGGACTGAGTAGAGGGAAGGATATGAAGGTAAAAAGGAGCAAGAGAAAGACTGATGGAGGATTCATGGAGAAAAATGATCATGTATTGCACACAATGAAGACTTAAACATGTCTGCCTTAAATAAATAACTGAAGGTCTTAAATGATTGAAGTCTTATTCAGTCTGTGATAAACTTGCTTGAATGTTTGAAGTGAGAACTTTTTTCTTTCTTTTTTTTTTTTTTGTGGTCCTAATGAGGATGCTGAACTCTTAAACAGTTTTGGTACTTTATTCATTTACCACCACATCATCTCCACATGTATTTTGCTCCTCACTGCTGAGGTTTCTTGTAGTGGTTCTGTGTTTCTCATTAACAGGCTAACGATAAAAGTGTGGGTCATGACTTGGGTCATTATTCAGTGACTATGAATTAAGTGAAGCATTATTGTAATGCAGCATTTGGCGTATTTGTGTGACGTGTCTTTGAGAGACCTCTGTGGTATTTTAGTTCAAGATTTAGTGATTCCAGGAGCTGCAAACCTGTATCTAAATCTGGTTATTATAAATAATAGCATAATGCATCAGCTTTACAATTGATAGCTCCTGCTTGTCCCTTGCCAGAAAAAAAATGGATACCCAGTCCAAGGCTAGATAATATGCATAGTTACCAAGACCTCTCTACCACTTCTAGAAGTTTTCTTGAAGAAAAAAAAATCTATTCCAATAAACCAACCAAACTTTCAGTAGAAATAATTTTGAATATAGTGTGTGTGTGTGTGTGTGTGTGTGTGTGTGTAAGCTGGATTACAATTCTGAGACATTCTAGCTACTATTAGGCCCCTGAAAAGAAGGACAATTCCTTAGAGCCATTCAGTGATGCTCCCCAGTTAGAGGCTTTTAGTAGACCTGATACACATATTAACAAAAACATAACATAAGACAGACTGACGACCAGTCCAGAGTGTACCTCGCCTCTCATCTTAAGACAGCTGTGATTGGCTCCAAGCCAGCCGCAACCCTGAACAGGATAAGAAGATGAATGAATGACATTTTACATATGTGCAAAATAAAACCTTTTTACAGCGTGATCAGCTACAGTAGAGGTAGAGCTATGGGTTGGAGTAACTCATAAGCCAACCTAATTGGTATATATTACTGTCTCAAATCAGACATTACCATCAAGTGTAGCTCAACTTTAGCCCTGTCATAGCTCATATCATCTCAAAATTAATACAAGTGAATAAAAGGAAGCACATATAAAACAGCAAAACGTGTTCTAGATGTGTATTCTTACCACTTCCTGTGTGGCTGTGAGCAGGGGCATGCTAATGAGCTAACTGTTAACAAAACTCTCAAACATCTTAGCAGCTGTGCTTTCTTGAAACTTTGCCTTATCACCTAATTAAAGAGAAAGAGAATTTACTTTGTCTTGGTTTCCAAATCCTCGTAATTTGTTCTATTAAGGGATTAGTATCTTTCCAAACAGTGTCTACCTGTTACATGTGCACCTGCAGTAGACAAAACAAAGGCACGTTTTCTTATTTTTGGGCAGAAAACTTTGGCCATTAATTCAAGTTATCTGTGGCGAATATACGTCTTTTTATCCTGTGCGCCTTGAAAAATTCTGACAACTGATTTTTCTGGGGAAGGTGCTTTGACATAAATTAGATAAATAATTAATTAACAATAATTAACATTTCAAATGGAACCTCTAAGTTATTTATGATAGAAAGTGTAATTAAGTACTTAAAAAAGCTCACTGTCATTGTTATACCCTTTTGTCTTCTCACTATAGTAATTGCATTGAGATATTTTTGTTTGGGTTGTCTGCACTTCAGCCCATTGCTCAAAAATGGAAAAGTCTTTGCCATGGAAAAGAGTCAGTTGGCAATCAGACAAAAGTTAGATTTTGGTAAAAGGGAAAGTTTCTTCAATTGTGTGTCTACAGGCAGCTCAAACTTTCTCCATAATCAATTAAAGTCAGCTTGTCCAGGTCAACAGAGAGTATCACCAACCCTTCTGCTCTCCTTGAAACCCTGTTGATAATGTTTGACTCTGACTTTATCTTTAAAATTAGTCTGATGAAAAGATCCGAGTCGACCTATCCCTGTTGTTGACCTTGTGTTACACTGCCCGGCCACATTGACTCTTCATCCCTTATTTCCCCCCACCACCACCTGCTCCTCCTTCACTTTGACTTTTAAAGTCAGAGGTACACTCATGCTTCCAGGCTGCCTTAATGAGGCCTCGTATCATCCACTGCTGATAGGACTGTTAATGAGAGAGACATCTGAAAGAGTGGAGCGAGGGAGGGAGGGAGGAAGGACTGGTTGTGGAGGAGAGGGAGGAGGAAAACAAAGAGTCAAAGGCTTTACCAGGTAAGCATGGACGCCGCCTTAGATCTCGTGTGTAATTTAAGAAGAGGCTTTTTTTTCCTACAAATTGTTTGAGTTGTTTCGTGTGTGTGTGAGAGAGAGCGAAAGAGAGAGAGAGAAACCTTGGGCCCCTTTTAAGAGCATTTTGCTGGCGTCCTTGTTGAGAATTGATTGTCTTTGTTGTGGTAATCTGAAATTAATTTGCACTTGAACCCATCTTTCTTCTGGGCTCAATTTTGAAACGTCGTTATAATTACGTGCCCCCCACATGAAAACCAAGAACTAAGACACTGATATGATGAGCCGGAATATTTTAATTCCCCAGGTACTTAAGAGCCCCCTTTCTCTCTCTCTTTTCTTCCCTCCCTCGCTCCCTCTGTCTTCACTAGCGACTTATCTTGCAAGGTAATAAAACAAAATGTTCCCATGCGTGGGGGCTTAGGCAAAAGGTATTTGCCTGAGGGGGAACAGTAATAAGCGCTGTATTGCTACACATTTACTCATGTACTTTCTCAGTAGGTCATCCCGTGCTCTTGAATGATGTTAAACTTTGGTTAATGCGAGCTGATGCCCGGCTGAGTGCTGTCAATGAAAAGCTGCTCTGTGATGAAGAGCAGGGGAGAACAGGCTTCCTATACATCATAAAACACAGAGTAAACCCACATGTCAACACAAGGATACTGACTGACTTCAGCACTTAATCAGCTTCTAATGTCTTTAGATTTTTTTTTTTTTTTGTGTGGTTTTGTTTCAGGTTTCTTCAAATTTCCCAGTACAGGCTCAAACACATGCAAGCACACATACATATTGTGCTTGTTAACGAGATTTGTTTTGCATTAGCCTGTTCTGACAGGGGGTATTTGTAATATAAAACTATTTAAGACTACCTGCTAACATCTGCTATTGATCTAAGCTGCGTGCCTCCCCTTTTGTTCCCAGCGTGAGCTGCTAATAACCTTATCAGCCATCTTTTAGTTCTAGCTCAGCCTGCTGTTTGTTGTTAGGGATTTTTTAAAACTGGAAGGAGGGGGGGGGGGGGGGGGGGGTATAATCTTGCTAAATGCTGCAGGAACCATCTTCAGTGATTTCCTGCGGTGTTGTGCTGTGCTAAAAGGGCCTCAGAGGTCAGTGGCCTTGGGCAGAAATTCTTTCAGTGTGACACCTCATGTGGGAGTGGGAGAGATAAGCAAACAGAGAGGCAGACCCACTGCTGAACATAATTAGTGAAAACAAACATTTCTCCAACAGCGATATTACTGTCTGAACTGATCTGGAAGAATGGGATGAAATTGTCTTTGACTGTTGATAACTGTCCAACGTAACTGTGCAAATTTACCCAATTAATTTCAGCTTTCTGTTGAAACACAAAGAACTAAAAATAAAATCACATTTAAATTTGAGGTGTTATTAATTAATTGGATGGTCTAGGGCTGAATGATTAACTGTTTAAAGATCTCAATCATGATTCACACATGTACAGGATCTCATTTCCACACACAAATGATTAAGCATTTTTTTCCCCCCTCTGGTTGCATTATAAAAAGATGGCTCCCCAAACGCTGCCGTCTCCCTTAACCAATGGTAAAGTGTCTTTAAAACACTTGAGCCTGCTGCTGCTGGCTGCAGTTGAGTGGAGAATTACAGCAAAGGAGTGTCTGAACTGGAAGGTACAGGAGAGGATTAGGGCTACTGAAAAATAAATAACGTCCAATATTATTTTTAAATCTGACTTAAATCTCAGAGTTCTGACTTTTTTCTCAGAATTCTAACTGTAATCTCAGAGTTTTTTTTTTTTTCTTCAGAATATTGATTTTTATCTCAGAATTTGACTTTTTTTGTTGGAATTCTGACTTTAATCTGGATTCTGAATTTTTTTTCTCAGAACAATTATTAAAATATTTTTTAAAAAAATCATTGGACGTTATTTTTTTTTTTTCCAGCTGCCTTAATCCTCTTCTGTAGTAAGAAGAATAAGACGAGTGAAACTGATGAAAACCCCGGTGGTTGTGGCGAGAGTCACTAGCAATAATAGCAATAAGCAGAGTTCCTGCTGTGCACTCTACTTGAATAACCAATTAACTGTTCTTTTTTGTTTTCTTTTCTTAAAGTTCATCGGTGCATTAAACATTTTGTGAAAAAAACTAGTGCCAGAGAAGCAAAAAATAAAATAAAATAAATAAATGTGGTGCACATTTTTGCCAGCATTGTGCGGTCCTAGGGCTGCAGTGTTGCAGTTCTTTCAGTGTATTTATTTGTAAATCTGCTTCTGTCATCTCTTATTTGAAATTCTTTCTCTGAAATGTTTGATTAACACAACCTGTTTTTTTATTTCCTATCACTAAATTGCAGACAAAAATGTGACTTTTAATCAAATGATTACTGCTATATTAATTATTTTATTTCTTAGGCATGGCTGTAGCATTCTGTCACATCTCTCCACGTCTCAAGTCCCAATCTCTTCTCCAGAAACAATCTAATGATGCCAAACTGCTGTGTGAAATATGGAAAACTGTGCTAATTGTCTGTCTCCTCACTGATTGAAAGCTAAGTGTGTGTGTAAGGAGTCTCCCCTACAGTGAGAGCTGCTGTCTGCTGACAGACATGGCCTGCTGCTAAAGCCATCGCAATAATCATAAAGATTAGGTTAACAGTGGGAAACGGCCGGGAAAGACAAGTGTTCACAGTGGGCTGTTATTTTTGCAGTGCTGCTCACAAAAACATAACAACCTGCAACTGCAGGTCTGCCCGCTGTTTGAGACATAACACTGGAGCCTCTGTGAGAGCATGAGTGCACTTACAGTCTGTGTGGATGATAATGCATATGCATGTAATTACCTGCATGCATTTTATGAACATGTTAAGTACACGTAAGTGTGTTCATGCAATCAGTGCATGGATGCATACAGGCTTTTATGAGCTGTTAACCTGGAATGTGTGATGTGAGCTCCTGTAGAAGCCCCCCATGTAAACAGATCATGCATAAAGTTTACATTATTGCAACCACACGTCATGATAGTGATAAAATATCACAAAGTAAATAAAACATTCAGGTTTAATGAACACAGTTACATTTAAAGGATTTTTTTTTACCCTAAAAGGATGTCTTTCACATGAACTCACTCTGCATGTACACTGGTACAGTTATAGCAGAGGTTGCTTTACACTGCACACAATCAAAGGCACAGCACTGTTGTAGCAAACTGCTCTCAAAGCACTACACTGAGAAACTTGTCATGCAAATGTGTGTGACAGATCTCTTCATAGAGAGAGGAGAACAAAGTCACAAACAAAACAATGCTTACCAGAGACTAAACTTGTGAAGATGACTCTCTGTCACTAATTGAATCTGATGGCAGGACAGAAATAGAGAAATGTTGTTCATTTGTTATACAAAAACAAATTTTATTATACATAATTCACTTTACGCACATTTTGCTATTGCAACTTGCACTGCATTACTCTCTGAATTATCATTCTGAATATGCAAGAGCTTTTAATAATTTAGCACGTCAGTGTTTATTTTCCACACGCCACAGTTGAAATGAATTTGTTTGAATTTTGTCTCAGTTTTGTTTATTTCCTCTTTTGATATCGCGTGTTTTCCTTCTCTTCTGGAAAGTGTGTCATCGGATGAAACGTTTTTTTTTTTTTTTTTTTTTTTTCTCAATCCTTGTCAACATTTCTTCAGAGTTAGAATCAAAATGAATTGTGAGAAGTTCTCCTCATTAGAAACAAATAATTATCATCACCTTAAAGGCCTTCATTAGCTCAAAGACGTCTTCTAATTCCTTTGAATGAGGCTGCGCTGTGTTGCCTCATCTAAAGACTCGCTGATATCTTTTCAATCACTTCACATTTTCTTCAGGGAACTTTATCTCTTCCCCTGCCTGTTATGTGCTTTAGGTCCAGCATGTGGCCACCAGCTTTTGACTGTTATGCATTTGACACAAACCTCAGTGAGTCTCCAAACAACAGAAGCCACATTATTCTTCCACTTAACACTGGCTGCTTTCACTGATAACATCTACCGCTCACAGCGTTTTGACTCGTGTGTTACTAACACCGACCTCAAAAGGCTTTAGCTACATTTTACACACACACACATGCACACTGTAGCCTTTCATTTCCATCACTCTCTCCCTTTGTTTCAAATGAAAAAAGAGACTTGCTCATGATAGCATCTTTGAGCCACAGCTGGGCTTTGCTCCTTTTAGCATTAAGCCACATTTGTTTCCTGAGCAGTCTGAAGCGGGGAGGACCACAGCATTGTTGTTGCATGTGGATACTGTATATGCATAGATGTATGGATCTGTGTGTGTGTGCATTAAAGTCAGTTCTTTATAAATGTTTTCATTTTTCAATAAAATGAATCAATAACATGTTTTATCTTTTCTCTGTTTTCTGTCTATAGAGCCTCCTAGACACAACAGATTTCTTCACTCTCCCTTTTCAAAGAAGCAGGAATGGTAAATAATGCTGACATCAAGCTGATGTCTGGAAAACTTGAGCTTACAGGTTCATACTGTCAGTAATATTGACTGATTTTGAGCTGGGTGTGTCAGACCCTAAATATTAAAAGAAAACTGCCCAAACACTGCTGTCTTGTATTGTTTGTCTTACACCCTTTCTCCCTGTATCTGACCATATGGTGGTACACATGTATATTAATGTGAGGAAATTAAAACACCCAGAGATGAGAGAAGAGGACTTTTGGTTTGACCTAGCCACAGGCAAGTGCATGGAAATTCAAACTCCTCTCCCTAATTAAAAAGCTCCCCTTTAAAAAAAAAAAAAATCATTACCATATTAAAAAAAAAGAAGAAACATTTAATACAAACTGTTGTGTAGTAAGATGTTATCCTCTTCAGTATTTTGAGGGCTTCTTTTTGTGAAAGCTGTGACCTAATGCCTAAAAGCTTCTTTCACATCACGTTAAGCTGTGACTAACTGAAAAACAGTTTTGTTTTCTTTTTTTAAATGTAAAAGCAGAGGAAACCATGTCATTTGCTGGTATTTAACTGAAATAGAATCCTGAGATGAAGTCAAGTTACTATGTGACAAAGCTTACCCGCACTGAATGTAATATTTTCACTCACTGTAAATTTAGAAAGTCAACATTTATCTGTTTGCTTTCTTAACTGTGCACAAATAAGCAGTAGCACCTTAAAAAGGTCTCCTCACCTGTCTGTTGGTGTTTTCTTCTCCTTAAAGAGCATATCACAGGTTAACTTTTATGAAAATTAACACTGAACATTATCTGATGATGGCTGTAGAATAAGTCAGTCATTGTTTTGTATGTTATACTACATTAAAGGGCACAAATTTGAAACATGGCGTCATATGACATAGCAAAGGGCACTCGCATTGTCTGACTCAGCTTTGATCCAATGTACATATTATGGACGTTTCAGGTCGTCTTTATCGTGTTTCTTCCTGTGCTTCATATAATTTGACCATTCATTACATGGTTAAATATTGCGTTTGTTCTGGGTGCAGAAATACCAGCTTAACAGGACATGGAGTCCACTCTTCCCTCAACAGAAAGAAAAATGGAGTTAGCTTTCAAACTTGGGTTCGTTTTGTGCAGGTGAAGAGACGAGACTTTATTTCTGCATCAGTCATAAAAAAACATGGTCGTCTGTGGTGCCCATTTTCAACAGGAAGATCATGTGCCTTGTGATATGATGGAGTTCAGAATGGGATACCGGAGTCAGATCGAGGGGAGACTGATTGCGAGGGAGGTCCCATCAATACAGGCAACGGCAAGTTCACCGACGGAAGCAGGAGCAGCCTCAAGCCTGGAGCACCATGAGTCTTCATTTTTGTTTTCTGATGCTAAATTACTGGATGTCGAATTTCAGTAGATAGCACTGGCGCTGCATTCGCACCGTCTCTTTTTGTTTGACGAGCAATGCAGTAAACGTTTTTTAAGTTCCATTTTGAGACAGGAGACTGTTATGTATCGGGTCAGCAATTTTTCATAGCCACTGTAAACAGCCACTGCTGTTAGGCTAGCATTGTGTATCTGTCTGTTTCTCAACTTAACAGTTTGTTTTCCTCTGACATCTCGATTTTAGCTCAACTTTCATCCAATTCTGGAGCCGCTACCTGCCCTACTCTGCCTCAGATTGGCTTTGACCTGGAGACAGTAGGCGTTTAAAATGACCAATCAGAAAGGAGGGGTTGTGCGTGTGTGTGAATGTGTGTTGGGGGGTCTATTCAATGGCCACCCCCTGGATGCCAAAATTCAACTAAGTCGAGCGCACAGAAGCACAGAAAGTCACACGAAGCGTGTATTCACAGATTGGGAGCGCACATTGATTCTATGCGTGCGTGGATTTGATGCTGAATTAACACCACCCATCACAAATCCATTTTCTGATGCCTGTCAATCAAATATATTCTAAGAAGAGGAGAAAAACAAACAAACAAAAAAAACAATGATTCTGTGTCACAATGGTACAAGTAATAAAAGCAGGTAAAACAGCAATAATGATCCATTGCTTTGTTGCTGTTGTTACTGCAGCACTAATCAATGTAGATTAGCCTGTTGCGCACCTGTGAACAGGTGAAGAATTAAAGGGAGCACACCCCAATTCTTTGTTTACCACAAACTATTGAAATCATTTTGAATTGATTTGGCTTTGTACTGTCATATTTTGCGTTAAATCTATTTTGTTAGATCTTAATTATACACAGTCATCTGCATTTGTCTTTAAAACAGCTGTATGTACTTGACAGCTCCATGTTGTGACTGTATAATACAGCAGCGGACAGACGCATTGCTCTTCAACACCTGCCATGATACGGGAGGCAATGGAGCTACAGTGGAGTGAAACGGTCATGATGGTAGATTGTGAGAGTTAGTATGGATTTGCTGTCAGTTGATCGTGCACTTCTCCTGGCTGTGACTGACTGATGGGCTGAGGCCTCGGGTTAGAAAGACAGGTCAGAGTTAAGCACTACTTACTGTCTGGCAGGCTGGCTGGGAATAGTCTCTCTTTTTCTTTCTATCTCTGTCTCTGTTTCTCCTTTTCACACACACATACACCCCTCTCTAAACCACCTACCCTCTGCTCAGACGGATGGACACACATAATATAAGTCAGCGTGCACATGCGCACATTTGAAGATTATGCAAAAGCACATGCCTGCCTGAAACCTGAAATACACACACACACATACACACACAGACAATGTGACATAAACACACACACACAGGTGCTCCGGCAGGCATGATGACATGATGGATTGCTCATGTCAGTGTCAGAACAGTCAGAATCAGCCGGGTGCTGATAAGGTGCGCTAGACCAGACCTAACCCACCCACTACCAATACAGCTCTAATAGCCCCCCCCCCCCCCCCCCCCCCCGCAACACAACCTGTGTGTAGAAAATATGCTTTTTGTGAGTGTTTAATATTTATTTGTGTTTGAATATATTTGGATCTGTCTAAAAATTGATTGGAGGTGCACATCAGTACACATGCACGTGTGTGTGTCCATATAACTTATGGAGAACACAACTGTTTGTTACAGAAGGTTGAGTTGAGTACCTGCAGCCGCTTGCCACCTGTCGTTTGTTATCCATCACATGAGGCGACACCCGGGTTCAGTTATTGATGATGTGTATGGTAATTCCACTTCTATCACTCTGGTGATAGGAAGCTGATACTGTCAGTGGGAAAATGTGGAAGCCGTCAAATCTACTCCATTACTTTTATGAATAGTTTCTTCAAACTATGCATCTGTCTTTCCTGATGGGTTTGACAAAGTAGCTTTAATACATCTGTGGCTTTTGAATCCCTCTTGCACCCTTTAAAAAAAAAAAAAACAAAAAAAACAAAAAGAGTTTGTGATGTTTGTATACATTACAAACGAGCTGTTTAAAATTAAATTTCAACATTTTCTCCCGTTGTTGGTTCTTTGGTCTTCGGCAGTATCACAGGAGTTCAAATAGGGATACCTCTGTAAACAAAGTAAGGGAGCTTGTTTGGTATTGTGTTCTCATTTGCCCAATTAGACCAGCAACACTGTGCTCTCCCTAGGTGCTAACTCGCTAAATGGGAAATTACACCATAAAGATAAGGGAGTGTCGGAGAATGTTTAGGGTCTCAGAGTAGTGCTTTCAGCACGGCTGCTCAGCACAGCCTGAGTAGAATTAATGAACCCTCTGTGGCGGCTTCCTGATGCATTTTTAAACAGCTCCTTTTCATTCCTGCAATGACATTTTGATTGCATTTGTTTCAGCAATAACTGTACGCGAGCGAGCGAGGAAGACAGGCAGTGAGAGAGAAAGAGAGAGAGAGAAAGAGAGGGAGCACGTCCCCTAAAAATAAATACATCACTGTTCCGCCAAAGTGACTCTGACATGGGTTGTACAGGCAGATATCACGTTTAATATGAGAATAGAAATAATGGGTTTTGCAGCAAACTGTAATTTGATAGCAACTGATTTTTAATAGTGTGAGTGTGGTGTGTTGAATTATAAGAGCTGGTGCACATTATGGCCTCATGCTGACACAAAACGAGCAGTGCCACACAGAATTAATATAAAATCTAAGATGAGACGATTACAAAGTGTGTGTGTGTGTGTGTGTGTGTGTGTGTGTGTGTGTGTGTGTGTGTGTGTGTGTGTGTGTTTGAGGGCTGCAATTATCCCTTCAATACTTTGCATGAACTGAGGAATTCAACAATTCTTTACATCTACAGGTTTATACTCTTCATCTAACCAGAGCATCTGAAAGGCAGGTCCACAAGCTGTTTAATGACTTGTTCAATTAGCAGGCAAAGTAGAAGTGCATTTCCAGAATATAATACTGCCCCCGGTGAAAGGCTAACCCTGATATTTTAATAGGTAAGTGCCCTGAGAGAGTGATGCAGAGAGTGAAAAAAAAAGCTAAGGTCACTGATATTGCAAGGCACCACAGGATAATAAGCACCACAATCTCTGGTTACACATTGTTTTTAAATTCTTTTAATTGCATCTTCCTGGCTCTCATCAGGGGTGGCGACCTCCGAAGTGGGGTACGGGGTCATCCTCCAGCAGCAGCCTTTGAAGCCCGGGCGCCTGCTTCTTCCTCCCTCTCCCCATCACTTTGTGTGGCCTTGAATTGCAAATTGTTTTAAAATTCGCATAATGAGCACGGTGGCAAAATGTTGAGGCTCTTTGTCTTTCCCTCACTCAGCCTTTAGCACAGCTAAATGAGTTAAGATTGCTCTATTGAATTACAAACGATTATTTTACTTACTCCTTGCCGGCGCATGCATAATGAAGGAGCGATGAAGATGGAGCAGAGGCTGCAGTGATTGTGACTATGTGGAATGTGAACTGCAGGCATGTTCATTTGGTACAAATGTTGATTTTAACGAGGGTACCTGAGGTTATTGTACAGTAAACTGTCAGGGAGTGTGTGCAATTAAACACGGGAAACCACGTTGCTGTATTGGCACATGACATATACTGTGAAGCAGCCTGCACCTCTGATAGTCGGCTCACTGCATGCATAAAATCCTTTGTCTGTTGCTCTTAAAACAGCAATCCAGATTGCCTTTCTTGGTTTCTGTGGCACATGGGGGCAAACTATTCGACGAACATATCTACATTTATTTAACAACAGCAACACATGTTCAGTGCCCTGTAGTTTTCCAACTCTTATAAATGGCAATCAAATAAATGCCATAAAATGATGCTGCTGTTGGTTATTTGTTACTGGCACTGTTGGCAGATACTCCAGGCAGTATTTTTTTATTCAAAACAATAGGTTTGCATTATTTGTAATCATTCTGTTTATGAGCAGACCACACAGCAAAACAAGTCATAAAAATGCTTTGTTTTTGGTGCTGAGTCTTATAAATGTGGTACAAAATGTAGAAAAGACTAAATATTTCCATTTCATCACCTCATGACATATTGATGATGAGAAAAGGGACATTTCAAGTTTGGAGTGACTTATTTCCAGGCTCTGTTTTAAATTTGAAACAATTAAAAACAACACTTTGGACAACAAAGTATCACTCTCGTGTATCATTTCCAGTAATTCACAAAAAAGAGACCATCACCTTTTAAGTCTGCCTGTTGACACTGTGTGAAAATGTTGGTTTCTGTCTAAGGGTTGGCTACTGGACCACAACCATGGTTGAAACATGGTGCTGTCCTGCTATCTCAGCAACTGCAATCAATATTTTGTGTTGACGTGTTTTTATCTTTAAGTTCTTTCGTTGATAGCAAGGTAATAAACGGGATATTGTATTTTGAAGGGGTTATTACATGAATAAGAATGATTTAGAGTGATTAAGAGCCCCTCTATGTCGAGGCCTAGTTGCCACTGTTGGGATTCCAACTTACGAAACCACCACATTATCCCTGACTTACAGGGCCTACCCATGGCACAGTGGCTTCCAGGGAGCTCCACAAAATCTGGAAAACTACAAATGATAATATTAATTAAGTCTCCCCTCCTCCTCCATCTCTGACTGATTGGTACCTGCTCACTCTCTAGGCGGGAGGGGCAAATTTATGGCTGGGACACTAGAAATCATTGGGTGATCATTTTTGCTTTAGATAGTGAAGAAATACATACTTTTTTTTTCTCAGCCCATCCCCACTCTACCAAAGAATACCCTTGTTTTGGTGATATAGATGGATCATGATACGAACATTGACTGGGGAGAGAGAGGGGACACGATGGGCAATCCACATTAACTTGAACTGGAGAGAGAGCAACACTCCTCCTGGGGAAAAGTTGAGTCCCATCTTTTGCTGTAACTCCAGCTAAACCCTCCATTCAGAATAAATCCATCCAGTGATGAGGAATGCAAAATAACGAATCTGCAACAAGGTACATTTTATGTATCCCCATGACTAGCATTTATTTTTGCTTGTTTTTATGTATTGAAGATACATGGTTAACAGGATACAGCTGTGACAAAAAGTAATTACAAATAATGATTAAAAAAACAAACTAAACTAACACAGCATTAAAAAAAATTACATCTAAAATTTAACTAAACAGTATTGTAGTCCACCAAAATTACTTCTGTACAAGCTTTCTTTAGTTGTACTTCAAAATTCAAAATATATAAAATCATTACTTTCCACAACAACCAAAAATATATTTATGGTTCTTTGTAACAAAGCATGGAGACCAATTATGTTATTCATTAATAGCTGCAAACCAGAACATTTTCCAAAATAATCACAATCACACAACTTTGCCAAAATGTGCAGCACTAATGTAAATTGGGTGACATGTTCTCCTTTAAATTAAAGACAATGGTAAAAACAATGCTATTTGACTTCTTTCTTAAGCGTATGTAAATGGCCCGTGGAAGAGGGCACCATATAAAAGCTTGCCTAGTGCCTCACACTGGGTAGGGCCAGTACTGGTAACTTACACAATGGCTAATTTTTTAGCACTAAGCCACTTTCTAAGCCAACACTTTAGTTTGAAAGTCATACCTGAACAACAGAAAAAAAAGGTAATTTCTCTTTATTGCTCTTTCATGGAAACGGAAAATAAAGCTAAAAAGTTTAAAAATATTTAAAAAATAAATAAAATAAATAAATATATTAGAGGTTTGAAGAATTATTAGCCATCCTATAACATATAATATCCCCATGACCCTGTTACTTGACCTTGAGTTACAGCCTAATTTCTTTTGAGATACAAATCATCTGATAAGTAACAGAAACATCATCATCCTAGTATTTGCACTCTCCCCCTTCAACATGACATGAGAGAAAAGATGCTTCATGTTCGGTTGCAGTCACTCCCAAAAAATAAGACTTTAAATCACATTTAACCAACATTCAAGTATCTTTTTTCCCTACTATGTTTGAAAATTAGTATTATTTTAAGTCATTTTGCATATGTCTACCTTGAGTGGGCTGGAAGGGTTGGGCAGAAGGAAACTACACTAGTTTTAAGGTTGACTGATTTTAAAATTTTAGGCAAACCAGCTGTTCGTCACTACCTAAATCCAAGAGACTCTGCAAAGCGTTGTGATATGCTAATTAAAAAAAATGTTTTGGAATTAGTTTTGCTTTAGACACAAACTGATGCTTGTAGCCTCAAATGAGGGACACAAGAGTCAGAAGCAACATGCTTGCAGAGGTTAAAGCACCATTTAAATCAGCTGTGTCGTCAAGAGTGAAGATAAGCAACATAGACAACATAGAGCTTATCGTGCAGTTGAAAGACTTCAGATCTGTTGTGAAAAGCCAATGGTGGCAAACACCCTGAGCGAAACATATACTTCTCTGCACACTCCCTGATCACTTTATCGGGGAATCAGTACAATGTATATACCAGCTACCCCTGCTGTGCAGTATGAAAATCCAATAAGAGACGCCTTCAGCGCTAAACCACACATTTCAATTCATCCAAACAAACCACAGGCGTAATCACTCATTTACGGAGCTTGCAGATTTATCAATAACAGCTTAATACAGC
This sequence comes from Labroides dimidiatus, assembly GCA_030710495.1. Taxonomy (NCBI): domain Eukaryota; kingdom Metazoa; phylum Chordata; class Actinopteri; order Labriformes; family Labridae; genus Labroides; species Labroides dimidiatus. Next base: position 25,110,252 of record CM061148.1, on the reverse strand, counting down.
TTCACAAGCCAAAAGGTCAAACCTCTGTCACTGCAAGCTTATTGTTTTCTCTCCTCTTTTCTAAATCTGGACTCATATTGTCCCGTCCTTATCAATAACTGACTCCACACTTCCTTTGACACCTACACATTGGACAAGATGGCTACACGGCATTCTGAGAAGCGATTAAGCTCGTCTTTGGGAGAGCCGCAGTGACATCATTGGTGGTTCAAAAGCCGCCTCTAAACTGAAAAAAGAGCATTAGAATGCATTTCATGCTTGGCTCAGAGAAAAGTGCCGAGCTGAAATTTACACCTTATTTGATGTCCGTCTCCCTGCTGTTAATTGGTAAAAGGATCCCTGACCCTTTTGATCTCCTGCACAATCCCCTAAATGCCCAAGTCTGCTAAACTGTTCTGCAGGAGATATACCCTGCAGTGGCCCAGCAATGTAAAGACTCTCTCTCTCTCACTCCTTTCACTGCCCTACTCCCCCCGTGCCTTTTTTTTTTTTTTTCTTACTCCATCCTTTTCGGCTTTCTTGCCTTTGGTTTACGTCCAGGCTGTGGAGAAATAAGAGATGACAGTTGTTACAGATATGCCAGTTTAATTACTTGTCAGCTTATAGCCCATATCTCTGCTGCCCAACGCTGAAGCTTAACTTTTTCTAGTAGCTTAAAGCATGACCAGCCTCCAGTGCTTTAGTATTTAGCCATAAAACCCAGGAAATCTGGAAGATAAAAAAACCACGAACAGCTTTTCTAATTTTATGGGGGAAGAGTGGGCAGTTTTCTGTCACTGTTGGAATTGGCTTCCTCTCTCTGTTCCCCTCTGTGCAATAGTGACAGAAGAAGAGGGGCAGAAAGGGAGAATCTTGTAGAGAATGAAATTACATCACATGAAGGGGTGCATTGGTGTAGGATAAGCAGAACATTTCTTATGGCTTGTGTGCCACTGTTGACACTTTTAAGTCGGTTTGCAAATTGATAGATGTGCTCAAGACATTTTTTTCTCCCCTCTTTTGGAGGAGGGCCATCCCCGACTCTCAAATCCAGTCAAGGATAGTTAGAAAACACAGCTGCTTAGTTTGCAAGACTTAATATTTTTTGCCATTGTAGCTACAGGCGGCTGGTTTCTGCAGGTGTATACAGAGCCTACTTATGAAATTTAACACCTCGTGAGTTATTGAATTTGGGGATTTAAACATGTAACAATGATGCCGAAGGATTTTACTGCAAAGTAGCCCTAAACATAACCCTGACTGCACTTTTTACTTGATGCGTGCAAGCAGAAATGCAATAGACTTAAATTAAATCAGCAGATGATTTGATGTTGGTACGTTACAGACATAACGAAAATATTTACTACCACTGTATTCAGTTATTTCATTTAAAAAAAACAAAACAAAGTGGAGTGCAGATGGCCTAGTGCAGGGGTCTGCAACCTTTACTGTCAAAGGAGCTGTTTTGCCTCATCTTACCTGGATTTAAGTCATTCGGGACTCACAAAATCTACTTTAAATTTGCAATAAAGACAATTTGGTGTATTAAATGTTATACATAGTTAAAATATATGATAGTTATCTAAACAAGAAGTTTTCTTTTTCTGAATTTATGAGATTGTAGAACTACAAAAAAGAATACCTGGATTTGATAATATATGATGACGCTCAGCTCATCATTTTTTGTTGTTTGCTAATTTCTTGCCACATTTCAAGCATGAATATTAAGCCTGTATGTTGGCAGTTAAATGAATCCATCCACACAATGAAAATCTCTCTTTTTTTTCCAGACTTGTCTTTTTGTTTATTTAGTGATCTTACCAGGGGTGTAAAATATAAGGTTAGCGACAGGTGCAAGGAAAGTTGGTGGGTTGTTGGTGTTGCAGGAGGTGACGTACAGAGGTGGAAGGCTTTATTGCAAGATGTTAAGAATATTTAGTTCAACAAAATGTTAAATCCTGATCTGATGTAGTGTCAATATTGCTTGACATTAATACTTTCTATATGAAAAATAATTTTAAAAAATCATTATTTTATTAATATTTTTTTAAGCTACAGAAAGCCACTGCAAAGGAGTCAAAGCGACGTATGAAGCTCCAGAGCCACAGGTTGTAGTCCCCTGGCCTTGTGGTTCTGCTCGCCGCAGTCCGTCAGCACCGTGGTTTTTGGCGTGCAAATTCACGTCAGCACTGACGTTGTCGTCAGTGCTGAACGTAACTAAAAGAGTAACTTGTAATCTCACTTAGTTACTTTTAAAATATAATCAGCAAAGCAACAAAGTTACTTTTTAAAGGAGTAAATATTAATCAGATTACTTGTTCAAGGTAACTGTGGCAACAGTCAGTGTAACTACTCTGTTATATTCTGAGCATACAAAGCACAAACTGTAGCCAATTGGCATTTGATTATTGTAATTCAGCAGGAGCAATCAAACCTGTCCAAGCTCTTTAGTTTTGTACAGCTAAGTGATATAATGCTACATATTTGCCTTGGATGTCATTTGTCACACATTACGGCAGCACGGGGAGCAGTTTAAATGTATTTTTCAGGAAGCAGAATAGAATTTTCCAGAGCCACACAGGGACAAGGATAGATGGCAGTGAGCAAAAAGAGCAGCAGAGTTTTGGACACACGCCTGCTTAGGGCCCATTGTTCAGGCTTCCCTCAGTGTTTATCCCTGGCTCTGTCTCCCACCATGATACATACTTTTCATTGAAGCAAAACAGATTATTTGTTACCATAGTTTCACCATTGCTTAGTTTTATAGCAGAGCATAAAAGGTTTAAAGCGAGAGGGAGATAAAAGCCCCATTCTGGATGAAAAAAATAAAATAAAAGATTACCTTCTCTTTTCATTATTGATGATCACATTGTTTGTGTTTGGCAGAAGCTTTGGTCATTTCTAAAGATTAAAAAAAACAAACATGTAGATGATAGATTTTTTGCAGGCATAAAAAAGGTTTACGCTAAAGACAAAGAGTATGTTTTTCTGTAATACTCTACATTGGGCTGTTTGTTAAAACTCATTTTTCCTTCAATTGCAATTTTACAGTACGATCCATAATGTATTCTCTTTTTTTTTCATTCAGCTCTTCACTTTTACAACCAACACAGTTAAAACTAACATTAAGGAAAATGTTGCAATAAAACTTTTCTGAATGAACTTCTGCAGTATGCTGGTGTCAGCTACTCATTGGACGATAATTCTTGTAAAGAATAAACTAAACAAAACATCTTCTATTGTCCAACACACCCCACTGTCATACTGTATGCATTACAGTGTCACATAAAAGCGTATTGGCACGTCACCCCCCCATGCTTCATTCTACCGTCACTGTGCTACTCCAGTGTTCACAAATCGTGCTGATGATCACCCTGCATGGCTGAGCAGTAAGGTTTTTATACATAGTCGTAATGGCATTATTTTATGGCCGTCATTTCAATGGGTTTTAGAATGGATCATAAAGCAAAACAGTTTGCACTTCTTCTGCACAAAGCTTTCACCCTCATAATGAAAACCCAGGATCAGCTGACTGCTAACTCTATTTACAAGCGCACATAATTCCATTGTGGCAGCACTATCAGAGTAAATACACTTAGCCCAGTGATGCATACTCCCGTAGAAAATGAAAGCAAGATGAGATAGAGGTCACATGACTGCAGAAACACCTTTTAAAACACTTAATGTGCCTTAGCTGATGTCCGAAGCATGTAGGTTATTACTGCAGTTGTGTGAAAGCTAATTAATGGATAATTTGAATGATAACCAGGATGCTTCGCCCACACAGTCAGTGGCTGTGACCTTCGCAAACCTGATCATTTCTCAACCTGAGCTCTCTCTCTATCTTTCTCTCTCTTTCTAAACCACCAAGGCCGTCATCAGTAGGATGTCTGCTTGTTTTCTGTGATAGGACTCCAACTGAAATTATGCCTTAGAGGGCAATAATCAGGGGATAGTCACCTATGAAGACCACCAAACTATAAGTCCCAAGACTTACTAATTCTCACTATTCATTAACATAATTCTCAGAAACATGACAAACAAGATGTTTAACTTCTTATCATGTTCAGAGTTAAATGTATATATCTTTATTTTCTGCATAAGTATAGACTAAGTAGATACAAGATGTGGTCAGTTGGTAAAACTGAAAAAAAATGTCAGTTGGTGTAACCAGTGTTCCTCATAAAAAAATCTGATGTTTTGCAGAAAGGTTACTATGAATGCAGTTTTATCAGCCTACTACACTGTTAAAAAAGTAAATTTAAAACAGTTATAAACCAACTGACCCCAAAAATAAAGAGAAAACTGATGTAAATGGCGTACTGACTCACTCAGTGCAAAATAAATAAATAAATAAAAATTAAAGAAAATTCTGATATTCCGGAACAAATAACTCATTTCATCAGTAAACTTGCATAACGTATGGGAAGGTGAATTATTTAATACTTGTCATTCTTTTGTGGTTACCCGTTTTACACTTTAATGAGACAGATTCTTTAGTTGGTTAAAAATGGTAGAAATGTCATATAAAATACTATGACAACAACACAAGTGCAAACCATACATATTTAAAAAAAAAAACATCTAGCATTTTGTTTTAACAAGTTTAAAGCATATTTTTGATAAAAACCCTTTCTTGTCGCTGTCCCAAGTGCAACAAAAAACTGTACATAGAAATCTAATGATGGGGTACAGGGAAGAATGATGCTTGAATTGAGACTGGAGCACACATTTCAGAGATTTCTTTTGCTTTCCACTGAGCGAGTGAGTGAGGGACCGCAAAGGAGCGAGGGGAATATCTTTTAATATTGCTCCAAGCAAAGATATCCCATTTAGACATCGTTCAAACAGTTATTAACAGTATTGATTTATGTTTGAGTGATTGGAAGCCAGGGGAGGGAGATGAAGTCAACCGTCATGACCCCCTCGCCTGGGGACGGAAACTGCCTGACACAGATCATGGCTGTCTCACATGTGAAACAGCTCCCGCCTGTGACATCTTAGATGACTGGATACAGGCTACAGTGTGATAACTGACTCTGTGTGTGTGTGATATTGAACTAGTCTGTACGCCACTTTCTTCAAAACACATTGGTCTTTGTTGAAATATATTTGCTGTCACTTCTTTCACAGAGGCTTTAGAGACAAAGATTTTCTTCCTGACAAATAAAACCTCAACAACAAAAAGTGAGATCTCTGATATTATGTTGCATTTTTTAATATATCTGCAAAGTGTGAGGTGTGAGATTTCAAGTCTGTTTTTGCAGCATAATTGGTGCAGCAGATTAAATAGTTGTCTGGGGTACAACACTGTGTATGTTGTGGTTTGAAAAACACAATCCTAACAAGCTGATGATGGTAATATCCTCTAATGTACAGTGATCACTACATTTATGCACAATGCTGGCAGCAGAAACAACGTGAGAAATTAATTTCACATCAGCTCATTGTTTTCTCTGAAGAAGACAGCTGACAGTGTGCCTATTAAACAGCAAATTCAATATATTTTTGGCATTTTACCCATCTCTCCTTTTTGGTCTCTATCCCATTAACTCAACTGGAGGAGCTTAGCGTACCAAATCTGTTCTTAATTATTTCTTAAAAAATACCCCCGGATTTGTAGCCGTGCCCACCCAAAATATGTGTGGAGTTGGCTAAATAACAGCACAATAGAAGATCATCTATTTCAAAAGCGTAACTGAGCTGTTAGAGATCATAAAACATTAGTGCGGCATGTCATTAGGTTATTACAGGCTTATCCAGTAATTATATTAAGTACATTACCATGCAAGCATTTAAAGAAAGGAGCAGTTTCCAGAAATAGGATTTTACAGCCCTCTCATAACTTGCCCTCAGCAGTCAGCCACAGGACAAAATGTCAATTAAGTGGCGAGAGGGAGCTTTGGACAAAGAGGGACGACTTGTCTTAAAACAGGAGCTTTGGAGATTATACAGACCTCATTTCAATAAATCTATAAGTTGTTTTTTGGCTTGTTAACACATAATTTCAATGCAGAGTCAGATTTATTTGCTTCCATAAATTTAAAAAGGTCCAACCACGTGGCTACAATCAGGGCTGTGATTAGAGGAGGCCTGGGGTGGCACAGTTTCCTCTGGGGTGGCCATCCCATAATCCTAGACTTTGATTGTCTGGCAGTCTAGTCAGAAGCAGGAACTTTTTCTGTTCAGTTGCTTTGGCTGTTATTGCAAAACTGCCAGTTTTTTATTCATTAGAAAAAAAAAAACAATGAAACATTTATTGTGTTATTACAATGTGACTTTTTGTTTTATGGGGTCTTCAAAGAATAAAACATTAGAGACTTTTATGGTGCCAATGTTGAGCTTGTCCGTTAAGTTTCTATCCAAAAGATTTCAAACCCAGGAACTAAACTTTGGTTTGCTGGCAAAAAGTGAATGTTGAAACATTTTTTTCTTACTATTTTTAATGGACTGCCCACCAACTATCTACTTCAAGTCTGTGACTCTTGGTTATTTTTGTGTGTTGATTAGAGCATGACTTTGGGCCATAGACAGTTGCTACATGAATATAGTCTCTGTGATCTACGATGATGTCACCCATTTATTGGTGATGTGAGTTTCAAAGCCTTGTGTCGGCGTGTGCCATATTGGAAAAACTGACTTAAGCAAACTTTGTTTGAGTAAGGATGAAGCATGAGGCAAGCTTTAAGCTTCATCTGTTACAGCTACAGTATTACTGCCTGTCTGTCCAGTCAGCAGTAACCTGAAATATTCAAAACTAACAATATAGAAACAAGAAGTTCTAGAAAAATTCACCCCAAAGGCAGTGAAACTTTTTTTTTTTTAACTTATCAGGCTGTAAACATCTGTATCTGCTGTATATATATATATATATATATATATATATATATATATATATATATATATATATATATATATATATATATATTAAAATGGTATGTATGTGGTTTCTGGTGTTTCTGCCATCAGCCTCAAGTGGTTTCTCGATGAACAGCAGTTTTTAAGTTTTATATGGGCTTCAAACATTTGGACCAGAGGTTGCCGCTGTTTTTGAGGACATATGATTCATTTTAGGTTCCTCAAAAAATAAAGTATTATTTTCCCTTTTTTATGTTAAGTCACTCCTTTTTTTATTTTTATTTACATTTATAATGCAAAACCTTCACTTAAGACTGTTATGTCTGTGTGTTCTGGGAGAGAAACAGATAATGGTTTGTGGAGACAGATGTGATGAAAGAAATGTTGCTTGGATTGTGCACATTTGAGCCACCCTGGTTGGTTGGTCGTTACCTGGGAAGGGACATCCCGGTCTTTGAAACCTGGACACTTTAAAACCTGTGTATGATAGTTAGTATTCAGTATTCAGATATGACTTGTGGAGACAGTAATAGCTGATAATAGTAAGTAAATATTGTTCAGATATTTGCCACAAAATCTTCAGACCTCCTCTGTTCTGGTCGAAGTTCCAGTCGTGCCACCCAAGTCAAGAAAACCTGGACACGCCGCTGGCTATGATCATTTGTTTTAGTCTTCTAGCCCTAGTATTTTCTGCCTTCCTTGCACTCGTTTTTTTTTTTTTTTTAAACCGACCACACAGTAACTTTGCATACCTGAGTTGTCAGAACGGTAAAAAATTACCTGATGTGGTTTACATCTGCTCGAGGAATACGCCTGCAGTTGAACTAATTGACAGTTGTTGTTTTAGACTGAAAGAGCTTGTTCCTTTCCATCTCGGAACAAGTGGCATTTCAGACAGCAGTCTAAGCCCTCCCCAAGTTATTGAGCTGGCTTATTGAAGAAAAGAAAAAAAAAAAGTTTCTTTTAAGAAATCAAACCCAGCGACGGAATTCTCCACGGTCAAAAGGTTAAGCTTTTGATCCACGGCAGAGAGACGCTTTGAGGAGGGAGAAAAAAAATAAATATTGTTAAACGAATACATGTTTGCATTCGACCCTTACCTTTTCTGCAGAGCACACACCCTTTGAAGTCTTGTTTGTTCGGAAACACTCCCTTCTCATTCCAGTCCAGGAAATTCCCCACCGTACTAGTGCCTAGATTAGAGGTAGTAATCCAAAGTAACCCCAGAAATTCAAAGAACAGGCTCCAAACTAATATTTGAGCTCATGTCTCACAAGTGAGCCCATTGTTAGTTTGTGACTCATAAAAACTAGAGCTGTCATCTTGAATCTGTCTATGATAGATGGTGTGATTTAGGCATAAGCGCTGATCTTTTACAAACATGGCAACCGCTGCCTCAAAGAAGTCTTGTTCTACGCTCCTCAGGTCTGTGACTCTGTTATGGCTGAGGTTAAAGCCCTGTACAGGGTTTGATAATGTGCTTATTTATTTGTTTCACCTCTAATGAACAACACACACATATTCAGTCCACGTATTCAGAGACCACACACTTCTTCCTGTGTTTGTGTGTGTGTGTGTCACAATGTTGGCCTCAGTTTCCAGGTCAGAGGGAGAGCCGGGAGGGAAATCACATTCGCCGAAGCGCCACAGAAGATGATTCCAGATGATTCCTCGGCACGCCGCTGTCAGAGGCAGCCATGATGGATGAAAGGGCTCCGGTGGGCCTCACTGTTTGTTTAGACCTCTTGTTTCTGACACAGTTCCCGCACATGGAACCAGTGCCTAAGTGTCTCAGTATTAAAACATAACCTTACCAGTCTACAATCAGCCACCAGGGGCTTTCACTCCCTCTCTTTTCCCCTCCTAATCCAACAGAAAAGCCTGATTGTTCTCCATTGTGGAATTCAGGACTGAGACCTGTTCAGGAGCAGCAGCGAGGGGCAGCCGACTGTGGAAGGCTTTCCAGTACATTAGGAGTATATGAAAGAGCTAGTGACCAGGCTTAGATTGATACGGCTGTGTCTGCACAGGACAACATATGGGAAAGCAGTAATCCTCTCTCTGTGCTGGAACTGCGGGTATTTTTCTTGGGGATTTGAGTATAAGAGAGACAAATATGGATGGCCCTGCAGTGCTTGGAAATGGTGCAGACAGCTGCTTGTGCTTTGTGGATGTATGTCCTGATAAATAATTGTTTCCTGTCTGTCAAAGCATATTTGGTATCTTCTATTTTCTCCTGGCTGTGAACCACAAGAAGAATGTTCTCTTTTATGATGTTACACCTTTGCTCCATGTGTAGCATGCATGTAGAACATCGCTTCATTTCCTTAAAGGCAAATATCATCGCTGTTTTCTTCTTTGTACGAGGCACGGGCCTTTAAAGCAGTTATTTTTTCCTCATACGCCGTTTCTGGTTCATCTTGTCATGGCTCTTTCCAAGCATGTGTCGAACCTTCGCTGTTATATTGTCTGCCGAGATCATGACAAATCAACATTTTGGAGTAGTATCTGCCTCGTGCACAAAGTAAACAACACGTCTATTCAAGATCACCACCATGCTAAAAGAGACTTAACGTGAGATACACATACTGTGCCTTAAGATATTGACTTTGTGCTTTGTTTTCACTCCAAAAATCACAAATGTGATGCAGATAGATGGAAGGACGAGCGATTTTTTTTTCCGTCTGCGGGAAAAAAAACAACTGAATGGGATGTGATGCAACACGGTGCGTTTTAGTACACTTCAAAGACGGATTCCTTTGAAAAAGGTTTTGTTGACAAGCTGTGTTCCCTCGCAGAATAAATGATGAGGAAGAGAGTGTGGCAAAAAAAAAAAAAAAAGAAAAAGAAAAAAAGAAACGACTAACTATGAATATGCATATTCCACCAGCCAGAATTGACTCCAAATCTCCTTTCATGGGGGAGCATGTGCACATTTTTCTTCCACTTATTAATTCCAAATCCTATTCATGGCAAAAGAATGGAGGTGAGTATAATTGTGTATTTTGTAAAATGTGATCAAATTAAACTGGAAGCGGAATGAATTCTGCGTATTTGTATGCTAGTTTTTCAGAAGTGGTGTCCTGGTTTTTAAATCCCCGAGTCTCAAGTGGGCACATCACAAAACCAACACAGTTTGGCAGCAAGCTGGCAGTCTTTGCTCGTATGAGGCCCAGAATTTAATGAGCATGAATAATGAATACTGCTCAACATGCTGGTGACTGAGTAGGCTGCCAGTTATTAGGTCAATGAAGGCGTTGTTTAGCAGGGAACACTCACTGTCTCCCTGAATGATGGACTCCCACCATCCACTGGAAATAACTTTTTCTAATGTAGCAAATCAGCAGATGGCGACAGACACATCGCGCCACATTTCAACTGAATCCTGTCCACGGTGTCTGTTGGGATGTTATGGTGCTAATGGTATGCGCCGTGGATTGATACAGTTTGAGCTAAAATTCTGTGGCATCCTAAGTATGTTACAAGCTGAATTAAATAAGACTACGCACACCAGCAGGGAGCACGGATGAAGACACTTCACAACACTCCTTGTCGACTTTACTGGAAATTTTCTAGCTCTGTCTCGTTCAATTAATGTCATGGATTAAATTATTTTAATATTAAAAAATGATTTTTTTTTTTGTTGTTTTCAATTTGATGCCGTATTTCCAAAGCTACGTCACTCAGAAAAATCTTGTAATTACCAAATTTTCATGCACGGAGCTCCCCCCTTTTTCTTTTTTTACCTTGCAACAGCTCTGATGCAATAGATGATATGCTAACTTGTAGAGGATTTAAAGGATAAAGAGAGAGAGTGAGAGAGTGAGAGAGAAGTACAGCTGAGAGAGAGTGAGAGAGAGAGAGAGCGGAGTGTGTCAGAGGGGCAAGAGCCTAAGCATGCAGATCAAATGCTCTGAATCTGTCAGTCAGAACAGTTGTCATTCCAACATCCGCGGCATCAAGCAATCAGATGATTAATTATTGACACTCCTCGTCTTTGTTGCTTTCTCACACCTTCTCTCTCTCTCTCTCTCTCTCTCTCTCTCTCTCTCTCTCTGTCTGCCTCAGTGTCTCTCCCTTCCCTCACTCCTTTTTCTCTCCCAAAGATTAGACACAGGCTCCGACATGAAAGCTGCCGACCTGTGTTTGGGTCTGTCACAAGTGATTTCGCTGCTGGTGCCATATAACCCCCATCCCCACACCTCACCCCTGTTCTCCCCCATCCTCCCCCGTCCTTTAAACAGGATATCCTCTCTCTGTCAAACTCTCTTTCTCTCTCCCCATGTCTGTCCTTTCTATCTTCCCACCCTCTGTTGCTATGGCACCTGCCAGGTCGCCACAGGGACCCTCATATCTCCACTCATCCGCCTGCTCAACCCCGGTGTCGATTCTATCCAACCCGGCTTCATGTCAGAGAAAAGCAGGAGTAAGACCCCTCGCTGTTTAACACTCCACAAGTTAACCGGGGTCTCTCTCACTCCCTCCTCTCTCTCCTGTCCTCTCTCACTGACTCCTGAAAGACACACGATTTTTCTCCAGTGGATATAAAAAGACATTCTTGACATATTTAAAGAGAGGTAAAATTTCCGAGCCTTCTAGATCACATTAAATCAACTGTAGCTGTCTTTTTTTGTGCCAATTCAGACAGTGCCCACATTCAAAGTGACATCTTGCGGTGTCATATTTATTGTGAGGCCACATCAATTTAAGACATGTTAATAAATCAAGAGATTGAACTACTGTGGATGAACTCCTGTCACAAGTGTTGGATGAGTAGTCATCTGCTGCTGCTACAGGCTCGGGCGAAGTAAGTTCAGTGAGCACTGACTTATTTCGCAGGAAGACATTTATTTATTTTCTTTTTTGTAAATTAAGATGTTTCATTGATCAAATTAAATGTGAAATAGAGAGGTGTGAGGCTGACTCACAACATGAAACCACGATGTGATACCTCTACACTTCACCCAGGTTAATAAGATTACAACAAAGCAATATTCTGACATATTGCAACTGAATCATATAACATTACATCACATTACAATATCTGATTAACAGATGAATACGAGATACCTCTGGAAGAGTTGAGTGCCAAAGTGAAAATGCACAACTGGCGGAACAAATTATAAAATAAATCAACAAATCCAGCTTGTATGTGAATTTCAGTGACATTACTTGAAAACATGTCTTTGTTTTTAGGTTATCCTGTATGATCTACCTGTAGTGGCTTATATTCATTATATACAGGCATTTCTCAGTCAGCATTCCTCCATGACTTTCAGTAAAACTTCTGCCATGTGAGTCCCACACATCAGGCGAGTTTATAACACGTAAGAAAGCATTTCCCACTCGTCAATGAAACGGTCAAGCAGTTAACACACAGGACTCCATTTCTCTTCAAGTCCATCCATCACAGGTGAGTTCATCGTACACCTTTCGTCTCATCTCAGTGGAAAATGCTGGACTAGCTTTTCCTCTTGTTTTTGAAAGTGGCTAGCATGTCCCTAGCTTTTTTTCCACCGCTGACACCCTGCTTTCTTACTCTGTTATAATCCTGACTCTAACTTCTTTCATGGATTAGCCTCCATTTCTGTTCCACCCATTCATGTTGTTCGGGCCATCTCGAGGAACCACCAAGCAATGACAGGATGGGACAATCGCAGGTAAATTTATTAAGAGTGCTGTATTTTATTACTTAAAATAGGTAATTTTAGGATATTCTTTGTACATGATGACAATACAGTGCCTTAACAACTTTGTGTCCAACTTTATGATTAATTATTTTATATATTAATTTTATTCTATTTTTTAAAAAGATATATTGTATTATAATCATTTTGATTAGGCTCAACTCAACCATTTGCAGCAATAATAATGTGCAACTTTAACTCCTGATTCTGTTATAATTAGCTAACTAAAACATAACACTCAAAGGAGAATATCTTCCATTTTCATTATGAATAATTACTACTTTGATATTTATCATGTTCTGTATATTTGAATGAGGTTATCAAAGGTAACCTATCGATTTCATGCAGGTCGATAACTTGCAGAATTCCACATTTCCACGAACCATGATGATGTCCTAAACTTACTAACACACTGCTTACGCTCTGACACTCTTCCTGCTGCCATTCACATGTATTTTCTCTCTGAAGCCTAATGTGAGGCCTTTATAAAAAAGACTGACTCGTATTTAGTCAAGACGTTTAAAAAAGAAGAGAGTCATTTAAAATACTGGGCCTGTCATGTCGCTCACCGTCAGACGACATCCTGTCACAAACATGCTGCTGCAGGCCCTGACGGAACCACAGCCCATCCAGGTAACAGCCCCCTTTTCCTGTCTCGGGCCATATGTTTCTGCTATTTCTGTCAGTAAAATCCCATTTACAACCACCACCGCAGGTTGTTTACAGAAGTTTCAGCTCCTCTGATACATTCCTGCTTATGTTTGCATGCTTTTTAGCCCCATAGATAATACATGAGCCTGTTCACTTTCCTTTTTTTTTTTTTTTTTAACGAAGGGGAAATGCTGCCATATGCATGGAAGAATAAACGAAGAGCCAAACTGACAGCACCATCTGCCAAACACAGTCGACGTCAGGAGAATGGCCCCTGCTCAACATTTTGCCCGGCTCTCAGGAGGATGCCACATTGTCATCAGTGCTAATACTAAATATTAATAATTTGTTGACCCCAAAGTGTTTAGAAATCACTGATGCAGACACATATTGCCCTTCTGAATGGCATATGCAGATGTCAGGTGAGCACCGCCGTGCCGGACTGTGCTGCTCAACTGTTTGTGTGCGAGTGTGTGTTAGCACAGGAGTGTGTGGTGTTTTCCAGGAGCTCTGAGACGAGACAACTTCCAGCAGGACTGTCATGAATATTACATACACACAAAGCTCCTCCTACCCTCTCTCTCTCTCTCTCTCTATCTCTCTCTCTCTCGCGCGCGCATCCAGAATAGACAAACTTAAGATGTCCCAGTATACCATCTATTGGAGCTACAAAAGTCATCTTGTATCCATAAGCAAGTCATAAAAATGTCATCAAACATCACTAAGGCATCAGCTTTAACACAGCTCTGAGGGAAGATGATTCTCCAAAAGCCTTTTTTTTTTTTTAATTATTATTAAGTATAAATCAAAGACTGGACAGAATGGCTCCGCTTTTTACCATTGTACGGTTTTGAAGCCAAAAAAACCTGTCACAGGAGCCGCCATTGTGCAGCCAGAGTCTGCGCAGTAGAGACTTAGGAGGAACTCAGGGAAAATCTGAGTGGAAACGGGTGACAAAAAATATATATACATATATATTTTTTTAATTTAGACCATTTAATGTTTTCTTCACTGTCCATCCTGATGTATTTTATTATTCCCACAAAAACTACACATGAACAGCAGCTGTCAATCATCGTTAAAAGAGACATGATTCCCTGTTTTTAACCTCTAGTAACTAATGAAAAAGAAACTTTCCAGAAAAAAGAGGACTTGAACACAATGCAGCCCAATAATATCTAAAAATATCACCACAGCATACGGAGGTAAGAAACGTTTTTTACGAGGTTTATTCATTTTTTAAAGTTCGACCACATCCCATCTGGAATGAATAGAGAGGCAGAGTTTTTGTCTTGTACTGCAGCCAGCCACCAGAGGGGGCATTTTGAGCCGAGCGAGATGACGTCCATTTTTTTTACAGTTTATGGTATAAATTGATTTCTGCAGTTTAAGTTTCCAGTAGATGGTCAACGTATCAATGTAAAGAAGATAGATTAAAGACCAAACACAGTAATATAACTTAGCTTGTGTAAAAGTATGCACAATGAACATGTTGTTTCAGTTGAATAGAAGCATATGATTTACGGCACACAGTGCTCAACTCAAGCACTCTGATTGCACACTTTTTTGAAAAATTTCAGGTTGTGATCTATGTAAAAGGGACGTATGCAATAAATAGGGAAGCATATTTTGATTCAAATCATTACTACAAATGAAAGTTCTTCTTTTCTGCTGTTTGAGTCAGAGATTTAAAAAGGCAGTGACACCCGTAATCATTCCTGATGGACTCCTCAGACCTGACACATCTCTCTAGACACTAGATGCATTTCACCTTGGCATCTGCTGTGATCGCTTCTGTTTTCCTCCCATACGTCTTTATTAGTTCCTAACTGATGGGGACACCGCGGGATGTCACTTGATGAGAGGCACCATGTCAGTGAGACTGATTTATTCTCAGCATTTGCTCTGCAGCTCTGCCAACTGACCCAGTCCAACCCACTCCTCCACACATCCAGACACCCACACACACACACACACACACACATGCACTGCAGCCCTGAACACACACACACACACAACTACACTGACCAAAACTTCCAACGCAACACTTGGGTTTATTGCAACACACGTAATTTTCTTACGCTAAATTTAACAATACATAACAAATACTAAGATTCAAATCAAAAACACAGTTTCAGAGTCAGGAATGAGGAACCGATTTTTCCTGGTTTCAAATTCATTGCATCAGTTGAAGGCGCAATTCTGGATCACCGAAGTCAGTATCTTGTACGGCCTCCTCTGGCGTCACACACAGCCTTGATTCTGTGATGCATGGAGTCAATCAATTGCTGAATTTCAGCCTGTGTGATGCGGTCCCATTCCTCCTGGAGTGCTTGACGCAACTGTCGGAATTTTGGCAGGAAGCGATTGCGCAGGTGCTGGAGGTGAATATAGCAATCCTGCTGAGGGGTGGTGACACGTGGTCTGGGGGCACGTGGTCGATCTCTGGTGCTTCCTGTTTCATTATGTCAGCTCCAGAGACGTGATATGGTCGACACGTGGACGCCAAGGTTCCTTGCAACCCGTCTTTGCAACATTCCACCAGTAAGCATACCAACGGCTTGCTCTCACTGATTTTGACCTAGGCACAGCATGGTCACACGTTGACCCAGGACAATGCACAGGAATATTAAAGTTGCCCATTGCTACGGCTATTTATTGACCAAATTATGGAAGGATTGGTCAAAGAGTTCTACTCAACCTGATGGGATAGGCAAAATTCTAAACAATGTGCAATCAAGCGGAACGAGCTGCCCACGCGACAAAATCAAACAATTTTCTCAGCTTTTTATTTGTAGTTGATGTATCATGACTCAAAACCAATATCCCATTTTATGTACACCAAATATTTCAAAATTGTATGTGTTGCGTTGGAAGTTTTGGTCAGTGTAGCTTAGAGCTCTGCTTACCCTCAGAATAGGAGACATCCCAGCAAGGTGCAGAAATTTTAGATGTGAAACACTTCCAGAGTCATTACAGAGATCTGATTGAATTTCGCACGAGATGCTACTTGATGATGCAATGAGTGGTTCTGCATACCGTCAGCACAAGACGGTTTCTGCTGACGTTTTGACCATGAGTTATAGCAGCACGAACAACCGGACACTTTTGTAATAATCCTCAGATCACAAGCTGGTCTTTATGGACAACAAGTTTTACATGTTTGACAGAATAGTAGACAGCAAGGCTATCGTCTCAGGGATAACATGGAGTGGACGGCTTGCAGCAGATCATGTAACTTAAACCCTCAAAGAGACCCCTTTTGCTTGATATAATTTTAGAGTAATTTATTGATTTACATTTTGCTTCATATTAAGAATTAGGTTACAAAGCATACCAAATGATCACAGGGACATGTTTGCCTGAGTCAGCAGGGGCGTGTCCAAATGGCTGGTACATGATTGTCGCCCCTGAAGACACTGCCCGTGATGATGCTACCCCTATTGGGTCATTGACCAGGCCATGAACTTTGACAAACACATCCTGGCCTCGACTGGTACTTGCTTTTTTCACCTCAGGAATATCTCAAAACTGAGTTTGATTTTATCTTATACTGAACTAGAAATAATTATTCATGCCTTGTGTCATCTCGCTAAGATTATTGTAACTCTCTTTTTCTGTCTCAGTAAAGCCTCTATTGATCGGCTCTAACTTGTACAGAACGCTGCTGCTAGGCTCCAAACTTAAACAGCCAAACATTGTCACATTACTCCTGTATTGACATTCCTACACTGGATTCTGGTAACCTATAGGATCCAGTTTAAAGTCCTTGTTTTAACTATCAGAGCTCTAAAGGGTCCAGCTCCTGAGTATTTGTCTGAGCTACTTCACGTTTACTCCTGGCAGGACACTCAGGTCCGCTGGTCTCCACTTCTTAACAGTTCCCTAAGACTCAGTACTCGTGTAGACCGTGCGTTTGAGTCAGTTGGGCAGAGATTATGGACCTTGAGACCCTGAGAGCTGAAACATCTGTCATCAATTTTAAAAAGCACCTTAAAACCTACTTGTTTAGGCAGGTGTTTCCTTTAAACCCGTCACCTAACTCTTGCTGATAATGTGTTTTTTTTTATAATAACATTTCTGCTAATGTGCTTTTTTTCTGTGTTTGCTTGTTTGTATTTGCTAATGACTGTTGTTTTAATTCTGTAAAGCACTTTGTGAGCTTTCTCTGTGAAAGGTGCTGTACAAATAAATGTTACTTACACCCCTTATGAAAGCTAAATGGCCCCCAGATGCCAAATCAAAATCCAATACAATGATGATCACTGTAAAAATCTTTATATACAGTATATTCCAAAATGTAAGACAAGTGGAAATATCTGAGGATCTTCACTTTAGTACAAGAATTGTATATTTTCTTCTGATTTTATCTATTTATCTTTATTATTTTTATTTATTTTTCATGTCTTGTGATTGGTATTATCTGTGTTTGGAAATAAGGGGATCATGAAAATTATATGTTTGTTTGTTTGTTTTTGACATCAGAGTAAATTTCAGCAAGGATGTCAGTGCCACGGAAGTATCAGTAGATGAGTCTAGTCTGGCACAAATCCTTGGCTGTCACCGTCCAGGAAGCAACAGCTCTATTAGCCCGCTAACATAAGAGTTCTGGGCGTTTATACAGTCTCCCCCATTGATTGCAGCGAGTCACACGGCTGAAATGCATTTGTTGGCAGGCAGCAGCAGTAGACACAAAAGCATGGGTGGGTGTCAGCTTTTAATTGTAACCGTCTTGCAGAATGGGTGTTGTTTTAATATCCTGTATAGATTTCTATGTAATACACTTACTCGTGCAAGGCAGCCCCGAGCAAGAATCAATTCAGCCCGTTCAGGATCCCGTCCTCCTCCCCTTTTTGTTAAAAGCCAATCTTGTTTTAATGATGCATGAAGAAATATTCAAGCATTGACATTTCACTGTCAGGTTTCTTTAGAAAAATCAATTAAGATAATACAGCTTTGACCCAGTTATCCAGTTAATGCTTATTAGGGATGTAATATGATTTACTGTCAGCATTTATAATTCTTTGCATCTCATCCCATTAGCCCTGTGACTGTTTCATAGAGCGCTGTACAACGGTCACTTCTAGGAAACTACAGTCGCTAGGAGCTGATAAAATGGAGTGGAAAGGAGTAATGACATTGATTGGGATTGGTGGGCAGGTTAAATGCGAGCCCCTGAGGCATTCTCTCTTTCTCCCCTCTCCCTCCAGCTTTCAATCTCTCTGTCTCCCTCGGTTTTTCCTTTTCATACCAACTGTAGCATGATGGAGTGCAGAACACTGTCCTGCTCAACTGCAAAATTTCACATCAGTCAGTATCACAGGAATCCAACAGGGACATTTATTGCCATTTATCCTTACTTTGCCTTAATTATCTGTGTGAGCTACCTGTCATGTAGGCATATTTCATTCCAACCGGATTCTCACTAGATTGAAGTACATGTTCAGAGTCTGTTTAAGTGATTTTAAAAGTAACAAAAATGACCCATAATTGCTGATTTTTGTCTAACTTGTGTTTATCGTGATCAGGAGAAAAAAAAAAGAGGAAAAATTCAGCTTTAGTTTTTCACTTCAATAGTCACATATCCTTGGGAAGAGCTGCACGCTAACTTTACTTCAGATACAAAATTCTATGTAGAAAGAACTGATGTCAAACTGACAAAGGACATGAAAAAGGAATGTGTGCACATCTTTCATCTAAAGCATCTATATGATGCTTGGAACAGAACAAGAAAGGGAGAGGAAATAAATACCCAGCTAAATTAGCGTAACTGTGCGCAGCAGAAAGAAAAAAAAAAAAGCACTGCGTCCCAAGGGGCACTGTCGAAGATCACTGATGTCTCCATAACAGAAAATGTTAAACCTGTTTTACATTGGTAAATGCCTTTTTTCCTCCCCTCTCATGAAGTGCCGACATTCTGTGTTGTACGAACTAATTGTCGTGTTGGAAAGAGAAAGTCAAGCTTTGAGTCGCTGTTTCTGCACCCTGTTCAACTTTATGGCATTTCAAAGCCTGACAAGAGTGAACTTAGAGAGCTGCAACGTCACTGCGCTCAACATTAAAGGAACAGCATTGCTTTGACAAGTTGTGGTGCTGGAAAAGGAAATGTTCAGAATGTGCTGGAATTCTTGCACAAGGTTGCTGCATACTGTTCATACATTTGCACTTATTAGCACATTTTTAAAATCACTGTCTTGTACACGCAGACCTAAATCTTCAGTATTTTTGGCCCAAAACAACGGTGCATCTCTGTGTCTGTGTGTGCATTTTTTTGTCATGTGCCCTAAGGTGCTTGCAAAAACATATGCACTTGCCAAGCTGGGAATTTCACAAGTGTCTTAGCATCCTCAATGTGACGGTTCTTTACATTCTTTCAGGCAGTGCAGCTAACTGAATACACTGCCTGGAACCTATTATCATTTTTCTTAAGGTTAGAGGGTTAAGTGTCAGAGAAAGTGACACTGTCTTCCTCTGCCCTTTAAAACACGTAGTGAAGAGGAGGAAACAATAAACGAGCGCTGATTCCTGTCATCTTTAGATTAAAATGTGAGTCGCAGGAATTTTAATTTAATTCAGCTTTTTGGAGGAAAATTGTGTAATCAAAAATAACTAAAGAGAGAGTGTTTTCCTTCCATTACATGTGCTACAACTTTAATGAAACAACTGTAAAACTGGGGTTGTATGGCACAAAAATAATAATAATAATAATGTGTAAATATGGAGTACATATATACAGCAGAGGACTGCATTACCTACAAAGCTCCTGCTAATTGCTGTGCTTTTGAGACAAGACAGAACAGACATATTTGTGGCAAAGTGTACAAAGGCCGTCTGTTGTTTTCATTTAAGATACACAAACTCAATTACAATGCTTAGAACCAAGGAAAATTAAGCTAGCATAATTCAAACCAACCTGTGTGAGTGAATCCCTGTAAAAACACTTCTCTTTAAACTAACTCGTGTTCAACTTCTGCTTTGTCCTTTGCTCCTCCTGCAGTCATAAGCCAAAACAAAACAAAACAAAAAAAAAGAGCCCACATCCCTCCCTTGCTACCTAAATGCATATCGCCAATCCACTGACACAAAGGCATCATCTGCCTGTGTGTACAGAGCAGCAGCAGCCACTTTGGATCCTGAATCTCAATGGGCTCATAGTGCCTCCGACGCCCATCTGTTCCAAGGCAGCCAGCGAGCCACTAAGCAGCAAACTTTGATCCCCGTGTAGATTTTTCCAAACCCATCCGGATTTGCCTGCCCCTTAAGAGCCATTGTGACGCTGCCCCTGAGTACAAATTCCAGATTCATTATGAGTGTGGGCGGCAACCTTTGTATTCCCCAAAGCACACATGTATGCAGACAACATATTGCTATTTGGTAGCATAAAAGCCGGAGCCCATTGTTCATTGTTGGTTGATATATCACAAGTATCTCTTAAATGCAGAGGGAGCACTTGTCAGGAAATACTTGTGGTTGACATTAACCATTAAAGATGTAGTTTTTTCTTTCTGCATCACTCATACTTGACCTTAACAACTATTCTTTTTAATCTTTACATATTGGAAAAGACTTCAATTAGGTTATTGTTTAATCCACAGATGACTACATGCTTGAAGTACATTGTGCATTTGATCTTGATTATTTGTTATGTTGTTATGTATTTCCTAAGCTTGACTCATTGTGAGACACATTTGACACAATCCTCAAAATTACAGAACAACAGCTTGAGATAATTACCCAGATTTCCCTTAAATTAGGTCCTTTTTTTCATGTCGAAATAAAGATATTATTAGACAGTTGTTTTCTTTTTGTTGTTGTCAAAATTGCATGGAGAGTTGCTTGATTTAAAATATATAAATCCATACTAACACGTTACAAAATAAAACTGAACTCTTCTTCAAGACAAGGTAAATCATATAAAAAAATGTGCAATTATTATTATTGTTATTTTTAGTTCATTATGCACTTAATAAGTCTTCATATAAGATGAAGAACATGTGCCAAACAGCATATCATCCATGGGCTTCACTAGCAATAACATAATTTAAAGATCCCTGGGTTCAAATGGTAACAGTTGCACCTGAAAATTGTGTATGTCAAATTATCATATAGGAAATGTGAGTGGTCAATAGGTGACAGGCAGGCATTCATTTTAAAATCCCATAATTATGTTGAAAAATGTTACCTGATGAAAAAGAGAGAAAAGAAAAAAAAAAAAAAAAACTTGCTGGGTGTTGTGACATCTCCACATTTTTTTTTTTCCTGCAGTTTTTATAGACATGGCAGCAACATTAGCATTGGTCATTAGTGGCAGACACATCCATGCAGTGTGAAATACAGAGGCTCATACGCAGACCCTATTTGGTTACCTGTGTGACAGGCTTGTTCAGGACACCAGAAACAGCTGTCCTGGCCTGTGTGAGCCAAAATAATTAGGCCTGTCATCTCTGTGCTCTGATTTCCCCTTCAGCCCGCTCCACAAAATGCTAATATTTTGCTTTCATTGTCACATTCACCTTGACACGGATATTGCCTTGGCGCATAACTGGATGAGATGACTCTAAATTTGCATTGTTCGTTCTAATAAATTTGCTTCCTCTGTACCTCGTGGCAGGACCCATCAGATAAAGTCTCCCGGAGTGTCATCAATCATGGCCCGGGCTGACAGACGGCTTTCGCCTTCATTTGTTACATAGAGGAACATGCTTAATTATTTGTACTGTAATTAGTTGGGAAAATGTCAGGAAATGTCAACTCTCTGTTCGCCGTGGAAGGGCTCTGCTTGAAAGCCACAATGACTGAAGTGTCATTAATGCCACGTAACAAGACGAGGATCAGCCGGGGAGGGGGAGAAAGGGGGAGGCTTCTTAGAATGTAATCATGGAGGGAGTTAGAGGGAGACACAAATCAGCGCTGCTAGCTAGCATGATGGGCATCTTATTAGCCGAGCAGCCAGCCAGCTGCATTTTTCAACCACGTCTTGTTTCTCTCCGCTTTTCTCACACTGGCATGAAATAAAGGCAGCAAGTGGGGAAAAGAAATGAAGTCAAGTAAACAATTCCGGCTTCCCACTCGCTGTCAAGCCGGCCGTACTTTGCTATGTTATATTGCCTGTCATAAACAGGCATTATGCCAAATACAAAAAACAATGGAGAGGCTTCTTGCTTGAGCTCTCCTTGCTAAGGCAGAACTTTTTACACAGCAATTAATAGCAAGTCAAGCTGCACCCATAGACATATTATCACTTAAGTAGTTAACAGGGTGATTATCTGTCAACACAGTTACAGCTTTGGTCTCTTCCCCTGAAGCCAAGCCCGTAATTTCATCACATTTCCTTCCTTTAATTATACAAAATAATTATTTATCACAAAATTAGAGGACAAAGTCATTAAATAACCTTCACAGCATATTATATCACTGCTAATTATTGCATTCAGCTGCTAGCATCTGTGAAATACATATTTTAGCGCCTATTTGTTTTAGCGACAATTGGCTAATGCATGTGGACAGGCCACTTGAATACTTATCCAAAAGAAGAGGTAATTTACACTTGTTAGCAAAAAGGGGGGGAGGGGATGGAGAGAAAAGGGAAAATAGTAATCCCATAAGAGACATCTTTTGTTTTGGAGGAAAATATGTAGTATTATGAGGTCTCAGGGGAGTTTCAGTGGCCATTCGTCTTTTCAAGGCCTCGCAGTGGGAGTGTGGCGGAGCATGGCTCAGCCCGCTACCTTGCCCACCGACAGGCACTGATGGTCATCCAAGAAGCTCCTTAATTAGCCCGCAATCTGGCAACGACCCGTGTTCCCGAGATGTGGCAGCCCTGTTTAAATATGATGCCAGATGCAGTCCCACCTTCAGCATGTCATCTCATTGTCCTAGGAAGCCAAGGGGGAGAGGGAGAAAAACATCCCACCACGCTGCATGTGCTGAGGGATACTGTGCTTATTGTGTTTTTGTGTTTTGCTTTCTGTCTTTCAGAGGGGAGGCTTCTTCTTCTTCTTCTTCTTTTTCCTCTTTTCGAGCTGACACAAACAAGAGAGGGAGAAATCACAGGAGACCTGAGGTGACCTTGACCTCAGGAAATGATGCAATTTACATTTTCTGGATTCAACCCAAATTATTCCACAGTCCTTAAAGAGATTATTCCCTCAAAAGAAAACAGAAATGCACACAAATGTAGCCAAACACACCAGAATATACATATACTCTCTGATCTATGTTTGCAACAAATCTGTCTCCCTTTAAACATCATCCACGAAGCTACAATCTCTATGTGACTTTACAGGCTTAAGATAATAAATGCATCATGTGCATATGTAAGCGGTTTATATACCAGCATCAAGACATCGAAACACTTAAGCTTGGACCCACTTCTAACTTAACTCACACCACTTCATATGGCTGCAGCCAACTGAATAAGCATCTAAAACTGCAAAACCATACTTGGAAAAACCCATTAAGTCCAGCCAAGTTTGACCTCCTTTTTTTGCAGACACATTGTAATACTTGATATTAGACTAATCTGCGATTCAATATGTAGAGCAAGAGCGGGCATTATCTAAAACGGTGTAAACATGTCCCAGAGCCGTCTAAGATTCCCTTCTTATAATAGTTTTAGTTCACAACATATAAATACTGGATATGCTGTAATACTAACAGCAGCCTGTGTTCAGCTTGTTTGCTGGTGTGCTTCCTCCGGGGTTTAGGCCGTCACAGCAACACAACTTTGTGCTGCTGCTTCGCTCATAGGCTCATAGTAAGAGTGGATAAGCTCTGAGGACCAAGGACTTTTTTTTTTTTTTTGTAGACGAGTCAGTGCAGCTCTTTTATTGCCATATCTGCAGCTTTTCTTCAAATAAACTGAAGTCCACTCATACTGAATCTGCTGTGCTGATCCAGGCTTAATTCACTAATAATTGCTTTTATGATTTTAAGCGATGCTGGTGTAGGACGGAAATTGTGCAAAGTGAGTGAAGCTGGCTAATTTTGGGGTACTTCATCAGCTGTACAGTAACAAATTCTCTGCATTGAGAAGGTTTGAAAGTGTTTTTGAGTCCATAATAAATTTATAAAAACTAATAATGCATGCCAGTATCTTGTATCTGCATAACCCTTTGATTGCACATCATTTTAAATATCAGTCTCTCCTTTAAGGATGTATAAATGTATAAATTGCTCGTACATCATCCTTCACGTGAATTTGAAAGCAAACTTTGTATGTTCAGATCTCTCTTATGTGGCTGCATGGAGAGCAGAGATAATCTCATCGATTTTAAGACATAAAAAAACAGGAAGATGCAAAAAAAAAAAGAGAGAAGGAGGAGAAAGGGGGAGATAGGTGGGGGATTGAGTAGAACATTAAGGAACATTGAGAAATATCCAATTGTTCAAGAAAATGTAAAACGCCAAAGCCTCTTAGAACATTGTACGTCTTTATTCAGTAATACATTATCATGCATATTTCATACGGGGAGATTACTAAAACAGAATTGTGCGTCTTTCTGTTGTATGTCTTTATAATTACACCTTGAAGCCATTGCCGATTTTTTTTCTTCCCTCCCTTTTTTCCCCTCCATATTCATGAAAAGCAGACTTGTAATTTGATAAAGAGAAGCTTGTGTTCTCAACTTCATTCAAACAGCATCATGGCGCCGTATTAAAGTGGGCATCTGTGTTCTCGCCGCATTAATCTCTTCAAGCACATTCCAGCTGCTGTGATGTGCGAGAGGGAGATAAGTCTTAAACAGTCTAAAGCTAAGCAAACCAGACAACTCTATTATTGGCTTCATAATTGCTTAATTAAACTTTTGTCACTAATCATTATGAGGGCAATAGAGCTGTTATACAGGCTTTCTGTCGAGCAGGGGAAAAAAAAAAAATCAATAAACTGTGTTGGGGAGCTGATCCCCCCACGTCTCTCTCTCACTCTCTCTCCCTCCCTCTTTTTTTGTCCTCTGCAAATGAAATTCATTGCTGCCGGTTAGTGATCTGTAGGTCTGGAGCTCGACTGATATGAGCTGCCATCACCATTTGAATTGAGGGGTATTCAGTAGCACATGAATATGAACAAATGGCAAACATAAATCTCTTGCATGAAGTACACCTTCTATCCCTTTATTATGGAACAATTGACCCATCTAAAATGAATTCTAATGCCAGGGAAAGCATTTAGATTTAAATTACACCGTGGGTCCCCTGGACCTGAGAGATGACGGCATAAAAAAGATTAATATGCTAATTATTTTTTCCTCCCCTCTCTTTATTCCTCTTTTCGACATTTGCGTCGGGTTATTGTGAGCCTTGTAAATAAGATGACTGTTTTGTCAAGGAATGACTGCGAGCTTCCTTCCCCGTAAAGTATGCTTTAGATCACTGACATGCATCTAGCCGTGGCATTATCTTTATTGTTTTTTTATTAGCCTTTTTTTTCACCTTCTTCAAGCACTTCATAAAATGTGTGTTTGGATGTGTGGGCTCAGTATGCAAATGATTATTTTGTCGCTGCTGACCCAGAAAGTCCATGAGATGCAAAGAGAACATGATGCAGATAGCAGGTTCCTCTCTCCCTCTCTCTCCCTCTCTCTCTCTCTCCCTCACTCTCTCGGGGAAATGTTTTGTGTCCCTCCAGAGCAGTCAAGAGCACCCTTAGATGGGCCATTACGGGGGCCATTGTTCATTCCAAGGTTCTGCCAAACGATCACAGTTTAAATTATGTTGTTTTTCATATCCTTTAATTGGCCTGGCTTTGAAAAACCAACTTTTAGCTTTGAATGCACTGCCATAGGCAGCCAGTTGGCAAGAGCGCAATGGGGGCAAAAGCCTCATTTCATAATTTGTAGGCACTTTAAAGTTGGCTAAGCCTCTGCGGCAAATTGAAAAGTGTCCAGAACGTAAGAAGGGAAAAGGGCTTTTTGACTGTGCATCACCATGAGAATACTTGACGACATGGTGCAATATGTGCCTTATCTTGCAATTATTGCAAGCATCATGCATAGGGTAACCTCAAGTGACTTTTATGCCTTTATCGCAGTTTTATACGACATAGTGTTTCAAACTAACTTGTGACAAAGCAGAGTTAAGCAAAGTTACACCATATTTATCTTAAAAGTGGATGAGACAGCAGTCTCAGTTCTACTCTTGGAAAACTGCACTTGTAACACTTTACTGTAGTTACTGCAAAGAGGTTCTTAAAAAGATTAGACTCCACTCACAACATTAGCAAACAGCAGTTGCCAACAGTTCATTGGTTTTTCCAGAATATTGAGGAAAAATTTATATATATATTTTTCTGTAACCTTTGCAAGTTGCTTCTGCAAAACTGACTGTTTAAAAGGATGGAGGAATCTCCTCTATCTCCTTGAATCTTACAAAAGTGAAGCCAAAATAACCCCAGGATGGGAGCTGACATATACTCTGCTGGTGACGTGTTTCAAAGCCAAGGGGAGCCCCTTCATCCAACCAAAGCACACATGTACCTTTTCTGATACAACATAAAAACTCCTCAGAAGGGTCCACTCCAGCTTGTAGCGGAATAGATTCTAGAGCTGTAAATCAAGATATTCTGCTCCCTCATTCTAAGAACAATACAAACATAAATCAGCATGATAAAAACTATCATGACATGAGAAGTGCATTTTATGTCTTTGATTTTAAAGTTTGTCCCTTCTGTTAATATGAACTGCAGCCAGTCACAGATAATGGCTGGTTATGCAATCTATCTTTTCACACAGTCTGTACCAAAGAAGAAGAAGAAAAGAATCAAACAAAAATGGCACAAGATAGCTTAGTTATTTAAAGTGTAATAATAATACGGGTTTTAAATTGTGATGAAATTATAAAATCTTGTCTTTCAAAGATAATGTTTTGATCCTTCGAAAAAAATCCTGGAATCAAATCTTAAACTAACACCCGTGAAACATCAAGTAGCTCTTAATGACCTTTCTCCGAAACACCAATTATTGTATTGCAAAACTCATAATGAGAAATATTAATTATGACAAACTGGAGGGAAAAAGTTATCCTTGGTTAGTCAAAAACTCAAAAATTTCATTTATAATGAATTAAACTCTCATGGTGTAATGAATGGCATTCTACTTTGTGCATCTCAGCTGAGAGTGAGAGACTGTGTTAATGAATTGCTTGGAAAGCATCTGAAGACAGACTTAATTACAGAGCCCACACTTCTTGCATTATTATGCCATATATCCCCAGCTGAATACAATTCAGCAGCTAGATAAACAAATTTCATGGCAGCCTTTATGGCACTACTTTCTGGCCAGCCATTGATACCAGTGTTTATTCGCGGTGCTGCGTGAAGCGTGGCAGGCATGAAAATGTGGCATTAAAAGTGAAATCCTTCATTTTCATCTCATTAAAAAGGGGAAAAGTGAGAGGAATGCAAATACAAAACCATAAGCGTGTTCAATACTTGCAAGTCTTCCGTACTCCAACCATTGGCTCATTATGTGCTGAGGAGAACAAATGAGGCTATGGTGATGTTTCTAAACTGTTGATTCCTGGACTTAAACTGGGGAAAGCACAGTAATAAGGTTATCTTTTTTTTTTTCTTATTAAACGTTCCCCAGTATAATCTCAGCCTAAGCTGTTGTTTGACTTAAACAAACCATGAAAAATGTGATGAAAGTTTTTGAATGCTCACAGTAACGTGCCTTTTTTATATACTTCTGTGGACTTTTCTTTCATTGGCCCCACGCTATGGCACTGTGTGGCTCTGTGCTCTTTTGCAGCTGCGATCCTTTGTGCACTCCCTGAAATCCTTTGCAGACACATACACACAAACATAAGACAAGACACTTCCTCTCCCTTTAGTGTGTTTACTCAAACCCTGGGTAACAGTGAGAACACTTGGCGACAGTGCCCACGCCCTGGGGCCCCGCCACTGCTCCTTACACCTCTCATTTTCAGTCTGGGGACTTCAGCCTGCCAGCGCGCAAATATCTGTTTTTGACTCAAATAATACAACGAGTCTGTGGACAGCTGTATTTTACACAAATCCTATGAAATTACAGGGGAATAGAGGTGCAGAGGAAGGATGGAAGTTGATGTTTCCTTTTCTCTTTTTTTTTTTTCTTTTGCTCCTGAACTGTGCATTATGCTGCATCAACACTTTGTTTTCGCCAGTTAGTTTTTAATTCAATTGAGGATGAGAACAAAATTTTGATTTCCAGTATTTTACTATTTCAACTGAAATAAAGAAAAAAATGTTAATCACTTTATCTGTATCAAATTACCTCTGAATGTTTTAAGGGATGGCATTATCTGTAATTTAAAGAGACACAAACAATTTATATTGCTTAAAAAAACAAACAACAAAAAAAAACACTGATTTATTATGACCAGATCATTTAATGTAGCTCATGTAAGATTTCATCAAGTCCATCCACTGCTCCCTGTTAAAGTGTCATTATCTGCTCTCAAACAGTGTTCCCTTATAATATAAAGGAAAGCAGTAAAGTGTCTCTTTAAAACATAACACACACGAGCGGAAATCGTTTAATAACAAGTTTGTTTCGCCCCTAATCCTTCAAGCATTCTTCAAAAAAAGTACTCACTCCTTAGTGTAACATATAATTGCCAGCTTTCCAGCTCACAAAGGTATAACCAGGTTTTCAGCTTGATAGAAGTAGCCCGGTCAATTAAAATAATTATAGTATTTCTGTGATAACTGCAAGGTCTGGGTATTTTAGAACATTTAGGGATTTGCAGTTTCACATAATTGGAGCTGTGAAGTCCAGCTCCTGCTTTTCTAATAGAGCGGCTGATTATATGGAAGGGCACACAGTCATTTGGTGAGGGTTAGCTGTAATGCAGTGTTCCTTGGTCTGTGGGTGGGGACCGAACATGGATCACAGGTCTGCATGTGGTGGTCTGAACAAGTCATGGGGATGTGTTACAGGATGACATTGCATTAAGCATTTTTTAACAATATAGTTGTTTTTTTAAGGTAAATAGGGAATATTTTAGGCAGGATTGGAGGAAAAGGTTAGAAATTTTCCTTTTTTTTAATGTACTCGTTCAACCTTTTTTTTAGAACAATTATTGTAAAAGTGCTGATTATGCTGAAAATACAGGCAAGGGGTTTAAACTGTACAGAATTTGTCACAATTGGGGTAAAGCATCAGTGCCAAATTCCAATTAAGTCTAGCCTTGAAAACCTAAACACACAAAATATTCATCAGCTCCAACAAATCCATTACCCACACCCCTGGTGATTCCTGTCAATCATTGTTTTGTCCATGTAAACAATCACCAACCAATCAGACTTAGCTTTGTGACATCACATTCCTCGACAACCACCACAAACCCCACAGTACTCCCATCACAAGCAGCCCAGTCCAAGGCCTGGCTCACTGTCGAGCTATTAGCGCCAGTGGCAAGCCAACCACAGCACCAGCCATAGTTGGAGCGATAGCCCCATTTTCAGTGTGGGGGTCAGCGACTCAGCCATATTGTTAAGATGATTGTTCTGCCAGCCTTCTGTCATGGCTGATGTGGCTGGAGCGCTTGGCGTGGCAGCGGCTGCCTGGCTCCTCGCTGCCTTGGAAAGCGGCTTTGCTGTAGGCAGCTCGAAGGCTTTAAAACCCTTATTGTCTATCTTTCCCCCGGCTAGCCCCCATTTCTCTCTCCCTCTGCTCCCTCTGTAGGCTGGTCTGGAGTCAGTGGGAGAAAGAGAGAGAGAGAGAGAGAGAGAGAGAGAGAGAGAGAGAGAGAGAAAGAAGAAGCCAAGCAAATTTAAGGGCCTGGTCCAAAGTATCATGATCAGCATAGGCTTTCACGGCAGCGATTGCCTGCATCCCGCAGCATTGTTCAGCCCCTTTCTCCCTGGCAGCACTTTTGTTTGAACAGAATTTTGACACTGCAGTTGGGAATTCTGCAGATTAAAGGGGACATATTTGGTACACTTCTTTCCTGGCACTTTTTAACATTGGGGGAAGGTACAAATTTTTAATCAAGGAATAAAAAAGGACTAGAGAGCAGTGATATTGTTTTAACTTCCAGTGACTGAAAAAAGCACTCATTATCAAAGTTATACCAGTGGACCCATTAATCAACCTGCATGCTTGTATATGAGTATATAAGTCTCTGAACCATACAGAATTCCTTATTCTTAAATAGTTTTCTACGTACTGTAAACCTTACAGTTTATCTAATTGCATCCATGCATTCAAGAAAAGATGTTCAGAGAACTGATTTGCAACATACTGCATGTTACGCAGACAGAACTGTGCCCTGTATTTACATCATGAGGATATGTAGTTCATTAGTATGCCAGGGAAATTTCAATAATGTTTATACAAGCCTTATCAGGATAATGTTTTGTTTTCTATATAAATATGCAATCTTGCAGAATACATCAAAATACTTGTTGTGACAGCAGCATTTTTGAAATTTCAATTAGTACTGGGTAGTTGTCAGAGCAAGTGACTGACAGCACACAAAAGTTCTATTTTTCTATATTATCTATTTATCTTATCCTTTTATTTATTTATTTATTTATTTATTTATTTATTTATTTATTTATTTTTCCCAGCAAAGACGTTTGATGTATCCTATGTGACTAGGTGTTGCCAAAATTTAAACAGACTGGCAGTAGCTCTTAAAAAAACAAACAAAAAAAAAAAAACACTTCAGCTGACATTTTTTTATTTGTTTGTTTTTCGTCAGATAAGAGAATTGATTCAAACTTAGGACAGCGTGTTGAAACTCAACCCGCAATTTCATGTTTCTAGTCTTATATCAAAAGTCTGTGTAGGCCAGAGACAGATTGGGCTTCATTACAGCACATTTAAAGGGGGTTCACACATTTTCGAAATCTGCAGAGATTTTTTATCTGTAGAGTCCCCACACATTAAGATAAAAATCAGGCATTGAACAGTTTTGATCGTACTGTGTGTGGTGTGCTCCGATAATCTCATCACAACTCACCACACACATAACCATTCTGTCCCACCACCGATCTAGAATCTAGTTCTCCAAGACAGAAATCTCACGTGACCAACCATGATCTAACAAAAATGTAGAAGAAAAAACATAGCAACAACTGGTGAACACAAAACACAACATGGAAGAGGACATAGCAGAGGGAACGATGGTGGTCTTGGGGCTATTTTTAACAGAAAATTCCTGAACCAATAAAAAAAAAAGACTGTGGACAAAAAATCCTTGAGACAGCAGGAACACAGACTTTCCTCACAAACTTTCCGTGTCAGGTCAGCCATGCTTGTTTTTGTGTACATCTGCTTCCTCATCCCTCAGTCAGCTCGCCTCCTGATTGGCTAAATTCCATCCCACGTCACAATCCACAGAGTCATGACTCAGGAGTCGTCGGCTTTTCCCACACACAAAGATTTTTGGTCGTAAATATTGTATAAGTTTAATATTTACGATTGTCGGACCTGACCCGTTTTGAAGAGGATTATCAGGACAAATTGACTCACAACACTCCTCAGACCACAGGAGAATCTGATAAGACATATGATAGTTGGGGGTTTGCTGTCCTTGGTTGGGAAGGAGGAACAAAAACAGCCTGACAATATTTTTGTGTGTAAATCGCTTTAGGGAAGTGGTTTAAGTATATGTGACCAGAATTTATAAATGAGAGTTAATTGTAGCTATTTTGTAGCATTTGAATCAGTGCTCTAAGAAGGCCAATACCCTCTGGTACTCAAAATACCACAACTTCCAAATTTGACCTCTTGGTGTATCAGGACTTTGTTTCAGCTCTCAGCCCCTTTTTTTCCCCCTTATTACAGTCCACTTGAAATACATTACCCATTGTGCAATACGCACTGCTTACTTTTCTGTTATTGCTGGAGAGTATTGTTATATTCATGCAAACTTGTAAGTCAGTACAAATTTGTGTCGTTGAGTAAAATCTGATTAAGAGGACAATGACATAAAGGTTAGCCTGGCTGTAAACGGACGAGCAGATGTAGCTTATATTAACTGCAGATAGAAGTGTCCAAATAAGTTGTGATTTTATCAGGTTGGCCGTATGATTCACATGCCAACAAGGCAATAAGAGGAGTACTGGAAATGTCCTTTTTTTTGGCACTCAAAGCACTTGTTTGAACCTCCATTTGCACTGGTATAACAGTTGTGGAGAGACTGACACAAATAGCAGAGTTAAAGCAGCAAGGCTTTGTATGAGCAGCTTGATTCATCATCATTACATCTGAGCTACCTGCCTATTGTTTAACTCTTGGCCCTCAGTCTGAAAACACTCTTCCCTCTCAGTCTGCAGCCTTATTCGTCTGTGGTGTAGTTAACCCTTTCACACTCCTTAAACCACCCATTTGTGCTAAATTAAGCAGCAAATCTAGAAACTGGGCTAGAAAAAGGTTTTGATTGCCCAAATATCTGTGTGCTACAGTCTTTTCACGTGTGTGTGTGTGTGCATGTATGTGTGTGTAAGTATTATGTGTGTAAATGCTTGGATTCTTGGAGAGAGTGCTTCATTTAGGGGCCCCCTCTCCTCTCCTCAGCTGCTCCCTGCCTTCCCCAGTAATTAGCCTAGCGTGGCAGCCACCTCTCGCTGCTCAGTCTGGGAGAGACACTTGACACGGCAGACATCAGAGAGATTTTTCAGGAGGCTCTCCCGGCGCCCCAACAGCTCTTAATTAACCACTTAGGTATCCCCACTCGTTCCCCCGGCCGCCTCTTTCCAAATGGTAAGGAGGTTCTGTGCCACGGATCTAAACACCGGGGGAAGCGTGCTATCAAAAGATCTGGGTAAATGAAGGCTTGTGTAAATTATTTTTAATGATTCCCTCCTGGCACATCATTATGTTTGTAGTTACACACAGGCACTTCTGAGACGGCTCATCTTCGCTAAGGTCATCAGCAGGACCAACTGTAACTAGCTGCTAGTCTGTAAATGGCTTATTAATTAGCGCTGTGGTTTTACATAGCTGTGAGCTCTGATATATAGTGCAGGGATCGTAATTGTGTGGAATCGAAAATGATGATGATGATGACGACGATAACCCATCTCCGGGCTATTTATGCAAATTGCCTCCTCATATTAGAAAATCATTACCTATCCAAACAGTGCAACACTCAGCCGCTGTGAATTACAATGATGGATTTTATGATAATTGCGATTTAATTCTCTCCCTCTCCCGCTCTCTCTTTTGTCTGTGAGGAGTTTCTAAATAATTTGGTCATTGTGGGTGCTATTAATTCTGTATTAGTTAAAGCTGAATGGATGGGTTTATTCAATTTCCTCTGAATTGAGATTTGTAAATGATCACTTTGTGAAGCAGAAGATCACTTGTTCCTTTTTTTTTTTTTTTTCCTTTCTCCTTTCTTTTTAAAGGTTATAATTCAGGAGTGTTTCAATAGGCTGTTAAACCGTGAACATATATTCATGGTTCTCTCCTTGTGAGTCTCTTAATGGATATAAACCTTTTATTACTGGGATTAAAATCTTAACCATCACCTAATATTTTGTGTTTTAACATGTGCTGGACTGTAAATATTTAGATTTATTCTCAAGTTTACATAAGCCGACAAAAAAACCTTGAAAATGTGTTCCTTGATTCCTTATTCCTGGTGGAAGTTTCTGGACAAAGAAGCATTTCAAATTAATGTTTGTTTTTGGCATATTTTTACCAATGTGTCTTAAAGACAAAGCAGAACAGGGAAAAAAAAAAAAAACAAGACAACGCCACAGACACAACAATTAAAGTGATAATTTTTGGAAACCAGCGATTAATTGTATCTTTCCTGTCCAGTGCAGGTTATACATGGGGGGTTTGATGATATGCCAAGCTCTGCTTTGTAAAAAAGTGCTTTGAGAGTTTTCAGACGGGCAAAGCCAACTTTGCATTCATGAGGGGTGCAAATGCTTCCCCAGCAGCAGCCCTCCATAACCTTGATGAAATGTGCATTTCACCCCAGGCTATGAGAGGAGAACATAAAAACCTTGAATCACTACATTAGAACAACTTCCCTCACTGACTTCTTGTGCAGATCAACACCTTTAATCTGTTTTAATGAAAGTTTGAGGTTTACACAGACAGGTCAGTCTGCAGCAGGAGCAGGGTATCGTGGGACAGACTAAAGAACACAGTTTATGAAACATGAAAATGTAAGCAGATCTGTGGTTGTGTTTTTACACTTTTACACGTCTGACTCCATGTACCGCCCCCCCCCTTGCCCCCAGTCCAGCCGAGCTGCCTGCTGATGTCTCTCCGTGAGCCTGTTGGTATGCAGACTGTATCCAGGCCGCAATCAACATCTGCTAATTTCCGTCTATTAGCCGTATTGTCGTAACACATGATCATGATGTTTTGTTTGTACGGCTGAACTGAGACTTATGACCCTAATCCATCATCTGCTTGTCATTTTTTTATGTGTTGTCTGTTGCTGTTCCCTGCAGCCCAAAGCAAGCATATTACAAGGCGCTGTTTAAGTTATTGGCCAGCTGCTCGAGCCGTGCCCAGCTGAAGAGGTCATTGTGTTTTTTCTCTCTCCTTTTTCTCTTTTTTTTTTTTTTGCTTTACTTTGCTCTCAGAATATCACACTGTAGCGCACTCCATGCCAAGCATAACACAAACCGTATGTCCTGAGAAGCTATCGTTTGCATCCTCCGCGCCTGAAGATTTTAACAGGCCCCATGTTCCCCACACACAGACTAAGACATGTAAGACACGCAGTTTTCTTTTCCTTCAATAAAAAATTGATATAAAAATTATCCAGCACAGATTTTCTTGCTGTATTAACTGTAAAAACATTATTTAGTTACTATCTTACAAACTTGGAAGAGAATGAAACCAGTGTTTTGATATAATGCTGTAAGAAGAGTGGAAACAAAGAAGACAAATGGGCAGATTTATGTTATGCAGCTGCTTGAATTTCATTGTCGTAAATGCTTGCTGGTTTCTCTATAAATGTCTCTATTAGAATCCGAATGTTATGCCTGTCATGATGCAATGTCATGCCGTACGTGGCAACAGGCTGGAAAAGATTTTCAAGTCTGAGCAGTGTTTTCTGTGCTTTAACACTGCTCCAGTTTCTGGAGAAGGCACAACAAGTAAGCTGTTGTATTAATTAAAAAAAAAAAAATTAGAACAATAATTTTTTTTGTCATTCTCGTTATTTTAATTCACCCTTACATTTCTGTTATTTTCCAGCAGTGTTGGTCGTGTCAGCTGTTCCTACCTGTGAACATGTAGACGTACGCATCTCTAAAGAGAAGCCACTTCATACATTAGCCGTTGCATGGTGAAATGCATTATCAAAAGCCACATTATAGCATCTATGATAAATGTTATTGTTACAGGGTTTCTGCCCGTTGTGAAATGGATGTCTTCAGAGTAAATGTCCTCTTGAGGACAGTCGATGCATATCACCGCAGACTGGAGAGCTTTTTCCTATCTCCCTGCTCGACACTGTGTTGATAGACACGCACGGTATTTTTCCTTGTTAAGAAAGGGCCTTGTTTATTCTGCAGGTAACGATCCAAATCCTGCAGACATTTGCCCCACAGGAAGGGGTGCGCTCACTCAAGTTTGTCATTTCATTTCTACTGTGAAATCCATTAAGAGCACACACTGAGGGCCTCTTTTTTCATGCTTGTGGAGTATTCATCCTTTTTTTTTTTTTTTTTTTTTTTTAAGCGGCATAAGTAAGATCTTCTTCCAAGAAATAAAGTCTACACAAGTGCTGAGATGCATTTTGAAATCAGGTGATGAGCTAATCCCCTAAAAATTGAATCTATCCTCTGTGCCTCTCTTGTTTCATCGCTCAGCACAGTGCAGTACAGTAACATCTAAAACATGACAGACTACAGAACACTGTTGATGCCATATCCACAAGTATTTCTCTTGATAGCATTTGTGTCTCAAAGTAGGAAGGGGAGCTCCTTTTTCACACATTTTCTCCCAGTTGGAGTTCTGTTTTTGTTTGTTTTGTGTCTGTTTCCTCCTCTTCAGCAGATTTCTGGTCTGCCATGTGAAATTAATCTGAGAGAAAATAAACAGCAGAGCCCGACAACTAATACAGTTAATTGTCTTAGTGCTTTCCTGGCCGGCCGCGTGCTAACAGCTGGTCCTACTGGCTCATGGCACCACTTCAGCCAGCCTTTGAGATAATAACTTTTGCATCTGCCAAAGAAGTGGCTGTTACTGCCCACAGAATTTACAACTCACAAGTGGAAACACAGACTCCGACAGAATTTTCTATGCACGGGTCTTTGAATTTTATTAATGTAATGCAAACACAGTCCCTCCAACACATTAAATTGTTGATGTTATGCGAATACACTCTGGAATTGCAGATCCTCATTAACATTATTTGCATGTTAATCTGCATCTTTTTAATTAGTGATATTATTTATGCACATAATTTTCGCCCGGTGATGCCAAGTCTCAGGCACATTAATTAATCTACAGAGATGCCAAACTGTTTTTCCTCCACTTTTATTTGTTTACACCGTGTTCTGGATTCATGGGGAAGTTAGAGGGGGGAAAAAATCAGGGAAAAAAATAAAACAGAAAAATGCTTAAAGATGAATAAAAGTAGGAAGACAAGATTAACTAAAAGTCCTTTTTGTTTTCATAATTCATATTGTAATATTAGCCAAATGTCACGTGTGTATTTTTTCCTCCCCTCTTCCCTCTGAGATCGGTTATTCAGTTACACTACCTTGATGTATTATTAAAATCCATAATGGACTCCTGAGGCTTCCCTTGGTTCTCTTCTTCATTTACAGAATATAGTCAATGTTATTCTAATCTCCCTACAACACCGTCATGCATAGGCAATGAGACCCCAGCCCCAACCCCACCACCTACCCAGAAGCCCCTGTGAGATCATCTACCTCTCCACACAGTCACCAGACAAACACTCCAGCATGGTGAACAAAAAAACAAAAAGTCTTAAGGAGAGACCTCCGCCATGATACTTTATGCAAAGTAGAGGCACAGCAGTAACTGCTGCGACGGCTACATCGCTACACATTGTTTTATCACAGAATCGAAATGATTCAGAGACGTGCATATTTATCTATTTGAACAAAGCGGCACCATAAACCCGCTGAAAATACAACATTGAGCTCAATATGTGACTGCACATGTTTAAATGTGTTTGATGGAATGGATTATTATGTAACTTCACCATGAAGACAAACACAACCTGCACTTCACTGCTGTTCTGAAACCTGTTTGCAGCTCTACCCCATGTGTATTGTTGGTATTTACATTTTTGCTTTCATGCAGCTAAACATTATTGTTTGCTAACTCAAGAAAACGTGTCTCTTAAAGAGCTTGATTCAGGGATTTTGAGACTTATACACACTGCAATGTCAAATTATACCTGGCGTATTTGTCAGAGTGTGTCGTTAGACATATATACAATCATACATTCAATATGAGTCACAGTGACTTGTTGGATCAGATATAAATCTTATTTTAAAACATCACGGGCCAAAAATAAAGACTTTTGAGGTTAACTGATACTTGAAACAAGATGTAGTCCTTATTTCAAGAACCTTAATAAAATCTGTTCATCCCAGTTATTACAGTCAGTGGCGATGTGGCATATATTAAAGCTCCTATCAGGCACTTATGGTTTGTGTCTACGTTGGCATCCCTGCAAACAGAAAAGTGCAAAAAGACAAAAAAAAAAAAAAAAAAAAATCTTTTTTTTTTTTTTAACACTCAGATGTATCATTCATCCAGAATCTTTGCCAAGGAAAACGTTAGAAATAATACATAAATAATCAGACCTTGCATTGTTTGCTTTTGTAGCTCATGAACAGCCGTCTATGAGAATTCCAGACTGTTATAACCAGCTAAAATGCTCTAGACTAAGATATCAATTAAGAATAATGATAATAAAAAAAACACTTTAAAATATTTGGGTTTTTCATAACCAGTTTTTTTTTTTAATCTTTCTATTTTAATTGCACGTCATGTTTTCTAAATCTATGGATATGTGAGCTGCTATCGTCAATAAGTTTGCTGACATCATGTTTTATTGTTGTGTATTTTTATATGACTTGAAGAGCAGGCTTTAGCTGAACCTCTTCATCTTGCTGAGATATTTTTTTTTTACTTTCTTACTTTTTAAGTGCTTTCTGTCTATGTGGATTAATTATACATTTTATATTAATACATTATCTGAAACGTGCATTACAACTGAAGTAGATGACTGTGGTGGTAAACACCAGTTTCCTTTCAGTGTCTTCACTTTATCAGTACATTGTTGGGTCCTAAGCTTGTTTTCAAAACTGATGCTGAAAACACATGAGTGGCTCTTATCTTTTGATAAATACAACATATTTCCATCTCAGTCGTATTCATATAAAAAAAAAAAAAAAAACTGTTGTAGTCTTGCTGAAGTCTATCAGAAATAAAGGCTAATTAAGACTT
This sequence comes from Labroides dimidiatus, assembly GCA_030710495.1. Lineage (NCBI taxonomy): Eukaryota > Metazoa > Chordata > Actinopteri > Labriformes > Labridae > Labroides > Labroides dimidiatus. Next base: position 25,071,680 of record CM061148.1, on the reverse strand, counting down.
AATTAACTTAAGTGTGTCAGCATGGGAGTCGTGTTAAGCAGCTTTGTATAGTGATATTGTAAAGGATATTAGCCTCACCCATTACTGAATGTAACACTGGGGTGCAATTACATAATGCAGACCCCCAGTCTTCTGCTTTGTTAGCCTGATATTGGAGACTATCCAAACAATCCATGCAACCCTAATAAACTGAAAGCACACACAATTAATGAGATATCCAACAGAGACTATTCCTAGAGGAGATACAAGTTCTACCATCATTATCACAGTTGTATATGTTCATACTTTAGCTTTCCTGTATGTATGAATGAAAGGAGATTATGCAGTCCAACTCAGCGATTGCATGTAAATAGTTTGCGTTAAAAACACATTTTTTTTTCCCTTTTTATTCCGTCATGTTTATGGGGACAGCCATCACAGCCAACTTTAAAGTTTCAGTCCCCAGAATTATCGGGTATTTTCCTCTAAAACTTGGACTGGACTCAGTATAACTGGATCCTGCAAAATAAAACATCCTTTTTGGAATGAATAAATGTAAGTTTCTGTGCAGTAGAGGTTTTCTCCGAGTGGGCTACAAAGGATGCAGTAAGCTGGTTCTTAATGTAAGCTGTCCATGAACAATGATTTATAGGTTGTAGAGCATCTGTGAGCAGAGATACTGTAGCAGAGACCGTCAGAACATGATACCCCAGTCAGATCACTTTCACAATGACCACTAAGTTATGGCTTTAATGCTACAATAGAGTGTTTTATATAGGAATTGTCTGGAATGTTAACTTTTTTTTTTTTTTTACCATTCTTAACTACCTAATATCTGTTTGAATTAACATGAAAAAATAACCTTTGTAAAAGCCTCATAAAAGGATAAGTTTGGGTCAAAGATATGAATAATGACCCTGATCAAATCCCATCTGAGTCCCTCAATTTGTAACAGCTCCTCATCTTGCTCGTGCACAAAGTTATTCTGTTATGATAATGCCAGACCTAAGCTCTCAACTTCAGAGGGCGTCTCTTCTGCACCGCCACTTTCCAAAGACAATGAAGGCAGTGACAGCGGCGAGGCAAATCCTTCTGAGGGGTTTGTGTGGAATTTACAAGCTTACAATACATCGCCAGTGGCACAACTGATCCGGCAGGTAATTTGGCATATCATGTCCAGGAACCAGATCCTTAGGAGGGAATGACGAACAAATTAAAAAAAAAGAAAAAGGAGAGGAAGAAAGAAATCTGGTGGGAAAAAGGCAGACTAAAATCTCAGCATTCCAGCGGCCATTCACATGAAACTGATAAGTCTGAAAAGCCAAAAAGAGACTCCCATTTTTCTTCCCCTTGTCTCCACTTCTGGGAGCCCTGATGAAAGTGCCTTTTGTTTCTCAAATGTCTGTCTGTTGTGTTCAATTGTGGAATAATTGATACGTGGCGAGGATGTTTTATACTTAACTATGATCTGAGAGGGAGATAAAACATCAGTGAAAGAGTCGTGAGACAGCCGCGCACAGGTGCATGACTCCCACACTGAAGGCAACCAACATATGTGAGAGGGAAAAGCAAACGGGTTGCTTTGTTTTTAATTTTTAACTCTGCTTTATCGATATAGGTCTGCTGTTCTAACACTTGACAGACCAGAAACTCCATTACTCCACTGTGAGGAGCTTCCAGCTATTCAAAAGAAAAACAAACAAATAAATAAATGAAATTTATACTGATATCTTAGTAAGACCAAGGACACAAACAACACAATTTTTTGTCATTATTTTGACTGTCTTCTAAAGCTACTAGGAACACATAACAGAAGAGTGAGCCTTGACTTAACCTTTTTGTTATATTGTTTACACATATCTCTGCGGTGGCCCTGAGAGCTCACAGCACTGCATCTTAAAAAGACACGTGCAAAAAGACAAAACACAAGCAAAGTAAGAGAACATCATCATCAGCTTGACAACACATTAGAAAAACGCGCTGCAAATAGACCGCAACACAACTGAAGTGTTTCCAGAGGACACTTAAGAGTGATGCACATGTCCCGACACGCTTGTTATTGATGCAGATTTTGAGTCACAGCCCTATTAAGGTTCTTCACTTCTTTCACAATGTTAAAACAAAAACCACTTACTTTTTTAATCTCATTTTCTAACACAACTGACGGAAAGAAAACCTTAACAGGGCTGTGACTCAAAATTTGCGTCAACAACAAGTGTGTCTGGATGTGTGCATCACTGTTAAGTGTCCTCTGGAAACACTCCCGTTGTGTTGCGGTATATTTACAGCATGTTTTCCTAATGTGTTGTGTTGCGTTCTTTGCAGTGTGTTTTCTAAGTGCTGCACATGTGTTGTCAAGTTGATGAAGATGTTTTCTTAATTTGATGTTTTGTCTTTTTGCATGTGTTTTCTTAAGTTGCCGTGCTGTGAGCCCTCAGGGCCACCATAGAGCTCCCATAAGCAAGTCTGCCAACAGTGACAAAGAAAATCTTTCCTTTACCAGGTAAGAACCTCAAGCAGAAGAGCATCCGTCGGGAACTAGAACAAGACAGACAGAGTAACAAACACAAAAGAGCAAATTCAAGCCTGTAATGACAGCAAGGTCATTAAATATGTGTGACATTTAAAATAACGGTATAAAAATGACAACAGTGATGATAATTGGAACAGTTAAAGTGTACAGGTCTACTATTAGCATTAAGACCATCAGTCATTACTAAAGACTGATGCACACATCTGACATCATGTCAAAGTTTCTTTGGTTACAAACATTCACACTCAGTATGTTTGACGGTTAGAGGGAAGTTAGATGAGACCAGAAAATGCTACTTACTCATGTACATGAGGAGGTTGGTGAAAAGATTAGATGTATATCTTTGTCCACAGGGGGTGCCAAAGTTGAGTCAAACTGGAAGTTTATCATGGCAGCTTAGAGTTTGAATTTATTCCTGTATCCATCCTTAAACACATTTTGCTTATTGACATGACTTCAAAACGCACAAAGCAATAAACATCTTTGAAAGTTTAAAATCCAGTCATTAAAACACAATTTGAAAGAAGCCAAAAAAGCTCCAATGCACTTTTCAAGTCATGCAGGAGACGACTAGTAATTATTGCAGACACTTATCTGAGGAAGTGATACCTACCCTTTGACTGAAGCAGGGTTTAAGATTTCTTCACCAAGTCTTGTAGCAGTCAATATGGCAAAGCACATCAAGATGTCCCTTTGACCCCAGTGACAGACTGAAGACCAGCCCCTGCATTATAAACTGAAGGCTTGATTTCCCATGTCAGGGGAGGACCCTAAATGGATTTTTAATCCTAAACTAACCACACTGCACATTTGATATAGTGTTCAGGTGAAAAGTTCTTTCCATCACCCTATTATACTGGGGACAAGTTGGGTCTGTAACCTGAATCACTGGAAAAATAATGCGCTAAGCCCCCAGTACTGTATGGGCGTTACAGCGCAACAATGTGTTTCTTTCTTTCTGTTGATGCCTCGGACTCCTCTTTGATGCCGCTCTGAAATGACCGAGCGCCATAGGCTATTTTCTCCCTGTTCAGGCAACTCAATAGCCAGTCTGTCTGGCCCTGTTTGTTTTCGGCTAATTGCCTCAAGATCTAATAAGTTAGTGATGATGTACGTCAAGTCACCCGTGACCCCTGCCAAAAGAAATATTATGTCGCAGTAAAACTGGGAAGGGGCAGGTTCCCTCTTTATCAGTCCAAATATTTCTAGCCTCCAGAGCGCCCGGTTTCAAATGTTTGGGTCAGTATGTGTTAAAGTAAGGTCACGAGAGCCCTGTAATTACGATATCATGCACGGCAGTTAAGACAAGAAGAGGGGAACCCAAGACGTGCCTCACTCAGGACAGAGGCGGAGACGACAGAGCAGTTTGCAGCAAAGCAGAAAGACTTTCACAGAAAGAGAGCAGTTTGTGAGGAGGGATGTGATCACTGCCAGGGTTGCTACACTTTAAAGATAATGTGGTCAGTGATTTACTTCCTTCACAACTTGTCTATTTATCTATCATTTGTTTGCTGCAGTGATATTTGCAATGTTGGAATTCAGCGGATGAAAACAATGATGGATAACTCGACAAGAAAAGATAGTAGAGGAAATAATAGATATTCAATGTTGTTGTTTTTTTAAATTAAAAAAAATAATAATTAAAGCTGCAACGTGGTGTTTTTAGCTGGTCGTTATACTGACAAATAATAATAGAGAAGCCTCTATGTGACCAAAATAAGCCACTGATGACAAATCTGAAGACTGGGAGAGTAAGTTTGAATGCTTGCAATGACTGTCACAGGGTAGGTGTCAGGTGAAAAGTTCAGCAATTAAAACTGATGAGATATTTAATCAGAAAACATCACAAAGGAATTTAAATGTTAACATGAGGAGAAAAGAGGCACCAATCTGTCCAGAGGGGGCGCCAAAACTGACACAGATTAAAAATTCCTCACTGGAGCTTTAAGGTTTCAGGTGGTTGTTTATTTGAAATAACTCGCTCAATCTGAAAAGAGCTCAGATTACACTTTCCTCCACACAGAGAAAGTGTTACTTTCCCATTTTAAAGAAAAGCTTTTTGGAGGAAACGTCACTTCCTGCATTAACTGAGTTGATGCTAAGTTTTATTCATTTTGTACTTCAAAATACTTAAAAATCTTTGTTGTTGATTTAATTTCTATAAGTGGTTATAACTTAATTTGTCGTAATTGCCTCATACATCACCAAATCAGTCATGAGGGGCCTGTTAGCATCGCTTAGGTCCTGAGTTCTCTCCTGTAAACTTTCTGCACTTCTGCTGTAGCAAATGGTGCTTCAGTACATCTTTCCTCCATTAATAACTTCTAAGGTGACTCAAGGGATTCATTGTGTAAAAAAAAAAATTGAAGTTTTCTTTTCATCGCCTCAGAAAAATCACGGTATGCTTTACAAATTGCTCTTGTGTTAGCCTCCTCTGAAACTGATAAATGTTTCTCTTAATGAAGCTGTTCTTATTCTCTGCATCAAACAGCAGAACCCTAACCTGACATCCACTCTGTTTGAATGTAGGCTTGTTGAAAAAGTGATTTAAAACTAACATAATTTCAAAACAATGAATAATTAAAAGAAATAAAATTATTGACCAATGATTAATCAGACTGATATACATTTTTTGCACATCCTAAACCCCCAAGAAAAAGGCATATGTGTAAATCAATGCTTTCCTTAAAAGTTAACCCAACAGTCCAAGCTATTGTTTACGGAAGAGGGGAAAAAAAGATATAACTAAGGTTGCTCCACTGACAATGCGTGGCTCATGCATTTTGATTGCACATCTTTCTGTGGGGGTATTTATTTTTTTCCCGGGTGAAGTATCTATGATACCCCACCTCCTCCTCTTTTATTTTCTCAACGACAGACAGCAGTCCAAGCCAAAAAGCCATTTCACCTGCATTAATACACAATGAATAATTTATAAATCCCAATTATTTGGTATCATTTATGCAAAGAGTGTCACACAAGGCATACATAAAGCATTTAGGATGGTTAACCCGTAAAGGAATGGAAGACTAGGAGAGAAGTGGAAGGTCACACCTGAAAGTCAGCTTGCTTTTTTTTTTTTTTCCTCTGTCTTTACAGTGTCTCACTCACTGTCAGGGTTTGTGTTATTTCACACAGAGAGAGCTAGCGCACTGACCTGCATGTTATTGTCTCAAATACATGTCACTATAGCATAAGCATAAAATCAGAGTTAATTCAGTTCAGCATCAGTGTTTGTGTGATACACTTTGGATGGAATAAATGCACATCACCAGTATAATAACATGTAAAACATCATGTGTTTTTATGAATTCAGATTCAGATTTCGTTGCTGTGCTAACAGTCCTCGATTTTGCTGTGATCTCCTTATCTAAACAAATGCAATTACGGTTGGGTTAGTGATGGTGCTTCCCAGGAGATGGACCGTCCCCCCTTGTCGCTGACTATCTTCCCCACTAATCCTGTCTTAGAAGGGTCTCTGTTAACAGGGATAAGGCATTGGCCTGGTATCCTAGGCTAGTAAGCTAAAGCTTATGTACAAAATGCTATTCAAGAGGCACTGCCTGCAGCTATTGGACTGTGTAGATGTCCATATCATTCAGCCAGCCTAAATACGGAGGAATTTAGCCATGGCTAAATCTTGGATTCTGACGTGGACATGCTCGCTGATAAGGAGCGAGGGGGGGGCCTGTGCTGGAGTCTTATTTGGAATCAAATTGATGCGTTATAGAGTCTGGAACATGAAGATCTGGTCTTTTCCAATGACAAATCCATAAACTCTCCAGCAAACATGCCCCTACTGTTGAAATCCCCTCAGCCTCACTGATGCTGTACTGTGCTAACAATCATGATGCTCATTCAAACTGCAGAATCCACTGTATCAAGTGAGCTTACAGCAGTAATTCTGCAGTATGTTCACCACTGTTTTCTGATTGACTGGCAAGCATCTTATTGGTTCACCAGTATCAGCCATATACAAAGTGATCGAATTGTGCTACAGCCTTATGATGGTCTCATAAATAAGTTTAGAAGTTCAGACTTTATCTGGGCCTCTCTTTCACAGTTGGCTGAAAGTTAAATCATTATGAAGGGTCACGTTATTGATCCTAACCTCTTATGGCAAACAGAAAGTGCTTGACACTGAACCTCAGTCAATTTACTCCTTCTGGTGTGAACAAAATACTTCTCAGTTTCACACATTTGGATGGATTAAGCTTTTAACACTTGGTGAAATCCAGCACTTATCCTACAAACACTTGTGAAGTGTATGTGACAGTGGATCTATATTAAGTGTGACTGGGCGAGCTCCATAAGAGCGGAGAAAGGCAGCACATCTGTTCCCTGGCGTGATAACTTTGAACAATACTCACACACTCTGGTTTTTAGTGCCGAATGACGTGTACAACCAGTTTCATGTTTTCAGAGTGGTTTCCTGCAGCAGACCCAACTGATAAACATTTGTGGTGAAGCATATTACTTAAATTTGAGTGTTAAGAATTTAGCTCTTCACTAATGTAATCCCTCAGATTACTTATTCATTCACAGCCATGTAAACTGATATTCTGAACCTGTTTCCCATGTTGAAAGCACTTTTAATGCAACACAACAATCAGGAGCAGCTTTGTATGTTTGCCACTCTCATTCCTGCATAATTTATCACACGCTCTGAGCCACATTGATATCACCCCCCCCACCCCCTCCTTTGATGAGGGAGGATGCACAAACATTAGTGATACAGAGAGATATGGTGCATACGACATGCTGGCTGCATTTGTAGATATGTGACCTTCATTTGGGGTTTCACAGGGTTTGGTAAATAATTACAGCAAGGGTTAATGGATTTCATATGCTCCTCAGTCGCACTGCTGCAGTCACCTGATGCAACAGTACATGCAACCTTGCCCTCGAGGAAATGAGAGAGGCCTGTCAATCACCCACTTCTTCCTGCTGCTAGGTTTAGATACATATAGAGCACACACACACACACACACACACACACACACACACACACACACACACACGCATGCATACGTAAACACAAACATTTAAATATAGTGCATCCATCCACCACCCACAGAGAGGAACCGTCAGACCCTCTCTGGATTGATTTGGTTAAAGATGCTACAGATATTCAGCTCTCTCAGTTGCAACGTTGTTGATATTTATTTGGGATCAATTAACACAGTCTTTTTTTTCTTCTTACATTACAGCCTGTTAGTTATTTAGTGCTGCTGAGGATCTATTGGTTTAACAGTACCAGGACTTGGGCACTGTGAGCCCTCCTGCTGACTGCATGTTGCACCAGTAAATTATGATTCATTACTTAAAGCTATGCACTCCAGTGTAGTCATCAATGATAATAAACATATTGTACCAATAAATTATTTTATTTTTTATCAAGTTAAAGCCCCTAAGCATGGTGACTAGCGTTGCACTGATCATAAACAAAAAGTTTTTCAAAGATTATCACCAACTTTCAGATTTTTTTTAAAAACATCTATTCCGGGAGAATGTCAGGAAAATAAAGTTCAAAAGATTAAAAAAAAAAAAAAAAAAAAAACTTCAAATCAAAGAGAGTGAGAACTTTCTAAGTGATCTTGAAAAAGTCTCACTTTTAGATATCTGCCTGATCGTGATATACAACTTAAAATGAGATTATTAGCACCAATACAGGTTATTTCTATATGCTATCTCTTAATTAATATTGTCGTGATGGTGGACACTGGAGCTGGACTGTCAGACAGAAAAAAAACAGAAGAGAAGAAGAGTGGGAGTGATAGAACCCAGGCTAAGGGCTAAAACCATAGACTGTTAAAAAAAAAAAAAAAAAAAAAAAAAAATGGACGTCATCTCGCACAGCTCAAACTGAGGTCGCCATAAAAACTGCTCCCCCTGGTGGCTGGCTGCAGTATAGGTCAAAAACTCTGTCTCTATTCATTTCGGATTGGCTGTGGTCAAACTTTAAAAAAATTAATACACCTCACAGAAATATTTCTCACATCCGTATGCTGTAATGATATGAAGATATCATTGGGCTGCATTGTGTTTAAGTCCTCTGTTATCTGAAAAGTTTCTTTTTCATTAGTTATTGAATGTTAAAAATAGGGTTTTACGTCACGTTTAACGATGACTGACAGCTGCCGTTCTTGTGAAGTTTTTCAGGAATAGTAAAATACATCAGGAAGAAGAGTTAAGAGGAGATTAGACTGTTGACGGCTTCCACTGAGATTTTCTTGCAGTCCCAAAAAAAGTTCCTCCATCAGAAGCTGTAACTACCTGTAGTAGTAGGTATTGTGTTCTCACTGCACTATCTGCAGCTACGTGAAATGGTGGATCACACAAATTGGTTGCCAGATTTGTTGATTTAATATTTTTCATGGTACTTTTGATAACAACTATTAAAATTACACTCCTGATCCTGTTGATGATCTCTGGCATCATATCACTGTCTATGTCCGATGTGGAACTGGGACCAAGTTGACATAATATCTTCTTCAGTTGTTTGTCTGTACAGTATCATATAGTTCCACCAATCACAGATCAGTATCAACATCCAACGATAGCATTTTGGTGTTACAAATGAATTAGACTGATGACAGGAAGAGAGAGTTTTTAATAAATGTGAATGAAAGTAAGAGAGTGACATAAAAGAGGGATCACTCATGATGAAACCAGTTTTTAAGAAGTAGACTAGAAGCTCTTCACTATTGAACTTTCGACATTTGTGACCACAAGAAAACACACTACCATCTCATATGGGTGTTAACTTTAAAGTTCATCTGCTTAAATTTTTTTGTAAACACCACTTTTCCAGATCCTCCCGTGCTCTACTTTAAAGTCAGAAATCATTTTTTCCAAGCACCCATGCCACCAAACCACACATTTAATCTCAATCTCATGTACTATCTTTTTTTTTTTTTGAGAATCCGACAGAGGTTGAGTAAGCCTTCCACTGTAAGCAACTTAATTCACAGAGTCACCAAGGACCGTTATTTGTCTCGTATCCGCTAACCGGTGCAGAGTCCTGTGCCAGGCCAAGCAGCTTTAGCCTTTTTATGGCCTCACTACCCCCCCCCCCCCCCCCCCCCCCACACACACACACACACGCACACACACCTCTCGCTGTCTCTCTTCAATGTGCTCTAAGTGTGTTCCACATCTGACTGAATTATTGCCTGGCTGTTAGTCTTTTGGCTGCCGTTCCTATTTGTGCTACAAAAAGACATGAGATTTGCATTACACTCATCTCATGCGCTCGCCAAAATATTTCACATTAGTTTCAGCTGGATGTGTGAATTATTGTTCAAATTTGATGAGCTTAGTAATGCAAATAAAGGTCACATCAGAATTTCCAGATGTGCTTGTGTCGACGGACGTGAGCACATTTGGAAAACAAGGATACCGTTCAAACGGCAATGTGTTATGATTCTGTCATACTAAACTCATCCGTCAAAGCGCTTGTTTTTAAATGGCCGCTGAGAGAGGCCGGGATTTGAATTGGAAGAGCCTCTGTCAAACTACAGTTTATCCCTTGTGTTTACAAGCCACAAAAAAAGGTCATTGATATAAAAAAGCAAAACACTCGAACCTGCTCCGAGCGGGGCCTTTTCTTTATCTCACCCCAGCATTCCAGCAGCGCTCGAGGGGTGCAGCAGGCTGCAAACTAGCAAGCAAGACACAGAGCAGAGGAGAGAGGGAGGCAGGCAGAAAATCTGCATGCTGGAAGAAACAAGATGGACATAAAAGATGGACTAAATTGCAGAGAGGACTTTTCTTGTCAAAGGCTAATGGAAACATTTCCACACAACACAGAGAGGGGAATGGAGGCTCCATTATCACAGCCGAGCAGACGGAGCTGGCAGCCATTCCAGAGAAGCGCTGAGATGTGCACACTGGCCCGGCTTAGTGCCCTCAGCCAGCCCCTCAGGCCTCCACCTGAATAATCTGTGTCAACAGGTTCCAAAATGCCCCGAAGAATCACATAAACAGAGAAAGAGAAAAGCACTTACAAAATAATTGTCTCTACTTTTTTTTTTTTTTTGCTTTCTAATTTTATTTATTTATTTATTTATTTGCTTGTTTTTTGTTTGTTTCGTTTTGATTTTACTTGAATTTTCTGATTAAAGAACCCCCCCAAAGCCCCTCAGATTTATGTTTTAGCTTGAACATTTATTTTTTGCTTATGGGGTCCACGCCAACTTTATTTTCTTAAAAAAAGAGAGAAAGAGAAAAAAACAGTACTTCATATAGCTAATAGAGTCTTTTTCATTTTATGATTGGATGGTAAAAAGTAACTCAAACAAAAATAGGGGAAGGAGCGAAATCCAAAGATACAGAAAGAAAATGATGGGAAAAAAATGCTTCACGTCTGTCATTGTACGTACCATAAAAACACAAAAGTTGACAAAACTGCTGTCTGACAAAAGTTGGTATAAATATTAAAATAACCAAAGGAGGACTCAGGAAAATGTCATTACCATCAAAAGGTATCTTATGACTCATTAATCTTTGGAAGAAACACCTAAAAACAGTTCTTTAATATCCCAGTACTGTCCATTTTTCTAAACTGGGATGACCCAGTCAGCACAGACACAGTAAAGCCCAGTCAAATCTCCCCAGTGTTAAATATATTTTCTCGTGTTTATTCTCACAACCATGTCTCACGGGGTCCATGAGAGATTGATTTGGTGGTAGCGTTTTCACTGACAATTCCTTAAGGCAGGGGGGCATTTGCGTGCTCCCTGACACCCTACATGCCCTCAGGACAGAACCAAGCCTCACAGCCTTTTAGGGCCAAATCTGGATTTGTTGGTTGCTGATAAGTAAACACACATAAGAAAAAAAAAAAAAAAAAAAAAAAAGATAACAGTAGAGGATGAAGGACAGGATGACTTTTCAGATCCCTGCCTGCCATTTCATGATGTCAGAAACCAACCCCAGCTTACTCACTGTTTGAACTGGATGCAGTTTAATAAGACAAAAAGCAGCAGATTGTGTTTATGACTCCAACAATCTGCAGGTCAAAACACTTACCAACCAAGTGAAATAAGAGAAATGGAAAAAAAAAAAAAGCCAATCCGATGACTTGTTCATCTCATCTGCCTGTCTTCCATTGGAAGTCATCCATTTATAATAAGCTGAGCTGATAAATGTTTTAATAAACTTATTGCATAATTCATCTTTGGCAGGCCTAGTTTTAATTGACTCATCGCAGAATTGTACTGGAGATCAAAAGCCTGATTAAAGCAATGTATATATTAGTGCCCCGTGGTTCTCCCCCTACACCATGTTTCAAAAAACATCAGAGAAGAAGAGTGTTGCGAAATGTGATCAATTATTCACCAAAATAATTAATTAAGTGATTGATTAGTGGATTACTTTTGACAATGTTGGTGTCAGAAATACTTTATGTTGACTCATATTGCAGGGTTGAAAACTTGTGGACCAAACAGACTTTAACAGCTGCATTTAGCATGAACCACTGGTAGTTTATACCAAATAGTTTGTGAAGAAGCTTTTATTTTGTTAACAGAGCTGGTTTCTGAATCATTCGTCCAGCTAAAATCTAATTCCTCATTTCCTCCAAGATGCAGTAAAAATGACAGATAAGGGACTTCCGGCGTAGCAAGCGATGGCGTAGGAGGCGAGCACGAGGGGCTCCTGCAGAATTTGCCAATATTTAACATTTAGGCGGTTACTGACCCTGCTATCTTTTACCAAAACTCTACCATATACATTGTTGCTCTGAGTTTGTTGATACGAACTGTCGAAATGCCCCCCAAATTAAACAAAGGAGGACATACAACTCAAACTTTGATCCGGCCTACTCAACAGCCGAAAGCCCCGACTAGTGATGATTCACCCAGCCGGGCGACGCCATCCGCAGAAGCGGCGGGAGTGGAGGTTAGACCTGACCAGAGTGAACTCCTCTCACTAATCCGTGATGATATCTCGCAACTATTCAAAGCCGAACTAAAGGCTGCCCTGGGAAATGACTTGACTTCAATTAAAAGTGAGCTTAAAGCCATCAAAGCCGAGTTATCGACCAGCATAGCAACAGTTCAAGCTAGCATGGCGGGGCTAACAAACACGGTGAACGACATGGAGCGCTGCCTTTCCACCTGCACGGATGACATCACTACTATCCAGGGAACAGTCGAACGCCTTTCTGCTGAGGTACTGAGACTGGAGAATAAATGCGAGGACCTAGAATCTAGATCACGCCGTAATAATATTAGAATTATCGGCATTCCCGAAGAAGCTAATGTAACCCCAAACATGCTAGCCAACGTACTGAAAGAGGCTTTCGGACTGGAGTCAGAGCCCAGACTTGACCGAGCACATCGCACACTTCAACCGAAGCCCAATCCAGGACAACGTCCTCGTGCAGTCATAGCCAGACTTCATTACTATTCGGACTGCATTGAAATTCTTCGGAAAGCGAGAGAGCTGAGGCGGATCGAGATTCGAGGAATGACCATCTCTGTGTTCCCGGACCTCACGGCTAAAACGGCTCGTGATCGGGCCGCCTTCAACGACGTGAGACGGAGGCTCCGAGAGATTCCAGGGATCCGGTTTGGGATACTCCACCCAGCTCGTCTTCGTGTGACATACAGCGGAGTGGAAAGGGAATTCAAGACACCTGACGAGGCCAAAATTTTCTTGGATAACCTCAACATAGACAGGGACTGAGCAAGTTACCATATGAGGATTAAGAGACTGTAATATGTTCCTCAGGTGTGGTGAGTACTTAAAACCATAATAATTAGGATGTGTGAATATAAAGAACACTGGACGGATTACTATGGCTGAAGTAAGGGTAATATGGACATTTGATCTGATACGGACTTAATAATATCCCTCTTAAAGACTAATTTCATTTGAAGCCCAAGACACTTCTACCAGTACTTTTCTTTTCTGTTTTGAACTCTTGTGAAATACGTTGAAAAACTAAATATGGAAGGTGAACCTTTTGTGTTATATTATGAAGGTAGAAGGGAGAGAGAATGATGGAGGGAGAAAAGAACAAAAGAAAGAAAAAACGATAATTAAGACTTGTTTAAAGTACAGTTAATACCGTTAATTTAGTTCACAAGTTCTATGGCTGAACATAAGAAACATAAGTTCTGCAGTTACTTGAACTGAACTAAGACTAATTTCATTTTGTTATTACTATTTTTGGCAATCTGCTAAGAGAAAGGAAGGGAAAAGAAAATTTGTTGACTTTTATAAGATAAAATGTATAAAGAACGCCTGATTATTTGTTAAACTTCATAATTCTGCAGGGGCCTGATGCCCAGTTTTGATGGTGCTACAGGGCCGTAAGCATTACCTGGATAGAATGACTCCTATTGGAGTTCATACACTGTTTTCATCGTTTGGGGATGGAAATGTGTATTTAAAGGGAGTGTTGAGTTTGGATATCTGTTCTGTTAAGTTCAGGGGAGGTACACACACTTTTTCTTTGTACATTTCTTTCATTAATATGTCGATTTACCTTTTTTATTTACCTTATTTTCACTTTATCATATTTCAACTCGAAAATTTGTGTTCTATCTTGCTTCATTATGGAGGACAAATCCCTTTTTCAATTCCCTAAAGAGTTTCTGTAATGACTAATACTCCAAGGAATTCTAAACACCCTAATAGTATTAGATTGGTGAGTTGGAATGTTAAAGGAATAGGAAACCCTGTTAAAAGAACAAAAGTATATTCTCATTTAAAACATCTTAACACAGACATCGCATTTCTACAAGAAACCCATTTGCAAAACAAAGACCGAAATAAACTTTCATGCCCATGGATTGGGAATATTTTCCACTCTGGTTTTTCCTCTAAAGCAAGAGGGGTTTCTATTATTATTAACAAGAGGATTCAATTTTCTCACACTATGATTAAGTCAGACATAAATGGAAGATATTTGATTGTTGTAGGTACATTACAGCAAAACCAGGTAGTGCTAGTGAATATATATGCTCCAAATTTTGATGATCCCAGCTTCATGCAAATGATGTTTGAAAACCTTCCCTGCCTTAATGATCATCTCATGATTTTTGGAGGGGATTTAAATTGCGTCATGGATCCTATCCTAGATCGATCCAATCCACGTACATTTATTCAATCATCCATGTCGAAAGTAGTCTCGGAGTTTATGCTTAAGAATGGATATGTTGATCCATGGAGATTCTATCACCCACAGGCAAAAGAATTTTCTTTCTTCTCTCATGTTCACCAATCGTTTTCTCGTATAGATTATTTTTTTACTGATAGTGCCTCCATGTCAAAAATAACCTCAATAGAATATCATGCAATAATTATCTCTGATCATGCACCCCTTAGCATGGATATCCAGCTTAAAGCTTCCCCATTATTCTCTTCACCATGGAGATTTAATCCCATTTTATTAGCTGATAAAACATTTGTTGAATTTGTATCAGCTTCAATAGATGACTTTATAGCTACAAATCAACCAAGTTGCTCTTCACATTCATTATTGTGGGAAACACTTAAAGCTTATCTTAGGGGACAAATTATTTCCTTTTCTGCCAATGCTAACAAAATACGGAAAATTAAAATAGAGGAACTTACTTCAAACATACTTAACATTGATCGACAATATGCTGCTAACCCATCCCCTGCTTTACATAAAAGGAGACTAGAGCTCCAAACTGAATTTGATCTTATTAGTACAAATGAGGCCGAACGGCTGTTGCTTCGATCACGTTGTGTATATTATGAACATGGAGACAAAGCAAACAGACTTTTAGCACATCAGTTAAGACGACAAGCAGCTTCCCATATTATTCCTCAGATCAAAAGTTCCTCAGGTCCAATGCTTTATGACCCCAGGGAGATTAATGACATGTTTAAAGACTTTTACTCATCGCTATACAATTCAGAATGTCCAATGGACATCACTGATATGACTTTATTTCTGGAGAATTTGGAGACGCCTACTCTTGGTCCTGGTGCTATTGAGGAGTTAGATTCTCCATTAAGTGTAGAAGAAATAATGATATCAATTAAGTCAATGCAAAATAACAAGGCCCCAGGACCGGATGGTTTCTCAGTAGAGTTCTTTAAAAAATTTCAAAATAAGTTGGCTCCACTTCTTCTCTCTGTGTACAACGAATCACTGGAGAGAGGTAGCCTACCTCAAACATTAACTCAGGCATCCATAACAGTACTTTTAAAAAGCAATAAAGATCCCACACAATGTTCCTCTTACAGACCTGTATCTTTGCTAAATGTTGATGCAAAGATTTTGGCAAAAGTACTTGCAAGACGGTTAGAAAAATTTCTTCCCAAATTAATATCTGAGGAACAAACAGGTTTTATTAAGGGACGGCAACTTTTTTTCAATGTAAGAACACTGTTTAATATCATCTACTCAAAAAAATCTACGATCTCTCCGGAAGTGGTTATTTCATTAGACGCAGAGAAGGCGTTTGATCGAGTAGAGTGGCCATATCTTTTTGCTACACTTAAACGTTTTGGATTCGGAAATATATTCACATCTTGGATTCGCCTACTTTATACAGACCCACATGCTAATGTTCGTACAAATAATACAAGTTCTGAGTATTTTAAATTATCACGAGGAACTAGACAGGGTTGTCCTTTGTCGCCCTTGTTGTTTGCCCTTGTGATAGAACCTCTTTCAGTTGCTCTTAGAACATCCCCCCTTTATCAAGGAATTACTCGAGTAGATAAGGAATTTAAACTGTCATTATTTGCCGACGATCTTCTATTATATGTATTGGACCCTGTCAGGAACATCCCTTTAATTCAGACGATCTTGCAGAGGTTTGGATCATTTTCGGGGTATAAAGTTAATCTGTTTAAAAGCATTTGTTATCCAATAAACGATCTGGCACTACAACTACAACAGACAGATATTCCCTTTAAAATAAACTCCAATGGTTTCAGGTACTTAGGGATAAATATTACACGTAGTATGTCCTCTTTATTTTCTGCTAATTTTTTACCCCTAATAACTCAGCTAAAAACAGATCTGGAGAAGTGGAATAGTTTACCATTATCTCTCATTGGACGGATTAATACAATAAAAATGAATGTATTGCCAAAGCTACTCTTTCTGTTTCAATGTATTCCACTCTATATACCAAAAAAATTCTTCAGAAACATTGAAAATATTATTTCAACTTTCATATGGAATAAAAAGGCTCCCAGAATTAAGAAATCTCTTCTACAAAGGTGTAAATTTAACGGAGGCCTTTCTATGCCTAATTTTCAGCTATATTATTGGTCAGCACATATTCAAAAGATTATATACTGGATCAAATCTCCTGATATCTCATGGTGCAGACTTGAAAGACAGTCTTGTAGTCTGTCTTCTCTGGATGCTCTACTTACATCCTCTTTACCACTCAACCCCTCTGGCTTTACAGAAAATTTAGTCGTAAGATCTACTCTTCGAATCTGGTATCAATTTAGGTGTCATTTTAAATTTTTATCAGCTTCTTCCAAAGCTCCCTTAATTAAAAACCATTTGTTTCCTTTATCATATACGGATGCCATTTCCTGGCAATGGCACAATAAAGGAATTAAATGCTTTCAAGATCTTTACAGGAATGGTGTTTTTCTCAGCTACACAGATCTTTCTAGAAGGTTTGAATTGCCAGCATCTCACCAATTTCATTTTTTTCAAGTAAGACATTGTGCTGCCTCCATTTTTCCTAGTTTTCCCTTATTGCCTTCAAAACAGCCATGGGAAAACCTCCTAGAGTTTAATTCTGGACAAAAGTCATTAATATCAAGGATATATTATCATCTGTTGTCACTTGAGGGGGAACCTGAGATAAGAGTACGCGAGATGTGGGAACGAGAACTAGGTATAACCTTTACAGAACAATGTTGGCAACGGGCTGTTAAAAGAACCCACAACAGCACAATATGTGCTCGACTTGGGCTCATACAATATAAAGTTCTAAATAGGGTTCATTTCTCTAAAACTAGACTCTCTAAAATGTTTTCTACAGTAGAGGACAAATGCGACAGATGCCACTTATCTCCATGCAACTTAAGCCATATGTTCTATCAGTGTTCAAAATTAACAAACTTTTGGCAGAATTATTTTGGAACCATGTCTAAAATTTTAGGCAAGGATATTAGAAACTGTCCTTTTATAGCAATTTTTGGTACACCTCAAGAACATGGTCAATTTACCTCTCACCAGCAGACAGTTCTAGCCTTCACATCATTGTTAGCAAGACGAAGACTTTTGTTACACTGGAAGTCAAACAAAGTTCCACTGATTTCTCAGTGGCTTCAAGATATAATGTTCTTCTTGAAGCTAGAGAAGATGAAGGAAGAGCTGAGGGGCAACTCAGAGATGTTTTTTGAAAAATGGCAACCTTTCCTGACATATTTCAACTCTCTACAGACTTTACCAACAGACTGAACACAAACCAGCACTTTTTTTTTTATTCCTCTTTTTTTATTTATTTATTTATTTTTTTTAAATATATATTTATTTTTTCCTTCCCATTAGTTACTTACTTATTTTATCTTTTGTTAACACTTGTTTAATTTAATTTATTTGTTAATCGTAATTAATTTTACTTATTTATTTCTCAGTAGAAGTGTGGCTCGTACATGGTTCGTGGGGTGGGGGGTGGGAGTAAACAAAAAATAGCGAAGAGTGTGAATATCAATATACTTTTCTGTATCTTCCTCAATTTGTAGGATTATATGTGCTTCACAGTGTGTGGAAGATTGAAATGTGTTTGTTCTTTTTGTAAATTTGAACTCTTCAATAAAGAAATCAAAACTAAAAATGACAGATAAGACAGCGTTCACACGTCACGGCTATTTGACACCTAATTACACCGGTCTTAATAAGGGGTTCTCTCAGTGTGTGTCCCGAGTTCACACTCTCTCACGGCTATAATTACCTTGTCTCAGTGTTTTTTGACAGTGTATTGTTTAACCTACATACAGTGGGGATTCCACATGACTTCCACCAGCTTATGTATGAACTGGAGGTTGTGCTAAATCTTACAAAGGACCTGACATAACCTCAAAGGTTCAGGTTTTACAGGTTCTGTTTTTGTCTTACATGCCTCTCCACTGTCAACCCATTTGAAAAGTGTGCCGCACGGCTGAATGCCACAGACTGTTGCAAGAGGAGAGCTGCATGAGGATATTTTGGAATAAAGAACTGCAAATTAAAAATTTAAAAACTGCAACGTTCTTCCACGAGCATCTGGCATTTGATTTTTTTGATGCCTTTCAGATGTGATATTTATTTTTATTTATTTTGTCATAAAGCCTATCAAACTTGCATGTACACAAAGTGTTGTACATATGGTGGATACTGACTCTTGTTATACCAATTCCAAAGACGGACATGTTAATGATATGAATCAGACATTTTTTGAGGCACTAACTCAAAACCACATGATATTATTAAAATTTATTGTATAGTCAACTTAGGACCAACAAAGAGCAGTGGTATACATGTGTATCAGAAGTGCACCATAGTTACTCATCCACATTAACATCCATTGATTTGACCTTTATGGATGAGAGGGCTGATTACTTTTGCTTATTTCTTTCCTCTGCTTGGGGTTTGAAGGGAAAACTAGTGACCAGCCTACACCAAGAGGACGCATGCACCCTTGAGTAATGTTACATTGTGTGGTCCATTTATTGAATTTGCTTTATTCCTTTTCAGGCTATTAGCTGGTGAGCTCTCAGCACTCAGGCATCAAAGTAAACTTTAAAGCTCTTTGATTTCTGAAGTGCTGCATTCAGTCAACAAGGCTAAGCTAGCTGTCGTCAGTTCATGTTTTACAAAGCTTGGCATAGTTATGAAAAATAAAGTGATTAAACAGCTGTCAAGTATGTACAGTACATTTATTTTCCAGGTCATGTACAAAGGTGGGTGAATATTTTTGATTTTTGAGTTTTGGTCTTATGTCCCCATTAAAAAGGTTCATATCTACGACAAAGGTTTAGAAATGCTGATAACATGACCTGAACTTACACATGGCAATTAATTATATGTCAAGATAATGGGCAACAGATTTGTTTGTATCAGCTTGATTATTTTTTGTTTAGTTTTGTTTTTACAAGAAAAATCTGACTGACATTCATCATTTCTGTACATGGTTTCAAGACCACTATTAGCAATTGCAGTTTGTTTGATAATATTCTAAATATGCACGTGCACAATGTTCTTCTGTGGTGTTTGAAATGGCAGACAGACCACTCATTATCGCCACCTATTGGTCTGGCATTATTATGCAGGTGTTTTCATCATCTGCATTGTCCTGGGAACAGAGAAATAGTTATAAACACTTTTGGTGAGGAAAGGATTTGAAAAAAAAAAAAAGGTTTTAAAAATAATACCCATGCACTTTTGGGCATAGCCTTAGAGAGAGAAAAAAACGGCTGACAAACTGTATTTTTGTCTATACGTATGTATTTATGGCTTTATTTGTACATCAGTGTTTTAATGTGTCTGATAGATTTTTTTCCTTTTTTAAAGTTGTTGGAGTTGAAATGTAAAATAAGTTCCTTAAAATTGTTTAAAATCACAGTAAGTGAGTTCCAGTCAGCTCAGCTAAATGTCATCGCTTTATTTACGTCATAGGTTGTAAAAAAAAGTTGTGTCAACAAGTTGCAGACTATCAGATAAGTAAAGGACAGTTCAATATCCTAAGCATTTAAATTTCTGAGATGGTTGAAGCTCAGTAGCTCCTCTGGCTGCTCTCAGTCAGTATTGGGAGGCTTTTAGTGTTACATCATATTTGACCCTAGAGGCCTCTTTAAATGAAAACTTTGACTCTTCCTTTTCAAGAGATTAAAATAGTTACAGTGATTTTATGTCAAATGTAAAAAGACAAATTCCATGTTTGTTTGGTTGCAGCACGTGCTTGTTGTGTAATGAAGCAGATGTTAAATTAATGGCTATGGTCTTTTTTTCCTCATTTTATTTCCCCTTCTTCTCTGCTCACAAGTCTTTCTTCTTGTAGATTGTATTTTCACTTGGCTTCTCTTTGTTCTGCTGAGGAATAAAAGAAAAAGTACATGAGGGGTCGTTAACTTCTTACTGTCTCATTATCCTCACTGGTTTTTCACTTCTTGCTTTTCATGGTTGTCTCCTCTCTCCAAAGGACGCAAATTGCTAATATCAGCCTTCCATAAATTGAAAACACTTTTTTTGACATGTAGGATCTTTGACACTCAGAATGAATACTACACGATACTAACATACTAACTGAGGGTCCTCAAGTTGATACCACGTTGTATTAGATCAATTTGTTCTTCAGCGATTAACTATAGATTAGTAAACTCACTTATGGTCTTAATTTTAGTTCCTACTTTAGGATTTGTTTCAGTGCACACAAGGCCATCAGGTCAAATGAGCTTAACTGTACATGCAACATAGTTTCACTGAATATGAACTATTTTAGTGTACGAATAAAGATGAAAAAATATGTAAACAAATAAATTACAAAGTCATTACCCGAAGTGCAAAACAACAACTGCAGCTTTCGGCCAACTAATGTGGCATCAATTTGTTCAGTATTCTCTCATACGTTTAAAAAACAACAACAAATACAAAAATTTCCTTGAACTTTAATGTCTCTCTTCCCTTTTTGTCTATAAAATGTGTATTCCCAGTGTCTTGTGTCCTTTCTCTCCCCACAGCCCCAAACAACTTTTCTTCAGTGGTAAAACGAGAGTGTCAACTTTAAGCCCCATCCATAAACCCACCAGAGCCGAGTAAACGGAGAGTAGCAACCGCTGCAACAACAAACAAACATGAGTCAGCATGGGCCTGGAAACACACACGCACCCATGTCCCCGTGCACACAAACACAGCCACAAATGACATGAAATACAGCAGTATGGTCAGATAACCTCATGTTCTAATCCTTATCAAGTCTTTTATTCCCCCTGTCTGTGTTTTTGTTTATTTGTGGTCAGGAAAGAATGAACTGACTTGCTGTTTAATACAAATAATTTCAGTGTAGGCTCTTAAAATGCAAACACTCTCTTTTATATTCGATCTCTCACAAACACACACACACACACACATGCAGAGTCTCCCAGCGTACTGTTCTGACCTGGGGCCATCCTTCTAACAGCGCAGCTGACCTTTTAGTACTGAAAGGTGCCTCAAAACACATACACATATACACACCAACGCACATACACCCTCATCTGCTTGTGCACCAATTTCTGAACACACACCCAGGCACAAACTAAAAGGCTACTCCAGGGTGCAAGAGGTCACGAGGGGTGAAATCGATGGCTGTAAAACCAAAGGTGATAAATTACCAGGTCGGGGGCCCTCAGACAAATTACAGAACAGGAACAAGAGAAAGGAACCAAACCCGTTTTATCCATCTCCCTCTGCGCTTTCTCTTTTGTTTCGATATCATAAATCTTAATACGGGTTCAGATGCTGCAAGATACCAAGATGTGTGTTAAGTGGAGCAGCAAATTTCCATCCAAACTTTAATAGTTGTCTTTGTTTTTATTTCTTCCATACTGACGAAACAATACATTATGAACAGTGTGTGTGTTGTGCTTTTATGCCGGGTGCTGTCATTGTTTGGATGCAATTAAGATGATAATCACTAATCAGTTTGTGTAATTTGAGAAGGTTTACTCTCCACAAAGATCCCCTCGCTGTCGTTTAGCGTGCATCTGTGTGTGTTATTGTTTGGATACTTGTGTGTGTGCGGACTTACCCCTTGTGTGTACATATAGCTCTCTGTGAGCCATGGTTGAGCTTAGTTGTGGTCAGTGACTGATCCCATAATGAAGACTGGCTTTACAGTGTGTCAAAACCTTTCACCTACACACACATACATCCTTTATCTCCCTTTTTTTCCGTTTTCTTTTTTCCCCCTGGTTTTTCTTCCCATTTTCTTTTTTTCCCTGTTTTTTTTTTCCTTTCCTACAGATGAAAAAAAAAAAAAAAGAACTGCCCCTGTCTCTGTCTTTTGCGTTTCCACAGCGGAGAACTAACAGGCCTCCTCAAACAAACTGCCTGATAATGGAATCATCTCTATTCAATTAGTGGTCTAACAGTCTTCTGTCTCAGCAGCCCCAAGCACACACACACACACACACAGACACACAGACACAAGCACACACACACACACACACACACACACACACACACACACACACGCTTCCCAGCCTTTTCTCTCTCTGAGAACTTAATGCAGCCAGACACCAGTAATGTTGATGATGGCTGTAGATGCTGATTGCTCCTCTTTCCTTTCCTCTCTTTCTCTCTCTGCCATTAATCAGCAGTGAAGGAAATAGGGAGAGAGGGAGAGAGAGCTGTGGAGTTGGGTCGGTCAGCCGCACCGGAGTGAGTAATTAACTGGCATTAACTCATTAAACTGTCCCAGATGTGGCCATGAATATCTGAGCAGTGGGGAGACAGTGAGGAGAAGAGAGAGAGAGAGAGAGAGAGAGTCTGGCCCTCTGTATCGTGCTAACAGCAGAGGAAGACAAAAACTGTGGAAGAAAGAAAACGTATGAGTGGCAGAGGAGTGTCCTCAGAGTCATGCATTGATTTGAGCAGAAATACTTGTGTGTGAGGAGAGCGTGTGTGTGAGTGCGTCATGCGAGGCCCTGGCTCCACAGTGTGGATGATCCTGACATATCCAGTTGATTTATATGATATTTCAAGTTGATTAAGATGTATTATAAACATTCTTAAGATGAATCACTCACTGCCTTACTAATTAAAACAAAATACCGTCACAGCTTGTGTTGTTTTATTGATATATTTGCGTTAAAT